>CP115650.1:2400000-3000000 GCA_029678045.1 Magnusiomyces sp. LA-1 | reverse complement strand
CGACATGAACAATGGTACCGTCAGAGGCTTTTGTAGGGAATTGAGCAGTATTTGGTTCGCGTGAGACAGTTCCGGCAATGCCGATTGTGCCGTCATCGATAAGAGAGAATGGAAGAAGTTGTGGGGTAGCTACTGGAGCTGGAGCAGCTTGTTGAGGAGATGCAAAGTTCCATTCTGAGTCGGCAGGTTCTGTTGTTGCTGCTGGTTTTGACGTGGTAGAGGTATTGCCAAATGAAGAAAAGGAATCAAATAGATTTGGTGACGAAGAGCTTTGGAGACTGATAGGTCCAGTGCTATTTCCAAAAGTTGATGAAGTCAAGGATGGTGTAGAAGAGTTGGCAACCCCATTTTGGGACACATCGCTAAAGAGCGAAAGATCATTGTTTAAGGTGGCTGAAGCAGGAGCTGGGGGTGATTGTTGAAATAATCCGAGAATTGCAGCCTTGCTGTCTGGTGGAGATGATACTGCAGAGGCAGGCTTAGATGTATTGTTGCTATTCAAACTCAGACCTCCCAGCTCAGAAAGCAAATCGAGGTTGCCACTGGTGGTAGCTGGTGGTGTGCTTGTAGAGGTATCTTCATCATTATCCAAATCAATCAAAGAAAGACCCTTGCTAGTAGGTGCCTTAGTAGGGGCTGAGATTGATGATGGACGCGCAATTTGGATGCTATTTCCCTTGTCTTTCTCGCCAGACTTGAGATAATGGTATTTTTGTAATAAAGATAGGATATAATCATTCAAAGATAACAATTTCTGGACAGCTTCTGCATCATCCTTTTCTTCTTCGACAAGTGATTTTATCTTAGGGTGTGCAGTCTTGAGAGAAGAAACGATATCGGCAAAAATGTCGTCATCATTATCGGGAAGATCTTCACCGTTGTTGGAGTTGGCAAGCATCTCATCAAGAATCTCTGCCTTTCTTCTAACCTTGTCGATTTCTTCAGCAACCTTGGCTCTGTAATTGGTTCTATTTTCTGCTTGGTATCCAGCCATAATCTTCATCAATCGATTTGCCTCTTGAAGATCGGCGGGGGTTCCTCGACGGACAAGTTCCTGCAATTTGGCTTCTTGCGCGTCGCGTTCTTCCTTTTCGAGCTCAGCAGCAGACTTTAAGGTGTCTGAAGGGTTCAAGACAGCAGCCTCAGTAGCACTGACTTCAGGGAAAATGTAACCTTTACGGGTGAGTAATCGATGCATGTCACGAATATATCCCAAGTCTTCTTTGTATTTACTTGTGCAGCATATCGTTTCCCACCATTCCTGAATAGATTGCAAGATGAGAGTTTGAACTCTGGTATAAGTAATTGGAGGCTTCTCTGGGAATCTTTTGACGAGTTCATTAAGGAAATCCTTTCGTGAAATTTGTAAGTGGAAAGGATATCCGCAGTTTTTGACACAAATATCAAGGACCTGTCGAGTGATTAAATGTTGAAAAATAAATTTTAGAATTAGCAGTCGTACTTTTTACGAGAGAGAGATAGACATAGAATGAAAAATAAAACAACAAAAGCAACAGATTAACTTACAGCAAGAGCCAAAATGGCAACATGATTATTCTTACTGTTGATAAGTTTAACAATGGTGGTGGCTGCAATTCTTGGACTATTTGAAAAAAAAATTAGTAATAATTAAAGCGTTAGTGTCTCAATGTCAAAGAATCAAGAAATTTGAATTGAACCTCTGAAGGATAATAAACAACATACTATGAACCCTTTTTTTGGTTGATGAGATCAGCGATTTCAAGATTCAAACCCAGATTGGGTTCTTGAAGATGTTGGCTGCATGCTCTTTCAATAAGTGTAACTAGCATGGCTGTGGTTGGTGGAGGTCGTTCTCTTGATGAAGAAGAAGAGGCAGGGTACTCAAAGTCAGAGGGGAATTGTTCATCTACTCTAAAACGGTCAGTATATGAAGAGTTTGAGTTGGAAGACCGTGAAGATCTTCCTGGTGTATCCGAATATCTGCTTGACATGATTATAAATGTAATTAATTGGTTTTATATGTTATCAGTCGATATAATTGATTGTCTTTTCTCTTATATACTAATAGGACAAGATGCAATTTTGTATAGTTGAGCTAGAGATAATTGCCGTATAATCTAGTATATAGATCTCTTTCTTTTATTTCAAGATCAAAATATATCAGGGTTGATGAATAAACACTATCTTTTGTGATAGTTTGTGATAATAGTTTATAGGGGAGTAATGAAAAAAAAGGAAGCAAATAGAAAATAAAGCCCTGTTGCGGTTTTAAAGTTTTGTCTCATAAACTGCATACAAGAAATTTTAGTAGGCGAAATGCCACGTCACATGATAATATTATAGCTCAACCATCAGAAAACTATCGTCATTTTAGTCTGGCATTTTGTTTGTGCTTGTCATATATCCTACAGTTATAAACATTGAAACCTTTAAACTAAAATGAACAATTTTTTAATGCATTATCATATTATACTCAACTTTTTTACGTTTAGTCATTTTTAATCTTTGTCAATTCATATAAACATATACCCAGCTAAAAGGATCAACTCGACAGTCTGAACAGATACGTGATTTGACAATACCCATTAGAGCCATAGTAAGCTTTTGAGCATAGAGAGTTTCAAGCCCCACGCTGCTCAAACTGCTGTGATTTTTTTTACGGAGGAGCTCACATTCATTATACAGTAAACAAAATTTTTATTGTACCTTTTGAACTAAACTAATAATTAGCTTCACAATTGTTATCCAATATCCAATCACTTTGCTATAAATTCACACACATGCTGTGCTTTTTGAGTTTTTCTAAATTTATTTATCAAGCTGCACCCATACCACTATGGATACTACTACTACTACTACTACTATCATCAGCTTGCTAATGCCTGAAATTTCTACAACTTGTATTCAACTTCACTAAATATACACAAAATTCCCTTAGTATCGATTTTAATCTTTTCATTAACTTTTGTAAGTCAAAATTCCATTTTCATTTAATGTAAATACCATCTGACAAACTTGTTCAAATTCATCTTTTAAATTGTAGAGGTCAAAGGTGCATCATTGACATCTTTTAACCTGCTGATTATATATATAGCTTTGAAGTTTGACTTTTTCTGACTGG
Organism: Magnusiomyces sp. LA-1; assembly: GCA_029678045.1. NCBI lineage: Eukaryota > Fungi > Ascomycota > Dipodascomycetes > Dipodascales > Dipodascaceae > Magnusiomyces > Magnusiomyces sp. LA-1. The sequence continues at coordinate 2,996,897 of CP115650.1, read as the reverse complement.
TGAACATACAGATGCTATCTAAACACTTTATAATGATAACCAAATTATTTGTAGAAACGTTGACTACCGTTTATAGCATTATGAGATTATGAGATCTGATAGTTTAAGATAGGAGAATTCTGATGAGAGAAAAAAAAATAAGGATAAATTTGTGATACATACTATACATACGTCCATTGGCATTTTTTTTTTTTTTTTTTGCATTCAACGGTTCAATATATGCTACATAATTGGTATATTAGATTTACTACTACACTTGCCTTTAAAATCAATGAATAAATGTGATATTAGCACTTTTACTTGTTTTTTTTTTTTTTTTTTTTCTATGATCAGAGATTATCAATGCAACGCAGCTTGAGATATATATATGGAGACTCCATTCTGTTTTAGCAAAACAAAAATATAACAATCGTTGCGAGAATTTCATTGCATAAAAAAGCATTGAAGAAGAAACAAATGTTGTCGATTGCTGATACCATTCCGGCTTATGATAGAATTTGATGATCAAGGGGAGTTATTTGGTATCAGGTTAGGAAAAAAGAAAAAAAAGAAGATATCTAAGCACGGTTGTTTTGTAGTTGACGATCCCATTTAGAGGTGTAACTCAATGTTAAAAATCTGAAAAACAATTTATTTTAAATATGCTGGAGCTAAACTTTTTGATAAATTTATTAAATAATCGTGCCTAAAAAGCGTTTTTGAAGGCTATATATCTTGGTATATAATGCAAAATAGCTGAATGTGCAGTGAGCTTAAGATGATTAAGGACGGGAATTTTAAAAAATCAATAGACAAATACCCACATATGTTACAATAATAAGAAAAAATAGTATTTGTTCTTATTATGCTAATAATATTACAGCTATCTTTATGTATCACTTTTTTAGGGAACTTCATCTATTCCTCCTATACTGACTTTAAGTTTTGTGAAAATTTGACAAAAAAAAGTTCAGTAGGGCCCATGCCATCAAAAAGAAAAGTATATTCTATAATTAGAAAGTGGTTTCAACATCAAATTCCGTTTTGAAAAGAATCTTCGAAGAGAAGAATAAGAACAACGCTTTTTATACTATGGGCCATATCATATGTCAGATAATAGTTTTTAACCCAAGTTTTATTGTGTTTATAAATAAATGCAAAAATATAAAAATTGAATCACTATATTATAGATAAATTTAAAACTATACTCAATTTATAAAAAAAATGTTTTTATTGATAAAAAAATTATAATAGTTTAAAGAAGGAGGTCTGAAAAGGAAAATTAGCTCATCACCTTTATTGTGAAAATGAAAAAAAAGGCTCGATTGTTTTTTTCAAAGAAAAAGAACAAGAGAAAAATAAATAATAGTAATAGAAAAAGCCTATTTAACTACCATATATTCAAATAACTAAAGCATTTAATGCTTTTTGCAGATTTTGCACTCCTGCTCATTTGAATTACCTTCGGTAGGTTTTGTCTCAGCTCGTGTTTCTGAAGCTTGAGTGCTTTCAGCTGCAGTAGTGGTTTGCTCAGCGTTGCCATTGTTGCCACCATTGTTACCTTCACTGTTGTTGTTACCACCATTGTTGTTGTTACCACCATTATTGTTATTACCACCATTGTTGTTATTACCACCATTGTTGTTGCTACCCTCGTTGTTGTTGCCGCCTTGGTTATTTTCACAGGTGTTACCTGGGCAATTGTTGTTACCACCGTTGTTTATAGAACCAGGTCTGTAAACTGGAGGACCAGGGCAGATATACTTTCCAGGGAACAACAACTTAAAAATATTGACAAGAATATTTTTGTCAGTACTTGCGTAAGCACCTGGAATTCTAACACCTTCTGGTCTAGCGTTACCATTACCAGAGATCTTGAGGTTGACACAAGAGGGGTAGAATTGGGCGCCCATAGGAACAGTAGCAAAGTGGAGAGCAAGAATTTCGTGACGCATCATGTAGTAGCCAGGAGCAATGTCTTCAGGGATGGTGACGGTCCAAACGTTACCATCATCTCTGAGCTTTTGCGTAGCCCATCTGTCGCCCATGTAGCCAGCCTCGTCAATCTTGAACCAATAAAGGGAGGATGGATCTTCGATTTCATGACAAGGTCTATCTCCGCAGTTGGCGAGATAGGTCATCATGGGCCCGAGATGGGATCTCAATGGCCAGAACCAATGGAAGGTGACTTTGTCACCAGCCTTGGCGTCAGCTGTGAGTTTGCCCCTACCAGTAAGATGATTGCAAGTCAAGTCCTTGGAGTTGAGGTTTACAATAGGACCGTTAAGAAGAGTGAAAAAGGGCCACATAACACTGTTTTCTCTGGGCCAAATAGGGTTTGAAAATGCTGGAGCACCTTGGATTTTCTTGTTACCAATTGTGATGTCTGTAACACATCCGTGAGCTTCAGAAAGGCCAGCATTGAGAAGAAGGCCAGCTGCCACAATGGGAGCGAAAAGGTTTGAAAAAATCATTGAATTTTAGATGAAGAAGAAAATTCAGACGAAAGACTAAAGTTGAAATTTTTTTAATTGAAAGGAGTGTTTTTAAAGAGCGACTTAGAGAGAAGAAAAGAAGAAAAAAAATTTCAAAAGTTTGAAGAAATTTGAATTCTTTTTATATTCAACTTTGAAAGTTATAAATAGATCTTTGATATTCAATACATGTAAAAACTTCAAAAAAAAGTTGTTCATAGCTGAATCCTTTAAAAAGTCAGTTAGCTGAGTTGAACGGAAATCAATCTTTGTAGAGAAAGCTTGATGGTTTCAGGTTCCATTTTAAAGTTAAAATTTTATAGGAATTTTAAAATGTGGAATACTCAATAACTAATTGAAATATTTTTTTTATATATATTTACACAGTCGTATTTAATGATTAAATTGTGATAATTCGTTTCAACAATGTTTGGATATTGGCGTGATATGGTAGAAGCCAAAATTGAGAATAATTTGGTTTCATCAGTTAAGGTTGTTTTGAATCCTTGAAAATCCCCCAAGGTGTGTTTTATATCAGAACAAAACAAAGTTAGAGATGGGGATGTTGGAATTCGACATTGGAGGATTTGAAGAAATGATCAAACTGTTTATCTCCAGCTTTTGATAGTCTCTGTTAGGAAGAAGAAAAAAAGATGTAATTTCAAATTTTTTAGTAGAAGATTGTAATATTATTTTGAATATGGGGCTTATTAGCCAAGGTAAAAAAATAAAGCAGCAACTGAATTGATAACAAGCTATGAGCACAAGGGCATGGACTCAACAAAATGAGAATTGAGTAGATTGTGGAAATATACATAATACTGCCATATTCAAACAATATCATTAAAAAGAACTAAAAATATACTCGGCGTAATTTACGAAATTCTGAAAAAAAAGAAAAAAAAACACTGCCATTTTCGTTTCGCCTGGCCTTAATTTTTTCATTGATTTTATTTCATTTTTGCTGGCACCAATGCAGCATCTTTGATTGGTTTTTTTTATTTTCAATACCGAAATGAATAGCATGGTGTTTGATATTCGAAGATAATTACAGTAATTATTGAACGTTGGTCGTTTTGTGGGAACAATTCTCTGTAGAGGAGGAAACCTTAATGGCGAAAAAGACAGATAAAAATACAAATAAAACTTCTGCATCGTTTCCAAATGTAATACTACAGTCGGTTCAAGGCAGAAATTAGTCCGCATAAAAGTTTTAAGAGCCTGATGATTTGAAAATTTCTCATTGGATATATAATGATTAGTCTAGGCAAATGCCCATTTTCTTCCTTGAAAATTGCTTTTCTTTTTTGATAAAACTGGTATTGATGCCAATTCAATTGTAAACCTCATAACCAAGTGTCTTGTTTATAGGACTGTTTGTTTTTTTTTAAAAAATGGCATTGTAAGTAACAAGTGCCATTTTATATAAATCGTGGTCAAAATCCCTTACTTTGTTATTTCAGCAGCAGTGATTGGTGATGGAGAGGGGAACAATCTTTGACTCTTAGATAACTATACAATACTTACAAGCCTGATGATAAATTTAATTTCAGTAATTTGGCATACCACATTCAAGATGGCCAAAAAAAGCATAAAGTACCCATGAAACGAATTTAAAATAAATTTAATGTACAATACAATACAAAGCATTCCATCAACTTCATTCAAACATTTTTCAATTCTTTCGCAAATAGTGTATAGTACTAACGATTTCTAATAGGTTTTTTTTACTCAAGTTTTGGTGTAATATGTGACAATTTTAAGTAATCCATGTAATGTAATTAATAGTTCATTATCAGCTCAATATCTAGAACCTTGATTCACTGGATGTTTATACTTTTGACCTTGCTTATCAAAATATTTAGTGTAATGTTACTATTCAACTTGGTCTAACATTGGTTCTATAATGTCTGAACTCTAAGACCAAGGCAGCTTTTTTAGATGGAAAACGAGCAAGATCATATAAAAACCAAAATATCATTTTCTAAAAAACAGCATTCAAAACTGGCAAGATTGCCCTGTCCCTGAATTCACTTGAATATTTTTCTGAATGGATAAATAATACATTTAACATTATATAAATACGATTTTTAAGCGACCGTTCTTGTAAAACTTTTTGTTTTTTAACTTTTTCTTATTTTTAATCTTGATACCTTGAAAACATCTTGGGAATCAGTTTTTGGAAATTCAAATTGCTCAAGTTTTGTGAAAACGTTAAAATAAAAAAAAAATTAATCAGAAACAACAGCAATAGCTATGATTATAAAGACTTTATTTACACTTGAAAGAGCATATGCATACAATAATAATTTCAAGTTAATAAATCTTTTCATTGCATTTTCTGAGTTGTCTTTCAAACTTATAATGTTTGCTCATGATAGCCGATATTTTTTTTCTTTCTGTCTTCATTCATAGTTGGTAAAGCTCTCTTTTGTTTTGCTATCATCTGTTTTCTGAAATTTGGACTTTATCCTTATTCCCATCAACAATAGCATATAAGAGGAACCTGATAATATCTCAGTTCTTATATCAATAAAGAAGCAATATTTAAAAAAAGTAGAAAGTGAAATCAATTACAAAAAGTAATGACTGAAATATCGTTTTGAAGAATGTTTTAGTCTTTACCGCCTCATAAAGCATCATAAAGCACTGACGACCTTGCTATTAACCAAAATATCTGCATATTTTCCTACTGGTTTAAGTGGAATTAATGATCAGTTTTACAAGAAGCTTTGTATTTGCTTGATACTTTTTACTTGTGGAATTGGCAATTACATGGATTTCGTAGTGTATAATCCACGGCTTGGTATTTCAGATGTGCGATTCGACATCAAGACCCTGCACCTTAATTACCAGAATCCAGTGGACTATTTAGATTTAATTGAGCATTCACAATATGAAAATAACTTCCAGGTAAAACCAAAAGGTAAAGGAATTGCATATAAGATGCCATATTTTCACGTTGTTCAACTTGTTATCAATCAATGTTATAAACTTCACATTATTATAGAGTATCCTACTCATATGTCATGATTTTTTTATTAATTATAGATAGATAAGGGTATTACAATCCAAAATGTAACACATTATGAAATAATTCAGTATAAGTTGATATGTAAAGCTAGTTACAATTTTACATGACATGTAAGATGTTGTAATACAAGTCAGTCTTTTTAAAGCTAGTTGATTTTTTAATCTTTTTCTTTTTTCTCTAGTAACTTGTATTGAACCAAACAGAATGAAAGAAGTAACAATACCCCATATTCCTATAGAGTTGTTTTACTCGATATCCCAATATATTTGCTCAGTAGACCTTTTTCATTTATCTCAGACTTCGTCCCACTTTCGCAACGTCTTCCACCCTCTCTTATACAAATATTGCCGCTTTTTTGATGAAGAACATGATGGCAAAGTTGAAGATTTCACAACAACCATATACAAATGGATAGTTCCAAGTAAGGTCATTTATTCTCCAGAAAGTTATTCATGGTTTGAAAATGAATCTGTGGTATCAATAACTATTCAAGAATCTCGCTCCTATGAAAGAATTGCTAGAATGATTCCTATATCAAAATACCCATGCTGAAGGAAATTTTCATTCCAGGCTTCAGCAATGGCTGGCTTCGCCTAGGCGATTGTAGAAATCCAGAAAGAATAGACTCGAGTTTACGTAGCAATGATACCTGCATAACAACTAATGATTATATCTCAGTTGCAAAAAACCCACAGTATTTTGTCAAAGCTAACTACCATCAATTCAATTCCTTTATGAGAGAAAGACCTTTTTCTTTATACAACTGTGCAACACTTGAAGCTAAAATGTATATTAGACGGATTTCGATAAATTTGAAATCTGAGTCTGATGCATCTACTGCCTTTCATGCTAGCTTGTATAAACTTGAAAGTTTCCTCAATCTTGAAACAGTAGAGATTTGCAATATCAGTAAAGCATCATTAGCTGATACTGAGGCAGTATATACTTCTTTACCAAGATGCTCAAATTTAGAAAAAGTAAAAATTGTACATGAATGGGACGGAAATATCAAGAAAATGGAGCTTCTGAATGGACTGGTCACTTGTAATTGGGAAATGTTTTCTTTATCCATTTTAGCAGGGTATGATGAAGGTGTGGCGCCTCCCATGAAAGTTAAGCTCAAGCTTCCTACCGTAACTGCGCTTTATATTACAGACCTACTTTATTTATCGGCGATTGAGACTCTACCAGTAGCATTGCAACAGTTTTGTTTTGCTCATACTTTTATATCAATACCTTTTCCATTTGAGGAATTTAATTCAATTATTAATAATATTACGGAACTGACTATAGGCTTGAATGATGTGCCTGATAGTGAGAATCATATGTTCAGAAAGCTGCTTCCAAGTATCAAAATTTTAAAAATCAAACTAGGAATTTTTAGAGCCAATCAATACACGGAAGACTCTACAACTTTTATGCCAATTATAAAACGAGTTGCTTTTGGAGAATTTGATATGCGCAATGCTAGTCATTCAGTTCCACTAATGCTTGAACTTGTTAATGAGCTACCAAAAGATTTGTATTTGAAAAATATTGAGCCGCTTCTTGTAGGCCCTCAAGTGAGCACTAAAGCCAGGCTAAACCAGTTTGTTGAGAAGGCTTCGCTAGATGAAATATTTAATTTATACCACGTCATCAAATCACTTATAGTTAATCATAAACAAGCTCCAAATCGTAGAAGTCATTATAAAATCAATTTGATTTTGGATCTTTTATATTTAGATGTATTAGAATATATACCCAACCTGGAACATCTCGAAATAAACCTGGCGTCATATATTGAAAGCTGCTTCACCCTGCACCGGTTGATAAAACATCATAAAAATCTGAAAAGACTAGAATTAACCACATTTAAAACAAAATTAGGCGATGGCTTAGAAGACATTGACGAAAGCCACAAAAAATTTTACGGTTCAGGGTTTGCCTTTAGTTCATATGTTAAAGATGGTGCTTCCATTGCTACCTTAAACCCTGAACGGTACAATAATACAAGATTTGACATACAGAGCTTTCACGGTGGATACAAGGAGCCATTGGACTATTTGGACATAATAGAACGTTCACAGTATAAGGATAACTTTGAGTTCAAGTGCCATGGTTGCATTTTGAAATACAAAAGACCATATCATGATGATAAAATTAGTTTAATGAGGATTCCCAATTAATGTGAGACGATAGAAGGGACAAACCTGATGAGCCTAAAATGATTCATATGGAAAATAAAAGGCCCGAAAGTATTTGTACAATAATTTGATGCTGTAGACCTTGATAAATAGTCTTATAAAAGTAGAAAAATATATTTATATTCATTTGAATCCTTGAGGTTGTTGACCGGTATAATCAGAGGTTGATATCCACTGTGTTTTTATGGCAGAGGTAATCTAACTAATCAGTTAATATTTTTCTAATTATCGTCTTTCTTTTTTCATTTATCTCAAACTTCAGCGGGTCTTTGCCATTTTTTCCAAAGCCTTGAATACGAAAAAAGTTGTATCCTTGATGAATATTTTAGTAGAAAGGGTCAGATTGTTTGGGCTAGTGTCAATAACTTGCGGATTCGTAGTATAGAGCTATATATGCTGCCTCAAAAATATTTATGGTTCAATAACAAAGCTGCCAGATTAGCATTTTAGACCTAACCCTTGAGGGTCCTCGTCTCCATTTTTTTCAGTTGCATCATTACAGAAACCAAACTTTGGTCATAATAGAAAAGTGTTTATAATTATAGTTGATTGATTTTCTTGTTTGCTTATTAGCTTATATGTTATTATTAGTATTTTCCTTTTTTTGAATCGAGAAAAATTAGCAATGCATAGTTTTAAAAGACTCGATCTGAATCTCAGGTTGTTATGGGAATGGATAGTCTTGTAAGAAAGAAGTCTTTGTACCCCTAAAAAAAAAAATTGTTGGTTGAATAGCACTACTTACTACTGCCTTTAAATTTCCTATGATCAACAATACTACTGCAAAGCAAATGGCATCAATCGTATATTTTCTTATATATTTATTTTTTTTATCCAGGAGTAATAAAATTAAGATTCTTTTTGTTAGCTTCTATAGGCAATTGAATACACTTAAAAGATAATTGAATGGTAAATGGGTTCCCAACTCCGCCTTGGTCAAAAAGATGTATCAGATGGGGGGTTTATTTTTTTTTTTTTTTTTTTTTTTTTTTTTTTTTTTTTTTTTTTTTTTTTTTTTTTTTTTTCAAAAGCCTTTATAACAATTGATATCATTACTTTTTTTATACTATAAGCAAAAAGGTTATATATATAAATAGAGAAAAAAAAAATAAATGATTGAAACCAATAACAAGATATAAGCAATTGAAGAAGGATTGGATTGGAGGGCATTGTTTGCCCTAGCCCTTGTGGAGTGCTCTTATATGGTGAAGTTTTGTGCTAACTTTTACCTTGTTTGTCTTGTAGCCTGGTCCTAATTTGTAATTGTGCTTAGCTTTAGATCCGCGATCATGGTTTATAGTTTTTCTTTTTCATTATTATTATTAACACTATTCAGGGCAAAAAAATCTATATAGTTATGTAGATTGTTACTAGCAAACATTAAAGTTTTTCTTTTCTTTTCTTTCTAGAGAGGTTTAACTCATGTATGATATTATAACATTTATAGTAGGAAAAAAAAATAACAAACAAAAGAGTAGAAAAGTTCTATTACTATTTCATTTTATTGATTGTAGATATTAGAATAACAGGGTTTTTTTTACATGAATTTACCTTTGAACAAAAGTTTTAGAATATGATAATTGCTTTTTTTTTTATTTATTAAAAAAAAGAAAAAAGTTGTTTGTTAAGTCATATATCGAACATTCTAATATCTGACTAAAAAAATAGCATCCTGAAATATTTCCATATTGAGAAAAAAAATGCATTTGAAAAATTCAGTGATGGTTTTACTATTATTGTATATTCATCATTATAAAACATAAAGGTAATAACAATACTATATAGCAGTTTGTACTATTGAAACCGTCGTAGTCAAGATATTCAATATGCTACTACGCAAATATTTCCAATATCTGACAAATTCAATGTATCATTTATTATGCTGTACTTGGTTCGTATATTAGTAAGAGCTATTGTTGCTATTTGAGCAACTGAAAAAAAAAAAATCAATTAATTTTGTATGCCAAACACATTTATTACAGCCACTCTACAACAAAACTAAAGACTGAGCTCAATCAATAATACAACTTTTTATTTATTTATTTATTTTTTATTTTTGATGTTTGCATAGTCGGAAATTTCCTTCCTCTGTTGACAAAACATCTACTAATAGTAAAGCGATATTCCATTAAAGCTTGCAAGACTGTTTTAATTTCTTAAAAGGGATATCACTCAAAAACTCTGAAAGTATATCATTATGGGGTCTTTTTCCATTTTTGAAAAAAGAATAAAATAAAAAATAAAGCTTGTTACTATAACAATTTACAATAAAACAAAAAGGTTTTTACTAATGTTTACAACAAAGTTACAGAAATGTTATTTTTGATCAAGCTTGAATGATAAACAAGATCTTAAAGGAGGAAGGGTAGGGGTGTAGTAAAACAATGGGTAAAAATTCCAAAAAAGAAGATGCCTGTCTTGAAAAAAAAAACTAAATGCCATCATTCTTCTTTGTTTTTTAGCTGGCAAAATAAAAAATAAAAAAAAACAATTGATAACTTGTATTTTCGGGTTAGTTTTATTTTAATCGAACTCAATTGAGTAATAGAAAAAAAAAAAGAAAACATTTAGATATTTCTCAATTGATTAAATTGAATAGAGATTTTAAAAATGGAAAACTTTAGAATATTTGAATGGAACTTCTGTTTTCTTTTTTTTTTTTTTTTTCTAAAATCTAGTAAATCTATAAATCAGTTTTATTCAATGATATTTTCTATCTTTCTAGAAATCAGATCTATTAGAATTGATCGAATATATGAAGATCCATGATTATTTTTTTTTCTAAATATTTCTATATCATTATTGAATAAAAGAAAATAAATATTTAAATCTTTTTAGATTTGCAATGCTTTTCCTTTTTATCACAAAAGGTTTAGCTGAAATTATAAATAGATTTCAGTATTTATACAAAAACAAGTTAACAGGATTGTATGAGGATTTCAAAAGGGTTTGAATTACATAGAAAGATTGCTTCTTTTTGACAGATAAAGAATTTTTTTTATTTTTATTTTTCCATTATACCTGTAAGCATAATCGAGTTTATACATTTTTTTATTTAGCATAAAGCTAAATACCCCTCTTGATTGATTGTATTCATAAGTAAACTGAAATAGAATAAAATTTTAGTAACATTGTTACTGTTGATTATTTTTAAAAACAAAAAAAAGTGTATCTTGCTATGGTGCTTATTAATGTGCTATTTTTGAAAGAAACTCTTTGAAAAATGCTTAATGGACCAGTGCTATTGAAGGCTATCTGGCAGGCTTTACTTTTGCCATGTTTTTGCTCTATACTAATGACCTAGGCTACATTCTATAGCTTGTCTCTGTTGAAAATTTACTATTGAAGGTGTAATAATCTATACTATACTTGGCTTCGAAGAGTTACAAGGTCAAAAATGAAAAACCATGACTTGGTGAGGATCAAGAAGGAGTTATTACTGGTGTCGGTACTGCTAAAAATGCTGACACTCCTCCTGATAGCAATGCAATAGTCATGCAAATAAGAATTATTATTACAAGAATCTTTGAAATGCTTTATGAAATAAAGTATTTCTATCTTATGGATCTTATGGAACGAAGATGGAACTTACACTCAATTCAAAAAAAAATTGGTCATCGAAAAACTTGCAAAGGCACTCAAAAAGTAATATATAAGCTGGATCTAACTGAATCAATTAGAGCTTGCTAAAGACAATTAAATAATTAAAGGAAAAGAGGAATCAATTGAAAAGCTTCAAGACAAGACTTACGATTTTCAATTTTGTACCTTCTAGATTCAATCGAATAAGAAATTATTTTATGTATCTTTAGATTTATTATATTCATATATATATCTATATATAATCATTTGTTCAATTACTATCTTCATATTAATCCCATTTTTCAGTTTTTTAGTGCTTTTTCCGTTTCGCCCATAAAAAATACTTCATCAAGCTCTAAAATAGCTGCCTTTATCAATTCCATTACAGTCAGACACATGAAAATCAATCAGCATCTCATGACCAAGCTCTTCGTTCAATACAATGTTCCTTCGTCGAATGTCGTTATGAGATACTCCATGTTTCTTGAGCAAGTCTGCAATCTTCCATACCCTTGCTCGATTATAATCGTATGTTGTTTTCGGGTTTTCTCCTCCGTAGGATAGAAAAATACAAACTTCATTACGATTTTCATAATATCCAAGATATACTGGGATCCACTCACCTTGCATGTCCTCAAGATGCTTGTAAATAGCGGCTTCGTACTTAAAAGCATCGGTATAATGGTCAAAAAGAATAAGCCTCCGCTTGCCAACAATAGTATACCCATATGGGTATACTGTGATTTTTACCATATGCCCAACTGCACCTTCTTTTGAGTCGTCGAATTCTATTCCAACATTTTGGCTTTTTAATTGCTGACCGAAAAGTGATACAAGCTTATCGCAATCTATTGGATGTAAATTGCTTTCGGTATGGCTTTTTTGCTTGTGAATATTATAATTTGGGCAGTTCTCATCCATGGGAAAGTTATTCTTAAGACCCAAAAGGCATGTTTGAGTGCAGTACTTAGCCAAAGGACCCTGGTGCGAACGGGTCTTTCGTCGCTTTGGTTCTTTATCTAATCCAGATTCCTCATCATTTTGAAGTCTTTTTGAAGAAGGGCCATTTTCATCATCTTCATTATCTCCATTATCACCATCACCATCATCATCTTTGTTGCCTTCATTATCTTCATTCGTATTATTCGGCTTGTTCAAATCACTATCCTTCTTGAACAGTCCAAATCTCTCTTTGGTATTGGTGACTCGGTTATCATGTTCCTTCCATTCCATCCAATCCTTCTTTCCTGAAAGATCTAATAACGGTTTTAGCAGCATAGCAAGAAATATTTCAAACGCTTTTTGCCAGTCCTGCTCATTTTTAATAAAAACTGGATAATGTTTCAAAGCCCCAGGCTTTTCTCGGTCAGCAAGAAAAAAGATCCAACAATATCCAGAAGTAACAAACCCACACTCACAACCATACTTGATCATTTTGCTATGGAATTCCTCATAAAGTTCCATAAACTTAGTGAAACATGGACTTTTCTCAGAGTCAGGCAGCCTTGGATATTTGTAAAACATTGTGGCTTTTGTTGAGTCTTCTTTTGTAAACCTTGTAAGATAGCTCATAAACTTTTTATAGTCGTATTCAGTTATGTTATTAGTGTATTTGTAGTCACAGATCATGATAGGGTTAGATCTGCCTTGAGCATAGAAAAACCCGCCAGGTTTAAGTTCATGGATCTTCTTAACTATCTCAAAGTCCTCCAGACTTGTTCCAGCTTCCTCGCAATATGCTTCATATATGCGTCTTTCAACGCCTTCTGGCTTGCCTTTGCTCTGCGAGATTATATCTTCTACTGCTAGAACTTCTTTGTAGATTACATTGGCCGCTGTGAGTACTGGAATTTCCATCTTATCATTTACCCACAAAGCCAGCTCGGTCTTGTCTCTTGGAAGAACAGCGTGACCTTTAGTCGTAAAAAACATGGTCACAGTTTGAGATGGAAACTTTTTCTGCCTGAAAATGTAGTCATATTTTTTATTCATTATTTTAACAAGATTTTTAATATCTAACTGACCGGATTGGATAGATTCAACATGAGCCACGGTACTCATATCGTAGGTCGTTATTCCGGACGTTGTACTTATAGGATCTGCTGGATAAATATTTTTTGCATCTTTTCCTGTCTTTGAACAATAAGCCGAGAACTCGTTAAATGTGGAATCTTGATGAGGCTCAAATTTCTTTTTTAGTTCTGATACAGTTTTTTTCAGCTTGCTGGTTGTTACATCCAGTTTGATGTTTTTTTCTTTCACGTCGCTGATGGTTTTTTCTAGATCCCTGTTGGTTTTTTCCAGATCCCTGCTAGATTTTTTTTCCAGGCTGCTGATTCTTGTTTGCTGGTCAATTGTTTTTTCCAGCAGTTTGATCATTTTTTCTTGATTTCTTGCAAGTTCAGCATCCTTCTGTCGTATCACCTCATGAAGATCTTGATCACAAGTGCTAGGCACTTGTCGATTTCTTTTTGACTCAGACATTTGAAATAACCAAAAAAATGTATTTTTTCTGCTTTTATGAGATTGCCTGATTGCTTATTGCTGTGTATTGATGTGTGATGGCAATAAAAAGTGATGTATGGAAAGAAGAAAGTGAAGTAAAAAAAAAAAAAAAAAAAGAAGTTAATAATTGAATGTCTTAGTTTGAGCTTGAGAACTTTCATTTGATTTCACATATGTAATTTCATCAGTAGACGCATTTTTCTTAGCAAATTTATTCCCATTTCAATACTGTGATTCATATATATTATTCTTTCTTGTTTTGTAAGTATTTTCAAAAAAAAACACTAAACTCTATGTTTGCAAATATATCATAGCTACTACAAAAGGCTCTAATATCCATAATTTGGCATTAAGCCAATCACCCTTACAGAAAAAGGTTTTATCGCTACAAAACGACTTTGATTAATGCAAGTTATAACTTGACCACTTTAATCAATATCACTCCATATCTGTACAAGTCCCTCATTCTGCCTGCAGTATTCTGTGACCCTAAGATTTCCAAAAAAAAACATGTTTTTCTGGGTGTGAACATTAGGGAGGTCCAGCAAACCAAACTATGTTCAGTGGATAAAAGCTTGGTGTTGTTAGTTTTGCCCTCCCGTTTCGCTTGATGAAAATAAAAGTGTTATCTCTTCATCCATTCCTTCTTTTTTTTATTTCTATTTTTCATAGTTAGCATGCTGTTACTAATCATTGGAATTTTGATCAGATTATAGTAGCATTGCCTGTTGCTTGGTATAGAGACGAGTACGGGGCTTTTTTGGTGTTATATCTGAAGCAGATCCCTGATTCTTTTGAGGTCTTTTTGAAGGAGAGTTATTCCCATCATTTTTGTTATCTTTATCATCTTCATTGTCTTTATTATCTTCATTATCTTCATTGTCTTTATCATCTTCATTATCTTCATTATCTTCATTGTCTTTATTATCTTTATTATCTTCATTGTCTTTATTATCATTCGTATTTTGTTGGTGGTTCTGGCTGTTGCCTTTTTTGAATAATTCAAATCTCTCTTTGACATTGGTAATTTTGTTATCCTGTTTCTTCCATTCATACCAATCATTTTTTCCCGAATAATCTAATAACGGTTTTAGGAGCATGGCAAGCAATATTTCAAACGCATTTTGCCAGTCTAGCTCATTTTTAATAAAAACTGGATAATGTTTCAAATTCCCAGGCTTTTTTGGGTCGACAAGAAGAAAGATCCAACAACATCCAGAAGTAACAAACCCAAACTCAGCTCCATACTTGATCATATGGCTATGAACTTGCTCAAAAAGTTCCATATACTTTGTGTGACAAGGACCTGTCTCAGATTCATCATGTAGGATTGTGTCTTTTCTTTCAAGATGCCACTCAAAGTCTTGATAATCTACTTCAGTTATTACATCTTTCTCTTTGTACTCACAAATAATCGTAGGGTTAGATCTACCTTTAGTAAAAAAATAGCTGTCAGGTTTAAGTGCATCAATACTCTCAACTATATCTAAGTATTCGGGAAGTCCTCCAGCTTCTGTTTTATATGCAATATGTATTCTGTTTTCAACGACATCCAATTTAGCTCTGCGCTGTGAAATTGTTTTTGTTACGTCAAGTACTTCTTCGTAAATGACATTTGCCGCTGTGAGGGCTGGAATTTCGACCGTCGCATTTACCCACAAAGCCAACTCTGATTCGTCAATTGGAAGGAACATGCGACCTGCAGTGGTAGAAAAGTCAATCACACTGTTAGACGGGAACTTTTCCTTTTCAAAAATGTGGCCATATTGTTGATTCATTTCTTCTACAAGCTGTTCAAAATCTGACTTTGCAGATTCGACAGATTCTATTTTGGCAACGGTATTTATATTGTGCGTCACTATTCTAGCTGGAGGTTTTGTAGAATTTGTTGGATACATCCATTTTGCAATTTCTCCTGCCTGGGAACAACAAGCCAACAACTTGCTAAAGGTGGAATTTTGATGAGGCTCAAGCTCCCTTTTTAGTTTTGACACAGTTCTTTCCAGGTCTGTGTTTGTTCTTTTCAGGTTGCAATTTTCTGTCACCTTATCATAGTATTTGTCTTGATAGTCGCCTATTTCCCGATGCAAACTGTTTATTTTCTGATACAAACTGCTTATTTTCTGATACAAACTGTGTATTTCTTTATCTTTTTTTGCAAGCTCAGCATCCTTCTGTCGTATCACCTCATGAAGATCTTGATCAGAAGTGCTAGGAGCTTGACAATTCTTTTCTGACTTTGGCATTTGAAATAACCAAAAAACTGAACCTTTTTTTATTTTTATGTGATTGAGTAATGTATATTGCTGTGAATTGATATTTTAATGATAATAAAAAGTGATGTATGAAAAAGAAGAAAGTGTAGTACAAAAAAAAAAAAAAAAAAAAAAAAAAGGTTAATAATTGGATATGACTTGGTTTGAGCATGAGGACTTTGTGGTCAGTATAGAATGAGAGAGTTTGCCCTCTGATTTTACATTACTTTTTTTCTTATTACTATTAGTATAGGAAATATGTCAGATCTACAAAAGGCTCTAATATCTATAATTCGGCACTAAGCCAACCAACTTTACAGAAAAGGCTTTATTGCTAATAAAATGACTTTAATTAATGCAAAGTTATAACTTGACCACTTTGGTCAATTGTACTGAAAAATTCTTTCCTAAAGTAGCTCTGCACTTTAAAAAGCCCATTATACAAGCTATGTGAATGAAACTAGTAATGATTTTTTTTAAGAAAATAAAATAAATAAATGAATAGCCATCATGATTTCTCTTTTGACATCCATGTGAGCAAGAAGACCCTTTTAGCCAGATTCCCCAATGATAGTATAACCTCCCATTTTTTTTTTTTTTTAAATTTTCCTCTTTTTTAACTCTTGTTGACTATTATTATACTCATCATCACCACTATACTCATCACTATCACTACCAAACTCATCATGACACTCTTTCAACAATTGTTCATTTTCTCTTTTCATATCTTCTTCAATCAGTGTAAGCAAAAAGCATTGAGCCGACTTTTCTCTAGCCACATGTATCAAGTGGGCACGCAAAATTTCTAGGCGATCAAGTTGCTCATTCATACGCACCAGTTCCTTGTAAACTACCTGATCGCCGGCGGCCATGGCTTCTTCAATCGGGATTTTTTTAAACGGCTTAAAATTATCAAGAAGATCAGCAGTAGTATCAACAGAATCGTCATTGTCTGTATTGGATTCTTTGTTTTTTGTAGTTGTTGGTATTTTGGGTACCTGAGATCTAAATTTTTCTAAAGCTATTTGAGGGTCTTTAGAATTGAGGCCAGTTATTTCAAATACATTTTTGATATTTTCTGGAGAAAAGGCATTTTGTCTAGAATTCAAATAGTTTTCAAAAAAAAGTTTTGTTGCTTGTTGGTTTTGTATTGGCTCATCAGGAAAAAGATCGTCATTATTGTCGTTACCAAAAAAATCTTGATAAATTTTGGTTCTTGTTAGAGTTTTGGCATTTTTAAAGCATGCTGTATTTAAAAAATGTAGGAGTTTGAACATTTGAGAGGGAATTAAAATTTGGATGATCCTGAGTTTTGCCAATTTTTCATAGACTTGTTTTGTAGTATAGGAGGTACTGTCATTCATGATCAAAAGAGTACAACAGGATTTGTCATCGGGATTTGCAAAATTAGAGTCTAACCAGTCTAAAAATATTTCTTCGTGAATGGAACCGGTTTTAGACTTTTCTGAAGACGCAGGGGAGTCTGATTCCTTGTCCATCATACTCTTGGTTGTGTTGTGAATCAGTATAGGTTTCCCCACTTTACCAGACTTTGAAATGGCTTCTATAACAGTCACACTTTTCAAAGATTCGTTGTTTGACCCTTTTACACGACGACCATCTTCTTCAGATACTATATAAGTTGTTTTGTCGACACTTTCTTCTGTTGCGTTACCACCGATTTTAAATCTCGCCTCATCAATGATAAAGATATGATCATCATCTAACCTATAACTTTCTTGAATCTCTAAATATTCCTCAAAAAAGTCTTTGATATCCTCGTCGTCTGCACCCGCATGTCGAATAAAATCATCAGTAAAATCCAAATTTATCAATATATCTGTTTTGAGGTCATAGTGGTTTCTTGAAAACCGGTCAAACCAGTTGCTAGACAGCATCCCCTCTCTTTCCAACATCTTTGCACCAATTCGACGGATCTCTGTCGCACTTGGAGGATTTTTCTTTTTCGTCAAGTAGATAATGTATGAAAAGAGCATATTTTCTTCCTTTGGCGACATTGTGAGGCGTTCATCTGGCTCTTCTAGTACCTTGAGAAATTTTTGGTGGCGGCGTTGGAGCGACGAGTGCGAGACTTTGAATTCTTTTGACAGGCTCCATAGGTTGCGTTCTCCATTTAGTTCTCTGAATATCGCGTATACTTCATCGGCAGTGTAAGTTTGTGATTCGGACATTATGAAATAAATAAAAAAGGTATATGTGTCAAGAAGAAAAAATAATTTATTAGAAAGGGTTGTTGTAATCGTACAAAAGTTGAAGCAGTCTCGTTAAATTGGGTAATCTGGGAGTACCCAGTGGATAGAATAGTGAAATATATCGACAAAAGAATTTAAAATCATAGTAAGATGTTGAGTAGCGTGCGAAAAAAAAGATAAAAAAAAAGAGCCTACTAATAAAAGTTTTTGTAACATTTTGTTACATACCCATTTTTAATGTAATTAATTACTAAAAAACACAACCAATATCTGGGGTAAAAAACAATTTTCAAAAAAAAAGATAGATAGATTCATTAACAAAATTACAAAAAAATTAAAGCTATATAAAAAAAATAATAATAAAAAACAACAAACTTTTTTCTATTCTAATAAAAATAAAAAAATTTCTAAATTCTAAATCTTATCATTGTATTGAATGGTATCTTTAGAGTAATCATTATTATTATTGTTACTAGAAGAGTTACTAGTAGAATAAACATCAACAACATCTGGAGTAGAAATTCCAGTCTTTTCATTATCAATTTGGTTTGAATTGGTAATACTCTTTGTTGGGATTTGTGGAGGTTCTTCACCAAGAGCACTGTTGTAAACCAAGATTCCGTTTTCAGCAGCATGTTTTCGTTCGTCACGCTTGTACAATGGCAAGATGACACAGGCACAAATCATCATGGCAAATGTGGCGGAGGCAGTGAAGGAGTAACCCTTGAGGTATCGTGGAGCTTCTACAGTTTTCCAGACAAGAACAGAGGTGACGGCAGTACTTGCTTGACCAAGCATATTCATGTTGATGACAGTGATGGCACGTACTTGAGGATTGTGACGAGTACCGTCAGCGGCCCAAGAGTAGTTGACGCAGGAGGCAGCCCAGCCAAAGTATTGTAAACAGAATGCAAACCAAATGGCGCCTTCAGGGAGCTCCCAAACAGCAAGCATTACGTTACCCAAAAGATTGAGTGACTGAGAAAACATCAAGGCGCCCCATCTAGATCTCAACAAATCGGCAAAGGAACCAGTCAAAAAGATCCATACGATACCAAGGGCTGGAGTGATTGCAGAAAGTTGGTTGACTTTTGTGACAGAGTACTTGTTGAGAGACTTAAGCCAGAGAAGATAAGCACCAGAAGTACCGTTGTTTGTGTTCCAAGAAAAGACGTTAAGAATGACGTAGCCATAAAACTTCCAGTCGGAAAGAATGCCCTTCCACAGCGAGAGCGAGAAAAAGTCTGGGCCTTCTGCTTCGAGAGCAATGTTTGCGTCACGGAAACGTTTACGGGCAACATACAAATCTTCATCATTAAGAACGATAGAGTAACAATCTTTTGGAGTGCCTGGAAGAGACCAGTAGCCAATGATACCAATGGGGATAGTAATAATGGCGTTGATAATCATCATCCATCTCCATCCTTCTAAACCGTTTGTCATGTGAAGATTTTGGTAGGCAGCGCCCTGCAAGAGACCTGCAGTCAGGATTCCCAACATCTGGCCAAAGTAGTAGATACCACCACGACGAGCGTATTCGTTAGTTTTGTACCAACTGCCGAAAAGGTAATGAATGGTTGGGTAAAAAGCAGACTCAAAGACTCCGACAAAGAAACGATATGCTTGGAGTTCGCCAACGGATTGAGCACGGTATTGAGCAAGAGTAAAGAAACCCCAGCCAATGTCCATGACTGGGAGGATAATGTGGGTAGGGTATTTGTGGACCATGTACATGAATGGGATTTGGAAGACTACGGAACCGACAGTGTAGACAGCTTGAGTGTTGACCAAGTCGTTACCTTTCATTCCCAAGTCTTCTTTCATACCGGAGACGTAAGCGTTGTTGAGGTTAGATTGATCGAGGTACTTGACCCAGTACATGCAAAAGGCGAAAAAGGTGAGAATAATGTCGAGTTTAATAACAAGTCTTCGTTCTTCTGGAGTATCATCTTGGTCGAACCAGTGGTACCATTTGTGTTTAGTTTTAGACGCACGCTTGTATTCGTATTCGTTAAAGACGTTCCATTTGCTTCTGTTAGCTTCGTCGCGGATTTCCCAATCCTCTTCTTCTTCTTCATAAGTAGTGATGCGAATGTCTTCTTCCTTTTCACCTTTAGCCAAACGACGTTGTCTATTTCGTTCGGCAAGGACTTGAGCAATTGCAGCTTCATCAATGACTTTGTAATGAGGGAAGCATTTCCTTATTTTTGGAGGAAGAGAAGGAAGTTGAGGTAGATGAATAGAGGGAAGTTTATATTTTTTCAAAAAATCCAAACCCATTATGAATATATATTAGATTATGAAAAAAAGGGATGTTTGATAATTGAATAATGAATGATAATACTAAAATAAAAATAAAAATAAAAATAAAAAGAGAAAAGAAAAAAGAAAAAAAAAAGAGTATTTAAGTTAGGATTTAGTCCCATATTTATAATAAGATCAAAAGTATTAATTAGATATTTAAAGGAAAATTTTTTTCCCTCCGATTAGTTGAAAAAAAGCAATAACAAAAAAAAAAGAGATATCTTGGCTATTGGAAAAAAAAAAAAAAAAAAATGCCAAGGGTTTTAAAACCTTTACTATGAGATTTTGCCCGAAATCAAAAAAAAAGATCATCCACACAATCTTTTAATGACTGACTTTAACCCAGTCAGTACATTATGAATATTTTCAACATTTGTTTTCAATATAGTACTATAATACTATACTACTGAAAGTATACTCCAATAATCAAAAAAAAAAATAATCTTACTATCTAAAATAGTTTATTTTTAACTCTAATTCATATATATACACGATAAGAAACTATACCAATAGGTACGATATAAAAATAAAAAAACTTAGATTTAGTAATATGATAGAAGGAGGGGGATGGAAATAATTCCAAAGTAGGATAAAAGACCTATTTGTTTGGATCAAAGAACCGATTACGCCATTTCATGTTTTTCTTCAGTCAATCAACTTGATATTTTTTCGGATCAAAGTGATAATTTGTCTACAAAAGGCTGAGATTAACCCCATTAGGAATCTGCCACAATATTTTTCCAATTGGTTCATTGGTTCGAGTAGACGAAATGAGTGCTTAGATTGATGGAATTTCACGTGAAAACATGTCTTTTTACTTTTCAAACGTATACTCATTTTACACCTTTTTTAAACAACAAGTCAACAAGTATAATACAAACAAGTTCAAAATCCCGATAATTCTCCATGATTTTTTTCTATTTCGCATTCTCTCTTATTTAGGTTAAGTAACCATATATACAGATTGATTTTACATAAAGTTTAAAATAAGATGGGTGGTTTTGTTTGTTTTTTTCTATGTTATAACAAATTAGCAACCTTTATATTTTGTATATCAACTTTTTCAATATAGATTGAATTATATATAATGATGATGATGAATTTGTGGCTTTTTTTCTTTCATGGTTTATTCAGTTTTAAACAAAAAGATCAATAAAGATAAAGAAAATTCTACAAATCAGAATCAATTGATTATCTCAATTGAAAATTTTTTTTGATTGATATATTAATTGATAATGAAAAAGAACATTGTATAAAAAATCTCATCTGATAAAAACAAACCATGGAACTTGAATCTTCACTTCAATACTTTTGTTATTATTATATGTAATATATGTATAATATAAACGAACGTATATACTTGCTATTTTGAATATCTGTATACAAAATACACAAATGACGAAATTTCAACATCTCATTCTACAATTTAATCAATTCTAAAAATATTCCTTGGCTCTTTTTTTTCTTCTTAGACCATTTGAGAAAAACAATTCTTATCAATTGATTTATAAAGTTTTTACTAATTATAATCAACAATTGATAGAAAACCGTTAAACTTAAAGAAAAGTGTGTGTTAACTTTGGTATATATAGTTTGAATAGTAATAATGTCTTTTTTTTGATGTTTATATATACTACCCTATATCAATAAATGATATAACCGTTTTTTCATTTTTTATATTATACTTGTATACATTGTAAATTCTAGAAAAAAAGCAATAAAATAAAAAAAACATATTAAACTAATAAAATAATAAAATAATTAAACAAAACGAAAAAAGATTGACGAAAATGTATGTATATATATATAAAATAAAAGAAAATATTATAGTCTGTATTCTTCATTATAATAAATTCCAATATATTCACTCTCTGAAGGATCCAATATCAAAGCAATTGTTAAATGTCGAATATCTAAAGAATCCAAATTTCTAATTGAATGTTTATGAACCAAAAAGGCATCAAACTTTTCAACAGGAGAATTGATTTCACATAAATTGATTTCACTATTGCCTTCTCCCTTTGCTTGTTGATTATTGACTTCATCCAAATATTTGTAAATGTCACTAGTCTTGATCAAGTATCTAGACGCTACAAAGATCCATTCCTTGCCTGCACACTTTCTCAATAAAGAGAGCTCGGACGAGATGTCCGATTCAGACACAATGCCGACCTTTTCCCAGAGTGTCACTTTGGATTGAATAAAGTTGAGTTTGGCCTTTTCGTCACCAAGAACATGGTCAACTGTTGTCACTGTTTGTAACAAGTTTTCATTGTTCTTGTCAGATTTCATCATCTTGTCTCGTTTATAATCGTTCCCGATAGCACCTCCTGGATGCCACTTTGAGAAATTAAAGCTACGTTCTTTGACATCAGAAATGAGCATTTCTGCCAGTGTGATGCAGACTGCGTCGCCGACTGCTAAACATGCTGTGGTGGAGGTGGTTGGCGCAGGTAGTCCATAAAGGAGTTTTTCGTTGCAGTTTTTAGGAATTAGGGCAGAAAGGACTGCAGAGGATTTGTGGGCAAGGGGGCTGTTTGGAGTATTTGTTAGGCAAAGAATGGGGATACCTTGAGGGATGTGAGGTAGTAGTGAAAAAAGTTCTGGAGTGTTCCCTGAGGCAGTAATCATGATGACGACATCAGTTGGTTTGATTACGCCCAAGTCTCCATGAAGGGCGTCTGATGGATGGAGGCCAGTAGCGTGGATTCCTAAAGAGTTCATTGTGGCTACTAGTTTGTCTGCAATTTTGTAGCTCTTGCCCATTCCTGTCAAGACTATTTTACCATTTGAAAGAATGGCATTATGCATATATTGGAGAGAAAGAAAGAATTGGGACTGAGTAGTAGAGTCTTGTTCGTAAAGGTCGGCAATGTAAGATAAAGCGTCTGCTTGGGCGCGTAAAACTGTTTGAGCTGTTGATAAGATTGAAGGAGAAGATTCTGAGGGTGGAGTTATTGGAGTGAAGAATGAATCTTTAAAGGAGCTTTGAATGGGATGTAAAGAGACTGATGATGAAGAAGAAGGTGGCGGAGAAGTAAAGTTTGAAGAAGTCATGATTTTTTAAAAGGTTAAAAAAGATGTGTGATTAATATACAAATGGTGATTATGATGATTATGATTGATTGATTGAATGAATGAATGGTTATGAATCAAAGACTATTCAACAATGATGGTTTTTTAAATGCTTATTCAAAATGATCTTTTCAAAATGTTTATTAGATGAAACAAAAATGAAAATGAAAAAGAAGTTTTGAATTTATTTTTGAAATATTTCAAAAAGAAAATAAAAGAAAACGAAAAAAAAAAAAAAAAAAAAGAGTCTGTTTAAAGATTTTTTTTTAAATTTTAAATTTTTTTTTGTTTTGATTTTTTTTTTTTTTGTTTGTGATTTTTATTTGTAATATATTTAACTCATCCCGCGGAATCATCATAATCATCATAATCATCATCAATCATAGCCATCCCGTAGTAAGTAGCCTAATAGATGGAAACGGAGATTGCTATTTTATTTTTATATATAAAGTTTAAAGTGTTGTTGCAAATAATAAACATTTAACCCGGGTACTAACTAAAAAGAGTCAAAATCTACAGTCAGATCTCTCTGTGACTGAATGTGAATGAACGAGTGAATGCTTCCGTTCGGTCTTCGGTCATTCATTCACTCATAGTCAAATCAATCAATCAAAAAATACCACGGTTTTGCTTTTAATTCTCTCAGTAAAACTGGTGACGTAACTGATTATTAATAATATATAGATATATTTTTTTTACTCAAACGTCAGATTAACCCTAAACCTAATATATGTAACTGTAATTACAACAAAATCTTAAATCTCAAATCTCAAATCATTCCTTGAATCATACAATACAAATAAACGAAAAAGTATAAAAAGTACAATCCAAGTTTAATAAACGATTCTAATTTCCTTTTTGAAACTGTTCTAAAGATTTCTGTTGCATCTAAGAATTGAGTATTTGTAACAATCTTTCGAATGTTAAAAGCCAACAAAGGTACGTTTATTAGAAATGAGATCCAATATCCATTGATGAGTAAAAGAACGGAGATAAGAGTATGAATTCCCATTTCAGGTAGAATGTACTATATGATAAGTGTTAGTATCAATATTTATTCAGTCAGTAATCATAAAAAAAAAAAAACACTTACAGTATTTAATCTCTTACAAAGATCAATAGGATTAATATAATCTTTATCATTTTTTTTGTTATTAGTTATCATATCATTCTCTTTTCAAATTGTACTTTTTTTTTATAAAACATACCACATTCTAAATCACTGTATGAGATTGTGAAAAATACTTGTAAAAATAAATTGATTGTATTTAAAATCAAAGCAATTGAATATAAACTTTTTTTTAATACGGTTAATAATAATGTCATATTGAATTGTGTCTTATATTCCATTCTACATACAAAGCTTGACCACTCATATTATAACTTTTTAAATGATTTGTTGCGCTTTATTATCTCAGATGAAACGTACTAAAGATATTGAAAAAATGATAATAAAAAAGAAAAGAAGAAGGAGAAAAGAAAAATAGCAAAGTTCTAAAAAAAAAAAATCTTTCCTTTTTTCGTATATATAAAATTGAGGAGGTTGGTAGGGAGTTTTTTTTTTTTATTTTTATTATTATTTTGACAGAGCAACTAATTTTCAAGTTACCCGGATTTATCAACTTTTGAAAACAATTAGAAACAACTCCAAAATTTAAACATCACCATTGTTTTTTTATATTTATAGAAGAAAAATACCATATGAAAAACTTTAAAAAAAACAATGGATCACAAGGACATTGAAAAGAAAAGAATTTATGCAAAAGTAAATAAAATTATTAAAAAACAACTAGAAGAAACTTCAAAAGCATCTTATCAAAATGAGGTGACACAAGAGACTTTACCGCTTTTGTTTAAACTAGCAGAGCATCATCACAATAGCAAATCGTCAGTTAACCACGGAGTATCATGCAACTACTGCGGCATGAGCCCTATAAGAGGGGCAAGGTACCGGTGTTTAGAGTGTCCAGATTTCGATATGTGTTCTGGTTGTGAATCAAACGATATCCACAACAAGTTCCATCACCTGTTGATGATTAAAATCCATTTACCTCTCAACTTTACTCCACGAATCTACAATGGGTTTGGATTCCCCAGCCCTGAAAACTTGTTGTTTAGTAATCCTCCACCAAATTGTCCCAAAGGACACAAAATGTCTTTAGAAGAAATGAGATGTATGGCTCTTCAATTGCAATTGTTTCCAAATATTATTCATTTCAAAATGGAAAAGTTTTACAATTTGGCAGATATTTATCAAGAAGATGACAAAAATAAAAGAGTTCTTTATGGCATTTCTCGTGGAAGGTTTTTGAGTTATTTCTATCCTCCAATAGAAAATAAACTTCTTTGTGATGCATATTTTAGGTTTTATGATAAAGATAAAGATGGATTAATAGGAGCAGAAGAATATATTCGAGGACAACATACAATATCTGGAGAAAATAAATCCAAATATATTTCAGGTAAGTTTTTTTTTTTTTTTAATTTCTTCTTTTGTTACTGTTTATTAACTTAAAACAGAATCTATTAAATGTTATGATCATGATCAAGATGGAATCATTACAATTGATCAAATTAGAAAACTTCTTTACGCATTTTATTTATACGCCAGTTTAAAAACAGCTCAATCAAAACAAAAACAATACAATTTCCCAGACAGAGACTGTTTGTACGAACTACGGCACCCCATATCGTCAAGCTACCAAAACACAGTTTCAGAGTCAGGGTCTTTGGACTGGGTCAGAAACCATATTAAACCCTCGTGGTGGTCTAGCCATGAGTTTCAAGACCGACTGAAATCAATGGGCATGATGGAATCTTTGAGTGTACGTGCACTTGGAGAAGAAAATACAGAGGCCTTGTTTTATATGATTGAATATTCGATAAAGTTGATCAAGAGTGTAGTTTTCCATGGTAAGGAACAAATGTCTGTTGAAAGTGTGACAAAGTTTTGTTTGGAGAATAGTAGGATGAAGTCAGTAGGAGATAGAAATTATCAATTACAAGCTGTATTGACTTCATTTTTAAGGCATTGTATTTAGATATTAGATAGATGATGAAGATGGTTTCATGATATTAAAAAAAAATCACGTAATATATCTGATAAAAAATAAGGTCATCTTTTTGATATAATAATAATAATAATAATACTGTTAAAGTAGGGTAAATAAATATTGAAGAAGGGATATTTCATCATCATCTGATATTTTTCATTATCTTGGGAATATGATGATTTAGATAGAGATTTACTATTATACCAGTATTCTTATTTTGAGATTGATGTATTATTATAGATTAAATATGTATAGAAAAAAGAGGTTTTTAGTAATCAATAATCTATTGTAACAACAAATGTTTGAAAAATTTTTGTATTCAAAGTGCTGCTTTTTGTTCTATCTACTGTTGGTCCTGTGCTGCTGCTTTTTTTTTTTTAACTACACCATAATAATTGTAGATACTTCTATAATAATAATAATAAGTGAAAAATTTTTTTTCTCAATCCTTTCCTTCTTTGTATCGATCGAGTGATGATGACAATGATGATGATCAGATGAACATTTTCTATATAATGTTGTATTTTATCTATACTACCATTGAAAAAAAAAAACTTTTTTTCTTTCCTCGTGCCTTAAAAAATTTTTTTGTTGTTGAAAAGAATAGTAAAGAAGAAAATTTTTTTTTTGTATTTGTTTGTTTTTACTATACATCATTTGGCGGTAAAATAAGGTAAATATCGGAGGTTTTGTATTTTAGGATAAATTATTATGATATGACTGACTTGACTGACTGATTGACTGATCAAATCACATCATCATCATCATTGATAATTCTTTTTATAACACCATTTTAGTCTTTTTTTTTCAATTACTACATTATTCTCTTTTTTTAAAGAAAATTTAGAATTATTAATGATAGTAAGTATCATCGTTTAAAATGCTTTATTTTTATATAATTGATATTAAGCTTAAGAAGAAGAAGAAGAGAAGAAAAAATGGTGATTACCTAAGAATGATATTATTAGTAAGCTGTATGATATGAGTCAGCAATGCTCTTAGTTTCACTATGTGTTTAGGCTGCTCTTTTCTCCGTATACAACTCCATAGATTGGTTACCATACTATTTTAGTATGGAAAATAGCAGAACAACTAGAGAGAGGGGGAAATAAAAAAATGATATTGCTTATGTAACAATACTGAAACCCCCCAAAAAGTTTTTTACCTTTTTTAGTTTTTTTTCCCTTATCAGTCTGTTAATCTATTGGTTTATGATTATTATTATAGTATTATTTGAATTAATAAATGATTTTTTTTCCATATATTGATGCCATAAGCTGATTTTTATTATAAATCTTTTTTTTTTTTTTTTGTATACCATTTTTAGTAGTAGTACTATTTTATATTATAGACTATTAGAAATGGCACAAAATCATTAAACAATATCTCATGTTTTTTTTTTTTTATTATTAAGTCATCTTTTTTTATTCTGACTCTGTTCTCTCTCTCTCTTACTGACTGACTGTTTCTGACTGTGTCTCTCTCTGTGTCCCCTCTTAATCAGACTTTATTAGTCTTTTTTTCAATGCCATTTTTTTTTGAAAAATATAAATACGGCAAGATTTTCCTTGAAATTTTCAATTTTTCTTTCTCTTCTTTTTTTTTTTCTTCTTTCTCTTTATACATCATCAATTAATCAATCAATTATTATTACAATCAATTAATACTACTACTACTACTATTAATACTACTACTACACACTACAAATAAAAAAAAAATGATCTCTGCTACTCGTCGTTCAATCTTTTCTAGAGCTTCTATTAGAAGTGTAAGATCTATTAGCACAACTTTTACTACCAAGATCAATATGCAAATGCAACAAGCTGCTGCTGCTCGTGCTACAAACAATACAAACACATCTGCCACTTCTACAAACACTCAACAACAAGCTGCTGCTTCTACTTCTGCTGCCTCTGCTTCAAACAATTCTGATTCAGCTTCTCATTTCAATAGTTTTAAGGAATACAGAGCTTTTGCTATTCATCCAATTGATGGTACTTCAACTCCATCTGGTGCTGCTCCAGCAAACTAATAAAAGTGTTTTTACAACTGTTTTTCAATCAACATTTTTATTACACACACTCTCTCTATGACTCTTTGATGATAATAAATTCAAGTCTGTGACTTTGAATACTTATCTTACTTTTTACGACCCTTTTCTCTTTTATTCAATCCTATTCTTTTTTTTTTTTTTTTTTAAGACGCATTTTATTATACTACTCTCTGGACAAAAAAAAAAAAGAAGAATATTATTTTGAATTTCTATTCTATTTTTTTTTTTTATGATATTATTGTTTTTTTTTGTATTTGGTTATTTTTTTTTATGTTTTTTATATAATAGTTGCATTTTTTTTTTCATATGTAAAAAAGTTTTTTTTTTCATTAATAAATATACAATAATGAATGATATATATTCTTTGAAAGAGAAATAATAACAAAAAAATTTCAAATTTTTATTTTAAACATGTTTATAAGATTAGCCGCTGAGATGCCGATGACAAATTTTTTTTTTTTTTTTTGGTGTGTTTAGATGTTTGAAATATGATGTAATTGTTGATATTACAAATGCCGTCGGGATTATTTTTATGGTTTGTTTTGTTCTTCGGCAAAAGCCATAATAATAATAATAATAATAATGTGTCAAAAAAAAAAAAAAAAAAGAGAACAGATGGCGGGCGGCAGAAAAAGAAACTGCCGCCGGGATAGAAATGTCATGACACCATGAATATTCGTTGTAACAAAAAAGGACTTATGGAAGATAATAATTATTAGTTACACAATTTATTACTAATATTGTTGTAATAAAAGTGATTCTGTAACACTATACGGCTGAAAAGCTCCTTTAAAACTTCAAAGACTCAGGAACCTGCTTCAGATATAAAATCAAAACGATCACGTACCCGTCTCTATACCAAGCAACAGGCAATGTTAGCGTCATCTGATCAAAATTCTAATGACAACTAACAGAATACTATAAATAAAAAATATCAATAAAAACTGGAAAGAAAACAGAAAAAGAAGTAACACTACAAACGTCAGATTGAAACACAAACGCTTGTACTTCCTTCACTTGATCAAACATGTAAAAACCACCATACTTTTTTGACTAAATGTTTGTACATATTGGGCCATCAGTGCTCTATCTACGGCTCACCTTTACATACATACCCTACTGCTATAGAAAGAGAAGTAACAGTTAATCAATAGTTGGCATATATTTCATTAATGATCCTAGAGTTTTAGTTTCCAACCAAAAGGCTTCAAATAAAAATAAGCCAACTGATTTTTGAATCAAGGTTTACCTACAACTCCTTTATCAGCAGCTCGTTAGAAATTCTTACACTATTGAGGCCACAATCATAGAAATGAAATGTTTCTGACTTGATTTTGAAGCATCTTAATGTGCTCTTTTTTTTGACATTGACTTTACCAAACAACTTTTAACCCTCGGTATTGAATGATTGCCTTTTTTTTGAGCATCATAGAGCCACAGTATAGTGGTCTGTAAGCAAAACGCCGGACTCGTGCGGGTATGATGTGGTATTAATCAGCGGTCAAGCTATAACTTGCATCAATAAAATTAGTCTTTCTAGCAATAAACCCTTTTTGAATGGGTGATTGGCTTAATGCCAAATTATGGCTATCGGAACGTGTTGTAGCTATGATACATTTCCAAACATAGCATAGTGCTTAACTTGGTGATATAAATGAAAAAAAAAAAAAAAAAAAATGTTGACAAAGATGTGCCTTCTGGGGAGATTGCACATGTAAAATCTGATGTCAAATCATCTCACTCTATACTGATCACAAAGTACTCAGGCTCAAACTAAGACATTATCAACCTTTTTTTTTTTCTATGCTATACTTCATCCTTTCCATACTCCTCTTTTTATTACCATCAGTCATCAATACACAGTAATATCCAACAATAAGCAATTATATACAATCTCATAAAAGCAGAAAAGGTTTAGTTTTTGATTATTTCAAATGTCTGAGTCAAAAAGAAATCGCCAAGCGCCTAGCACTACTAATCAAGATCTTCATAAGGTGATACGACAGAAGGATGCTGAACTTGTGAGATATCAAGATAAAATAATCAAACTGCTGGAAAAAACAATTGACCAGCAAACAAAAATCAGCGGTCTTGAAAAAGCTAGCAGCGATTTAGAAAAAACCATCCGCGACCTAAAAGAAAAAAACATCAAACTGGAAACAATAAACAGCAAACTGAAAACAACAAACAGCAACATGAAAAACACTGTATCCGATCTAAAGAGAAAACTTCAGTATAATAAAAAGTTGACACTTGACAAGTTCTCGGCTTATTGTTCAAAAGCTGGAAAAGTTGTAAAAAATATCTATTCAACAGATCCTACAAGTACGACGACATCCAGAATAACGACGCACAGTATGAGTACCGTGGCCAGAGTTGAATCTATCGAGTCAGGTCGGTCAGATATTGAAACTCTTGTAGATGATATGAATGCACGATATGGCCACATTTTCGAACAGAAGAAGTTCCCATTTAAAACTGTGACCAAGTTTTCTGCGACCGAAGGTCACACTGTTCTTCCAAGAGACACGACCGAGCTGGCTTTGTGGATAAATGATAAGATGGAAATTCCAGTGCTCACAGCAGCAAATATAATTTACAAAGAAGTTCTAGCAGTAAAAGGTATGATCTCACACAGCAAAGACCAGCTAGAAGACGTTGAAAGGCGCATATATGAAGCATATTGCGAGGAAGCTGGAACAAGTTTGGAAGACTTTGAGATAGTCAAGAAGATTCATGAACTAAAACCCAATGGGTTTTTCTATGCTCAAGGCAGATCTAACCCTATCATGATTTGTGACTACAAATACACTAATACCATAACTAAAGACGACTATAACACGTTTAAGAGCTATCTTACAAGGTTTACAAAAGAAGACTCAACAAAAGCCACAATGTTTTACGAATATCCGAGGCTGCCTGAATCTGAGAAAAGCCCTAGTTTCACTAAGTTTATGGAACTTTATGAGGAGGCCCATAGCAATATGATCAAGTATGGCTCTGAGTGTGGGTTTGTTACTTCTGGATATTGTTGGATCTTTTTTCTTGCTGACCGAGAAAAGCCTGGGGCTTTGAAACATTATCCAGTTTTTATTGAAAATGAGCGCGACTGGCAAGAAGCGTTTGAAATATTGCTTGCTATGCTGCTAAAACCGTTATTAGATCTTTTAGGATTGGAGGATTGGGATGAATGGAAGGAACAGGATAACAAAATTAGCAATGTCAAAGAGAGACTTGAATTGTTCAAGAAGGATAGTGATTGGAAGAAGCCAAATAAGACCTACGAAGATAATGAAGGCAACAAGGGTGATGGAGATAACGGTGGTAATAGTGATACAGGTGGTAATGAAGATGATGAAAATCATGAAAATGGCCGTCCTTCAAAAAGACTTCGAAATGATGAGGAATTTGAATCAGATAAAGAACCAAAACGACGAAATACCCGTTTCGAAATCAACAAAGAAGCAGAGTTAGCATTATCTGATCAAAACACTAACAATAACACAAGAAATGAAAAGATAACAAATGAAAAAACAGCAATACAAAATCAGGATCAAAACAAAGCTGCGCGCCCTTCGCCCGTTGAAACATCTGACGATCGCAAGGATCCTTTGGCTAACTATTGCACTCAGAAATGTATTCTGGGTCTCAAGAAAAACTTTCCTATGGATGAGAACTGTCCAAACTATAACATTCACAAGCAAAACAGCCACACCGAAACCAATCTACATCCAATTGACTGCGATAAGCTTGTATCATATTTCTTCCAACAATTAGAGAACTTCAAAGTTATATTGGAAATAGACGAGTCAAAAGTAGGTACCGTTGGTCATATGGCAAAAGTCACAGTACACCCATATGGGTATACTGTTGTTGGCAAGCAGAGGTTTATTGTTCCTAGTGGCTATACCGGGGCTATAAAGTACGAAGCTGCTATCTACAAGCATCTTGAGGACATGCAAGGTGAATGGATCCCGGTATATCTTGGCTATTATGAAAGTTCTGATGAAATCTTTCTTCTTCTATCTTACGGAGGAGAAAACCCGAAAACAGAATACGATTATAATCGAGCGGTAGTACGGAAGATTGAAAACTTGCTTGAGAAACATGGCGTCTCTCATAACGACGTCCGACTTGGGAACATTGTATTGAACGAAGAGCTTGGCCATGAGATGCTTATTGATTTTGATGCTGCTGACTGTGACGCAATTGATAAAGATAGCTATTTTTCAGAGCATGATGAAGAATATGATGAAGAACATTCATCATGAGCGAAACGGAAAAAGTACTAAAAACTGAAAATGGGATTAATATGAAGATAGTAATTAAACAAATGATCATATATAGATATACATATACATATATAGATATACATATATAAATATGAATATAATAAATTTAAAGATACATAAAATCATTTCTTACTTGATTGAACCTGGAAGGTATGATACTGAAAATCTTTGACTGAGTTTTGAGATTTTGTTTTCTTCTTTTTCAAAGCTGTCTCATTTTTTTGTTTGCAGTTAATATTATTTTCATAGTTTTCTGTAATCTTGTACTGTTCATCTAATTGATTTCTATAGTCCTCAACTCCCGCTTTAAGCTTGTTGTACTTAGAGCTGAGTTGTTGCAAAAATTTTTTCAGAAGACTAGGATTTTTCAGAAATTTTAGCCTTGACTTTTTTTCAAAATATCTTTGAGCTCAGAAACTCCCGCATACCATTTTTTAGCTAATTTTGAACGTATTTAAAAAGGGTACAACTACTTGTTTCTAAACTGGTGCCCTATTGACGTCTGTGCCGGTTATCTAGAAGCTCATAGGAATCAGGGAATATTTTTATAATTGAGACTATTTATTCACCCTAAACGAAAACTTTTGTGCTGGCTTCATATCAACTTTGTAAAAAACTTTTTTCTATCAAGCGAAGCTGAAAGGCAAACTGACAACGTCAAGCTCTCATCCACTGAACATAGTTTGGTTTGCGGGACCTCCCTAATGCTCATACTCAAAAGAGCTCTTCTTTGGACATTTTTGGGTCACAGAATACTGGTCTGCAAGAAAAACGCGGGAGTTGTGCGGGTATGAAGTGGTATTAACCAGAGTGGCCAAGTTATAACTTGCATTAATAAAAGCCGTTTTTGTAGCAAAAAAAGACTTTTCTCTAAAGTTGGTTGGCTTAATGCCCAATTATAGATATTAGTGCCTTTTGTAGCTATGATGTATTTCCTCTACTAAAAATAGTAAGAAAAAAGGCCATCTCATTCTATACTGATCATAAGGTCCTCATGCTCAAACCAAAACATATTTAATTATTGACTTTTTTTTTCTTTACTCCACTTTCTTCTTTTTCATACATCACTTTTTATTACCATCACACATCAATTCACAGCAATATACACTCAATTACTCAACCATATAAAAGCAGAAAAGGTTTAGTTTTTCTATTTATTCAAAATGTCTATATCAAAAAAGAATCGTCAAGCTCCTAGCGCTCCTGACCAAGAACTTCATGAGGCAATACGACAGAAGGATGCTGAACTTGCAAGAAATCAAGACAAAATAATCAAACTGCTAGAAAAAACAATTGGCCAGCAAACAAGAATCAGCAGCCTTGAAAGAACTATCAGCGACCTAGAAAAAACCATCAGCGACCTGGAAGAAAAAAACATCAGCGACCTGGAAGAAAAAACCAGCAAACTGGAAACAACTATCTTAGATCTAAAAATGCAACTTAATTCTTATCAATATTCCACTTTTGACAAGTTCTTGGTTTGTTGTTCAAAGGCTGGAAAAGTTGTAAAAAATATCTATCCAACAGATCCTACAAGAACAATGACGTCCAGAATGACGACGCAAAATATGAGTACCGTGGCCAAAGTTCAATCTATCGAATCCGGTTACTCAAATAAAATTCTTGTATATAAAATGAATGCACAATATGGTCACATTTTCGAGCAGAAAAAGTTCCCATCTGAAACCGTGACCAAGTTTTCTATGGCCAAAGGTCACGCTGTTCTTCCAAGAGACACCACCGAGTTGACTTTGTGGGTGAATGATACCATGGAAAATCCAGTGCTCACAGCGGCAAATGTGATTTACAAAGAAGTTCTAGCAGTAGAAGGTATGATCTCACAGAGCAATGACCAGCTAGAAGACGTTGAAAGGCGCATATATGAAGCATATTGCGAGGAAGCTGGAACAAGTTTGGAGGACTTTGAGATAGTCAAGAAGATCCATGAACTGAAACCCGATGGGTTTTTCTATGCTCAAGGCAGATCTAACCCTATCATGATTTGTGACTACAAATACACTAATACCATAATTAAAGACAACTATAACACGTTTAAGAGCTATCTTACAAGGTTTACAAAAGAAGACTCAACACAAGCCACAATGTTTTACGAATATCCAAGGCTGCCTGAATCTGAGCAAAGCCCTTGTTTCACTAAGTTTATGGAACTTTATGAGGGATTCCATAGCAAAATGATCAAGTATGGTTGTGAATGTGGTTTTGTTACTTCTGGATATTGTTGGATCTTTTTTCTTGCTGACCGAGAAAAGCCTGGGGCTTTGAAACATTATCCAGTTTTTATTGAAAATGAGCGCGACTGGAAAGAAGTGTTTGAAATATTGCTTGCTATGCTGCTAAAACCGTTATTAGATCTTTCAGGAAAGAAGGATTGGATGGAATGGAAGGAACATGATAACCGAGTAACCAATACCAAAGAGAGATTTGGATTGTTCAAGAAGGATAGTGATTGGAAGAAGCCAAATAATACCTATGAAGATAATGAAGGCAACAAAGATGATAGAAATAACAAAGGTAATGGTGATAATAAAGATGATGAAAATCATGAAAATGGCCGTCCTCTAAAAAGACTTCGAAATGATGAGGAATCCGAATCAGATAAAGAACCAAAACGACGAAACACCCGTTTTGAAATCAACAAACAAGCAGAGCTAGCATCAACTGATCAAAACACTAATGATCACCAACAGCATTCTAACAATAACACAAAAAATGAAAATATAACAAATGAAAAAGCAACAATACAAAAGCAGGATCAAACCAAAGCTGCGTGCACTTCGCCCGCTGTAACATGTGACAAGAGTCAGGGACCTTTGGACAAGTATTGCACTCAGAAATGTATTTTGGGTCTCAAGAATAACTTGCCCATGGATGAGAACTGTCCAAACTATAGCATTCACAAGCAAAATAGCCACACCGAAACCAATCTACATCCAATCGACTGCGATAAGCTTGTATCATATTTCTTCCAACAATTGGAGAACTTCAAAGTTAAACTGGGAATCGACAACTCAAAAGTAGGTGCCGTTGGCTATATGGTAAAAGTCACAGTACACCCATATGGGTATACTATCGTTGGCAAGCAGAGGTTTATCGTCGTTCGTGGCTATACCGGGGCTATAAAGTACGAAGCTGCCATATACAATCATCTTGAGGACTTGCAAGGTGAATGGATCCCGGTATATCTTGGATATTATGAAAGTTCTCATCAAATTTTTCTTCTTCTATCTTATGGAGGAGAAAATCCGAAAAAAGAATACGATTATAATCGAGCGGTAGTACGGAAGATTGAAAACTTGCTTGAGAAACATGGAGTGTCTCATAACGACGTCCGACTTGGGAACATTGTATTGAACGAAGAGCTTGATCATGAAATGTTGATTGATTTTGATGCTGCTGACTGCGACGCAATTGATAAAGACAGCTATTTAGCGAAACGGAAAAAATACAAAAAATCTGATAAATGGTATTAATATGAAGTTAGTAATTGAACAAATGATCATATATAGATATAGATATATAAATAAATATGAATATGATAAATCTAAAGATACATAAAATCATTTCATATTTGATTGAACCTGGAAGGTATGAGACTGAAAATCTTTGACTGAGTTTTGAAATTTTGTTTTCTTCTTTTTCAAATCTAAGTTTCCTTTTTTGTTTGGCGTTGATATTATTTTCATAGTTTTCTGTAATCATGCATTGTTCATCTAATTGATTTCTGTAGCCCTCAACTCCAGCCCTCACAGCGGCAGATGTGATTTATGAAAAAGTAGTTGGAGAAAAAAAAGCAATTTCACAGGGCAAAGCTCACATAGATCTAATTGAAAACAGGATGCATAGAATATGCGATACATATCGCAAGGAAGCACAAGGGCCTTCGTGAGACTCAAAAATAGTTGGCAGGATTGATGCACTTTAACCTGGTGGCTTTTTTTATGCTAAAGGCAGAACTAACCCTGTCATGATTTGTGAGTACAAAGAAACCAGTACGATAACCCAGAAAATGGGCTTATATTTTTTAAAAAAATATTCTTTTTACTATTTTTGTTAGATTATGCACCCGCTGAACATATCAATTAATCTCAAAAGAAGTTGTTAGTAAAAACATAAATAGAATATATCGGCTTGGTGCTACTCAAAGGTAGCGAGCAACAAGAGCTTTGAGAACTGGAATTAATGAAAATATCAGATGAGGTGTAAAAGAAAACAAGCTCAACAATAATTTTTGAATTTACTTTGTGCACGGGTTCCTTATATTTACCCTACTTAATAGTTTTAAGGTTTATTATACAAGCCTTATGTCACATGACCAACATTATAGTATCTTCTTTACAATTGCCTAATTAGTCCATCTTTTATAAGTTAGGAACAACGCGGCGGGGTATATAGCCTCATCATGTCAAATGAACCATGTTTTTAAATAAATGGCAGTTATGATCAAGAAATCAATCAGATTAGACATCAGTGATTTTAAAAAAAAGGTTTGTGATCTCGGATTCATCAAAGTGGTAAATCCATCATACCCCGTATTAACATTGAGGGCGTAAAAAACACACTGAAAAGGTAGTGCTGCGTAATTGAAAACAGCCCTTTTTTTTTGTAGTTATTCCATGCCACTTCTAACAATACCCTTGTCTTTTTTTTTAAATGACATCAATAAAAATAGTAAAAAAAAAAAAAAAAAACAATAAGTTAATTTTCAAATCACAATTTTAGACCTCTCAATTTTTTTTCTTCTTTTTTTTACTACTTCATTTCCTCCTTTAAATACATCCATTTTTATTACCATCACACATTAATACACAACAATAAGCAATTATAAACTTAACCTTTTCTACTTTTTAAATGTCTGATTCAGAAAGAAATCGTGAGGCTCCTTCTAGCACTTCTGATCAAGATCTTCATGAGGTAATACGACAGAAGGATGCTGAACTTGCAAGATATAAAAAAATAACAGCTGACCAGGAAACAATAATCACCAACCAGGAAACAATAATCAGCAACCAGGAAAAAACCGCCAGTGACCTGGACACAATAATCAGCAACCTGGAAAAAACCGTCAGTGACCTGAAAGAAAAAACCGTCAAACTGGAAACAACTGATTCAGATCTAGAAAAGAAATTTCGGTCTAATAAAAAGTTGACATTTGACAAGTGCTCAGCTTATTGTTCTAATGAAGGCGACAAAGATGATAGAGATGATGGAGATGATGAAGATGATGAAGATGATGAAGATGATGAAGATTATGAAGATGATGAAGATGATGAAGATGATGAAGATGATGAAGATGATGAAGATGATGAAGATTATGAAGATTATGAAGATGATGAAGATGATAAAGATGATAAAGATGCGGATACTTCATCCAATGAGACATCTGACAATCGCAAGGATCCTTTGGCCAATTATTGCACGCAGAAATGTATTTTGGGTCTCAAGAATAACTTGCCCATGGATGAGAACTGTCCCAACTATAGTATTCACAAGCAAAATAATCACACCAAAGGCAATCTACACCCAATCAACTGCGATGAGCTTGTATCACTTTTTATCCAACAAGCAGAAAGCTTTAAAGTTACAATGGGCTACGACGATTCAAAATTAGATGATTCCGTTAATTATATGGTAAACTTCACAGTATATCCATATGGGTATACTATTGTTGGCAAGCGGAGGCTTACTTTTCTTGACGGTTATAGCGGTGCTCTAAAGTACGAAGCTGCTATTTACAAGCATCTTGAGGACATGCAAGGTGAATGGATCCCAGTATATCTTGGCTATTATGAAAATTCTTATCAAATTTGTATTCTTCTATCTTATGGAGGAGAAAATCCGAAAACAGAAGGCGATTATAATCGAGCGGTGGTACGGAAGATTGAAAACTTGCTTGAGAATCATGGAGTGTCTCATAACGACGTCCGGCTTGGGAGCATTTTATTGAACGAAGAGCTTGGTCATGAGATGCTGATTGATTTTGATGCTGCTGACTGTGACGCAATTGATAAAGATAGCTATTTTGGAGAGTCTGATGAAGAATGTTCATCATGAGGGAAACGGCAAAAGTACTAAAAGCTGAAATATGGTTTTAATATAAATATAGTAATCAAACAAATGATCATATATAGATATATAAATATGAATATGATAAATCTAAAGATACATAAAGTAGTTTCTTATTCGATTGAGCCTGGAAGGTATGAGACTGAAAATCTTTGACTGAGTTTTGAAATTTTGCTTTCTTCTTTTTCAAATCTAAGTTTCCTTTTTCTGTTTGGCGTTAATATTATTTTCATAGTTTGCTGTGATCAGGCACAATTCATATAATCAATTATTGTAGTCCTCAACTCCAGCTTTGAGCTTGTTGTACTTAGAGCTGAGTTGCTGCAACAACTTTTTTTTTCAAAAGACTATGATTTTTTTTTTCAAAAGACTAGGATTTTTTTTTCTTTTTTTTTTCAAAATATATTTGAGCTCAGCAACTCCAGCTTACAATTTTTTTGCTAACTTTGAAGGTATATCAAAAGGGTATACTACTTGTTTCCAAACTGGTGTCATATCGATGTCTATGCCAGTTATTTAAAAGCACATAGACTTCAGGGAATATTTCCATAGTTGAGACTATTTATCCAGTATGGACGAAAACTTTTGTGCTGGCTTCATATCAACTTTGCAAATGACTTTTTTCTATCAAGCGAAGCTGGCGGTCAAACTAACAACACCAAGCTCTCATCCACTAAATATCGTTTGGTTTTCTGGACCTCCCTAATGTTCATACTCAAAAGAGCTCTTTTTTTTTTGGAGATTTTTGGGTCACAGAATACTGGTCTGCAAGCAAAACGCCGCCGGACTTGTGCAGGTATGATGTGGTATTAATCAGCGGTCAAGCTATAACTTGCATTAATAAAATCAGTCTTTCTAGCAATAAAACCTTTTTAAATGGGTGATTGGCTTAATGCCAAATTATGGCTATCGGAGCGTGTTGTAGCTATGATACATTTCCAAACATAGCATAGTGTTTTATTTGGTAATATAAATGAAAAGAAAAAGGTTTGCTGACAAAGATGTGCCTTTTGAGGAGATGGCATATGTAAAATCTGATGTCAAATCATCTCACTCTATACTGATCACAAAGTACTCATGCCCAAACTAAGGAAAATTCAATTATTAACCTTTTTTTTCCTATGCTGTACTTCCTCCTTTCCATACTCCTCTTTTTATTACCATCAGTCATCAATACACAGTAATATCCAACAATAAGCAATTATATACAATCTCATAAAAGCAGAAAAGGTTTAGTTTTTGATTATTTCAAATGTCTGAGTCAAAAAGAAATCGTCAAGCGCCTAGCACTTCTGGTCAAGATCTTCATAAGGTGATACGACAGAAGGATGCTGAACTTTCAAGAAATCAAGATAAAATAATCAAACTGCTGGAAAAAACAATTGACCAGCAAACAAGAATCAGCGGCCTTGAAAAAACTAGCAGCGACTTAGAAAAAACCATCCGCGACCTGAAAGAAAAAAACGTCAAACTGGAAACAATAAACAGCAAACTGAAAACAACAAACAGCAACCTGAAAAACACGGTATCCGATCTAAAAAGGAAACTTCAGTATAATAAAAAGTTGACACTTGACAAGTTCTCGGCTTATTGTTCAAAAGCTGGAAAAGTTGTAAAAAATATCTATTCAACAGATCCTACAAATACGAAAACATCCAGAATGACGACGCACAGTATGAGTACCGTGGCCAGAGTTGAATCTATCGAGTCAGGTCGGCCAGATATTGAAAATCTTGTAGATGATATGAATGCACGATATGGCCACATTTTCGAGCAGAAGAAGTTCCCATTTAAAACTGTGACCAAGTTTTCTGCGACCAAAAGTCATGCTGCTCTTCCAAGAGACACGACCAAGTTGACTTTGTGGGTGAATGATACCATGGAGATTCCAGTGCTCACAGCGGCAAATATAATTTACAAAGAAGTTCTAGCAGTTAAAAATATGATCTCACACAGCAAAGACCAGCTAGAAGACGTTGAAAAACGCATATATGAAGCATATTGCGAGGAAGCTGGAACAAGTTTGGAGGACTTTGAGATAGTTAAGAAGATCCATGAACTGAAACCCGATGGGTTTTTCTATGCTCAAGGCAGATCTAACCCTATCATGATTTGTGACTACAAATACACTAATACTATAACTAAAGACGACTATAACACGTTTAAGAGCTATCTTACAAGGTTTACAAAAGAAGACTCAACAAAAGCCACAATGTTTTACGAATATCCAAGGCTGCCTGAATCAGAGCAAAGTCCATGTTTCACAAAGTTTATGGAACTTTATGAGGAAGTCCATAGCAATATGATCAAGTATGGCTCTGAATGTGGGTTTGTTACTTCTGGATATTGTTGGATCTTTTTTCTTGCTGACCGAGAAAAGCCTGGGGCTTTGA
Source organism: Magnusiomyces sp. LA-1 (assembly GCA_029678045.1). Lineage (NCBI taxonomy): Eukaryota > Fungi > Ascomycota > Dipodascomycetes > Dipodascales > Dipodascaceae > Magnusiomyces > Magnusiomyces sp. LA-1. Next base: position 2,955,415 of record CP115650.1, on the reverse strand, counting down.
AACATTATCCAGTTTTTATTGAAAATGAGCGCGACTGGAAAGAAGCGTTTGAAATATTGCTTGCTATGCTGCTAAAACCGTTATTAGATCTTTTAGGATTGGAGGATTGGGATGAATGGAAGGAACAGGATAACCTAATTACCAATGTCAAAGAGAGACTTGAATTGTTCAAGAAGGATAGTGATTGGAAGAAGCCAAATAATACCTATGAAGATAATGAAGGCAACAAGGATGATGGAGATGATGGAGATAACGGCGGTAATAGTGATACAGGTGGTGATGAAGATGATGAAAATCATGAAAATGGCCGTCCTCCAAAAAGACTTCGAAATGATGAGGAATCCGAATCAGATAAAGAACCAAAACGACGAAATACCCGTTTCGAAATCAACAAAGAAGCAGAGTTAGCATTATTTGATCAAAACACTAATGATCACCAACTGCATGCTAACAATAGCACAAAAAATGAAAAGGTAACAAATGAAAAAGCAACAATACAAAAGCAGGATCAAGCCAAAGCTGCGTTCACTTCGCCCGTTGAAACATCTGACGGTCGCAAGGATCCTTTGGCCAAGTATTGCACTCAGAAATGTATTTTGGGTCTCAAGAAAAACTTGCCCATGGATGAGAACTGTCCAAACTATAACATTCACAAGCAAAATAGCCATACCGAAACCAATCTACATCCAATTGACTGCGATAAGCTTGTATCATTTTTCTTCCAACAATTAGATAGCTTTAAAGTTAAAGTGGAAATGGACGACTTAAAAAAAGGTGCCGTTGGTCATATGATAAAAGTCACAGTACACCCATATGGGTATACTATTGTTGGCAAGCGGAGGTTTATTACTATTCGTGGTTATACCAGCGCTCTAAAGTACGAAGCCGCTATTTACAAACATCTTGAGGATATGCAAGGTGAATGGATTCCAGTATATCTTGGCTATTATGAAAGTTCTCGTCAAATTTATCTTTTTCTATCTTACGGAGGAGAAAATCCCAAAACAGAATACGATTATAATCGAGCGGTGGTACGGAAGATTGAAAACTTGCTTGAGAAACATGGAGTGTCTCATAACAGCATCCGACTTGGGAACATTGTATTGAACGAAGAGCTTGGTCATGAGATGTTGATTGATTTTGATGCTGCTGACTGTGACGCAATTGATAAAGATAGCTATTTTGGAGAGTATGATGAAGAATGTTCATCATGAGCGAAACGGAAAAAGTACTAAAAACTAAAAAATGGGATCAATATGAAGATGGTAATTAAAGCTAATTGACTCAGCTCTAGCAACTCTAATGCAACAACTATACAAGCTAACAATACAAGTGGTATGACACGTGATACTTCAACTACCAATAGCACCCTAACAGATGAAGAAGATTTCCAAAATATTTCACGAAGCATCTCATTACCGATTTACGAAGATCTTTCTGAAATGGTTACTTCAACATTAAGAGTATTTTCAATTAATCTTCTTGAACTTTGGGCTCAGTTTGACAAATGGGTTTTGCTTGAGAGCAGGTTTGTAACGAAAAACCTTTGACATTATTTTATTTATCAAAAGAATCATTGACAGGCTGAGTCGCAATATTAAAAGATTTAAGATCACAGAAGTTATCACGCTTCATAGTAGAGTTATTGTTATGTATATTGAGGTAGAATGAAGTAAAATCAGAGGTAGACAATACAGTTGGGGGAGGTAATATACTGTAATATATAAATGTACAAACACGTGGCAAAAATGTGAGATCAAAAACACTTTTTTTTTTTGTAATGAAATGAAATCTTTTCTTCATCATACCATAATAACTTTTTTTTTTTTTTTTCCACTATACATTCTTCAAAATGGATAATTCAACAAGTCCTTTAACTGCAAATCGTCGTCCTAATACTGAAATAACTCCAGAAACTCGAAGTGGTATATACCACATGCTTATGGCTGGGAAAACTCAGCGCGATGTCGCAAAGTATTTCAATGTCTCTCAGTCATGTGTCGCCAGGACTAAAAAGTATTACAAACCAGAGCAAGGGTTTCATAGTAGACATCGTTCAGGTCGTCCTACCTGTTTGACAGATCGAGATCGTCGATTCATTCTCAAGGAGGTTGAAAAGAATCCCAACATCCGGATTGCAGAGCTTCAAGCCTTTGGACGTTTAAGTGCATCGACTCGTACAATTCAGCGATTTTTACAGCGGGGAAATGGAAAGCCAAAACATTGAATTAGAGTTAACTGTTCAACGCGTTATGAATTTTTGCACAGAACTGGAAGCGCAAAGGAAACTCTTATAAAGGTTTGCCCTGTTTTTGAGAAGAGAGCTCCGTGAAGAATTCTCTAAGCAACGTTATCAGAATGGAATTTGTAATCACCTCAACGAAAAAAAAGGCTAAAATTTCCATCATGGTGTGTGGGCTGCAGTGTGGAAGGGAGGCTGAACCGATCTTTTCATTGTCAATGAGGACGGGAATGGGAGGCGTACAATGAATTCTAAGGTCTATCAGGACATTCTTGATGAAATTTTATTTCCTATCTACGATGCTGGTGTAATGTTTCAGCAAGACAATGCTCCTTATTCACAATTCTAAGGACACTATGGAGTTCCTGGCCCGAAACGGAATGTGGGCAAAATTTAATATCAAAATTTTTGACATGTTCTTGTCACGTGCCTATCTATATATACTATAATAGTTATAATAACAGCCATCATCATTGATTGATAATAATAGAATAAAAAAAAAAAGAAATATAAAGTCTATTTTAAGAATAAAATAAAGAGGCAAAAAAATAAACATTTTCTTTCTTTATTGATAATGATTTTAAATGTCTTGAAAGAATCATCAACAAATCAATTTTTAAAAGACAAAAATCTTTAGGTGGAGTTTTAGAACATTATTCTTCCTGTTACAATTTTCATTTTATTTATTAGTATACGTAACTATTTCATTACAAAATTTTCATTCAACATTAGAAGTAATTTTTAATATTTTGAAGTATATTTAATATTTGAACTATATTTTGTATGTAATGGTGATTCATGGCGATCATTGTCATCATCAATTTTTTGTTTTTTTTGTTTGCTATTAGGAAATAGGTAGGAGAAGGAGAAGAAGAAGAAGAACCAGAATTGATGATCATACAATTATTATTATTATTATGGAGCAACAAAAACAATCATTTTGTTTAACAAAACTACATATCAATCAAACTAAAAAGATCATATTGATTATGGCTTTTGATTGTCCGAGATATTGGAATCATCAGTAGTAATAAGTAGTAGTAGTAGAGTAGTATTAAGAAGAGTATTAAAATAGAGTATATAGTAAAATGAAATTTTATCTTAGTTACAAATCTCTCTTGTTTTAATCCTTTTAAAAAAAAAATCAATCGAATCTATCCACATCTTTCTTCTTTTTCTTTTGTCTTTTTATTGTTTTTCTTTTCATATAACTTTGAAGGTATACGTATAACAAGCTTTTTTTACTATTTATATATACATGATTATAAAAAATGATTCAACTAAAGAAAAGACAAACCGTTGTTTATTTTTATAAACTTGAATCATTTATTATCATTATAGTATAATTACTACTATAATATTATAAACAACAACAGAGCCTCTAAAAAAAGAAAGAAAGAAAAAAAAAAACTTAGTTTAAATCTTGTTTTCTGTTGAAATCCATTTTTTTTTGATAGAGCCAACAAAATTTCCCTTTGTTTTTTTTTAAAAAAAAAAAAAAGACTTACTACTAATTTTATATATAAGCAAATTCATTTCTTTATTCTATTGATAATGAATATAATAAGAAATTCTAATAATATGAATAGATTAGTTAGTTGGTTAGTTAGTTAAGGTAATATGAAAAAAAAAAAAAAAAAAAATGGCCCATAAGAATCCTTTTTAGTATATACCAAAGAGTAATAATATAATCATGGCCAAACTTGCATCAAAACGTGGGTACTTTTTTAAAAAAAAAAAACAGAATTTTTCTTATTTTATCTTAAACAAAAAAAACTTTATTATAACAAGTTTCTTTGGGAATCTTCATGATAACAAAATCCTTAATTATAATCATCTCATTTGACAACTGTTTAAAAAAAAAAAAATGTCTAGATGTTGATTTTTGTTTATTTATCATGGATAATAATGTCCTTTGAAACAGTTACGTAATGATTAAGTAATTAGGCACCATTATTATTAAACTATGGACTTATGCAGGCAAATGATTGTTACATATAAATAAATATTCAATAATTGATAGTTATTAAAAAAAAAAAAAAAAACATTACGCAATCAAATCAGTAAAATCATTTCTATATAAAAACATCTCAAAATCTCCCCTTTTTTTTTTTTCCCCTTTTCTTTCTTTTCTTTCTTTTCTTTCTTTAAATTTTACTTTATTTTATATTTTAAATATTATAAACCTCCATTCATTTTTTGCATAAGATCTATAGAATAAATAGAAGATTAAAACATTCGTTTGATACTTACAATCAATCACATTCATTCATTCATTCAATAATAAAACAACAATATCATGATTGCTTCTTCAGTATTATTAACTTTACCTGAACAACAACAACACGCTTCTCAAATCCAAAGTCCAACGCATTCAACAATAACTTCATATTCAAGTCGTTCTACATCTCCAGCATCTTCAGCACGCACTTCAATATCAGATTCTGATATACCAATACATTATAATAACACCAACAACAACAAACACAATACAAAAGTAGAAGAAATAATAAATAAAGATGATGATGATGATGATAAAAACCCATATAAAGCATTAATTTTACAATGTAATACACCAAAAGAAATGATTCAAGCTTATGAAACTCATCGAAGAAATCGAAACGCTGCAAAATATAAAGAACTTTCCACAACAAAAAGAGTGTCGCCTGATTACATTCTAGCTGGTCTAGTTCTTGATCACCAACCTCCTGAGTTTGATCCACGAAACTGTGTCACTGTTTGGGGCCGACCAACAACCCCTGTCATGGACCTAATTGGTACTATTCAACTTTCTCTTATAAAAGCTTTAAAACCATTTTTAACTACTACATCAATAATAGATTACGTTCCACAACAGTTGGGAGACCCTCAAAATAAAGGTCCACTGTGGCTAATGCCGCGCACGTGTCTGCATCTCTCAGCTCTTGAAATCACACACTCTGTTCCTGTCGACGTTGTCGAATCTCAGCTCATCAAACTGCGGCCGTTCCTTGACCGTCTTTTGAATGCAAACATGGAAGGCAACACTACAACTTTGACAAAACCGTTGTTGTGCTTTGACTCTGCCGCACTGGCGCTGACATTTGTGCCTGTAGACGACAACCAATGGACATACACGCATTACAGAAGCAGGCTGTATGAGTTTGTGCAAAACTTTGCTCAAGTGACTGTTGACTCGCGGTACCAGGTTCCGTCAGCTCATGTCACTATTGCGCGGTTCATTGAAGACGTGCCAGAACAAGCAGTCGACGCGTTATTGGAGGAGATTTTGAGGATCAACGAGTGGTTGCAAAGCTCGGAATGGAAATCGTTGGAATGGACGATTGGAGATGAGCGAGCTACAGAGTGCAGATGTGGACGCATATGGTATGGTGGAGGATGGTCTGAAGGTCAAGGCGTAATTCTTGATAAGAAGAAGATTTGAATATGTATATATATCTTTGTTTGAAAAAAAAAAATATATATATATATATATACAAGGTATGAAAAGTTTGATTTTGATTCTCCCTTCATACCAAAAATAATATTATGTTTGATTAAATCAGTCAATCAATCAAAATTCATATTAAAACCGGTTTTAAAGATGAAAATAAAGAGGTTTGTTTCTTTTTAATTTATGTATAAATTAATGATATGCTTACAACAACAAATAACTATCATCATCATGATATCCCCAAACATGTATACATACATTTACTATTGAAAAAAAAAAAAAAGTAAGGCAACCAACTTTTTGTATGTAGTTTTTTTTTATTGATAAGGATATTTATTACTACTAGACATAAATACAGTCCTTTTTTTTGTTCAAGAACAAAAATAATTTATATTGTCTTCTCCACTCTTCTTTCTTCATCACTTTAAAAGTTTCATTAAAAGTATATAGTTTAAAAAAAAAAAGGGAGAAAAGATTAACATAAAAAAAAAAAAAAAGATCAACAAACAAATAAATAACAACAAAGGTAATATGTATATATATAAATGGACGAAATAATGTCATATATGTATGTTTATAATACAAAAAGAAAAAAAAAAAAAACACTTTTTTGATATGTTATATACCATACGATTATAAAAAATTCCTTTCAAAGTACAATTGATTATAATCTTTTTTTTGTTATTAATGTCTATAGATATACTATAGATATAGGATTAATGGATTAATGGATTGATAAATTGTTGTTACATTATTGTTATTATTGTAACATTAAAAAAAAGTGTAATTTTACTTGAATAGGAAATTTCCAAGGCTTACTACCTGTATATTAATATTAATAAACCTTCATATTATTATCATCATCATATCATATATATAATGCAACAACAAAAAAATATCTATTCTATTATTATATATCTATCTCATTTCAAAATATCTCTAGCCCATGTTGGTAAAACAAAAGATGCAGTATGCATTTCTTTATTATAATACTTGTTGATAGTTTCTTCTTGTTCCTTTGGCCAAGTCCGAACTGGGATTTTGACATTGACGTTTGGATTCTTGCTGCACACAAACAAACCAAGTTGCCCAGAAGTGTATGTAGGGACACACACATAAGAGTACTCAACGACTGGGAAGACAGTTTTGCAAGAAGTTTTGAGACGCTGAATAAGTTGTAAATTGAGCCATTGGTTTTCGGAAACTTGGCAAGACATGATCCCATCTGGTGTCAATGCATTGTACAACAAGTTGTAAAAATCTTTTTGGAAAAGTTGTTGTGCTGGGCCCTCAGGATCTGAAGAATCAGTAATAATGACATCAAACAAATGATCATCTCTATAATTTTCTTCCTTTTCTTTATTACTTTCTCTTGCTAAACGTGACAATTTAGAAACTTGTTCAAGATACTTGAACCCATCACCTACTTGAACTTTGACCTTGGGGTGATCAAAAGCTGACGCCATTTCAGGGAGATATTGTTTAGAAACTCGGATAACGGCCTCATCAATTTCGACCAAAACAACTTGTTCAACACACTCGTGCTTGACAATCTCGCGCAAAACGCCGCCGTCGCCTCCACCAATTACCAACACTCGTCGAGGGTTTGGGTGTGAGTTTAATGCTAAATGAGAAAGCATTTCTTGGTATGCAAATTCGTCAGATTCAGAGACTTGAATTACTCCATCAAGGACTAAAACATTTCCATGATTAGTACTTTCAAAAACAAGGACCTATTTTATAATAATAATAATAATAAATTTGATCTTTTGTTTTTCATTATTATTGTTATTTTAATCATCATATTTTTCAAAAGATTCTTGGAATTGTTTTCTTGTTATTTTGCATTTCGTATTTTAGTAATCTGAAAATAGAAACTAGTCGTGGGATATCAATAATAAACTTTTTTTGTTTTTTAAACGAGGTTCGGATACTCTAATGTTGAAAGCCTCACCATGATCCAAAAACATCAAAGAAATCTTTTGAAAAATGAATGATTGAATAAAAGATTAAATAATAATAAAGTAACAAAAAGATCAAATTGAAATAGTAATCGAAAGAATGTTAGTAAATTGAATGTAATAAAGCAAATGCAATTGTCTTCAACATACATCTTGATATTGAGATTTTTCAACATGAAGAATCTTTTTAACTTTAAGACGAAGAGCTTGACCTGGCCATTCATCATTTTCTTCGACAAACCAACCATCTATATATGATAAAGAATAAAAAAAAAAAAGAATATGTTAGTTTTGGATGTTGATAAGAAAAAAAAAATAAAAAAATGACGTAATTACCTTTAATGGTTGGATGAGAAAGTTCTTCAACAGTCATTGTTTAAAAAAGAAGAAGAATTGTAAAATAAAGTAGCTGATTGATTGATTTGTTTTTTAATAAAAAACTCAAATGATAATTTCCAAAAAGTAGTAAATACGATGAACAAGCATGAATTCAGAAATCATGAAAATCAACAAAAAATTAAAAAAAAATTCTATTCCTTTGTAAGATCTAAAAGCTTTATAACCACTCAAAAGATGCTGAAATATATAATAAAAGACTTTAAAAAACACTTGTCAAAAAATACAAGAACTTTTTTTTAAAGATCTTTAATCAAATATAGATGTAATTTCTTTTAGATATATCAAAAAGAAAGAAAAGTCACAACCAATAAAAGATTATAAAAAATCTTTATTTTTTTTTTTAAAAGTGTTTCAAAAGTTTAAAAAGAAAAGTGTAGAAGAAAATATAAAAATAAAAAAAAAAAAAAGGATTATGGGTGAGGGTTAGGGTGATCCGGTGAATGCATGTGACCTGATACAAAACCCTTTTTTTCAACTTTTGTAACTGTAACATATTGAAAAAAAAAACAAACAATACAAAAGCAAAACCATCTTAAAGTCATTTTAACACTATTTCAACTCATTCACTTAAAGTTTTGATATTCTCTTTTTTTATTATTATTTATTTTTATTTATATCATTTCTGTCAGGTTACAGATCTTTTTTATTATTACTATATAAAAAAACAAAAACAATGTCTCTATTATCACATCAAGAATCTTTTAATGTACCTTGTTACGACTCTTTTGATAAACTATTACAGTTTATTGTATCTTTTAACATTCCTCAAACCTCAATCGCAGCATTCAAAAATGACCAACTGGCCATGCAAAACCTTCTCACCAACATAACAAATCTTAAACTCTTGGGAAGAAATCCTGAACTATCAAAACAGTTTCAAGTAAATCATATCGATGCATTAGTCAACAATATCATTGCTCCACACTTTTCCTTTGAAATCCTTCAAGAAGCTTTTTCCGTCATTGCAAACGCTTTACTTATAAATACCGACTTGCTCTCAACTTGGCATGCTGGTAATGCCTTCAAAGTCGCTTATAATATCTACGCAGATCATGCCATTTCAAAAAACATTTACGACAAGGAAAGGTTTATTCTACGGCGAGTGGGCTTTTTAATAACATACTCTGGCACAACCATTGATGAGGAACAAGTAATTGCCATTGCAGATCTCGTCTGTGTGGCTCTACACAGAGTACCAAACGACATTTTGAAACTGTACCGCACTGATATGGTGAATGCCTTTTCTAAAAACAGCATCATTGAACTGCTCAAAATCTGTTTCAATCTACTGCATAACTACCCCAGTCTTACGTCTAACCAAATACATGCGCAAGGTGGCATGACCAACATTGCCCAGGGCCTAGTCTACACCACAACTCTAGACCCCGAATACGCTGATTTGACTCGATATTTACTCAATTGTCTTTTAAACTCAACATCAACTGCTACTTGGTTCGATGTATCGAATCCAGATGAAGAACCTACAGATTTTCGTAGTTTGCCTCCTCCCCAGCCAGACGATTTTGAAAAGACAACAGAGCCTGGTGATACCACTCGTCCTGTCCTCAAACATGTAAACTGCGCAGCATTATTGACTCGTATTTTAGACTATGCGTTAGTTGCCACAGATCCGAAAAATAAAGACAAAAACCTCCTTGACGACGCCTGTTTCACCCCATGCCTCACCGCCCTGGAACAAATTATACACAAGATTTACGTCAAATACAAGGATCAGCACACTCCCAAACTAGAGCAACTACGGCGCATTGCTGAGGGGTATCTGTTACCTAGCGACAACGACCGTAAGTATCCTTTGGGTAGCACTGAAGCACCACACTCTCTGCCTCATGCGTTTACTCGATTCTCCTCCACTATTGGGCTCCAAACATGCACGACATTGGTGCATGATATTTACTGGAAATTGTCACATGAAAACCAAGAAGAGCTAGTCCAGAACATGGGCTTTGGCTTTGCTTCAGCATACATGTCTCCTTCTTCCATCCTGTTTGGAGGAGCAGCCAGTAGTAGTTTATCAAAGACACCAACACCGCCACCTGCTGAAGCTGAAAAGGTGGAAGAAACAAAGACAGATTCTTCAGTTACTTTGAACTCTAATGAAAGTGTATGTAGCGACATTAGCACACTTAATAGCACAGTAGAAAACAGCTCAACGAGTTTGAGTAGAAATGAAACCACAACAAGTGAAGACTATAATAGTCAAACTGAAGAAAAAAGCGAGTCAAAAATTACTATGGTCAAAAATAAACTTAAAGCCAAGGCAAAAAGTTTATGTCCAAATAGTTCTAATACCGAAGAAGACGAAGAAGAGCTAGAAACTCCAAAGACTGAACCACAACAACAACAACAAAAGGAAATTAATCCAATTACTGGTCAATACATTTCATATGAACAACTTACTAGTAAAATGGCTGAAATCCAAATGTCTGCACAAAAAAGAGCTCAAGAAGGTGTTCAACAAGAAGAAGAATGGACTGAAGAAGAAAAGGAGCGCGAGGCTGAAAAGATGTTTGTTTTGTTTGAACGCTTGAAAAAAAATGGAATCATCAAAGTAGCCAATCCTGTTGAACTTTATCAACAACAAGGACGATTTGAAAATATTTCCTAATGCATATTTATTTATTTATTTATTTATTTTTATTTGTATTTTCAAATATATTTTTTTTTTATTTGTAAAAGAAAAAAGAGAGAAAAAAAAAAAATTCAACTGCCTATATTATAGGCATTACAATTTGAACGATCCGGATGACCAAATTTGGAAATATATCGGATCGGAACAACATAGAAAGTTTAAATTGTACTTTACTTTTTGACATTCAAGTACTAAATTCACCCATTTCAGTACCATTGACTTTCCTTTACTGAAAAAAAGGGCTTGAATAAGCGGTAATAGGAAGTTCGATGAGTTTTTTTTCTTTCTTCCAATACTGCTAGTTTATGCGTGGGTTTTCCCTTTTTTTGCCCATGAATGGATATAACTTCTCTTTCAACACAATTTTCCGGTATTTGAAAATATTTTCTCAATTTTTTCAATTTGTATAAATAATCTTCCTTTTGGCCATGTTTTTATTTATTTTTTATATTTATTTTTTTATTTATTTTATTTTTTATAATTATAATACCCCAGAAAAATAATAAATAGTAATAATGGAAAAAAATATTGATGATACCTATGATAATGACCAAAAAATTAAACCATTCAATGAATCTTCTATAGAAATACAAGAAGAGAAAGAAGAAGAAAAAAATGGTCTTGAAAAAACTATATCCAAAGCCTCTTCTCATATAGAAGGCATGCTCGACCCATCTATTCCCTACGACCAAATCAGTTTACCCAGAGAAATTCTTTTCATCTTCCTCCTCTGTCTCGGCCAACTCTTTACCCAGGCATCTACTGCACAAACAATCGTCCCATTCAAATACGAAGCAGAGACTTTCCGCACACATAACCCGGGCGAAATCTCGTGGTTCTCTGCTGGGTTCTCTTTAACTGTCGGCACATTCATTCTCATTGCAGGAAGACTCGGTGACATGTACGGTCTCAAAAATATGCTCCTTCTTGGGTTTGCTTGGTACAGCGTGTGGTCCATTGTTGCTGGTCTTAGTAGCTACTCCCACTCACACATCTTTTTTGCAACAGCGCGTGCGTTACAAGGTATCGGCCCCGCGTTCGTGATGCCCAACGCTGTTGGCATTATCGGATCGTACTACCCAGTCGGCACACGAAGGATCATCGCCATGTGCTGTTTTGCTGCAATCTCGCCGGCAGGATTCGTCGTCGGCAGCGTGTTCAGTTCAATGACGGCACAGCTCGCGACCTGGCAATGGGGATTCTATTGCATGGGCATTGCCTGTTTCGTTGTTGGTGTACTTTCCTATTTCGTGATTCCAGAAAACATTGGTGTACAAAAGGTCAATGGCGATGGCGAAGAAGAAAAACAAACGTTTGATATTTGGGGCGCCGTGACTGGAGTTTCAGGACTCTTTTTGTTCAACTTTGCATGGAACCAAGGTCCTGTTGTTGGCTGGAACGTGCCATATGTGTACGTGCTGCTCATTGTCGGCGTGCTCATCATAATATCATTTTTCGTTATCGAGCGACGAGTCAAGGACCCCATTGTTCCACAAGAGATTCTGCGCGGCGAGACTGGTGCCATTCTTGGGTGCATTGCCGCTGGGTGGTCCTGTTTCGGTATCTGGGTATACTACACACACCAGTTTGGTATCGAGATCGAAGGCCGGACGGCTTTGGACATGTCTGCACGGTTCGCTCCTGTTGCCATTTTCGGGTGCATGGTCGGAGTTTCTGTTGCCGTTTTGTTGAGGTACGCTCCTTCTTCAATCATCATTTTCCTTAGTATGGTGGCCTTTTGTGGAGGCACTATTATCATGGGGTTGAGACCTGTTAACCAAATCTATTGGGCACAAATGTTTGTTGCTCAGCTGGTCATGGGGTACGGGATGGAAATGAGTTTCCCCGCGGGGACCGTTATTCTAAGCCAGAAACTGCCACAAAACAAGCAGGGTGTTGCTGCGTCGATTGTCAATACGGTTGTCAACTATTCCATTTCAATTGGGTTGGGCATTGCTGGCACTGTTGAGTATTATTCAATCAAGCATGGTCAAAGCAAGTTGCAAAGTATTCGGAATGCATTTTATACTGGGATGGCACTTTCAGCTGTAGGAGTTCTTTTAGGATTATATTTTATTTATAATCAAGTGATTGCTCCTAAATACCTTAAAAATAAGAACTTACAAAAAGAAAATCAAGAACCAGAAGAGGAACAAAAGATTGCATAGAAATATTATAAATATATATTTATTTAATTGTTATAGACACTTTCATCGTTAAAACTTTTTTTTTTTTGTTCGGATCGAAACCGCCGAGGAAACTTTAAATTTTTGGTTTGATAATACGAATAAACAAACAGTGTGTACCGGAAAAAGGAACATTACAAACTCATTACCAACATTCAATTCCCATTACTAAACCATTACTATTTTGCTTTCATTTCTCATGAAGAATTTTTTTCAAAGTCTGGATTCTTTTTTTTACTAATTGTCTATTTAGAAATATATCTTATATAAATATTGAATAGTTTTTTTCTTCTTTCTTCTCTTCTTTTTATCCTTTTTTTCAAAGTTTTTCCCCATATAAAAAACCTTTTTTCCGATATTATCAGCAACTTTAAAATTTTCTATATTTATTACAGTTACAAAAATTATGCAACAACAACCTTCTTCTAATAACATCCAAGTAGAAGAAGAAGATCCACTACCTTTTGTTGATAAGATTGAATCAAATCAACATAATGACAACCATGATCTTCACACAACTTTATCAAGAGCTTCTTCTCATATAGATGGAACTCTTGATCCCTCACTTCCCTATGACCAAATCAGTCTACCCAGAGAAATCCTCTTCATCTTTCTTCTTTGTCTCGGGCAACTCTTCACTCAGGCTTCCACTGCACAAACAATTGTTCCATTCCAATACCAAGCTGAAACCTTTCGTACTCACAACCCGGGCGAAATCTCGTGGTTCTCTGCTGGGTTCTCTTTAACTGTCGGCACATTTATTCTCATTGCAGGAAGACTCGGTGACATGTACGGCCTCAAAAACATGGTGCTTGCCGGGTTCCTGTGGTACGGCGTATGGTCAATTGTTGCCGGTCTCAGCAGTTACTCCCACTCACACATTTTTTTCGCAACAGCGCGGGCATTGCAAGGTATCGGCCCCGCGTTCGTGATGCCCAACGCCGTTGGTATCATCGGTTCATACTACCCAGTCGGCACACGAAGGATCATTGCCATGTGCGCGTTTGCGGCCGTCGCGCCTGGCGGGTTCGTCGTCGGCAGCGTGTTCACATCTCTGTGCGCCCAGTTTGCGACCTGGCAATGGGGATTCTACTGCATGGGCATTGCCTGTTTTATCGTTGCTGTACTCTGCTACTTTACAATCCCAGAAAACATTGGGTTCGAGCACCCTGAAGGCGAGGAACAACGGTTCGATTACTGGGGCGCAATAACAGGTGTCTCTGGACTCTTTTTGTTCAACTTTGCGTGGAACCAAGGCCCCGTTGTTGGATGGGACGTGCCATATGTGTACGTGCTACTGATCGTGGGCGTACTTTTCCTTGTCGCATTTTTCGTAATTGAGCGACGAGTGAAGGACCCGTTGGTTCCTCAAGAAATTCTTCGCGGCGAGACTGGTGCCATTCTTGGGTGCATTGCTGCCGGGTGGTCAAGTTTCGGTATCTGGGTGTACTATACTCACCAGTTTGGTATGGAGATTGAGAACAGGACGCCCTTGGACATGGCAGCACGATTCGCGCCCATGGCAATTTTCGGCTGCGTTGTTGGCGCTTCTGTAGCAATTTTGTTGCGTATCGCTCCTTCTTCCGTCATCATTTTCCTTAGTATGGTTGCCTTTTGTGGAGGCTCCATCATTATGGGGCTACGACCTGTTGGCCAGGTTTACTGGGCACAGATGTTTGTTGCGTTGCTGGTCATGGGGTACGGGATGGAAATGAGTTTCCCTGCAGGAACCGTCATTTTGAGTCAGTCGTTACCAAAGGAGAAGCAAGGTGTTGCTGGCTCCATTATCAACACAGTTGTCAACTATTCCATTTCAATTGGGTTGGGTATCGCTGGCACTGTTGATTATTATACAACCAAAAATGGGCACACCAAACTTGAAACTATCAGATATGCGTTTTATACGGGTATGGGACTCTCAGGATTGGGTGTTGTTTTGGGACTTTATTTTGTTTATAACCAGTTAGTTGCTCCCAAGCTTTTCCCTAACCGATATGCAAACAAGGTAATTGAAGAAAAGCAACAACAACTTGATCAAGAACAATAATTTGTTTTTTTTTTCTTTAGTTTCATTTGTTTTATGTTTATTTATGACTTTTTTTATTTTTTTAATGTTATAATTGTTTATTTATTCTATATATTCATAATTTTAATACTATTCTTTTTATAAAAATGCAATTGAAGGGTGTAGGTAGGTTTCTTCTTCTTTTTTTTTTATTATCTTCTTTAAAAAGCAGCTGCCTTTTTGGATATTTTAAAGGCTACAAAGCCTCCAATGAGCACTAATGCTACTGCTAATCCCATAATTGAGAATAAACAAAACAGTAGGAAAAAGCTCATTAAGAAAAATTCCATTGTTGTAGTATAGAAAGTTTTGATGTAGTTGTATGCTTTTTATTTTGTGGGGAAGGTACTGTGAGTAGGTATAGTGATTTTAAAAACTGATTAAAAAACTTGATTTGTTTGGTTTGTTTGATAAGTGAAACTCAATTGAGGTTGATTTGATTGTGATTGTTTGAATGATTGTAGATAATCAAAAGTCAAAGATAAAAGATTTGAAAAAAAGTTGGCATTTAATTGATAAAACATTTTGAATGTTGCGATTTCTAACAATTTCCAAATCCATATAATAATAATAATAATAAAGAAAAGCATCATATATTTATTTCTACGCGGGAAAATAAAATAAAAAAAACAACTGTCAAATAATTACAAAGTTAATAAAAATAATCATTTAAGAATATATAACAATCTATTCGGTAGTAATCTCTTGTGGCGTTTGAGGGCAACCGGCAGCAATATGTCCTTGTTGGTGGCAGATATAACACAATTTCAATTTGATTACTGGGACTTGATCTTCTTGAGTATTACTAGTAGACTTGGATGCCGAGTCAGACAAAGCAGCTTGGGCATGCTTACAATCTTTACTGACATGGCCTGTTCCACCGCAGGCGTAGCACTTGTGACCGTTAGTACAATCTTTACTCAAATGTCCATACTTTCCACATGAATAGCATGCCTTTTTGAATGAATATGAATGTGGTGATCTCTTGGATGTGCTATGATAAGAATCACGTTTGGCTTTACAGTATCTTGCTAAATGACCAGCCTTCCCACAGTTATAACACGAATAACTACCAGATTTAGGAGTTTTGGGTAAGCCTTCAGGTTTTGAGTCATTAGAAGGAGAAGATGATTCCTTTTCTGGTGTCTCAGAATCATCACTGTCTACTTTAGTCTTATCACTGTCAGCAGAAGCTTCGGTTTTGGCTGTAGTTGGAGAGTCTATGTCAGCGGATGAATCTTTCTTTGAATCATTGTCGGATATCACTCCTGCTTTTTTATAACCATGCTTTCTGTGTTTTGAATATTTTGGATTGAATGGCTTTGGAGCAGTATTGACAGTGGACTGTAGAACTTGGGCATGTTGATTAATCTCTTTTGTAGTGGATGAGTTTTGGCAGAATCGAAGAAGATGGCCAGATTCTCCACAATTATAGCAGATCTTGTCGTTAGCAGGAGATTCACATTCTTTGCTAACATGTCCGTAATCTAAAGATTGTAAAAATAAAAAAAGTCAATTGAAATTAGTAAACTGATAATGATATCAAAAGGTCTAATCAATGTAGATAAAACTTACTTCCACAATTGTAACAAACGGGGTTTCCAGTCTTTGGACAGGCTTTGGCCTAAGAAAAAAAAAATAAAAAAGACAATTGCTTTATTAGAATTGAAAATGCTTTCATTTGAAGAAACAATACAAACATACTTGATGACCAAACAGTCCGCCTATATGATAAATGATTTGTTAGTTTTAAATACTTGAACATACTCGAATGAATTATCAAAACTTACAGTTATAACATGTATATTTAAGACTTGGAAAATTTCTAGAAGAACTAGCAGGCTGAACTTGAGTCATTATATATACTAAATATTGAGGAATTTTGATGATAGATCATAAAACAGGAAAAAAATAAAAAGAAAAAAACAAGTAGTGGTTAGGTGGTTAAGATTGATTTTATTTTGTATATGAAATAAAAAGCACTCCATAATAATTGTTGTAATAATGGGGCTCTTTTTTTAGTGGATTGAAATTTTTTTTTTTGCTTTTGGTGACATTGCATGTAGTGTAATACATTGATAAGTTGCTAATTTTTTTTACTTTGGTGGGACATTGATAGCCTTTACTACTACCATTATTAACATCATATAATACTTATACAATGATACCAGACTGAATTGATATCTAATATAAATAAGTACCAACTACAAACCATTTTGCTTCAAAAGCTTTAATTCTTGTATTGACAAGCATCTTTTAAAGCTTATAATATTATCAATCAAATACTGTTTCTATTCCAGATATCCAGCTAACCAAAGAATCAAAATGATATCCCTGAAACTTTGACAGGATTTGCTCGTTTAAATTATTTATTGAATAGGATAAAATGATATTATTACAATTATACCATCAATCTGAATATTATAACACAAGTAACCACTCATATTTAAATAACAAAGAGTTCAATAGTACCAGTCATAAGATTGTATCTGTTAGATAAAGCGGCTGAAAGAACCATAATAGTCGGAAATAGCCAATAATGTCTTTGGAAGCCTTGCGCATACTTGAAATATCATTGGTAAACACTATTATACAATGAGGCAAAATTTGGTTTCTAATATACCACAAGAATACAATAGTTCCACCTACCCTTGCTAGAGTAACTTGAAACAAATTCCAAGATTGAAAGGGTTCATTATAGGAAGTAATTTAATTACAATAACGATTAAATAAAGCAGCTATTTGTAGTGAATACCCCTAGGCAAATGAAGTTTTGAGGTAAATAGTCATCAAGACTTTTTCTGTGTGTGTGTATGTGTTTTACAAAAAGAGCATAATGTGCTACTAATGAAGTTTCAAAATTGAAAAAATCAAAAAATCATCATGAAACAACCCTTTGAGATTAAAAAGAACTCCTAGTGCTAACTATTTCTTGTCAACACATGGCTGATTCATTATTTTTCAATTTCATGTTATTATATTATAAGGGGTGCCATGATTGTTTTGCTAGTCTGCATTTAATGGGAGTTGCGAATCGTGAATGACCACATTTGTCTTCTTGTGCGGTCATTGTGGCATCTTGATACAAAGTGGTAGTTTCATTATAATAGTGCTATTCAATACATGAGTTTTCACAATCAAAATGCTGTTTTATGTTGTTGATACTCAGGAAAACCGCAAAAGCTTAAAAATTGCTAATACATGCTATGCTACACATAAATACCCGAAAAGAATCCAATTCCTTATACTTTTTGTGCTAGTTCAATCTGTCAAGGCTTGAACTCTCGTAAACCTTTTTGTATATTCTATCATTGATTTTTGAGAAAGATTTATATAGAAATAATTTGACCATATCAATTCGATAATGAGAATACATTTTACTACAAATAATTATAAAATTAAACGCATGCTCTATATATAACTTTATGAAATTTCCTGTTGTATAATGAATAATCAATCTAAAGAATTTTAAAAATAATATATATGTGGTGTTGCTATCTTGGACATGTTCTATTCCAATACTCTTGGTTCATTCACTATGGTCATTTGTAATAACAACCCTCAAATTCAAAAAAGAAATAAAAAAAGCAATTAGAATGACAAATCATATATATGATTAAGACATCTTGAGTATTTAAATTGTTCTTGAGTCTTATTTTAAGCTTTTTATTACCACTTTAACTCTTATTTGAGAATTTGGAAACTTGACGGGTCCCTATTTTCTATGATTCTCTATCTTGGACGTCCTATATCTCGAGCTAGACCTTTGCCAAAATTGAGACCTAAGATAGCTAAAAAAAGCAACAGGAAGATGATACATTAACTCAAGACGTTTCAATTAGGGATATGTACAAAATAAGGATGTCACTTAGGTTACTTGGGTAGGCCTGTACTCCCCGTGAGTAAGGACCCCTCCAACATTTACATGTTATATTTTTTCTCATATAGCTTATATACTATAGTTTTAAAGTGCACTACATATATTCAATATCATGAATGCTGAAATAAAAATACGCAAGTCATAAATATATTAATTTTGGATAAGTTGAAAAAGTGTAAATCCTGGAGGGGGCTCACTTACGTGAGTGCGAACCTACCCAAGCAGTCTATATGTCATTTGAGTAAATTAGCATGATACCCCTAAAGTTTGATGTAATCCCTTTTTAAGAATCTCATAGTTTCATACTTTCTTTATTAGCCTGGGTTTTATTTATATTTTTTCAAACTTCATCAATTTCATCCAAACATGATTACAAGTTCAAAAATTTATTTTTTCTATAAAGTTTCATTTCGTTTACCATTTATTGATTTTTTTTTACATAACAATATATCATATATGTCTGTTTTGACACTTTTAACGGTTTTAATGTCATGTGGTCATATCTTACACTTATGAAACGCTTTTTTACTAATATTCTTACTTAATTAAGTAAATATCACAAAAACCGATAAATCGAGAATATAGTACTAAATTTCCAAGCAGATAATGGACAAATTCCTTTTGCTATCGAATTAATAATCCTACCTACTAAAAATTATCTTATATCATTCACAATAAGAAATAGTCAGGAGTATTTTGAAAAGTCGCTGATTTGAACTTTTACTTCTTAAGCTGTAACAAAAAATGAACCTCCCAGAAAGATTATTGAAACAATTGAGGTCAAAGCACTTAGATAAATAAATAAATAACTCAAAAAGTAAAATTGATTTTATTCTGTCTTTATACATAGTCATACCAGAATTTATTGAATAAATTTAACTGAAATAGTAGAAAATTGTATAATACAAGCACAGTTAATGGTATATTCATTATATGATATCGCATTGTACCTTGTTCTAAAAGCTAAAAGCTCTTCTTTTGATTTTGCTTATCCTTCTGGAACGCATTTTTAGACAAAAGTTTTTTAATAATTTAAGACTCTTTAATTTCAGAAATGCTTAAAATGTTGATATTCTATATACATTTTATACTATCAGCTCAGCCAAAGAGTTATGTCAGACACTATTATGTGTCAGAAGTAACAAATCCAAAAAGACTGATACATGTTTTGTAACATGTATTACGACAGCCATTATCAAGCCAGGGAATCTAATAGTAATTATGTTGAAACCATTTTTTTTTTCTAAATAAAATCATATTAACAGTACTGAGAAACATTTCTTTATTAGTTATAATGCTTTTTTTTTATCCAGTTGTAACTGAAAATCGAATGCTATCAAGCTACCAGGACTTTTTCTCAAAGATAGCTTTGTGTATGTCATGTACATCTCAAATAGCATTTATTCCCAATACCTATGTTTTCAAAAAAGTCTTACTCTCACTGATTTGGTATATTTATTCTTTAACATGTAGAAGAACAAAATTGTTTCAAATTATAAAGACTAATACTTTTGGTATCGTCTATCTCAGACCCCTCAACAGCTTTATTTCTTGATCATATGTAGATCCTCCAAAGATCGGCTGTCTACAATATGATAAACTCTATCATAATTCAGGGTTGTGAAATGAGAAAAAGAAAAGAAAGGTATTGTAGAGACTGAGCTCGTTGAGAAGACTCGTCGATTCAGAAGTGATACCCTTGCCAATTGAATATCATGATAATCCTTATTTGTTCCATCATTTAGGATCACCATAATTTTTCAAGTTCATTTTGTTTTTTTACCTTTTTTTTTTTTTGTAATTGGGTTTAATGAAAATATCAATTATCTTTGAAACATTCATATTGATTACAATATAAAATCTTGAAGGTAAGGTATAAGATAGAACTTTTTTTCAATTCCCGTTTACCAACTGAATGGATAAGCATGCTTTAGTATTAGTTTCAGAAGAAAAAAAAATTGAAAAAAGGCTTTAGTCCATTGGCCTGGTTTTTTTTTTTTTTTTTGGTTTGGCTTGTTTATCTAGTTAAAATATAGCTTTGTGAACTTTAGTAAGGAACAACTTTAAATGATAAAACAAACTAAGGTAAGAATTCAACAAGAGAAAGAAAGAAAAAATAGATAAAATCGTTATAGGATTTTGTATATTGGGTATCAAAATCCAACCAAGCAGGGAACTGTTACAAACAGTTGTTAAAAGATTTTATGTCTAAAGAATATTTGTTTGTCTTTAATACTAGCTCATGGTAACGAGTCAGTATATTGGTATTCAAGAGCTGTTGAAGGCATTACTTGTTAGTTAAAGATGATTCAAAGCTTCAATGGGATATATTTTTTGCCATTATACGATTAGGGATCTTTTTTCTCTTTACAAAATTCGGTATGTAGCAATTTTTTTTCTTGTTTCTCTCCTTTCATAAACCATTTTAATCGTATAATGCACAGTCATGATGGATTTATTTTGGGGAATTCAATCGTTACCAAGCACGTAATAAAGATGCATGTCTTTCACATATAAAATTCCTTTCTATACAAAGAAGATTTCGAAAGAAGTTCTTGTTGATAAAAATGTATTTTCAATCTTTTTTTTTTATTATTATTACATATCTTAGGTACTTGACTTACTTTTTCTTTAATTCTCTGTATATAAAATAAGATAATATAAAACCCTTTTCAAATACTGTATCCCTTGAATGGATGAAATAAAAAAAAGGAGCATTTTCAATTGATTAATTCCTTCTGTAAAGGAAGAAAAAAAAAAAGAGTATTATAATTTTTTTAGTAATGAAAATGAAGGTTGCAAAGCTAACATGTGCTAAAATTTTTTTATCCTTTCTTGGTGTTTAATTTTACATTTATCAATTAAATTGTTTAAATGGTTGGCAATATTGAATGCAGTTTAAAATCATTTAGAACTTTCCACCGTCATTCTAGTACAATGATATATTAACTAGATCTATTACCAGCCAGTCAAATATTTTTTTTTCTCTCTTTCTCTTTTGAATGTCATACAAAAGGGTCTTGCTTTAATATAATCAACATGGTAAGAAAAAGGAAATTTTTTAGATGCCATTTTTTCTTTTTTAAGTAGTAAATTTTTATAGTATGCAAATTTCTATTGCAGTTTCTTTATATCCAACAGTAGTAATTATTACTATGTAAAAACTCTTACTGTGCATTCGGCCGGTACTACTGCCAGTGCATTTATTTACTTAGGCATAATTTCAAAAAAAAGATCAACAGGTGATTTCGAACTGTGTTCTACACTTTTTTTTTTTTTTGAGTCATTTAGTTGCCTATGTTTTGATGAATTCGGATTATACTTGGCCGTTTGATTTTTTTATTATTCTTTTTAATTGAATATCACGAAAAAAGCCAAAATCAACTTTTGTTTGATTTTGAAAATGTCATTTTGATGAATATTAAATGTCCCTGATCATCCACTATGGATCTATGACTACATTTGCAGTAGTAGTGATAATTCTTTTTGAAACTTTTTTATAGAGCATTGATAAACATTTTGGTAATATAATAATTTTTGACACTTGAAAAAAATTTTCTCTGGTTCCGAAAAAAAAAAAGTCAATCGTAAGATCTCTTTATATATAACGATTTTTCCATTTTAAATATTACGAAAGTAGTAATATAGGTAGTTATTTTTTTTTTCTGCGCCTTCTAGTTTAACTAACTTTTTGAAAAGATTGTAAGGCAAAAAAAGTTTTTTAACAGGCGTTCATAAACTACCAAAAGAAATGAGAATGCTATCTTCTTTCATAGGAATATTGGTTTAACGATTTTTGGAGATGCTGCCACCTGATTTATTGTCACTTTTATTCAGAATTTAATTAAGAAGCAAAAAAAAAAGAATGTTATAAGAGATGTTTTAATGCTTTTGAAATATGAGAATGGCATTGTTAATTAATATTTATTATCAAATAATTATTACTATCCAACTCTCCATTGAAATAAAATTTGAGTGTTATCAATCGGATTAATTGTAATGGAAACCGAATAACTGGAATTTCTTTTCCTTTTTTCTACTTTGTAAGAATTTTTCAAAGTGAATATAATAGCAACAAAGAAGCAAATGATCAAAATGGTTTGAAATAATCGTTATATCAGAAAGTCATTTTATTTCAACTGATGAACATCCAGTTGAAAAAAAAAAAAGTACCAAATTCCAAAAACACATTTGAAAAGTGTGTAGTATTATATACAATTTTTTTTACAAAATAATAGTGTTTGAGTAGGACTATTTTTGTGTGTAATCTTTTACCCAAATCTTTTCTAATTATAAAAGTTTTTTACGTTCAATTTTTTTTTTTTGTACATATTAAATTTCTAAAAATTATTAAGATACCAACTGCTGAATTTACTACTGGATTTAGTTTTTTTTGACATGTTTTAAGACTAATTTTGTTTAAAAAAAAACTTTTAATTAAGGTTGATTGCATCGCTAATATTATTAGCCTCACAGCTTTCCTGAGCCTATCTGTTGGATTCTCAGATTGTATTTTAATTTTTCTGGTGATCGCGTAATTTATGTGCTTTCCCATGATGCCCCTAAGCTGCTTTTTTGTGGGTTTTGTAGCATTTTGCAGCATTTTAGAGGATGCCCAAGTACCTCAATTTTGATAAACTCAATTTTTGGTAAACTCAATATTGATGTATAATCATTTTAATCATTATATAATGAATATTTTATTATGTACAACGGGTATTATTATTTTTCTCAAAACTGTCTCGGGCATTGACATCAATACTTGTCATAATTAAATGCTTGACAGTTGTTATAATAATATCAGTGTTTAGATATTTGACAGCAACCACCGTTGTATCAACGAAAAAAATGCATGTTGAATCATATTTTTTTGATGATCACATTGCACTATAAAATCAGTGTTTTATAGAGCATTCTGTCTTGACTAGTTTATAAAACGTTTAAAAAATTGGATGTAGAATAGTTGTTGTTGTACCTTGGAACGCCTAGTATGCTATTTTCTTTATTTTGTTTGATGGAAATCAAAGATGATCATCAGGTTTCGCCAAAATGAAAGGTTCGTTAGATGGAAGAAAACTAAGATCGATCTTGTATAGATGAATCCTTCTACTAAGATCTTATATAGATCATCCATCTATTTATTGTTGATGAAAAAAAAAAAAAAAGATCGGCATGGTGAAATTGTAGAAGGAACAGAATTTCAAAAAGAAAAAAAAAAAAATTTAATATTGTTATAATGATAGGCTGAGGTTTCATGATTTCTGAATTTGTATAGTACACACTCACCTCCAAAAAAGAACTAATATTACTAGCAGATTAACAAAATTTTTGCCATATATTTATTTCCCTGCTTTTGCGAATCACCTGGTAATGGCGTTTTATGGCAATATAGCCAAATATACTGCTGAAATGTATATTATCAGGTCTATATTGCGTAGACATGGCTCATTGGAACATTTCACGAAAACATATGGTCAAAGTTAAAGTTGGTGTCAACAAGAGAAACAACCAAGAGTAGAAATTGATCAATTTGAACAATTAAATAAACCATAATTGAGTATTTACCTAAAACTGGCTTAGCTTTGAAGTGGGTAGAATTCTAAATCAATCAATACTTTTAGATTTAATGAACCGAAAATATTGAATATATAAAGTCAATTGTTTGTTTATTGAAAAGAAAGGTATTGAGTGACTTGGAAAATGTTAGATAAAATCTCAAAGTATTTGATTTTATCTAAACTTGATCAATGTGGTATATATTTTGGTAATAAACTGGTATCATTCAGTAATCAATAAGCCAGTCAAATTTCAACAAGGCTTGATTTTAATTATAATCTTTCTAGGTTATCCTATTTCTTTAAACCTTTTTTTCATCTTTATGATCTGTTCCTGTATGTATTAGAACCAAGAATTCTTTTGTCTATATGTATCAATGAGATATTAGATATTTTGCCATGTTTGGCTTTCTTTTTATAAATAAACACTGAAACATTTGAAGGATGTTTGCATTCATTTTGAGTTAAAATTCCATATTTAATTGATTTTATAGTTGAACAAACGAAATAAGGTTAGAATCAGAGGAATATACAAATTGATAGAAGTAAAATTATTGTAAATCAATCAAGTGTTAATTGCACAAAAATAACAAAAAAAATTCAAACAAAAATATTGCAATTGCAATTTTATTTATTTTATTTTTTTTTTTCAAAAGACAAACTCCAGAAATAAATAACCAAAAGGCGGAAATAAAAAGGAAATAAGAAGAAGAAATGAAATTATTATGGTTAGAATGAGTTTTTTTTTTTTTTTCTTCATTTGTAAGATTTATATAAGAAAATCTAAAGTTCAAACAAAGAAGACAGGCGAAGGAAACATAAACTCTAGATAAACGTAACAAAGCAATATATAAAAATAAAATAGAAAAAACCAGGCCGTATTAGAGCTTATTGGCAAATAGATGAAAAAGATAGTATAGAGAGAAGTTATTACATTTATTTTGCAAGACAAAGCCCAATAGTATACATACAATCTGCTTTATAAACAAAACTATGCTTTGACAAACAATGTAAAATTATATTGGTTGAAGAAAAAAGAAAATGGAAAAGTGGAAAAATGTAGAAAATGTAGAAAATAGAAAAAGACACCAATAATGATCACCATCTCTTTTGTAGTTATACAATCGGATCTACAAACTAGGGATTGTGAATGCTAACTTGTAAACAAGATCGAGGGATTGTCGTACAAATACTTATATCTTAACTAACGCATATTGACAATAGAAAAAATCAATGAAAATCTTCTTGTTTAGATATTTTATTTTTTATTTTATTTTTGTAGAACTTGTTTTTATCCAAAAAAAGGAATGGCAACGATTCAAAATAGGGAAATATGAAAATATTCCAACCAATGTATTTCTTATCGACTAGTTCATTCCAAACTCCATGAATAAAAAAAAAATAAAAAAATTTCAAAGTAAACAAAGCAATGACTGGTTATGTACCGACTTCATCTGGTGAGTAACAAAAAAGATACACTTCAAAAAAAAAGCAAATAACTGTATCAACAGATTCAATCTATGGCCTTGTATCATTGCTTTAAAATGCTAATAGAGAGCAAAATATCTTTCTTGTTGTAGAGCAAAACAAAAGACCGTAGGTACCAGGTATATCTTGCACACATTTAATACTTCAACCCCTAACTCCCTATTCTTATGACATTTACTCAAACAGTCAATATAAGAAAGCATATATGGTAAATTGAAGAGGTTAGAAAAATATGATAAAATACCACTTTATTGTTAATATACAAAATTTTTCTGAATAGCTTTTTAAAAATGATTGTATAAACGCATTTAAAGATTTCAAACGTTTCTCATAAAACCACACATTGTTATTTCGCATTTTAAGAAAAAAGTTCAATATAAAGATAAAAAAAAAATCATTCAATGATAGTTGGTTTAAAAGAAAACCTATTTTTAGTTAAAAGTTTCTTTTTTCTTTCATGTATATTTGTCGGAATCCAAACCTCTTTCTAATATATCTATTAGCGTGATTAGTATATAGCTTTCTATACTTGACTAACTTTCAGTATTAGCCTAATGATAATCAATGAAACTTCACACTCAAGTTCAACAATTGCTGGATCGGATTTAAGAAAATGACAAGAAAAACAAAGTTTGCTTTTTTTTTTTTTTTTGCTTTTTACAGTAAACGTATTTTCAAACTAATCTTTAAAAGCATTCAGTATTAAACAAAAGATTAAAAGGCCTGTATGATCATTTCTGTAGAAGGTAACAAATTACCTGATAAACCTACACTGTCCTTTGGATACATAAATTCTATTAATTCAAGTGCATACTCACTTATACGAAATAAAAATTGCACAAACACCATAATCAAATATATATTATTACAATATAACCATTATATTATTTCTTTTTACTCAAAATATAAATACATTCTATCATTAACAAAATTTGACTCTTCTAAATCTAGCACATGACATAAGAATTCTTTCCGCTGACTTTTCGTAATGGATCGGAAGTATCCAAGTCGTATGTAATTGTAATATCTAAATCTCTAGGGTTTTTCTTTGTTGGTGTGCATGTGATACTTCCCTTGATAACATCGCCAGTTTTTACTTGCAACACATCTGGAGTATAAAATACAGTTTGTTTCCAATGAGTATAGTTTGCATGAGGACCAGTAGAGAATCTAACTGGAATGTGACCTTGTGTGAATTCAATATCAAACCACACAACAAAGGCGTGAATGTGGTCGTCACGATGAGCAACAAGCTCAAAAGGTCTTGAGAAAGAAAGCTCTTCTTTTGTGACCGTCATAATATCGATATCGAAAATTGGACATGAGTTTGTATTGACTGCACGGAACTCAACAGTGTCAACCAAAGGTTCAGCCATAACAACGCTTTCAAAAGGTGTATAATCGAATCCATAAACGTTTTTCCAAAATCCAACCTTTTCTTGTTTATATTCACCATCTTCAATACCAGCAACGTACATGGTAGCCTTGTTTGGTAAGATCTTTCCATCTTCAACCAAGTATTTATCTCTAGCAACCAAAACGGTATCCAACATTGATTCATACAACAAAAAGTATCCCATCCATTCTGAAATGATAATGTCGACCTTGTCAAAGGGAAGCTTGACTTCTTCCATCTTTCCTTGCACAAGTGTGATTTTATCTTTGAATCCGTTGAGCTCGACAATTTCGCGTGCTTTAGTGATAATGTTGGACATGTCAACACCTATAACGTGCTTAGCACCAGCCTTGGCTGCAAACATAGACAAGATACCGGTTCCGCAACCAACATCTAATACTACCTTATCTTTAAACATGCTAGGGTTTTGGTAAATGGCATTACGGTACGAAAGTGTACGCGTTGTGTCTTTGAGCATTTCTTCATGGATAGCAAAATGATCGTAGGATGAAAAGTAATGTTGTTCAGTAAATGGCAATGACTCAGCACTGGTCTGCTCTTCCTTTTTTATTTCTTCACTCATTTTCATAAAACTTTTTTTAAAAGACAAATAATAGTATGAATTTTTGCTTGTTGGATGGAGAAAAAAAACAAAAAAAAACGATGGTTGAAAAAAAGTAGCGCCTAAAGTAAAATAACGATAAAAATTTTTTTTTCAGTACCAATGGAAAATTTTCAGTACTACAAATGGCAGAGTCTGCATAGGGTAACCAAAGCTAATCTTCAGCCGTTTACAACTCCAATAATGGCATACTAAAATATGGCACGTGCCAGGTGACTATTTTATTTTATATTAAACTCTCCACTATGAAGAATGGCTGAGGATTTCAGATTTTGTTACATTTAAAAATTTCGAGATATTTTTAACAATAAAAAAAAAAACTATAATTCCAAACCTTCTCCTCCTTGTTGTTATTTGTAACCGACGATTCATTGCTATAACATATTTCACATATTACCATATTACTAAACTCTGCCAACATCTAAGATTCTATTAAAATATCTAGAATAACCAAAAGTAATTAAAGCAACCACTGTGATAAAAGAAAAACAAAATAAAAAACAATTTCCTTGAGTGTGCTGTATAGTGTCATTCATAATAAGAGCAAACAAAAGCAAAGACAAAACTTTTGACAGCTTTTCATTAATAACAATAATGTTAGAGAAATGAACAAGGCTGGTTGGATAAGGACTTGGTTAATACATCAGATACCATTTATATAAAAAAAATTTCATTATTATTATTATTGGTTAAATATTAGATCTTAAGGAGTGAACGATTCATTATGATGGATCTCAAATCAAACAACAACCATGGCTCTTCAGTGAAGGCCTCGTCTCAAACAATACCGAAAAACAAAAAGACGACTAAAAAACTAACAGATGCATCTAAAATATCAAAGCCACCCGTTAAAAAGAAAAAGAAGACTTCCAGAGCCTGTATTCATTGCCAAAAAGCTCATTTGACCTGCGACGAAGGCCGGCCTTGTCAACGGTGTATTAAAAAGAATCTCCAGGACACCTGTAGAGACGGAATTCGCAAACAGGCAAAGTATCTAAGAGATATTCCTCCTGAACAACTCTATAATCCAAAAGCGAGAGTCGTTACCCCAGTAAATAACAATAACACTGCAAGTACAGCGACTATACATAATAATAGCACTAATACTACAAACGAACCCCTCATAATGCAACAGCAACCACAACCACTGCCAGTCACGACTACTACTCATACAAACAATAGCAATAACAATACAGAAGAGCCTATCTCCGCAAATCATTACAACTATTCGTCACTATACGTCCCAAGTTCGTTGTCAAATTCAAACTCTGGCACCAATTTAAATAGTCTGACAGCCAGTAAACGAAATAGCATCTCCAATCTTTCCTTTTTACCGCCGTCTCCCCCAGACCCGCTGAACCGACCCTCCACAAACAACAACGTCATAAACAATAGCAATCAAAGCACACAATCGTTACAGGACCTAAACTCACTAAGTTCTACTTCAAAACAATCTCAAATCAATAACTTTTTAATAGACTTTTCATCAAAGGCAGCAGATCTCGAGTACTCCTCTATATCCAATCTACTGGGTGACGATTCATCCTTCTCCTCATTTAACACACTAAACCCACTGTCAACAGCAGCATACACCTCCTCTTCTTCTCCTCCACAAACACCATTGTTCAAAGCTTCTTTACTGGTTGATAACAATGCAAAGAATGAAGAGCACGCAGCTAAATCGTTTTCTCAAGACTCGTCTTCGATTCTCAACAACATGGACTCGATCTCCCTAGACTCGGACGAGCATTCATCCAACCACACCAAGCTTAATAAACTAGAATTAGATACTCCTACAAGTACAACATCCACAGACTACTATTCATATTCTCCAAACACTGTGAATACTTCTCAACCTCCTTCATCGTCATCGTCGTCTACATCAAATACAGTCAAACCCTTTTCTAACGTCAGTCCAACTCTTGGCGAAACTCACTTTTCTGAAATCACAGTGTGCCCAAATGTCCCGGTATACAATACACCTGAAGAAGTGTACCATAATGTATGCGCTCCGTTTCCTTATACCGAGGGCTACCATGCACTTATATCATATCTGCGGCGCCGGTTCAGTAACGACAAGCTGATTCTCATGGCCAAATGCATGGCTGCCTACCGGCCTTCCTTCATAGCAACAACCAAAACGCTGCAGGAGGAAGATCTTATCTTTATGGAAAAGTGTTTTCAGCGTACGCTACTAGAGTTTAAAAAGTTTATTCTAAAATCGGGCACACCGACAGTTGTTTGGAGAAGAACAGGTCAGATTGCAGCAGTTGGGAATGAGTTTTGTTTGCTGACAAATTGGTCCTATGATGCATTGGTAGGGACTTCTTCACCACCACAACAAAATCAACAGAATACTACTACTAATGAACAACTAAAACAAGAAAAAGAACAAAGTAATTCAATGTTCATCATGCAAATCATGGATGATGATTCAGTGATTAAATATTTCCAGGTTTTCACTCGGCTTGCATTTGGAGACTCTCGAGGAGTTATTATGACTGATTGCACACTATTAAACCCTAAAGGTCAGAAAATCAAAACTGCCTGCACATGGACGGTTAAACGTGACGTCTTTGATATTCCAATGATGATTATTGGAAACTTTTTACCAATTTTGTAATTATCTTTTTATGTAATGCAACAATGATGATTTCAAATAATACAAAAAAACTGAAAAACAATTTTTTTTTTAAACCCATTGTATTAAAAATGATATATATATCTATAAAGTAATGATGAAACTATAAAAAAAGAAAGCATTTAATAGTCATTAAAATAAAATAAAAAAAATAAAATCTAAAGTTTACCAGTATAAGCAGCATAAGCTAAAGCCCAAGTTCGAGACATTCCTCCATCTAACCAATGACCATGAAACCCATCACTTGCAAAAAAGTTATAACTGGCTCTAGGATCATACAGCGCCTGGTTCATATATAGCGTTCCCTTCCAACCCGTATTCAAAGATGGTGCAAGCCCTGTCAACTTCTGGTCCCATTCCTCTTTCACAAACCCAGGTCCTCTAATATACGAACTAACACTAGTCACTGGAATCATATGAATGCCATGAATATACTCAGGGTTGAGCCCGAAATACGTTGCGTAATCGACCTTGTTTTCAAACAAAATGCCAGACACTTTGTTCCCCCGGATCTTGGCAGGCATGATTGTGTTGTTGTTGCTAAAAAGCATATAGCTGTTGATCGATCTTCGCATAATGGCCAGCATAACGTTTGCGCGGTTCTCCATGGCCTTGTCGCCAATGACTCGGCCCCACAGTTTCATCCCGTAGACGAAATGGTAGTCCTCTGAAGATGATTCTTCGTCCTTGCCATCAAAACTGATAAACAGGCCCTTGGCCCACGAGTGGCCGTGGAACCAGTCAAACGACCGCCAGCGGGGGAAAAAGGTGTCATCTGTAGAGGGGTTGGCAGTATCTCGGAGCAGATTGTTGATGTAGTCTTTATTTTTGGCGAGCCACGTGTTACCGCCAATGTCCTTGTCGACTTGCGCAATGATGGCGGCTGCGTGGATAAAGTAGCCGTAGTGGAAATGGTGGTCGTTGTAGTAGGTGTTGCCGAAATCAGCATTCGCGTCGTCAAACCCAGCACGAGAAATAATTCCACGCCACGTAGTATCGTAGACAAGTGGGTTGATCTGTCGGTTGTCCAAAAATACTTGGAAAGCTTGCTTGAGCTTGTTAAGACCTTCAAGTGCGACCTGGTTATTGTTGAGAATGTACTTGCAGGTAAACACAATTTGGGCAAACTTGTCGAGACCCTTGCCCGAGAAATACATCGAGTCAAGGTTAGTTTGTGCGCCCATATCTTCTTGAAGCTCGCGGCGGGCGTGCTCGAGAATCTTGGCTGCAACGTTGGGACTCAGAGTACGAGCAGCACCTACAAGATCTTCTTCTTCTGTGCCAGGCTGGTTTGGACCAATGCCACCGTTTTGTTGCTCAATGGGAGTTTCGCGGCTTTCGGAAGAAATGTCAACGTCGCCATACTTGACAAAGGATGTTTGTTGGTGATATGGCAAGAACCCAATGGTAGTGGGGACTCTGTCTCTAAACTCCAATACAGTACTGATATAGGCAATGAGTTTGCCCATAGTAGGCGAGTCGAGCTCAATGTTTGTCTTTTTGGAAAGCATGCTTGAGTGGAAGTGAGTGCGGTGGTGAGGAGCAGCAAACACCAACGGTTTTCTTTCAAGACTATTTCCTTCGGCAATGTATTGAATCTTCCAACGAGCGATGTCACCATTGACATTTCCTGTCAAGTAAGCGCCGATTTGGTATCGGCCAGCAACTCCATCATAACTAGAGGTAGTTCCGCGAGGCGCTTTGGCAATTTGAACCAAAGCCTTGCCTACTCTGTGCGAAGCGACAATTCTGTTTCCATTAACAACAGAAAATGTGGGTGGAGTAGATCCATCGGGCATGGTAATGTAGAAAACCCAGTCGTCGCCGCTGTTCAAGGTCGCAACATACTTTCTCATTTTGGGCCCTTGAGGCGATCTTTCTTCACGCAGAGACAGCACGGCGTGGATAGTACTAAACATGGGCTTTAAATTTTCGTAGATACCAGTGATAAAGCCCATTCCTTGAACAACAGGCATCCAGATCTGTCCACCGCCATTTTTTGCACGGAAATAAACTTGGACAGAAAAGTCGCGTTGCTTTTCAGTTCGGAACGTGACGCTATCATTAGACGAAAACTCTTCTGCGCCCATGACCATTGATCTGACACCCACTGGCGCAAAGACATACTGTGCAGGGTTTTGGTTTGGATCGGGACCGTACACAAGCTGAGAAGCATTGCTTTGCGTGATGGCCATACCGAAAAAGTCTTCGGTTGATCGCCAGAGAGAGTATGGTTGGACGTAGGCTGGCCCATCTCGGTTGCCCAGCAAAAAGTTTGTATAAAACTTGTTTGTCGAGATTGGTTCGTTAGTAGCACCATCGGGAGGATTGAGAGGATGGCCTCTTCTTTGGAACATTCCCAATGGTTCTTTTGTGTCAATGGGCTTGGAAAAGATGTCGTTTGAAAAGGGTTGCATTTTTTCATCAACACTCATAGTGTTGGATTCAGCAGAGTTTGACATTGTTTCTGGTTTTGGAGGAATTGGAGGAGCAGATTGTAAGAAATCTGGTTTTGGAGGAATTGGAGGAGGATTGTTAACGTCTGGTAAAGCAGAAGAAAGTGTAGCTGTAGAAGGGAAAGAGGAGGAGGAGGAAGAAGAAGAAAAGTGCTTGTTTTCAAAGCTTGAGACTTTGTCTTTTACCGAAGCTTTTATAGAAGAAAAGTGAGAAGAGAAAGGCATACTGGAGGCGGATGTTGAGGAGGGCAACAGATCTTGTGTTGTGGTTAAAGAAGATTGCTTTAACGAAAATGAAGAAAAAGAAACTTGACTGGTTTTAGGTTCAGTCACACGAGAGTTTGAGTTTTCGCTTGAACTGCTAGAAGACGACTCTTTAAAGATAGAAACGACTCGAGTAACAGTGAGAACTATTGTACTTGTTGGCGTGACTGTTACTATTGAAGAATCCAAATCCCCTCTTTTATGTATATGATGATAGTGACGGTTCCCAAAAGTATGATTGGAATCAGGATGACAATGCACAGTAATAAGACGAACGGTTGAGAAACTTGGACGACGAAAAATCGATATCTTTTCAGACAGAGATTCTGCAGTTTCTGCAATTGCTGATTCAGTAGAATTTTGGAGTTTTTCCTTGTAGAAATGGACCTTTTCCTTAGTAAAGGCAATTGTTTTGTTGAATACTGGGAGAGTGTCAAATAGAGTTGTTGATGTATCGGCAGGTGGTGGCGGAGGTAGTGGTGGTGCAGCAACAGATACTATTGATATTCCACTACCTGCAATGGGAAACGCAAAAGTCGAGGATACTAATAGTGATGGCAGAAGTAGAATTAAAGCTTTACGTGTAGAAACTTTAAAACCGCGTACGATCTGCAAACCAATATTAAGGCATTGATGACCAGCATCAACTGCTTTAGAGTTTATTGAAACTTGATGTTGACGCCAACGAAAAAGAGCTTTGTCAAGTGTTTTTGAAAGTGTTGTTATTGAGGTTGTATGAATGCCGGACAGAGACCTACATACGGCTGACTGTTGAACAAGTGTTGTCAGAAACACGGCTGTAGATAAATGTACTATGGTAAGAAACATGGCTATTAACAGAGTACCGGATCCAATATCTGATATTTGAAGTGTCATTACGATGTTTGTTTCAGAGTTTAAACAACCGAATAAAATGTCAATTGGTTATAGGTAAGATAAGAAAGTAAATGTCTATAATAAAAAATAAGGCACAGCTTTTTAAAAGTTGATTAATTGATTAAAAAAAAAAATTCAAATTATAAAAAAAAACGAAATCTGTTTGTATATATATATTTAAAATCTTTAAACAAGAAAAGCAACAAAGTTGATTAAGAAATTATAAGTTTCACTGTATATATAACCAAAGGAGCGTAGTTGAAACTGTTTGATGGTTCAAAAATAAAAAAATAAAGTCTGAAGATGGTTTGAAGTCTTTTGTAGCAGACTTTAACTGTTTTGATGATGAAATTGAAAAATATAAACTAGAAACGATGACATCCAACCACTGCATTAAAAAACCTATATCCAGAACAATAAAACCCAAGTTGTAAAATAAAATAAAAGACAAAATAAAAAACGTAAAAAACATAAAAAAAAAAGCAAAGAGACAAAATGTTTAGAGATGAGATGAGACCAGGATATTAGAAGCATGGACAAGAAGCAGGAACAATTCTACTATTAAGTATTCTCAATCATTGCAAAAGAAAAAAAATAATCTATTTCTTTTTACAACATTGAAAGCATTGTTTTTTTATTTTCTATTTTTTTTTTTAACCTTGAGAAGGTTCAGAAGAAAATATTCTTCTGAAAAAGGATCCAATGCTATTGAAAAAATAGGCAATTAATCTAAACAACCAAAATGAGCTTTCAGATTTTCCTGTAGTTGTGGCCTTTTTCTTTTTGTTGCTACCATTTTGTGTTTCACTTTGTTTTTTTGAGTCTTTACCAGTGTCAGAGATAATAGGAGTGGTTGAGTTAGCATCATCATGATCAGAAGCTGCGTCGTCTGTAGTAGGTGTTGATGGTCTTGAAGAGTTTACTAAAGAGTCTTTTTTAGCCTTTCCTTCAGCAACAGCGCTGTAGGAAGGCTTGTTATCAGACGAGTTCAAAAGGGATGATGATTGTGTGTATTTTTGGTCTTTAGAACCTGAAACAGGCACCGAGCTATTTGAAGACGAATCTTCTACAGTTATAATATGGTTGACATTACCACTTCCATCGGTTACTTTATGTATTAAAAGTGAAAACAAGGTTAGTTTTATAGATAAGAGGGATATTTATTTTGATAATTATTAATTAAACATACCTTCTGGTCGTCCATCTTCGGCTAGTTGCCAGTTACCGTCAATAATAAACTTGTACATGTATTTATTACCAGCCTTGACGTCAGAGATCTTAACATTGTATTTAGTTCCCTCCGTTAAAGACAGTTTGATAGGCTTCCAGTCTGAAAACTCGCCTGCAACCTCCACAGTTGTATGTGGTTTAAGGTCGTCGTATGATATTTCGCAGTGGGCCATTATGAGAGAGTTATTTGATAAAACAAGTGACAGGAGACCAATAAAATCAGAATTAAAGGGTTTGGAATCCGTACAGAACGCGAGAATGAGATAGTTATGATTGAATTGAGGGAAATTAGGCCAGTGATACTTCTTATGTAAAAAATAGATGAGAAAGGAAAGCAATAGAAAAAATAAAAAAATTAAAAATAAGGTGGTTGTAAAGGGTTTTTTTTTATTGTTATTAAATTCTACTTAGTTTTGTGCACTAAACACCATACTACCACTATAAATACCCTCAACCCTGGTAAAAAGTTCTCATCTCAACCAGCATTTAAACCAAACTGTTAGTCCAAAGTAGCTACTTATTACACCTAATTTTAAAACATTAAAAATCGTCAATTGACCCAATTTAAAACAACTTCTATTCATCAAAGTATGTTAAATTTGTTAGAAAAAAAAATAAAAAAGGACTCAGGATATGGCCTCCTCCTGTCCTAGTAAATAAGATTATGTAAGGAATTACGCCATGCTTATCATCACGTGTGTGACTAACACCCGTCTGATTTTTTCTTGCTTATCAATTGTCCAGCTCTATCTCATCTAAAGAAGACAATTCTCCTGAATCTTTATTATCACAGCCTAACAATATATGTTTTTTCCAAGGAAATCTCGGCTTTATCTTCTTGCGTAAAGTCGTCTCCACATTTGTAAGCGTCTTTAATCTGCTCGATAGACCTTTTATCTGTCTGGACAAGTCAACCAAAAAGTCAATCCCAAGGTAATTAGTTGGCAGTATACATTAGTTCAAAACCAGTTTCCTTAGAAAAGTCTGCCATGAAATTCAAGTCCCATAGATCTATATCTGTGCAAGTTATGGGCTTATGGTGTTGTTACAGAGTGTTTTTTGGTGAATGTGCCAATCATTAGTGTTAAAAGCTTGAGTTCTGTCACGGGAGTGTACACAATATCTGATAATATGTGCAATGACTTCAGCTTGGATATGGACTAAAGAAACTTCAATTTTTTTTTCAGTTTTAGTTGGTTCAAAATCTTTGAGAAAATTCTTTACAACAATAATGTTGATTACTGCTGTGATGGGAATTTAACATTATCCTTACAAATAAGCGCTACAATCTTTTCGTTATCTTGTATTTCGGATGTGGGTTTAATAATCATTGTGACAGTAGGATCGTATGAGTTTTAAAACTAATAGAAATATAATCGACTTTCACCTTGTAATACCTTTAGAATATACGATAAAAAGGAATGTACCACTCCAACTTATTTTTTCATGCTTTTAAAAAACAACAGGCAAAACCTTTAACATAAAGACTTACATAATAAATAAATGTTATTATTCTTCAATAGCATAAAGTACATCAATCCATAAACTGCATCCTATACATTGCACAATTATAGATGTTGATTCTAATCCATTATCAATCAAGTCCTGTTCTGTAAGTACGTAGCCTTCAGCCTCTCCACATCTACAGCTCTTTGTCCAGATACAAACCTCTGAGACTCCATCAGGGGCTACTTCAACGCGTGACTCCATATCTTCTAAATCGATTTGCTCAGTAGCTGATTTGGGAATTACTTTGTTGCTTCCACCAGTCACCGATGCGACGCCTAGTTTCAGTTGTTGATCGTATTCTTTTCTGCGCTCTGGATTACTCAGTATTGAGTATGCTGTTTTTATAGCTGGAATAGTGATCTCTTCTGATGCGTTTTGGTTTGAATCATTGCTCTGTACCTCAACAGATTGGCCCGATTGATTCAGTTTGTCTGGGTGGTTTGCTAATAAAGATGCATGGTAACCTTGTTTAATTTGCTCAGCTGTTATTTTAGAGTACTCTATAGATGACGAAGCTTCTAAGCCTAGAATTTGATATAGATTTAGTGAAAGTGTTTGAATCATTTTGGTTTTTTTTTGTATTTACTGTTTAACTAGATGAAATTTCAAGTTGATCTAATGAAGAAAATTTTGTACAGTTTAAACGTGTTGTTCACGTGATTTGCATCTAGTAGATGCTGATATCAAAAATGATATCTTGTGTTACTATTCTGAGTAACACTCTAGGACAAAAGCAAACAAGTGTATAATAAAGTACTTTAGTTGCATTTAATATCCCATGTCATGATTACCAAGAAGAAAAACGTTCCAGGCATTAGTCCAAATGCACGGTTAGAGAGGGTTGTCATATAGATATCTAAATATATAAATAGAATTGTCTCATTCTCAAGCTATGATACAACTTAATCTCATGTTTTGTAAATGATCCGATTATAAAATACGGTCAAAATAAGTAAAGTTGAAAGAATTGAATAATAATGACAACCTTTTGATGGTTTTTTAGAGACGTTTAAATAGAAAATAAGTTCATCGAGTATCCAAATCAAGCCGAAAGTTTCATGTGCTCAACTAAATATCACATGACAAAATACTTTCGCTTACATTTGCCCCAGTCCCTTTTCTCATTGTCATCATCATATCATTTGATTTCTTTAATATTAATTATTTAAACTTCTTTTTTTTTACTAATAACCATTGACATATTTTGAAATCTGAATAATCTTGTTTCAGTTTGGGGGAAAATAGCATATTTATCACTCATTGTTCTTCATTTTTTTCTTCTTCTTCTTCTTATTATTATATTTGCAATCTCAGTTCATCCATGTCTTAAAAAAAACATCTCATCTTGTTAAAGAAAAAAAAAAACAAAGAGTTTATCATTTTCATCTTTATCTATATACAATGTTGAATAATAAACCAGATGAAACTAGTATTCAAGATAGAATATCAGAAACAGCAGGTGCTATCTCGCTAATTACAGCTGCTGCTAATGCCTCAGAAGAGGCCAAAGATCACTCTCATCGAAACTTTTTCTCTAGATACATACGCAGTGACACACAAAACAACAACACAGATGATCCGATAATAAACTCAGAAGTTGATAATGACCAACAGCAGAAACCATTTTCAGCCACTACAAAGGATCACATAGTGGATAAAGTGATAGAAAAAATACTAGCAGCCTCTCTACCAGAAATCTCACCTAATAAAGATCAGTCACCAAAGAAATCCAAACAGCAATCAGATCTGTCACTATCTGTACTAGCATCAAGCATCCGAAAACTCAACTCAAGGTATGTATGACATTTTCCTTTTGACAATAAAAAGTTTGTGTTTTTATTATCAATGTTTTACTATTGAAGGGCTCTACAAATTATTGTTCTCTACTCCTTCGCCCCTCCCTCCCTCACTCACTCCATTTTACCCCACACGCTTAATTTGGAGTTATTTTCACATGCTTCGGCATTCTTATTTTTCAACTACTTGTTCACCTATTAATAATAAACCTTTGTAACTAATCATCTTATTATTTTCATTAGAGCGGGAATCCTCTTGCAATTACAATCAAATGTCATTCATATTCTATCATGGCATCAACCGTCTGCCACAATCAGCATTTTGTTGCTCTATGTGATAATATGTCTCAATCCACACTTGATGACCATACTGCCAATAGTCTTGATACTGGTAACTGTAATGGCCCCCGGGTATAACCTACGCCATCCTCTGCCTCCGGAGCTAACACCAGTACGGTATTTCCAACATAAAAACGGCTATTCATCAGCGGATGCCCAAGAAATCTATGTCGAGGAGCAAGCTTTAGTAGCAAATACTAAAGCCGAACTTGCCAAGCAAAGAAAACAGAAACAAAAAAGACTATACCAAGACCCCGCCGAAGCTGACAGAGAAGAAATCCAGCAAGAAGAGGAAAAGAAAATGCTTTTGGAGCGCCTTCGAGATTTGCAGGATCTCTTGACGACACTTGTGTCTGTCATCGAAGCGGCAGAAACCTTTGCTGCAACTATCGGCAGCTTTGCTGATGAAGAAAAGGCAACAGCACTTTATCTTATTCTATTTGTCTCAATATTTACAATTGGCTACTCTGCATCACTAGTTCCAACCAGAATTGCTGTACTTGCAGCAGGTCTAGCGCCCATACTAATGCTTCATCCTCGAGTAGCAAAGTATGCTAAAAAAATAAAGGAAAAATACCTTGATGTCGAGGAGCCTATAGTTTTAGACCTCATTGAATATGTACAGAAGAAAGACATAATTGTTGACGATCCGCCTGAATGCAGAACAGTAGAGATTTTCGAATTGCAGAAACAAGGTCTTACTCCAAGAATGTGGGAACCATGGGCTTTTACATCAGAAATTTACGACAAGTCTAGTTTGGTACGTAAGGCTAAAGAGCGACCCTCAGGAACTCGATTCCTCGAGGATATTGAACCTCCTCCAGGGTGGACTTTTAGTGACGAATTTCCCTGGGAGGAAGATGATAATCCTAAAGAATGGGTCCTCTTTAGAGGCTTAAGATACGTCGAAATCGATCTCAATAGTTACTGGGTTTACGACTACTACACTCCCAAAGATACTAAAGACAGGGTTCTAGGCAAACGCAAAAATAGTGGTTCATTTTCTTCTTCAACATGGACAAAATCAAAAGGTCGTTCTTCTTCATCATCTACTCGTCAAAGAGATAGCTTTAAAGAAAAGTTAAGACGGTATTCAGATGTAGATCCAGATCAATATCATATTTTTGATTATGGTGACGACAATTCTGACGACAATACTTCCTACAAAAAGGATTCACCTTACTATGAAGCCATAGTTTTAAATGACGAAGAAGAAGTTGAGCCTCTTGATGAAGAAGTAATCGATGATGATGATAGCAGTACTCTTGACTTTGAAGAAACTTTTGATCGACGAGAAGTCTCCACGCCTAAAAAAGAATTTGTTGGTACATTTGCCTTGAATAATGATGAAGATTCTGATAGTGATTATCAATTTGAGGCAGACGAATACGTTTGCAGAATGACTGATGAAGACCCAGATACAGGACCAATTCGAGGTCAATGGAGAAGACGAAGATGGGTTCGGAAATGTTTCAGACTTTCTGAAATGTAATTATTATTATGACTTATTTTTTATTTTTTTTTCACATTTGTAAAATATCGTCTTGTATTTTTAAATTGAATCTATTACAGTTACAGCTCTTAATTATATGGAATGTAATGTCATAAAGACGAAAATTTTTTACAAAGCCCTAAGACCAAGTTGCCTGTTACCCTGCCTTGTTAGCATTTTAATAGTAGATTACATAGTAGGAAAAAAAAAGTATAAATATCAGGCAAATCTCCCTCTCTTTTAGGATTTTTTTCTTCTTTTTTTTCATTATGTCGACGTACTTCATAGGATCATTTCTATAGGTCACGTCCTCATTACGCTCAGATAATGAGCCACTTTTAACAACTTGGTTGATGAGGGAGATGCCTACATGCCCTAGAGTGAGAACTGGGATTTTGCCTTTGCTTGTTGGACTTGTTCCACGACTCTGGCGTTTTTTCTTTTTTTTAAACCGCTTCCTCTAACGATTGGCTTGTTTTTATTACTTGTCTTTCGGGAAGTGGTGTCGATGATCTTGACCCTTTGCATGTACTTCTTCGGAGGGGTTGCATTGGGTGGGCGTGTATGGCAGTCTGACAAGTGACTATTTATATATGATTTTTTTTATTTATATAGATTTAATAAATTAATATCTGTTGATACATTTTTTTTCCAGTATCTAGTATTCCGGGGTTTGGTTTTTTTA
This sequence comes from Magnusiomyces sp. LA-1, assembly GCA_029678045.1. Classification (NCBI taxonomy): domain Eukaryota; kingdom Fungi; phylum Ascomycota; class Dipodascomycetes; order Dipodascales; family Dipodascaceae; genus Magnusiomyces; species Magnusiomyces sp. LA-1. Next base: position 2,914,250 of record CP115650.1, on the reverse strand, counting down.
TTCAATGAGGAGTATTCATTTATTTATCCAATGGGTGTATGGTTCCTTTAAGCTATCAAAGTTTTTGTGCTTCTTTTACGGCATTTGTAGATGTATGTTAAGCAAAGTTTTATAGCATTTTCGATGTTGTTTTATGTTTTTAACGGTTTTACTCGGTTCTGTCTCAAAAAAGAAAACCTTCTCCGTATACAATCAAAAAAATATATAAAACAGCATTTGTGCTATTAGATCTTCTCTTTCTTCCATTTTCAATATCAAACCCCGTTTCTTTTTCTCTCTCTCTATTTTCTTTCTAAATAAAACAACCTCTTAATATTATAAACTTGATAAAAATGAGTCCTAGTATTGACAATTCCATTTCAAAGTGCTCTTCTTTGTTGCAATCCGATTCTTTCGATGATGCTATTCATCATCATGAGCCATACTCTGAGATCGAGTACTTGCAACAAAAGACATGTTATACCAACAACAAAAACTCTCAGCAACACTTCAATGAGCTCAATTTCAAAGAAGAGTTTAGTGAAGAAGACGAAGAGAGTAATGATACTGAGTCCAACACTAACGACAGCACTACAGGGTTTTCGAGTCCTTTCACAAACAATAGTAACTCTCCAACACTACATTCCGTTGATGATGATGAAGACAATGATAAATTAGATTTTCTATCGAAGGAGTTACTTGCTCGCCTATCTCTATCTAATGATGAGGAAGATGTTTTGGCATCTCCTGAAGATCTAGCTAGCGAGACAGTCAAGTGCCTGCCAACAACATTTGACTCCCTGGTCAAAGATATCCGTGCTATTCTGGGTCCATCATCGGGGATTGACAGTGCTGACGTGGATGTTGAGGCTTTGATGAGAACCATGCGGCATTACAACCCCACGTACAAATCTGAACAGTGGGAACGATACTCATTTGCAGATTCTTCAAAGGGGTATACAAGAAATGGAGTAGATGAATGTAACGCTAAAGCCAATTTACTTATTCTTGTTTGGAGTCCTGGAAAAGGCTCTTTGATTCATGACCATGCCAATGCCCAGTAAGTATAAATATATTGCTCAACATGTGATTTGATTTTTTTTAACTTTTTTTTTTTTCTTTTTTTTTCCTTTTCCTTTTTTTTTTTTTTTTTTTGTTCTAGTTGTATAATGAAAGTATTAAAAGGATCTTTGGTTGAAACATTATATGAATGGCCAGATGATGTTGAAGAAAATAGTCCAGTGGTTGTTATCGATGATGATAGCAAAACCACCGATAAGGCGAAGGATGACCATGATTATCACCCCCATTCTTTAGCAATTAAAAAGGTTACTACGTTGAAGCTTGGCCAAGTTGCATACATGTCGGATAAGCTAGGGCTTCACAAGATGAGTAACCCTAATTCGAACGAAGTGGCAGTTTCTCTACACTTGTACACCCCTCCATACGCTTCCAAGTTTGGGTGCCAGACTTTTGATGAATCTACAGGCAAAAGTACTAAGGTTTCTATGACCACTCTGTATTCCAACAAGGGTGTAATTCTAGATCAACAAAAGGCCTGTTCGTGTTGATATTTCTTTTTTTGTTTCATTTTACTATTTATTTTGAATCTTTATCTTTGGGAATTGTGTTGTTTATTTAAAGAACTTTTAATTTTTTTTTTTTTCTTCTCTTTTCTTTTACTTTTATATGATTCGTTAACTAAATATTTGGAATTAAGTGTATATTGGTTCAATATATTGTTTATAACAACATTTATTAATTACAAAGTTTAGTGACAAGTAACAAAAAATCTAAATCTGATTAGATTGTAATGACAGCATTAATTACAATGGGGTGTATAGTAATATTTAAGATCACCATTGACGGATTTAAAATCTCTAATTTTTTTTTTAGCACCCTGGAAGAATTGAAGAATTGAATTTCATTTCATTATATGGAAGCCACTCGGATTTAATATTTGTTTTTTTAAAGTAAGTGCTTAATAGTGTTAATATATGTTGCTTTTTGTAAGGAGATATATATAGATCTTAGCACAATAAGATATCGAGAAGGTAATATATCTAATCTTTATAGTCATATAACTATTTAAACCATTAAAATGAAAGAAAAAGAATCTATAATACCTAGTAGAGCTTAAATACCAAGGTAGATCATTTCTATTAATAGTAAAAATGAAAAGGAGTAAATAAAAATTTATTCCATTTCATCGAATGGGGATTGATTGAATGCAATACATAAAGGTTTTTTTTTTTTATATATAATCTCATCCGTGTAAACAAGGCCTACACAAACATTATGCCAATACTACTAGTATCATTAGTTTGAATTCTATTAACAGTAGTAAATGTCTGGTCTTTTTTTGTTTCTCCATCTATACAACAAAAGAGAAAAAGGGGTCTGTTTACATGTTTATGTTTTACTTTATTCTATCGAATGTAATTTTTTGTAGATCTTGAATCTTTCCCTATTTCTATCAATTTGACAATAGGAGGTTTTATTCAATTCCCATTTCAATGGTTTTTCAATTCATTTTTGAAAAAAAAAAATAAAGTTAAGTTTGAAATGAAACTTTTTTTTTTTTTTTTTGTTATTTATTTCACTTTACTTGAACAATATTCCTTTTCTAGGATAAAAGTTTCTACTTGTCAATGACAAAAAGAAAAAGAGGAAAACCAATCAATGGGTTAGAATCTTGTTATTCAATTGTTGGTAGCGAAATGAAAGGTTTCCATTATATGCTGTTTTTCAATATCTTTTTATATATTACCTGTTTTAATTGTTTTTGGGCGATTACGTCTGCCCATTCATACACAAAGATTTATCAACAATGCTTTTATTATTATTATTTTTGTACAAGAAAACATCCATATTAATTAGAATTAATTAGAGCTGTCGAGATTTTGTTGTTCTAGTAAATAATATCTTAAATATTATAATGGGACCCAAAATGACATATAAAAAAATAAAATAAAAATGGTCAAAGCCTTTATGTACAAAATTTGGCATATAACATCCTTGAAAGGAAATCCAAGTTGAAATTTTTTTTTTTTTTTTTTTGAAATCAAGGTAGTTGAACTTTAATATACTTACTTTTGGAATGGTAAATACATTTAAGATCTTCAAAATTTGAACAAGCTTAAACCATAGCAATGAAAATGAAATGAACTAGAAAGCAAAAATCTTGCAAGGTTAAAGTGATTTTATAAACGGAGAGCATTTCAAGAATCCAACCTGAAGGAAGCCACGAGGTTACACACAGTTATTAAACCTTTGTTTTTCTTAATTCAATACAGGTATATAAAAAAAAAAATTTTTTTTGGAAACTATATTAGGAAATAAAAATGCTGGGAATGCTCTATATTGATGATGGTAACTATGATTTATATACAAAATCATAGCATTGACCTATTGCTGATATTTAATTGAATAGAAAAAAAAAAAAAAAGATCTATTGATAGCTTCTATTATTTTTCTTTTTGAGCATTCGTGTAAAATTAAATGGAAACTGTATTGAATATAAATATTTTTGCATAACAAAAGAAAATTGATTTAAACAACTATTGGATATTTAAATAACACAAAAAACGTTTTGATGTAAACATTGAGTCTCTATAACCAACAGTTATACTAGTTATCCACTCCTGTTCTACATTCCTAGTTTTCCACATGAGATCTATAACCATGTCCTATTAATCTTTTATAGACTATGTTCTACAAACAACTAAAGTCTTGATAATATCAGCAATTGATATAGAATGTTTAATAAACTCAAGAAAGACAACATTTATTAGACTTTGTCAATAAAACACTAACAACGAAAAAAAAAAAAAAAAAGAAAAAGAGTATGATGTACATTGAGTAAACAAAAAAAACAAAAAAAAAGACTTTGAAATGGAAAATGGGAAATGTAAATTTTAAGAAGAAGTAGAAAGAAATAGAAATAGAAAAAAGGATTTTGGATATGTTCCACTGGCTTGGAATAAGAAAGAAAGAGATTAATTTTATATATTCAACTCATTTCTTATTCAATATAGAAAGCTATTATATACTTGATTTGTTTAGCTTCATTTTTCTATGTTATCAAGTAGTTGATGGGTCATTGGTTTCCATGAAGAAACCTCTCCCCCTATATATCCTTTCTAAATTAGTATGCTTTTGGATACTGTATTATTAGTACTTTTTCTTTTTTTTAAAAAAAAAAACGATCGTGTTTACAGAGAATATTACATTTCTTTCATGGAATCACCTTGTTTTGAAATTTTTTTTTTGTTTTATACGGTTTTGGTAGTGATATTTCATGGTAACAATATTGGTTTGTACTTTTTAACTATCAACGGCAAGCTTGACCTAAAAGGTTTCGGGGTGTTGTTTTATTATTACCGTTGGGCTCAAAATATTATATCCGAAATAAACAATCAAAGAACTATAAACAAACACTGTTTGCAGATATTATTTGCTATTTCTCAAACAACATAAAGACAAAGCTGTCAAAAGCAACAAGAAATTAACAACAAGTTGGATATTTTTTTCATAATCAAAAGCTGATCAAACAATTACAATGTAAACTTTTGTGGAAGAATTAGAGAGAAAAGGTGCTCTACTGTAGGCAAGTAATCAATTCACACGGCTTGTAAATGCAATTTCACAATAGTTTAAAGCAGGAAGCATCAGACTTAAAATAGATCATTACTTCCATCATCATCAGTAAATACATGGAAAAAACGCAGTTTTTTTCTATATGAAATGAATTGAACGATAAAAAAATAAGACTAGAGCTTTACAGATGCAAATGGAGAGAATTAACGATATAGTTTATATTTAGAGTACATACTCGTATATTTTAACCAAACTAGTAAGCCCTTGGGTCAAAATGAAAGATAGATAGAATGTGTACTCCATAGGCTTGTACTATTGTTATTTTTGCTTAGCGAAGTAAATTTGATAACAAACAACAAAGAATAAAAATCTCATGTTAAAGCTACCGCTTATTAAAAAAAAAAGATGTAAAACTAAACAGCTAACTATACCAAATATCGAAGTCGAAAAGTTCAACCTCCTAATATACTTGAAAAAAATCTTCCAGAATGTCTTTATAAGCTTGAATGGAAGAGGTAGTTGAATTTTTTTTTTTTTTTTTTTTTTTTTTTTTTGATACTGAACAACTTTTTTTTCTATAAAGATACAGTTGAATTGCATTCATACCTACCACTTAATACATTAAGTCAGCATTATCCGATTGATGGAATAAATATATATAGATATATATATTTATAGAAGCAATTCGAATATAGTCCAAAATAAACATAATATATATATATCTTTATCTTAAAACTTTGAAACACAAAAGAAATGATCATCATGAACTTTATAGCAGATAATCTTTGAGGCATCATGTACTTTTCAACAAGTAATAAAAAAGTAAAAAAAAAAACTTTGGTATCATGATGTACATTTTGTTTTTGGCTGAATAATATAGGAAAAGGTAACAGGATAGTTACCATCAACTTGTCACTTTAAGTGACTTAAATCTAAATTGGGTATTATTTTTTTTTATTCCAAAGGGATGTCTAGATTCCTATTACGAGCTTTAGATTTCAAAAACTGAGTTTGACATATTTTATAGTTGTTGTTTTGATATACTATTTTGCTATGTCTGTTTACTAGTTATGATGGTTTGCATCATTGACTAAAATTTTTATTTATTTATTTCTTTTAGTCATTGTTTAAGAGCAAGAGTAAGAAGAGTTCAAAAATAAAAATAAAAATAAAAGTAATAAAATCTAGAGCATCTTTCTGTAAGCAATATCAACATCGAAGTCTGTTAACTGAATGAATACTTTGAGAACTTGGTCGGTTTCTTGACCGAAAGCTGTTTTTATCATTATAACAAACAACTGTTTCTCATTCAAACCATGTTTCTTTTTATCCTCAATTTAAACCTCAAATATATAGCTATTGAAAAAACATCGCCATGTAATAATATATTCAAAAATAAATTTAAAAAAAACATCAGGTTGTTGTTTTCAACTAGATATTTTTGTTTTTTTTCTGTTTCAAAGCCTTGAATTAAGTAACGGAAATTTTTACGTGGAAATATTCAACCTTTGTCATGCTGTCATGCTGGATTGAAGCCGAAACTCAAGCATAATAGGCATAAATACGAAGAATTTTAGGTTGTAAGATTTCTGTAAACTTAAATTCTTGCATCCGACGGACTACTAAACTCAGATCAAGTACTTTCGAGCAACTTGGGAAGAGTATCAACAAGAATAATAAAGTCTTGGTTGAAATGTCTACAAGAATGGAACAGTATGTTATAAGAGAGATTACCTACATAAGTATGCAAGGGTCCTTTAGTACAAAGAAAAATGTAAACAAAAATCTGGAAAAGTTCCACTTCCCAATCAAAGTAGAAAAAGCTAAAACATGGAATAATCGAAAAGTGTTTACTAGGAAACAGGCTCTAGATAGATCTATTGAGGGCGCGGATCGGCAAAATAGTTACCTCTTAGATCCAATTGTTATAAAGGTTGTGGTATTATTCCTTAGACCAACATCTAAATTGTAGATTGCTGATGTAAAAATCACAACTTGAAAGAAGGTCAAAAATAAAGACTAGCAACTCCAGGTTCTCAAGGTCAAGCAAGGAATTGATAGACATATTTTTGGATGCTAGATGCCTGTCGATTTATTATGAACTCAACCAAGGCCGACGGAGTATAGGGTCAACAAGTACAGAACTCAGCAATTAGAAATTTTTTTTCCCCCGATTGTATACGCTCAGTATGCACTCAAAGGGTTAATACTTTTCCAACCAGGTCTGAAATTTATAGATGGAGCTTTTATCTAAACGGACTATGCTTTAATTTTGCTTGCCACCGTCATATTTTTTTTTATTTTTTTATTTTAAATGTATACTTGATACAGTATTTCATTTCTTTAATTCAATAATTACTTCCTTTCTTATACACAAGACCTACATAAAAAGAGCGATCCAAGAATTGCTATCAAAACCAGGGTTCTTTCAGATTCAAAATCAGTCCTCTATATGGCTTTCAGCAAATATAGAATATTGTAACGAAAGAGCAACAGAAAGTCAAAGCTACAAAGTATTATTGTTTTCAAGTAAGAAAAAAGAAAATACCAATTAATTATTGTATTATTTTCAACTTGTTAAAACAAAACGAGTATCCAAAAACGTTTTCTGGTTATGAAATATTGTTATTTAAGTTATTTAGAGTTTCCAAATATTAAAAAAAAGAATGAAAGACGGAAAAAAAATTCAAAGAATTAAAAATAAACGATTTGATAATTCTATGTTATAATATAAAATATCTAATTTTTTTTTAAAAAAAATGCGATACTGGAAGCAGCAACATTTCCCTCTATAATTGATTTTATTTTTTCTTTTTTTTCTATTCAAAAAAAAATACAAAGAATCTTTATCATGTTAAACAATAATAGAATGTATTTTCAAAGAAGAATTTTATTTTTTATTTTTATATCTAGTTTTGTAGCTATCCCTTCTTTTTTTGGATATTAGCTGCTATCTATGGAAATAACAAAACTATTCACATTGACATTTGATAATTATTTTTTATAGTCAAATAATAATAGTGAAAATCCTTAGAAAAAACGCAACATGTCAAAGAGAAATAATAGTAAAAGTAATGTCAAAAAAGGTACTGGTAAAAAATATATTATCTTGACAAAGCTTAAAAAAAATTATTGAAGCTATAAATTATAAATATGAAAAAAAAAATGTGTCGGAGAACAAGCGATACAGACAAACAATGTTGCCAACCTCATATCAAAAGTCGCTCACAATAGGCATAACACAAACCTTTACGGCTTTTAACTCTTATACATTATCCAGAGCTTGTACTATGCCCTAGAGAATCAATAAAGGATAAGAATTTTTTTTTTTCAAAGTAAAAATAAAAAAAAGAATTTTTATCAACTATAATTGATATTTATAATTTATTTTTGTCTGTCTACTATAAAACCAATTAACCTCCTCCAGATTTTTCTAATTTTTATTTATTTATTCTTCTTCTTTTTTTTTATTTATTTCTTTTCTCTATCTATTGTTTTTTTCATCAACTTGAATACCGATCGGCTTTTTATAAGTCGTTAGTTTCTTTTATATACCCCGATAGTTGGTTCGACATTTTACTATTTCCAGATACCTATATCAACTATATTTAATATAATTAATCGAATTTTTTTTTAATTTAAACTACTATCAACCAATATCGAAAAGACTATAAAAACATTTCAATTTTTTATTTAACGGTAAGCAAGCTTTAATTGATATTTACTTAACTTTCTTTATACACTTTTTACTAACTATCGATTTCTTCCTAGATAATTTCGATATGAAATTACTCAGCCTAATATCCGCCCAGGTGCTGCTTGGTGCGGCTTATGGTGCACTTATACCAACTGAAAAACAACTTTCAGCTAAATCTCCAGCAGAAATAAAACTACAACAAATTGAGAACTGTGAAAAACCCGACTTAGAAACATGTATCGATGCTTGCTACAACTTCAACAGTAGAATGATCATGGCCGAAGAATCATCAGATGTCTGCGTGGTACTTGATGACAACCTCGACAGCTTATACAGCTGTATAGTATGCGGTAGCCATTATTCTGAACTTAATCCTGTCTCTCTACAAATACTCGATTACATTGACAAATGCCAACCTAATATACCGGTTAAAAATTGCGGCAAACTTCACGAAAAAAGAAGTATGGAGCTTATTGCAAGACAACAAACATGTACTGGTAGCACAGGTAATTGTTTAGGAGACTGTGTGACATTGGTTCCTAGATTGCTTTTAGGCCTTTTGTCATTCAACTTTTGTGGTATTGTTGCTGGAGCACTTGATTCAATTACTGACTGTTTGCTATGTGGTGGCCTTTCCGGTGTCAGTGATGCACTTGTCAATGGGCTTATTGGATGTGGTGTTAACATGGATCCTTGCCCAGAGTCATCTTCCACTGGCTTGCCAGCAGAATGCGAAACCAATGCTCCTAGTTTTGGAACATGTTTTGCCCAATGCTCCGCTTTGATTCCAAGAATCTTAGGTGCAGTTGGCAGTCTCAACGTCTGTAACATTGTTGCTGAATCCACCGACTCACTTACACAATGTTTGTTGTGTGGTGCTTTATTCCCACTTGTCAACAGCTTGATCACTGGTGTTGTTTTAGAAACTCTTGTTGGATGTGATTTCGATACTGCTATTACCTGTGACGAGAATGCTGCTCCTACTTCCATTGAACCAGCCTTTAGAACAGTAGTTCCAGAAAGCTGTAACACTGGTGGACTTGATTCTGGTTCATGTTTGGCAACATGCGGTGCTTTGATTCCAAGAATCTTGCTTGCCGTCGGATCCGTCCAAATCTGTGAAATTGTCAGCGAATCTACTGATGCTCTCAGTCAATGTTTATTATGCGGTGCCTTATTCCCAGCTGTCAATGAGTTGATCACAGGCGTTGTTTTGGAAAGACTTGTTGGATGCAATTTCGATACTGAAATCAAGTGTGAGGCTATTTCCACATCAGCTACAGACTCAGCTTCAGTGACCGCTTCTGACTCCCTTTCAGTTTCTTCTGCTTCTGATTCTCTCTCAGTTTCTTCAGCTTCTGACAGTGCACCAAATGCCCCATCATCAATTCCTCCAGAATGTCAAACAAATGCTCCTAGTTTTGGAACATGTTTTGCCCAATGTTCCGCTTTGATTCCAAGAATCTTAGGTGCAGTTGGCAGTCTCAACGTCTGTAACATTGTTGCTGAATCCACCGACTCGCTTACACAATGTTTGTTATGTGGTGCTTTATTCCCACTTGTCAACAACTTGATCACTGGTGTTGTTTTAGAAACTCTTGTTGGATGTGATTTCGATACTGCTATTACCTGTAACGATGCCCCAATTCCTAGTTCAGAGCCTGCTCCAGCTTTCCCAACTGGCAACATTCCAGAAAGCTGTAACACTGATGGACTTGATTCTGGATCCTGTTTGGCATCATGTGGTGCTTTGATTCCAAGAATCTTGACTGCCGTTGGATCTGTCCAAATCTGTGAAATTGTCAGCGAATCTACTGATGCTCTCAGTCAATGTTTACTATGCGGTGCGTTATTCCCAGCTGTAAACCAGTTGATCACTGGCGTTGTTTTGGAAAGACTTGTTGGATGCAATTTCGATACTGAAATTAAGTGTGAAACTATTTCCACATCAGCTACCGACTCAGCTTCAGTAACCGCTTCTGATTCTCTCTCAGTTTCTTCTGCTTCTGACAGCACACCAAATGTCCCATCATCAATTCCTCCAGAATGTCAAACAAATGCTCCTAGTTTTGGAACATGTTTTGCCCAATGTTCCGCTTTGATTCCAAGAATCTTAGGTGCAGTTGGCAGTCTCAACGTCTGTAACATTGTTGCTGAATCCACCGACTCACTTACACAATGTTTGTTATGTGGTGCTTTATTCCCACTTGTCAACAACTTGATCACTGGTGTTGTTTTAGAAACTCTTGTTGGATGTGATTTCGATACTGCTATTACCTGTAACGATGCCCCAATTCCTAGTTCAGAGCCTGCTCCAGCTTTCCCAACTGGCAACGTTCCAGAAAGCTGTAACACTGATGGACTTGATTCTGGATCCTGTTTGGCATCATGTGGTGCTTTGATTCCAAGAATCTTGACTGCCGTTGGATCTGTCCAAATCTGTGAAATTGTCAGCGAATCTACTGATGCTCTCAGCCAATGTTTACTATGCGGTGCGTTATTCCCAGCTGTAAACCAGTTGATCACAGGCGTTGTTTTAGAAAGACTTGTTGGATGCAATTTCGATACTGAAATCAAATGTGAGACTGTTTCCACTACAACCACAGACTCAGCTTCAATAACTGGTTCTGACTCTGAATCTGCTTCTTCAGCTCCTGCTTCCGCTTCCAACACTGACTCTGACTCTAACTCAGCTTCAACTTCCAATTCTGATGACCAACTTTCAAGCAATAGTGATGCTTCGGCAACCAGCACAGAGGCAGGAACTCCTTCAAGTTCAAGCGATGACGGAAACATTCCTCCCACTGCAGTAATTCCAAACCCATGCAACACTGCTTCTCTGCAGGAGTACTGGTGTATTGAAAAGTGTTACTCAGTTATGACCGATGTCGACAATTCTGCCACTTGTGCTGAATTGACCCCAATTGCTGAAGATATTAGTACATGCTTGATCTGTGCAAGTGTTTTCCTTACAGTTGAACAACAACTTCAAGATAGTTTCAGACCTAAGCTTCAAGAATGCGGTATGGGAATAATGACCAGTTTATGCCCCTCTACTACATCAACCCCAACTACTGTTGGTCCAGATCCATGCCAAACTGAAACTTTGGAAGAGTACTGGTGTATTCAAAAATGTTACGACATTATGATTTTTGTTGAGGATAATACTGTGTGTACTGATATGAGCACAAGAGCAGAAGATATCAGCACATGCTTAATATGTGCAAATACATTCCCAGCAGTGGAACAACAACTTCAAGATAACTTCAGACCACTCATTGGCCAATGCGGACTGGGAATTATTGAAAATCAATGTTCAAGTTCATCAATAACATCAGATGGTTCTACTAGTGGCTCAGAAGAGGCATCCACCAACACTGATGCTTCTTCTACTGATGGTGCCGGTGCCTCTTCCACTGATGACTCTGGCGCTTCATCCACTGATGGTGCTGGCGCTTCTTCTACTGACGATGCTGGTGCTTCTTCTACTGACGATGCTGGTGCTTCATCTACTGACGGTGCTGGTGCTTCCTCCACTGACGACTCTGGTGCTTCTTCTACTGATGGTGCTGGTGCTTCCTCCACTGACGACTCTGGTGCTTCCTCCACTGACGACTCTGGTGCCTCTTCCACTGACGGTGCTGGTGCTTCTTCAACTGACGATGCTGGCGCTTCATCCACTGACGACTCTGGTGCCTCTTCCACTGACGACTCTGGTGCTTCTTCCACTGACGATGCTGGCGCTTCATCCACTGACGACTCTGGTGCTTCTTCCACTGATGGTGCTGGTGCTTCCTCCACTGACGACTCTGGTGCCTCCTCCACTGACGACTCTGGTGCTTCAACCACTGATGGTGCTGGTGCTTCATCTACTGATGGTGCTGGCGTTTCTTCTACTGATGGAGCTGGTGCTTCATCTACTGACGACTCTGGTGCTTCTTCCACTGATGGTGCTGGTGCTTCATCTTCTGACGACTCTGGTGCCTCTTCCACTGATGGTGCTGGTGCTTCATCCACTGACGGTGGTGGCGCTTCCTCCACTGACGACTCTGGTGCTTCTTCCACTGATGGTGCTGGTGCTTCCTCCACTGACGACTCTGGTGCCTCTTCCACTGACAGTGCTGGTGCTTCTTCAACTGACGATGCTGGTGCTTCATCTACTGACGACTCTGGTGCTTCTTCCACTGACGATGCTGGTGCTTCATCTACTGACGACTCTGGTGCTTCTTCCACTGACGGTGCTGGCGCTTCTTCCACTGACAACTCTGGTGCTTCATCTACTGATGGTGCTGGTGCTTCATCCACTCACGACTCTGGTGCTTCTTCTACTGACGGTGCTGGCGCTTCCTCCACTGACGACTCTGGCGCCTCTTCCACTGATGACTCAGGTGCCTCCTCCACTGACGGTGCAGGTGTTTCTTTGACCACAGACACCGGCATTCTTCCAACTTCTGTTCCCTCTGAATGTCCCCTTCCTAATCCTGGTTTGGTGACATGTATAACCGACTGTACACTACTCATTCCTCGAATCCTTGCTGCAGTAGGATCTTTGAACATTTGTAACATAGTTGCAGAATCAACTGATTCACTTACCAAATGTTTATTATGTGGTGTCTTGTTTGAACCTGTAAATGCTTTGATCAGTGGACTTTTATTGGAAACACTTGTTGGTTGTGATTTACCAATTGATCCCAGATGTGCACCACCGTTACCAAGCAACACATTGCCAGCTAGTACAACAGGTAGCTTGACTTTTGCAACAGAAGAGTCATCTATTGTTAGCAGTGATTCGTTGAGTGACAGTGCTAGTTTGTCATCTACTGACGATGCTGGTGCTTCATCCACTGACGACTCTGGTGCCTCCTCCACTGACGACTCTGGTGCTTCCTCCACTGACGACTCTGGTGCCTCTTCCACTGACGGTGCTGGTGCTTCTTCAACTGACGATGCTGGCGCTTCATCCACTGACGACTCTGGTGCTTCTTCCACTGACGATGCTGGTGCTTCATCTACTGACGACTCTGGTGCTTCTTCCACTGACGGTGCTGGCGCTTCTTCCACTGACAACTCTGGTGCTTCATCCACTGACGATGCTGGTGCTTCATCCACTGACGACTCTGGTGCTTCATCCACTGACGACTCTGGTGCCTCCTCCACTGACGACTCTGGTGCTTCCTCCACTGACGACTCTGGTGCCTCTTCCACTGACGACTCTGGTGCTTCTTCAACTGACGATGCTGGCGCTTCATCCACTGACGACTCTGGTGCCTCTTCCACTGACGACTCTGGTGCTTCTTCCACTGACGATGCTGGCGCTTCATCCACTGATGGTGCTGGTGCTTCATCCACTGACGGTGCTGGCGCTTCATCCACTGACGACTCTGGCGCCTCTTCCACTGACGGTGCAGGTGTTTCTTTGACCACAGACACCGGCATTCTTCCAACTTCTGTTCCCTCTGAATGTCCCCTTCCTAATCCTGGTTTGGTGACATGTATAACCGACTGTACACTACTCATTCCTCGAATCCTTGCTGCAGTAGGATCTTTGAACATTTGTAACATAGTTGCAGAATCAACTGATTCACTTACCAAATGTTTATTATGTGGTGTCTTGTTTGAACCTGTAAATGCTTTGATCAGTGGACTTTTATTGGAAACACTTGTTGGTTGTGATTTACCAATTGATCCCAGATGTGCACCACCGTTACCAAGCAACACATTGCCAGCTAGTACAACAGGTAGCTTGACTTCTGCAACAGAAGAGTCATCTATTGTAAGCAGTGATTCGTTGAGTGACAGTGCTAGTTTGTCATCTACTGACGATGCTGGCGCTTCATCCACTGATGGAGCTGGTGCCTCTTCTACTGATGGAGCTGGTGCTTCATCTACTGATGGTGCTGGTGCTTCGTCCACTGACAACTCTGGTGCTTCCTCCACTGACGACTCTGGTCCTTCTTCCACTAATGATGCTGGTGCTTCATCCACTGACGGTGCTGGCGCTTCATCCACTGACGACTCTGGTGCTTCATCTACTGGCGGTGCTGGCGCTTCATCCACTAATGATGCTGGTGCTTCATCCACTGACGGTGCTGGTGCTTCATCCACTGACGACTCTGGTGCTTCTTCTACTGATGGCGCTGGTGCTTCATCTACTGACGACTCTGGTGCTTCTTCCACTGACGGTGCTGGTGCCTCTTCTACTGACGACTCTGGTGCCTCTTCCACTGATGAAGCTGGTGCTTCTTCAACTGACGATGCTGGCGCTTCATCCACTGACGACTCTGGTGCTTCATCTACTGATGGCGCTGGTGCTTCATCTACTGACGATGCTGGTGCTTCATCTACTGACGGTGCTGGTGCTTCCTCCACTGACGACTCTGGTGCTTCTTCCACTGACGGTGCTGGCGCTTCCTCCACTGACGACTCTGGTGCCTCTTCCACTGACGACTCTGGTGCTTCTTCCACTGACGATGCTGGCGCTTCATCCACTGATGGTGCTGGTGCTTCATCCACTGACGGTGCTGGCGCTTCATCCACTGACGACTCTGGCGCCTCTTCCACTGACGGTGCAGGTGTTTCTTTGACCACAGACACCGGCATTCTTCCAACTTCTGTTCCCTCTGAATGTCCCCTTCCTAATCCTGGTTTGGTGACATGTATAACCGACTGTACACTACTCATTCCTCGAATCCTTGCTGCAGTAGGATCTTTGAACATTTGTAACATAGTTGCAGAATCAACTGATTCACTTACCAAATGTTTATTATGTGGTGTCTTGTTTGAACCTGTAAATGCTTTGATCAGTGGACTTTTATTGGAAACACTTGTTGGTTGTGATTTACCAATTGATCCCAGATGTGCACCACCGTTACCAAGCAACACATTGCCAGCTAGTACAACAGGTAGCTTGACTTCTGCAACAGAAGAGTCATCTACTGACGATGCTGGTGCTTCATCTACTGACGACTCTGGTGCCTCTTCCACTGACGGTGCTGGTGCTTCCTCCACTGACGACTCTGGTGCTTCTTCCACTGATGGTGCTGGTGCTTCCTCCACTGACGACTCTGGTGCTTCTTCCACTGACGATGCTGGCGCTTCAACCACTGATGGTGCTGGTGCTTCATCTACTGATGGTGCTGGCGTTTCTTCTACTGATGGAGCTGGTGCTTCATCTACTGACGACTCTGGTGCTTCTTCCACTGACGATGCTGGTGCTTCATCCACTGATGACTCTGGTGCTTCATCCACTGATGACTCTGGTGCTTCTTCCACTGACGATGCTGGCGCTTCATCCACTGACGACTCTGGTGCTTCTTCCACTGATGGTGCTGGTGCTTCATCTACTGACGACTCTGGTGCCTCTTCCACTGACGGTGCTGGTGCTTCATCCACTGACGACTCTGGTGCTTCATCCACTGACGATGCTGGTGCTTCATCCACTGATGACTCTGGTGCTTCATCCACTGATGACTCTGGTGCTTCTTCCACTGACGATGCTGGCGCTTCATCCACTGACGACTCTGGTGCTTCTTCCACTGATGGTGCTGGTGCTTCATCTTCTGACGACTCTGGTGCCTCTTCCACTGATGGTGCTGGTGCTTCATCCACTGACGGTGGTGGCGCTTCATCTACTGACGACTCTGGTGCTTCTTCCACTGACGATGCTGGTGCTTCTTCCACTGATGGTGCTGGTGTCTCTTCTAGTGACGGCGGTCAAGTTGGTCCAACTGGCCGATCAACTTCTGATGGTGCTGGTGCCTCCTCCACTGATGATTCTGGCGCATCCTCCACTGATGATTCTGGCGCATCCTCCACTGATGATTCTGGCGCATCCTCCACTGATGACTCCGGTGCTTCATCCACTGACGGCGCTGGTGCTTCTTCCACTGATGGTGCTGGTCCCTCTTCCAGTGACGGCGGTCAAGTTGGTCCAACTGGCCGATCCACTTCTGATGGTGCTTCCTCCACTGATGGAGCTGGTGCTTCTTCCACTGATGGTGGTCAAGTTGGCCCAATTGGTCCATCCACCACTGATGGTTTTGGACTGTCAAGCACTGGTGGCGTCGATAATTCAGTTTCTCATAGCACTACCGCTACTCTCACAACAGACACTTTCGTTCCTCCCACTTTCTCCTATATCTTTACTAATACTTCTGCATCTATATCTCATGATTCAACCTATTCTTCTATTCCACAGTTCACTTCATTACCATCTTCTGATGGAGGTTCTCTTGGTCCAGCCCCAGCTTCTTCCACTGATGGAGGTTCTCTTGGTCCAGCCCCAGCTTCTTCCACTGATGGCGGTGCTGTTGGTCCAGCCCCAGCTTCTTCCACTGATGGCGGTGCTGTTGGCCCAGCCCCAGCTTCTTCCACTGATGGCGGTGCTGTTGGTCCAGCCCCAGCTTCTTCCACTGATGGCGGTGCTGTTGGCCCAGCCCCAGCTCCTTCCACTGATGGCGGTGCTGTTGGCCCAGCCCCAGCTCCTTCCACTGATGGAGGTTCTCTTGGTCCAGCCCCAGCTTCTTCCACTGATGGCGGTGCTGTTGGTCCAGCCCCAGCTTCTTCCACTGATGGCGGTGCTGTTGGCCCAGCCCCAGCTTCTTCCACTGATGGCGGTGCTGTTGGTCCAGCCCCAGCTTCTTCCACTGATGGAGGTTCTCTTGGTCCAGCCCCAGCTTCTTCCACTGATGGCGGTGCTGTTGGTCCAGCCCCTACTTCTGGTCCTATTGACAACGACAACAACAATGGTGGTAGCTCCCCAGGCCAAGGATCTGGTGACAATGGCGACGGCTCTGATAGCAACGGTGGTGTTGCTCCAGGTCAAGGATCTGGTAACAATGGATCTGGATCTGGCTCTGATAACAACGGCGGTGTTGCTCCAGGTCAAGGATCTGGTAACAATGGATCTGGATCTGGCTCTGATAACAACGGCGGTGCTGCTCCAGGTCAAGGATCCGGCAACAATGGTGATGGATCTGGTTCTGGCTCTGATAACAACGGCGGACTCGCTCCAGGTCAAGGATCTGGTAACAATGGATCTGGATCTGGCTCTGATAACAACGGCGGTGCTGCTCCAGGTCAAGGATCCGGCAACAATGGTGATGGATCTGGTTCTGGCTCTGATAACAACGGCGGACTCGCTCCAGGTCAAGGATCTGGTAACAATGGATCTGGATCTGGCTCTGATAACAACGGCGGTGCTGCTCCAGGTCAAGGATCCGGCAACAATGGTGATGGATCTGGCTCTGGTGATTCTAATTCTCCTGGCACTTCATCAGGCTCTGACAACGATAACTCATTGGGTAATCCTGGCCAAGTTGGTGAAACCCCACCAATTGCTCAAACCAACGCTGCTCCATCTAAAAGTAGTAATGTTGCTTTAGCTCTTGGATTTGCTTTATCCACCTGCTTCTTTCTTGTAATTGCTTAAATCTGACCACTTTATTATTCCCTGCGGAATAAAAGAATCACCCTAAAAAACTCTAATTTGTTAATTTGTGTAATGTTTTATTTTTTATTGATTTGTATTTGTTTGATATATATATTTTAAATATCAAT
The DNA here is from genome assembly GCA_029678045.1 of Magnusiomyces sp. LA-1. Taxonomy (NCBI): domain Eukaryota; kingdom Fungi; phylum Ascomycota; class Dipodascomycetes; order Dipodascales; family Dipodascaceae; genus Magnusiomyces; species Magnusiomyces sp. LA-1. The sequence continues at coordinate 2,896,417 of CP115650.1, read as the reverse complement.
TTATTAATTATTTTTTACTTTATTTTTATTGTTAGTAAATAGTATTTCTTTTTATTAATTACTATAGGTATATCCCATGTTGCCATATTACTCATGTGACTTGAGTAGTTTCACTACATTCAGAGTGAATAAACCATCCCTACAACTATTTTCAATTATTTTTTTCAACACATAACAGCTATAATATAACTTAATAAATCATAATATAGGTTTTTATACTATTCAAAATTATATATTTGTAAAACAAGAATTTTTATTGCAAGTTATTAGTGTTGTTATTCAAGCTTTTTCTGAAGGCTCTGAAAGTTGGTTGCCATCAATTTGAAAAGTCGAATAACGATCAATAATCCTCACACTGAGGTCTTTGATTGAAAAGCTCTAAGTCATTATAAACATTTTTATCATGTGAATTTAATTTTAAAGTTTGGCATTATATACTTACCGCTGGAAGGAGTGAGAGTAAAAACTGTAAGCCTTCACTTCAAGCTTTTTGATCAATCGACTCTCTCTGTAATTATCTCATGTGCTTTAGCAAGCTTTACCTTAATCACTTTGGTTATATATTTTGAGGCTTCTTAAATCCTACTACCAGAAATTTTGCAATGTTCTGCCATGTGTTTGAGTGTCTTAGCAGGCTTTTTTATTGCCATCTTCTCGGATGACGTACCGTCTTTCAATATCTTGTTTAACTGAGGGATATATTTATTTCAAAGCCTTTTTAAAATTATTGAAAGTAATTAAGCAGTATAGAAATCTTCAATAATAATTTTGAAAGAATCCGCTGTTGATTTTATCTTCAAACACTTCTTTATAAATTTTTTTCTTCAGTGGACAGATTGAGTTTTGGAAATTCTAACTGATTGTTTGCCTAATAGGAATCCCAGCAGTTTCAAATCATGTTGTATAGAGTGCTAGAAGTTTATTAGTTATATGATATAAAAGACAAACTGATATGACTTTGTTGTGGTGCAATATGCCAATCGCCGAGTCCGAGACGTGGGACAAATGACCATGTATTGTTAAACTTTCCATTTCTCAACAGGATATTTTTCAAAATAATCATAAATGAACCAAAGTGTTGATGTATCATCCGTAAGATGTTAGAAAGCCCAAACTAACTTCTGAGTATTTTGGAAGCCATCCAGTCATGACGTGACCATGGTTACAAATGATCACTGATTCCCCAACGGTGTGAGCGTTCGAAAAAACATACATACATATATGTTAAAACATTTTGAGAACAATAAAAAGCAGCTTAAAATGTTATTACAACTTTCATCCTTATATTCTAGTTTGCATTTTGTTTAATTTGAGGTCTTCTTTGTAAACATTGAAGATACGACTACCTCCAACGCCGAAAGCCGTGATAAAAAAAAAAGCCCAATTGAATAAAGTTCTATTCAAGTCTATAGACCTTTTATAACCTTAATAACATTCAGGAAAACTTTTAAGTATTTTTGGATACGGAGACGCGCTTGACGAGTGCTTACATCTAGTTGTCAAAAAGAGTATATTTGCCCATAATTGATCAAGCGTTTGTTTCGGTCTGCAGTTAGCTCAAGAACATATTAATGTCAACAGAAATATTAAGTAGGTTCTAAATAACAGCTCTACATATATGCCTAAGACAAAACGCTTATTTGTGGTTCCTGGTGGATTGGAATATTCCATGACACGATCGTAGAGCGTCTCGTGTCTTACATTGTGTTTAGGCAAACAATAAATATTGACCTGAAATATTTTCTTAGATTCTGTACGTCCAATAAATTCTATAGTTAAAGAAGATAATATAGATATACAATTCATACGTTGTAGACCACTATTTTGTATTTTTATGAATTTTTAAAAAAGAAAGGTTTTTTAAAAAAATCAAAAATTTATGGTGAAACTACTCAAGTCACATGAGTGATATGGCAACATGGGATATACCTATATTTAAACTTTTTGTTATGTTTTAAGCCTGCAAAATATTACCTCAATGTGTAAGTAATTCCGATACACTGTCATTGCAACTTTCATGAAGCTGTAAATCTATATATATGTAGTATAATTATTTCTACGTATAATATAATAATATTTTTTACAATATCTGATATCTGATATCCCATATTTCACATGGAACAATCAAAACGAAAACACTCTTAATAATTTTAGAGCCTATTTTATAATTGTTTTTATTGCATTATTGCATTGATTGTTTTATTCTTATGAACTTCTACGAGAAAAAATGAGATTTGATATAGTAATAAATTCATATTTCATTAACTTTTCTATACTTAGCCATTAACTACCTCAACTCTACTTTTTTTCGTTTTAGTTCAACAAACATAAATAAAAAAGTAGAAAATCCTATAGTTAATAATGAATGGAAAAAAATATTATATAATGATAAATATAGAGATTCTAGTTTACCATAGCCTCAAGTTATCAACTTTTTAACGATTGTTTAGTTTTCCAAAAACATTTATTTATTTATCCATGTATTTATTAATAAATTCAGGTATTTGGAAATGAATATTACTATACTAAATGAAAACTACTTTTAAAAGTTGCATTAATTTTAATATTTTGGAGCTCTTTGTTGTTTGTTCTATTTGGGAATTATTTTTTTGGTATTCGTAAGAATGAAAACACGACTAATCGATTTAGCTTTTGTAAACGTTTTTGTTTTAGTATAAGCCAGAATAATGACCGCACAATTGTTGTTGAAAACATATGTTTAACACGATAATTGAATTCCTTCTGTTTTGATAATTTCAGTTTGCCAATAATGCCTTACTCATGTTGAATTTGGTGAATATAATGTCATTTGGCTCTCGTGTAATTTTAGTTTGAGCCAAACTAGTCGCCCATCTACTGTTGACAACACCACTGCGAAACCTCTTAATAAGATTGGATAATAGTCGATAAGACGTACTTATTGCTTCTTGTAAGCTTAATTTTGAAGTTATCTCTTTAAAGAAGTTTTATTTATTTTTGTTTTATCTTCAGAACTGAAAAAATCAACTCATTTTCTATATAAAAATGGTTTTATTATAATTTGATTTTTTTACAAAATTTTCTAGACAAGTATATGATTTATATTGGTAAATTGGCTTAGTATCAAAGAAAACAAAAACTCTTTAAAAAAGCTCCCATGACCTTTGTGTAAATCTATTTGGAGTTTTTATTTATAATATCAAGGAAAGCTTGAATTTAAGAATTGTAATAAGATTTTAATATGCAATTTGGTTCAAACCAAAATAAGCATAATTTAAACCCCCTAGTATATTGCTTTTTATTTTGTTCAAGTGTAAATATAAAACGAAATTTCAGAATTAAACATTATATTAACTCGAGTCTAGTTTATCGACAAGTCAAACGAGAGGGCGTTTTTTCTTAATAGTTGAAAGATATGATTGTATTTTCCAAATTCTAGGGTTTAAAGTTATAGATAACAACGATCATAACCAAGCACTTAAAAAGAGACTATGGACAGACTGTTCTTGTGCCCGAGACAAAATAAAGAATTTGGCTTGAACTCACAGTGAACAAAAACAAACAAACTAATGTAATAATTAAATGAACTAGAAAAGAGAAATTATAATCTCCAAAAAAAAAAAGCCATTTAAACTCCATATACAAAATACTGCAAGTTGCTCTAGTAAATGGTCTTTATTAAATCCAAAAAAAACCATTGTTGACGAGACTGGTTCCAAATTTGTAGAAACTGAAGAAAGAATAAAAAAACTCTTACACAAAGCTTTAACACAAGCCAACAAAAATATATCCAAATTGGGGGATTCTCTTTTTTTATAATCATTTTCTATAAATTGAACTGGCTTTCTTCTGATTTTTTTCAAATTTTTTTTTTTTTTTTTTCATCATCATTATTATAATTATATCAACTTTAAATTTCAACAGCCTCTTTTTTCACCATCATTATCGACAAAAGTCTTCTTCTGCATCAAATAAAAATAAAATAGACTAAATCGACACTGTATAAACATTGTAACTGTTCAATTAATGCTAGATTAACAAATATATACATATAAATCAAAAGTACAACAAAGATTTTTTAATACGTCTCAGGAAGCCCAACAAGATCACTATTAAACCTTTCAGTAAGCATAAAGCATAAATAATGTCGTGATCTATGTCTTCCATCACTAACTCCATTTGATTTTTTTTCTTAGCTTACCAGAATTTTAGAACATGAAATTATCTAGACTACTGTGCGCCCAAGGAATATTTGGCGTGGCATATAGTGCACTCATTCCATCTGAAAAACGTCTGGCTGTCAAGTCTCCATCAGAAATACAACTACAACTAAACAAAGACTGTGAAAAACCGGATCTATTTTTATGTCTCGATGCATGTGAAAACTTTAACAATAGAATGGTCCTAGCTGAAGCCTCGTCAAATCTTTGCACAGTACTTAATGAAAACTTAGACAGCTTATACCATTGTATTGTATGTGGTAGCCATTATGATGAACTTAAAGCCATTTCTGAACGCTTAATCTACTACGTAGAAACTTGTAACCCTGACATTCCTATTAATGAAAAATGTACTGACGCTTACAACGATAGAGGTTCTTCCCATCTTATTGCGCGTCAAAACATGTGTGAAGGTGGTACAGATAACTGTCTTGGAAACTGTGGAGTGTTAGTTTCAAGACTTTTATTAAGCCTTATTACTTTTAGTTTATGTCGTACCATCGGAGGCGTCCTGGATTCTCTTACCGATTGTTTATTATGCGGTGGCCTAAGTACAATTAGTGATGTACTTGTCAACGAACTGATTGGATGTGGCTTCAATATGGATCCTTGTACAACCTCTACCGAAGCTCTTCCTCCAAATACTGGTATTCCAGAAAAATGTATCACAAATGCTCCTGATTTTGGAACCTGCTTTTCTAGCTGTGCAAATTTAATTCCAACCATTCTGGCTGCTGTCGGCACTCTCAATGTTTGTAATATTGTAGCTGATGCTACTGACTCTCTCACATTATGTCTGTTATGTGGAGCTTTGTTTCCAGCTGTAAATGGACTGATAAGTGGTGTTGTTTTAGATACTCTTGTCGGATGTGACTTTGATACAGCAATTACTTGTAATGATGGGCCTCCTCCGTCTAGTGAGATTGAACGAGCCTTACCAACTGGCAACGTTCCAGCTAATTGTAACACTGAGGCTCTCGATGCTGATTCATGCCTTGCTCAATGCGGTGTTTTGATTCCAAGAATCTTGACAGCTGTTGGATCTGTTCAAATATGTGAAATCGTCAACCAATCCACAGATGCTCTTACTGTATGCTTATTATGCGGAGCCTTATTTCCACTTGTTAATAATTTAATTACTGGTGTGGTTTTGGAAAGACTAGTTGGCTGTGACTTTGATACCAGAATAAATTGTGGAGTTGATTCAATTTCTAGTTCTCAAAATTCTTTAACGCCTCCAACTGACATTCCAGAAGGCTGCAACACCCAAGCTATAGACTCTGTATCATGCTATTCAAAATGTTCTGTCTTAATTTCAAATATTCTTGCAGCTACTGGAACTGTGGAAGTTTGTGGAATTGTTAACGAAGCAACAGATTCTCTAACAGAATGCTTGTTGTGTGGTGCTTTGTTCCCATTCGTTAACGAGTTGATTACTGGAGTTCTTTTAGAAAGACTAATTGGCTGCAACTTTGATACTCAAATTACTTGTAATGCAGTTGTTTCTGTTTCCTCAAGCTCTTCCGACAGCATAATGCCTTTTCCAACAACTGTACCTGAAGGTTGTAATACCGATGCTGTCGATGCTGACTCATGCTTGGAAACTTGCAGTACTTTAATTACACGTATCTTGACTGCTGTTGGATCTCTCCAAATATGTGAAATTGTCAATCAGTCCACCGACTCACTCACTCAATGTTTGCTATGTGGTGCCTTATTTCCCATTGTAAACCAACTAATCACTGGTGTTGTTTTGGAAAGACTTGTAGGGTGCAATTTCGATACTAAAGTTAAATGTATAATTTCATCTTCAAGCATCTCTATAAGCTCTTTACCTGATTTTTCATCGGCTTCAGATTCAAGCGATGCGTTGCATATTTCTTCAAATGATGCTTCTTCTATTGACTCGGTCTCGATTTCAAGTTCTTTTGCGTTTTCAAATTCAATATCTAGCAATAGTATAATGGCTTCTGAGTCAAATAGTCTTTCTTCTTCTTCTACCATCCAGTCAATTTCTGAGATTGAAAGCACTGAAATTAATTCTATGGATCAGTCCTCTTCTCATGACAAAACTTTGACATCTAATTCAGATTTTCAAATTTCTTCAGCTTCTGGCACAGGAATCGATGCTTCCAGTACAAGTGCGGGAATCCCTTCCAGTTCAAGCAATGACAGAAACATTCCTCCCACTGCAGTAATTCCAAACCCATGCAACACTGCTTCTCTGCAGGAGTACTGGTGTATTAAAAAGTGTTACTCAGTTATGACCGATGTCGACAATTCTGCCACTTGTGCTGAATTGACCCCAATTGCTGAAGATATTAGTACATGCTTGATCTGTGCAAGTGTTTTCCTTACAGTTGAACAACAGCTTCAAGATAGTTTCAGGCCTAAGCTTCAAGAATGCGGTATGGGAATAATGACCAGTCTATGCCCCTCTACTACATCAACTCCAACTGCTGTTGTTCCAGATCCATGCGACACTATGACATATGATGACGAGCTCTGGTGTTTCAGATTTTGTGACGGAGTTACTTACCAAATACTTGACTTACCTGAATGTGAACAAGTTCTATCAAGATCAAATGACGTCAACATTTGTTTGACATGTGGAAAAACCTTCCCAGAAGTTGATCAACAGATCCCGGATGCATTCAGAACCAGAGCTCAACAATGTGGCGTGAAAGATATATTGGAGCAATGTCTTTCTTTGTCAACTATAACCTCTACTTCTTCTATTGAAGCATCCTATTCATCCACCACATTTTCATCAATGAATCCAGAAACAACAAATGGTGTAACAAGTTCTACTCCTGATCCATGTGATACTATGACATATGATGATGAGTTTTGGTGTTTCAGATTCTGTGACAGAGTTATGTACCAAATACTTGACTTACCTGAATGTGAACAAGTTCTAGCTAATTCAAACGATATCAACATTTGTTTGACATGTGGAAAGACCTTCCCTGAAGTTGATCAACAAATCCTGGATGAATTTAGAACCAGAGCTCAACAATGTGGTGTAAAAGATATATTGGATCAATGTATTTCTTCATCAAGTATAAGCTCTACTTTTTCAATCGAAAGCACAGACTCTTTTATTGAAGCATCGGATTCATCCATTACTACTTCGGCATATTCCACGTTAAGCTTAGAAACTTCTTTATCAATAGACCCAGGAACAACAAGTAGTGCAACAAGTTCTACTCCTGATCCATGTGATACTATGACATATGATGATGAGTTTTGGTGTTTCAGATTCTGTGACAGAGTTATGTACCAAATACTTGACTTACCTGAATGTGAACAAGTTCTAGCTAATTCAAACGATATCAACATTTGTTTGACATGTGGAAAGACCTTCCCTGAAGTTGATCAACAAATCCTGGATGAATTTAGAACCAGAGCTCAACAATGTGGTGTAAAAGATATATTGGACCAATGTATTTCTTCGTCAAGTATAAGCTCTACCTCTTCCATTGATAGCACTTTCTCTACTATTGATTCTAGCACTGAACTGTCAGATAAAATTACTACTGCTTCATCCACTGATAATTCTGGTGCTTCATCCACGGACAGTTCTAGCGCTTCATCCACGGACGGTGCCGGTGCATCATCCACGAACGATTATAGTGCCTCATCCACTGACAATTCTAACGGTTTATCCACTGACAGTTCCGCAGCATCATCGACTGACAGTTCTGATGCTTCATCTAGCGATGGTTCTGCAACATCATCTACTGATAATTCTGGTGCTTCATTCACGGACGGTGCCAGCGCGTCATCCACTAATAATTCTGGTGCTTCATCTAGTGATAGTTCTGGTGCTTCATCCACTAACAGTTCCGATGCTTCAACCACAGACAGATCTGCAGCATCAACCACTGACGGTTCTAACGCTTCATCCACAGACGGTTCTAACACTTCATCTACTAATAATTCTGGAGCTTCATCCACTAACGATTCCAGTGCCTCATCCACTGACAGTTCAAACGCTTCATCTATTGAGAGTACTAGCGCCTCATCTACTGACAGTGCTAGCGCCTCATCCACTGACAGTTCTAGCGCTTCGTCTAGCGATGGTTCTGGTGCTTCATCTAGCGACAATTCTAGTGCTTCATCCACTGACAGTTCTGGTGCTTCATCTACTGACGGTTCTGCAGCATCATCTAGTGAGGGTTCTAGCGCATCAACCACAGACAGTGCCACCGCGTCATCCACTGACAGTTCAAGCACTTCGTCTAGCGATGGTTCTGGTGCTTCATCCACTAATAATTCTGGCGCTTCATCCACTGACAGTTCCGATGCTTCAACCACTGACAGTTCTAACGCTTCATCCACAGACGGTTCTAGTGCCTCATCCACTAATAATTCTGGTGTATCATCAACTGACAGATCTGCAGCATCAACCACAGACGGTTCTAACGCTTCATCCACAGACGGTTCTAACACTTCATCTACTAATAATTCTGGTGCATCATCCACTAACGATTCTAGTGCCTCATCCACTGACAGTTCAAACGCTTCATCTACTGACAGTGCTAGCGCCTCATCCACTGACAGTTCTAGCGCTTTGTCTAGCGATGGTTCTGGTGCTTCATCTACTAATAATTCTGGTGCTTCATCCACTGACGGTGCCAGGGCGTCATCCACTAACAGTTCCGCCGCATCATCAACCAACGGTTCCGGTGCTTCATCCACTGAAAGTGCAAATCTTTCATCTTCTAATGTTGCTGGTGCTTCATCTACTGATGGTGGTCAAGTTGGACCAACTGGTCCATTCACTACTGGCAGTGCTGGTGCGTCATCCACTGACAACTCTGGTGCATCATCTCCCGACAGTTCTAGCGTTTCCCAAACTGACAGTTCCGCCGCATCATCCACCGACGGTGCCACTGCTTCATCTACTGACAGCTCCGGTGCTTCATCAACTGGCAGTGCTGGAGCTTCTTCTACTGAAAACTCTGATGCCTCTTCTACTGACGGTGGTCAAGTTGTACCAACTGGTCCATCTACTACTGATGGAGCTGGAGCTTCTACTACTGATGGAACTGGAGCTTCTTCGACCGACAAATCTGGTGTTTCCTCAACTGACAGTACCAGTGATCCATCTACCAATGGTGCCAGTGCTTCCTCCACCAACGGTGCAAACGTTTCTTCCAATGACAGTGCTGGTGTTTCCTCCACTGATGACTATGGTGCCTCTTCTACTGATGGTGGCCAAGTTGGACCAATTGGTCCATCTACCACTCAGGGTGCTGGTTCTTCATCGATTGATAGCGCTAGTGCTTCATCTACCAATGGATTGGGTTCTTCCTCTACCGACGGATCTGGTGTTTCTTCAACTGACAACTCTGGTCCTTCCTCCACTGACAATGCTAGCGCTTCATCCACTGAAAGTTCTGGTGCTTCTTCTAGCAATGGCTCTGGTGCTTCATCTACTGACGGATCTAGCGCTTCATCCACTGACGGTTCTGCAGCATCATCTAGTGAGGGTTCTAGCGCATCAACCACAGACAGTGCCAGCGAGTCATCCACTGACAGTTCTAGCGCTTCGTCTAGCGATGGTTCTGGTGCTTCATCCACTAATAATTCTGGTGCTTCACCCACTAACAGTTCCGCCGCATCATCCACTGACAGTTCTGGTGCTTCATCCACTGATGGTTCTGATGCTTCATCTAGCGATGGTTCTGCAGCATCATCTACTGACGGTTCTAGTGCTTCATCCACTGGCAATTCTGATGCTTCATCCACTGACAATTCCGGTGTCTCATCTACCCACGGTTCTGGGGCATCATCTACTGACAGTTCTGGTGCTTCATCCACTGACGGTTCTGGTGCCTCATCCACTGACAGTTCTGGTGCTTCATCTAGCGATGGCTCTGCAGCATCATCTACTGACGGTGCCGGCGCTTCATCTACTGACAATTCTAACGCTTCGTCTACTGACAGTTCTGGGGCATCATCTACCCACAGTTCCGGTGTTTCTTCCACTGATGGTGCCGGTACACCATCCACTGACAATTCTAACGCTTCATCTACTGACAGTTCTGGTGCCTCATCCACTGACAATTCTAACGCTTCATCCACTGACAGTTCTAACGCTTCGTCTACTGACAGTTCTGATGCCTCATCCACTGACAATTCCGGTGTTTCATCTAGCAATGGTTCTGGTGCTTCATCCACTAATAATTCTGGTGCTTCACCCACTAACAGTTCCGCCGCATCATCCACTGACAGTTCTGGTGCTTCATCCACTGATGGTTCTGGTGCTTCATCTAGCGATGGTTCTGCAGCATCATCTACTGACGGTTCTAGTGCTTCATCCACTGACAGTTCTGATGCCTCATCCACTGACAATTCTAGCGCTTCATCCACTGACGGTTCTAGTGCTTCAACCACTGGCAATTCTGATGCTTCATCCACTGACAGTTCCGGTGTCTCATCTAGCAATGGTTCTGGTGCTTCATCCACTAATAATTCTGGTGCTTCACCCACTAACAGTTCCGCCGCATCATCCACTGACAGTTCTGGTGCTTCATCCACTGATGGTTCTGATGCTTCATCTAGCGATGGTTCTGCAGCATCATCTACTGACAGTTCTAGTGCTTCATCCACTGACAGTTCTGATGCCTCATCCACTGACAATTCTAGCGCTTCATCCACTGACGGTTCTAGTGCTTCAACCACTGGCAATTCTGATGCTTCATCCACTGACAGTTCCGGTGTCTCATCTAGCAATGGTTCTGGTGCTTCATCCACTGACAGTTCTAACGCTTCATCCACTGACAGTTCTGGTGCTTCATCTACTGACAGTTCTGATGCTTCATCTAGCGATGGTTCTGCAGCATCATCTACTGACGGTTCTAGTGCTTCAACCACTGACAATTCTAACACTTTGTCTACTGACAGTTCTGATGCCTCATCCACTGACAATTCCGGTGTCTCATCTACCTACGGTTCTGGGGCATCATCTACTCACAGTTCCGGTGTTTCTTCCACTGACGGTGCCGGTACACCATCCACTAACAATTCTAGTGTCTCATCCACTGACAATTCTAACGCTTCATCCACTGACAGTTTTAACGCTTCATCAACTGACAGTTCCGGTGTCTCATCCACTGACAATTCTAACGCTTCATCTACTGACAGTTCCGGTGCTTCATCAACTGACAGTGCTGGAGCTTCTTCCACTGACGGAGCTGGGGCTTCTTCGACCGACAAATCTGGAGTTTCCTCAACTGACAGTACCAGTGATCCATCTACCAATGGTGCCAGTGCTTCCTCCACAAACGGTGCAAACGTTTCTTCCAATGACAGTGCTGGTGTTTCCTCCACTGATGACTATGGTGCCTCTTCTACTGATGGTGGCCAAGTTGGACCAATTGGTCCATCTACCACTCAGGGTGCTGGTTTTTCATCGATTGATAGCGCTAGTGCTTCATCTACCAATGGATTGGGTTCTTCCTCTACCGAAGGATCTGGTGCTTCTTCTACTGACAACTCTGGTCCTTCCTCCACTGACAATGCTAGCGTTTCATCCACTGACAGTTCTGGTGCTTCATCTAACGATGGTTCTGGCGTTTCTTCTATTGACAGCTCTGGTGCTTCTTCTACTGAAAGTGCTGGCGTTACTTCTTCCACTGACGGTTCTGGCACTTCATCCAGTGATGGTGGCCAAGTTGGGCCAATTGGTCCGTCTACTACTGACGGATCCGGTGCTTCCTCCACTGATGGACCTTCATCCACTCAAGTTCAAAGTTCAGTTGGCACATCAACCACTGACGGTGCTGTTTCTTCATCTACTGATGGTGCTGGAGCTTCTTACACAGATAGTTTCAGTATCTCCTCTACTGATGATGCTGGTGTCACAACCACTCAGGGACAAGGTTCAGTTGGCCCATCTCTTACTGATGGGGCTGGCTCCTCCTCTTCCACTGATGGCCAAGTTGGCCCCACTGGTCCATCTACCATTGGTTCTGCTAGCTTTTCATCCGCTTCAATTTCATATTCTATCAGTAACTCAATTGATTCATCATCTACAGCTCCATACTCTTCTTCTACTAGTGATAGTCACTCTGCTTCTTTGGTTTCATCTCCAACTGATAGTGAATTTAGTTCCATCATATCTCTTTCTTCAAGTACGGTTACAACAGATACATTCACTCCCCCAACATTTGCATATACCTTCACCAACACCAGTATTCTTCAAACTCAAAGCTTCACTGTTTCGAGTCCAGTTGAGTTTACCTCATCCTGGGATACAATTGAGTCATCTGAAATTTTGACAGATAGCTCGTCTTCATTTTATTCTGAAGGCAGTGCCATTACGTCATCCATTCCAGCTTTGTCTTCATCTTCTGGTAGTCCAAATACTGGTTCAATTACATCTGAGAGTAATTCCATGGAGCCTACTTCTGTTTCAACATCTACTGACGATGGTGGCATTTTACCTAATCCTGGCTCTACTTCAGATGGAAAAGAAGATACATCTACTTATGTCTCAACATCTTCTGATGACGGAGCCGTTTTGCCTAATCCCGCATCTACTTCCACTGACACTATAGCTACTACTTCTATATCAACATCTTCGGAAAGCGGTGCAGTTCTGCCTAACCCAGCTTCTACTTCAACCGGCAGTGAAACTACTTCTGTGACAAAGTCTTCTGATGACGGCTCCAGTTTGTCTATTTCTGCATCTACTTCCGCTGATACTTTGGTATCAATGACCTCTAGTAGCAGTGCTATCTCTTCTAATCCAGCTCTTACTTCAACCGAGAGTGGAACCAGTGTTGTCTCGTCATCGTCTAATAGCGGTGACAATTTACCTAATCCAGCTTCGACTTCTACAGGCGCTGGAAACACCTTTGTTTCTGTTTCAACATTCTCAAACGGTGGCTCTATCCCATCTGGTTCTTCTTCTGCTTCGTCTGACGGTACAGCCACTTCATCTGTCTCAGCATCATCTTCTGACAATGGCGGCATTTTACCCAATCCTGCTTCCACTTCAGCCAGCGGTACATCTACTTCTGTTTCAACATCTTCTGATGACGGAGCCGTTTTACCTAATCCTGAATCTACTTCCACAAACACTATAGCCACTACTTTTGTCTCGACATCTTCTGACAATGGTGGCATTCTACCTAAGCCTGCTTCTACTTCAACCAGTAGTGAAACCACTTCTCTCTTTACATCTTCTGATGGTGGAGCCATTTTACCTAAACCTGCTTCCACGTCGTCTGATCGTGATTTTACTACTTCTGTTCCTGCTCCAACTTCAGGAAATACAGGCAATAATGGTGGTAACAATGGTGGTAACAATGGTGGTAACAATGGTGGTAACAATGGTGGTAACAATGGTGGCAATAATGGAGGCAATAACGGCGGATCGACATCTCCAGGCCAAGGCTCCGGTGATGGTAATGGATCTTCTCCAGGCCAAGGTTCAGGAAACAATGGCAACAACGATGGTTCCCTTTTACCAGGCCAACAATCACCCGGCAATGACAATGGCACAGGCTCTACTAATCCAGGTTCTGGTAATAACAATAACAACAATAATAACGATGGCGATGGATCAGCATTGCCAGGGCAACAGAATCCTGGAAACGGAGACAATAGTGGCAACAATGGCAACAACGGCTCCGGAAACAACAGCAATAACGGTGATAATGACAATGGATCTAGTTTACCAGGCCAACAAGTTCCTGGCAGCAACAATAACGGAAACAATAATAGTAATGGTTCTGGAAATAGTGGCACTGGTACTAATGGTTCTGCAGATAATAACAATGATGATGGATCTATTTCTCCAGGCCAACAAGGTCCAGGAAATGATGGTGATGATGGCTCAACTTTGCCAGGCCAACAACAACAGAATGGTAATGGAAACAATGGCGGTGGTAACAATGGTGGCTCCTCTGTATTACCTGGTCAGGATGGTACAGCTCCTGGTTCCGGAAACAATGGAAGTAATGGAAACAATGATGGTAACGATTTGTCAGGTCAACAACAGCCAGACACTTCTGGAAATAATGGTAACGGTAGCAACGATGATGACAACGGTTCCATTTTGCCAGGCCAGCAAAGACCTGGAACCAACGACAATAATAATAATAACAATAACAATGATGATAGTAGTAGTAGTTCTGGCCCAGCTATCAACCTCCCAGGACAATCTGGTAACAATAATAATAATAACGGTGATAATAATAGCGTTGCACCAGACAGTAACAATAACAACAACTCTTCTGGAAACAATTCAAACGACAACAGCTCACCATCCTCATCCTCATCAGATAATAATGATGATGATACCAATGGTTCTTCTTCTTCAAATGACAATTCAGTATTGCCAAATGATAAAAACAATGACTTATTTGATAACTCTCAACCGAACCAAGTCTCTCCTTCATCACCACTACTTGACCAAGTCAATTCTGCTTATTCTTCCAAAACTAGTAACTTAGCTTTAAGTGTTGGAATAACACTTTCTGCATGCTTCTTTCTTGTGATGATTTAATAAAACAAAAACCATTTTATTATTTTTTTTAGTTTTATATTTTTTGATTTTCTATTTTCTTTTTGATTGTTGATATTTTTTTAATTTTTTGTATATGATCTTTTTTGAAACTATTTTTTTTTTTTTAACGCACACATATATATTTTGATATTATTTAAATAAATAAAAAAAAGAATTTTCCTATTATTATTATTTTTTTTAACCAATATAATTTCAAAACTAGTATGATCATCATAGTTTTTCTCCATATACCATAAAAAAAACAACAACTTCTCTATATATGGTACAACATACATCAAACCACTATACTGATTTTTTTTGAAAAAAAAAAAAAAAAAAAAAAAAAAAGGTACTTGGACAAAATTTTTAATTATTATTATTTCTATACAACATTATTGTAAAAAAGAGAGACTTTTTTCATATTAGACATTTTTTATAAAGATATTTATATATATCTATATAGAAAACTGTAAAAGAAAAATAGACTTTTTTCATATATATTGTAGAAATTTATATAGATATAATAAGTAAAAAGAAATTGCATGATTAGAAAAAAAAATTCTAAAAAAGATAATTCAGTTTCATTTAGTTATTAGTGATTGAAACCAAAATTCTTCTATAGATCAATAAAGTACGATTCCACAACGGCTACACACAATGATAGACAAAAAATGGAAAAAAAATTGTTTTTTTTATTATTATCAATATATATATATATATATATAAAGATATTTTTTTTTTTTTTTTACAATGCAGTAGTAACAGTCATAGTTTGAGAATGCAACAAAATAATTGGTGGCAAGTCTTGTGTCCAAATCTCCAAAGATTCGACATACGCCAAAGACTCTTCTTTACTCAAATGAGTTCCGATTTGTGGAGCTGGCAGAGTCGAAAAGATAACAGCGGTGTCTTGAGAAGACGATTGCATGAGGTTATTAAGAATGACGTGCTGTGCGTTTGCAGGAAGATCATTAAACGAAAGGTATGCACAGTCCTCTTCTTCTTCTTCATCGTCATCATCGTCGTCATCATCACTATTTGAAAAGGAAGAAGAAGAAAATGATTTGCTATTATTATCTTCATTTTGTTCTTCAGAAATGATAATGTCGTCTGAATGTTTTATACCAATGTTTGCTTCAACAAGATTCAAATCATGACCACGATCAGTCGACTCTTGTTGTTGAACTTGTTTTTTCAATGGCGTCGTTGCGCCACTGCTTCCTGCACTGCTTCCTTTACTAATATCAAACGACACGTTTCGCGATGCCGACACCGCAGACTTTTTCTTCTTGTTTTTGTCATCTGCATTGTTGAACATGATGGTAGGTCGGCCATCATCAAGCTCTTCAACAGTAGTATGAGGAATAGCAACACCAGTAAAGTTTGGCCGGCTTTTGGTCGTACTCTTTTTGCCAATTGTAGAAGTAGATCCGCCAGGAGTACTTGTGCCTGACCGCGACTCAGAGGTGTAGGAGCCACCACCAGATTGAGGAACAACAAGATTGATATTATTATTGTCACCGCTACTACCAGCTTTAGAAATGGCAGCAGAAATTAAAGAAGATGTCGTATTTGGAGAAGGTTGTTTGCCAAGACTCACTGATAATGCGCCAGGAGATGTGGACTCATTACTATGAGGAATTTGAGTTTTGGAAAACGTCGGCGACTGTTTTAAATCATAGTTTGCAAAGTCTGTCGCTGAGTTAGTTTTCTTCATACCTTTAGGGAATCTGTCATTAACTGTCGAACTATTATGTTCAGTACCAGAAACAGAAGGCACGACCTTGTTGTTGTTTTTATTATCATCATCGTCATTTTTTTGTGGTATGACAAAATCTTGAGTCATTGCTCTTCGTTTTTGTTTTGTAATAAATGCATCGTTCAACGATTCGGAGTCTGTCAAAACAGCAGAATCACTTTCTGAAGAAGATGATGATGATGAACATAGCAAATCGTCGTCTAATTCGTCACGGAAAAAGTCCGTAGCATACTTCATTTGTGATTTCAAAAGCTTGTTTGTTTGCATTGAAAAGGAAAGTCCCATTTGTTGTAAATGCGAAACAGTGTGTCGACGTTTGCGTTGATTCTTTAAAAGCCGAGTATAGATTTCATCGTTTTCTCCAGCAGATGGCGTAATATCTGTAGAAAACCGTTTGACGGTTGGAACAACTGGCATGGGTGAACCACTGTTGTTACTTTCTTCACCATTATTAGTAAAAATGTTTTCATTATTAATAATTGAGCCTGCACGTTTGGATCTAAACGCTCCTAATCTAGTAAAAACATTGTTGTTGTTTCCTCCATACTTGCTTTCGTATTCGCGTCTAGCGTCTTGGAGCTCTTCCCACCACTCGTTTCCTTTAAGAACCTGCTCGATTTTGCCAGAGGTATCCTTTTTGCCACGAACAATGACTTCATAGGCATCAATTGTGCCGTCACTCAAGCACTTGACAATAACTTTGGCTTTGATACGAAGGCGCTCGAGAAGAACGTTGATGCGGGACCGTTCTTCTTCGACGTCTTCTTCAAACTCGACAAACACAATGACTCGAAGCTGATAATTTTTCTTCCAGGCGGGGACGGTATGCAGAATGGCGCCCATTTGGAGAATCAAAGTATAGGTATCAAAGTTCGTAGTCAAAGCGCTGGCCTCACCATTTTCGTCAATGATCTGGGCAGACATTTGGATAGGGAACAGGTCGATATACTTTTTGACAAGAGGCTTGCGTTGGTATGAAGAGGGTTCAGAGGAATCATGTTTTGAAGAAAAAAATGAAAACATTGGATTCTTTTTGGTGAATGGGATTTCCAAATTGGTAAACCCCTTGGCAATAGCGACATTAGATCTCATGATGAGCAAGTCCTCAATGATGTTGACCCATTGCCTAGGATCGATTGTGCTTTCGTGGCGACAGTCGTCAGTGGGGAGCGTCGTGTAGGGCGCCGAGCTTTGTTTCTTTGTAGACTGGCGACGGCCCATAGCCATAGGCACTAAGCTGTTGTTATTAAGCACCTCGACGTTGCTGTTAATAATGCCATTACTTGTCATTTCGTCATTAAAATGGTTTCTGCGCTCGAAAAATCCAAGCACAGTGATGTTTGGTTTCATACCACCGAGACCGGACCCAAGATAGACGTTGCGAGCGCCCCAAACGACATCAGGACCAGCTCCAATCTGCACAAACGCCTTGACCCTGCTCAAATCTCTCAATGCCAGCCATGCGTTGCGCTGTTTTTTGAGCTCGTCATACGACTGTTGGAAATCTTTAGTAACGACTACATGGCCGAGAATATACAAGCCGCCCTTTTTCAAGCTGTTGCAAAAGGAAATCAAGTTCCAAGCAGACCGCGGGTCGTCGACCAACAACAGGATCTGGGGCCGCCAGAACTTGACGTGGTCCTGGCGTAGACGCAGCAGGTACTTGCGGACTTGGTGGTAGATCAAGCTCTGCGAAACGTCGCCCCACGGCTTTGGTGGAGAAATGTAGTGGATCGTCATAAAGAGCGAAATCAAGACAATAATCATTAAAGAAGCAGAGACTCCGTCAGCAACAAACATGGCGGCAACAGAAGCAGCGGCTCCGCAAGCAGCAGTATATGTGTTGAAAAACTTGAACGAGGGCCGGAAGTTTGGTGCACTGGCAATTCGTAACAAGAAACAAGCCAAGTTAGTGACAATAAACGTCATCAAAAAGGCCATTGTAATAAAAGTAGCGATTCTGTTAATGTCGAAAAAGAGAGTAATCTGTGCCAGGATGTATGTG
Source organism: Magnusiomyces sp. LA-1 (assembly GCA_029678045.1). Classification (NCBI taxonomy): domain Eukaryota; kingdom Fungi; phylum Ascomycota; class Dipodascomycetes; order Dipodascales; family Dipodascaceae; genus Magnusiomyces; species Magnusiomyces sp. LA-1. The sequence goes on along the minus strand of CP115650.1, from coordinate 2,877,929 downwards.
AAAACGACAGCAGCAATTGGGTCGTCTGTGACTGGAGTGCCCTGTTTGAATACAGAGGTGAGCGGCAGAACGTCGTCACGAGCCAACGCTTGCAACTGCTTGGCAGACCCAATGATACCGACAATTGCAGAAAACAAGGACGTCGAAAACTCGCCCATGATGATAAGATACTTGCTCATGTTGACGTTCTGCAAGACCTGGACGTCACGATACAACAAGTCTCGAGAGATGCAGCAGCCCATAGCCAGAATGACAAGAGAGTACGACACAAACGTCAACAAAAGACCTCGTAACGTTCCCTGAGGAATACTGACCGAAGGAGTTTTCAAGTCTCCAGACATTGACGCTCCTGCAAAGATTCCAGCAGTTGCCGGGAAAAAAATGCCAAACATGTCTTGAAAAGTTTCTCTGCCCGAGATCTGACTTCCTGCTGCACCCTTTGTAAACCTCGGAAGCAAGTTATCTTTGACCGTATCCCAAGAAAATCCAGTGTAAGCAGCTCCTCCGAACCTGGGGTCTTCAAATGGCTGGACAAAAAAGCAAGAGATTGGGACGGTGAACGTCGAGACGAGAAGAATAACAAACAGGATTTTGCCGGCCTTGGCAAAGACGGAGGAGCCGACCATGCAGACTCCTGTGCAGATTAGTAGCAAGAGCGTCGAGTAGAAAAATGTCCACCACCGGCCTTCAGGCAGGATATGAGCAGTGACACCGTTTGTTGCGCCAAAGTTGATGAGCAGCGGTTCACAAAACCCGACAACGTTCATGCCTGCATTTAAGACTTGACCGATATAGAAGACGAGACCTATAGAGCCGCCGAATTCGGGGCCTAGAGATCTGCTGATCATGTAGTATGCGCCCCCACCTTTGACGGTACCGTTTGTTGCAATGGCAGAGATGGAGAGTGTTGTTAGGAGATCGATAGAGTAGGAGATTGTGAGAAGAGCAAACATGCCGAGAATGCCTGCTTGGCCTAGAATGAAACCGAAACGGAGAAACATGAGAATAGAAAGGACATTGAGAGTTGTTGGGATGAAGACGCCTTCAAAAGTGCCGAGTTTGACTACATTGTTGGGATTGTTGGAGATAGGGATGGATGAAGTTGGATGTAGTTGTTTCTTATCAGATTTGTGATGATGGTGATGCTGATGATTATGGTGATGCTGGTGATGCGTTGAAGAATAAGATTGTTGAATGTTTGATGATAATAATGGAGACGATTCAGATGTAGAACGACCATAATATTGACGTCCTTCAATCTCAGCTTGAGAAGCCTGAGAATTAAATACAGTCATCAGGCATTTAATTGTATAGATGAAAAAGGTGTGTGTGTGATGATAAAGAAGGAGATGAAATAAAATAGTGTAATAATTTATAAGAGTGAAACTTTTTTTTTTTTTTTGATGGTAGTGTCACAATATATATTATATAAACTTTTTTTTCCCTTCTTATGGATAAAATCTGTCTCTATATATAAAATGAGAAATGCTGCTACACTGAGAGTGGAAATTATAAAGATTTTGAAGAAATATTTTGTATCAAAAAAAGAAGATAAGAAGCAATCAGTTTATTGGTTTGTTTTGAACTTTTGCAGCCAGTAGAACAATTACGATAACAAAAAAAGTTTGTTTTTTTAAATACAACCATAAAGCAACCAATTTTTTTTTTTATACAAACAATAAATATATGAATAATCATCAAAAAGGGGATTATCAAACTTTTATTTTTTATTTTTATTATTATTTTTTAATTCTAAACAATTTGAGTCAATCTACTAGAAAGTTGTAATTGAGTCTTGACAGTGTTTGCCAAATAAACAACCATCAAAACATCTTGTAAATGAGAATTGAACAGTTTTTCCAAATTTTCTTTTGAAATAGAAGGAACAAGATCCAAGTTTTTGGATAAGTACTTGCCAATGGTTATTGCTGTGGCTGGTATGCTACTTTCTGATTCAGTACTCTTTTCAATGATGGAATTGACATAGGCACTAACACGATCAATCATTTCCAAAACCTTGGTAAGAGTGACTTCGAGTTGGACAGAGTCGGAAACCAAATCAAAAGAATGGGAAGGAGTGTTGCGGGCACGGGCAAGGGCCTCGATACCTGGTCGTTCAACAGAGCTGATCTTTACTTCATTTGGAATTGGAGAAAAGAAAAGGGAGCCCTTTGCCTTGTTTGCATTGTATCCTACAGCAGAAGCAACAAAGGTATTAACCTTGATATCAGGAGTAGATAATTTTTTCTTGTTATTACTGTTTTCTTCTTCTTCTTCTTCTTTTTTAGATTTGGGTTTTTCATTCAACAAGTCATAAGTTGGGACTGTCATATGGATAGGAGGTTGTGTGCACAAACCATCCAAATTGTTGCACAAAAAGTCGTGTAAGAGACCAGAAAGGTTGTTGAGTTCGCTGGAGGTGGCGTACCAGCCGACAATGATGTCGCTGGGGTATGCTCTACGGTGAAGAATGTACATGGATCGGAGGTAGTCGTCGTCAATTCTGACTTCGTCTTCAGTCTCTGTGTGAGGAACGGCGTATGTGCTGCGGACTTCGACTTCAGAACCGTCGTCTGATCTGGCACCTAACAGGACACCAATGACTCTTCTTGGAGCGTTTGGATTTCTAAGAGCATGATCTAAGATTTGAAAAACAACCTTTTTTTTTATATAATTGTTAGTTTAAATTGATTAATGAATGAATGAAAAAAAAAAAAAGACATACTTGAGCTTGAACAATGACATTGGAAGGTGAAGGAGCTGATCCAATGGTATGAGGTCTTGGGACATATAAAAACGAGCTACTCATTTTTTCTTTATTATTATATATATATATTTGTTGATTTTTTTTAAAGATATATCCTTAGTTGTGAATAATAATAATAATAAAGAATAGATCAAAATCTCACTCTTTTCACTCAACACTCACACAGAAGGATAATATACTGAAAAATTTTTTCTTTCTAGTAATGGTGGTGAAAAATAAAAAGTTTGTTACATGTTGATTTGTTACAAGTAACTGATTTTGTTAGTTGGGTCCAAGTTTTACAATAGTATTTTATATTCGACGTAATTTTGAGAACACAATATAACTAGTTACATCATATTATGTCCACACATATAAAGACCAAAATAAAAAAAAAAGGTTTGAATATCCAAGATTTGGTTTATTATTTTTTTTTCTCATATATTTTTTTAATACTGGATTTGCATGTTTCATCTTTTTTTTTTATAAATATCTATCTTATCTAAAGATTATATAAAAAAAAGGATATTTTGTAACAGTGTATTTATATATATATAGATATGAAAAAGGAGGTAACCAGAAACAAATAAATACTATCTTATTCAGGAAAGGTATTTACCTAATTCTATAATAGTATTAAAAGAAAAAAAAAGGGAGGTTGATTGAGAAATGATTCTTCTTAATCAAGTAATTTATTTATCTATTTTACCTTTTGGGTTTTTTGTATATAATATAATTTAGGTAGTAGTAGTAGTAGTAGTTTCAGTTGTAGTAGCAACATAACTATAGAATAACAATCTCAAGTTTTAAAGTAGTAGTAGTATTACTATATAATCAAGTTCAAATCAGTTTGTTAGTATAATATCTCAGTAGTAGTAAAACAGAGAGAGTTTGTTGCAAAAAGGTAATTTAACCAATTTTTTAATTATCGTTTTGGGACAAGAAGAAACGTTTTGGGAATTGTTGACGCCCTTTTTATACATGTTTCGTCTCTTGCCTTTTTTTTATGTGATACTACAAGTTGCTTCAAAATGTCTTAATGAGGGAATCTTTTTTTTCATAATAGGAAAAAGGAGGTTTTATTTTTTTTTTTTTTATATAAAACAAAAAAAATTTTAAATATAAAAGAGGTTTGATATCCTTTGATTTTTATATTTTTTTTTAATACTACTAAGTAACAACTAACAACTACTACTACTAACTACCTACAACTAATAATAAAACTATATCAACTATATTAATACCAATATCTCTTATTCCAACCATCAAAGATACTAAAGACTTTTTTTTTATTTTAAATCCCGGCTAGAAAATACCCTAATTCATAAGATTAAAATGACTAGTTCAGCCATCTTCCTTAAAGACCCCACCACTTGAATTTTTATTGTAAAAGAAGAGACTCTTTTTTGAAGAAGAAATACCAATAGAATAAAACACACAATTTTTGATTATTTTTTTTATTTCATACAGTACACAATAATAATATAAAAACTATATATTTATTTTTTTTTTTGAATTTTTAAAAACAATTTATCTCAACTTTAAAAGATTTGAAGAAAATAAAAAAAAGAAGGAAAGACTAATAATAATAATAATAGAGATAAAAAAAAAAAAAAAAAAAAAAGGGGGAAAGATAAAAAAAAGTTGAGTAAAAAAAACAAACTAGTAATAAAAACTATTATTACTATTTTATGGACCACTAGATGGGTGTTGAGGTTGATTCATATTATTATACCGCGGTTGTTGTTGTTGTTGTTGTAAATTGGTTGGCATATAAGGGAAAGGAGATTGTTCAGGCATATAACCCATTCCAGGTTGCATTGGAACAGAACCTGGAGGCATAGAACCACGAGGTAAAGGTTGTTGTTGTTGACCTTGCTGTTGTTGTTGAGGTTGTTGTTGACCTTGCATAAGAGCATTTTGTTGTTGACTTTGATTTAATTGTTGGGCAGCAGCAACAGCAGCAGCTTGTTGTTGTTGTTCAACAGAATGTTGTTGATTTAACTGATCTTGATCTAAACCATCTGGTAATCCCAAATTTTGACGTTGTTGTGGAGGAGGTTGTTGAGGAGTTTGTTGTTGTTGAGGAGGTGGTGGTGGTGGTTGTGATACATTATTATTATTATTACTATTGTTGTTGGTACTGTTATTAGTTGAAGCAGCAGTATCATTATGTCTTTCAGGAGCATTTAAACAAGCTTGAATGAGATTTTTGCCTTCTGGTTCAGTTACCAAAGGTTGTAATTTTGGAGTAGTAAAAGTATAGACAAGACCAGTTTCTGATACAACCAACAATAATACTTGAGTTCCAGTCAAAATACTGAGTTCATAAGCCTTCTTCATGATTCCTGCCTTTCTTTTAGAAAAGGTAATGTGGCGACGCGATTTATCAGGGATGAATTTGATTTCGATTTTACGTCTTTCACGTCCAGATTTTCTATCATCATCATCTTCTTCTTCATCATCTAAAGAGCTTCTTTCTCTCTTTACTTGTGTAGGTTGTTGTTGTTGCTGTTGTTGTTGTTGTTGTTGGTCATCTGTAGGTGTTTGAACCTGGGAATCTTGAGCATGTTCCATTGTGCCTTTGTTTTTTAAAATTGAATGATTTCTTTTTTTTTTGAAATTTTTTTTTAAATTAATATTTTATAAATATTGGTTTAATATAAGCACATGTGAATATTAGTAGTCAATATATATATATATAAAGATATATATATAGAAAAAAAAAGTAAATGAATTTATATATATATTATGGTATTGATTGAATATATATGAAAATATTTGGAGAAAAAAAAAAAAGACGCGTTGAAATTAAAACAGTCAGATTGTAATAAAGTTTGACAATACGAAGAAATGAAGGAGTAACAAAAAGAGGTTGAGAGAAAAAAAGCAGTGTAGGGAAAAAAAGAGATTGAAAAAGGAAAAAGGAAGAGATAAAAAAGGGAAAAAGAAAAATAGTCAAAAACGGAACCAAAAATGGCGGATTTAATAACTTTTTTATAATTTTTTTTTTTTCTTAGGGGAAAAAGAGAGAAAAAAAAAAAAATAACTTGATTGTTATGTAATCATTACGTAAACATTGTTATGACAAAATACAGCCTTTTAATGCTCCAAATATGGGTTATGTTATGATTGGTTAATAACAAAATATGTATATATATTCTCACCTGTAGTATAATTTATTTAAACATCATATATATTCAGTATCATAGTAATGATATAGTTCTTCTTATTCTTACCCTATTGCGTCTTTTTTTTTTTTTTTTACAAAAGAATCAAAGAGAAAATAAAAAAAGTTTATTTTTTTTTTTATGTTTTTAAGCAGCATCAAACAAAACAAAAAGGAGAAAATGTTGATTTGGTTTTAATTTAATATATGGCCTTGTGTTTCTCGGGTTATGTAATTATTATGTAAATTATGTGTAATCTTTTATGTAATATTGCCATTGCATTCCGGCTGACATAATCGTCATCTTTTTTTTTTTACTTTTATTGTCTCTCTTTGAACATATCGAGTTGCGTTCATATTTTATGATAAGGCTTTTTAGTTCTTTTTAGTTTTTTTTCGAGAATAATCAACATTATTTATATTATTATTAAGAGAAATTATTATAGATTAAGCGATGAAAAAAATGAAATTAAAAAAGGAGAATGAAAAAAAAAAAAAAAATTCTATGAATGAATGGGATTTTTAATATGATTTGTGATTGATTGATGAGTTTTGATTGGAATGGTTGCAAAAAAAAAGCCCTCAAAGCTTCTTCTTCTTTTTTTTTCATTTTATTATATTTAACAAAAAACATTGAATCTCATATTTTGAATAATAAACAAAAAAAAAAAAGATGTTTAAAATTCACGGATTTGAGCAGCACGTCTCTTTAAGATCCATTTTCTAAGCATAATGGCAACAAGACCGCATCCAACAACGAAGAGAATGCAAAAGACGAGAATAACACCAGCTGGAAGCATTGTTTAAATATATGTGTGTGTGTTGTGTTGTATATATACTAATGATAATAATGATATAAAGTATTGAAAATGTTAGTATATATATATATTTGTATGTATACTGGATTAAAGTAAGAATTAAGCAGTTTTTTTTTTTATATACTGTTTTGAATGATGATTGTTTGTTGTTTGGTACTTTGAATCGTACAAAAAAAAATAATTTATATCAAGGTAACTTACAAGTATACTTTTTAAAGTATATATTAAAAGATTATATCAAAAGAATAGTGAAAAAGAGGTTTGATTTTCTTTGAAACTGAAAATAACCGTAGTAAATTGATTATGATGATATGATAATGATGATGATAATTCGGAAAAAGAAGAGAAAAAAAAAAAAAAAAAGAGGAGAAAGAAAAAAAAATTTAAATTTTCAAAGGAAATTGATCGGTATTTATATAGCAGCTATAAAAACCCAAAATTGTATAGGGAATAAAAGAGAGACTATGAGATTAAGCAGCATAACATAAAAACAACAACAACCAAAAAAATATGTAACCAAACAAATAATAGAATTTTTTTTTTTTGGTTGCTTCCCATTATGAATGAATGATCATAAAAAATTGATTAATTTCCTTTTAAGATTTTATTATTGATGATTGATTGATTATATATCTTTTGATTGATTATATATATAAGTCTTTATGATATAATACCAAATCAATTTTGAAGGATTATATCTATATCTATCTATATTCAATAGTATTAATACTCTTTTTTAGTATCATCATTTACTGTTTTCAATTATATATATAATCTCTTTTCGGTAATATACAATCTCGATTAGATATTATTTTCATCAATGATATGATCTTTTCTATAATAAAAATAAGGGGAAACTTTTTTTTTTTAAATCATGATCATATCATCATCATTCCTTTTCTACTTCTATTATTATTATTATTTCATGATCATAAAATAAATAAATAATTGTACTCAATTGTAAAAGAAAAGGAAAAAAAAAAGTTTATCAAAACTGGGTTTCATCTTTTTTTTTTTGTTTTTTTGACACTTTTGTTAAACTCCCGAGTTGGATTTATATTCTTAGTTACATCATAAGTCTTCTTCGGTTGTTTTTTTTTGTTGTTTTACTTAACAACAACCTTTTTTTGTTGGTTATTTTCTTATAGGATCAAAATAGAATGTATATACATATGTAACATATATATCATAATCATTATATAATCATTTATAATAAACACATTTAAAACACACTGAGAATTGTAAAAAAACCTTTAAAAATTTTCTATCATCACTACCCTCACGATAATAATAAAAAAAAAAAAAAAACAAATGAAAATTTCAACCAATAATCTACAATTGAAAAATAATACTACAATAAAAATTTACAAAAAAAAAATTTTTAAAAAAAATAATTCATTTTTATAAATTATATATGTAAATATATATCATATTTTTTCATAAAGTTTTAGTAATTTTAGTTCTTTGGAGCTTCCTTGTAGGAGATGGCAGCTTCTTCACCCATAGCAGAGATAATGGTAACCAAAAGATCCTTTCCTTCATTGAAGTCAGCTTCAATCTTGGAACCGAGTTCACCTTCTGGGAGCTTAATATCGTCCTTGGTGGCACCATCTTGGGTCATCAAAGAAAGGAAACCATCATCGATATCAATGAGTTGGTATTCAGTACGGGTAACGTTGGGGACTTCCATATTGTGGGTGGATGGAGAGAGATCTTCAAGCTTCTTTCCAGTGAAGATATCAATGGCAACCAAGTGGACCTTGGCGTGACCGTGCTTACCAGTCTTGGAGGTAGACATATCAACAATCTTGCAAGGACGACCCTTGATGACAACATGTCCGTTCTTACGGAGAGCGGAACATTGCATAGGGAAGGTGGCAGAGGCACCAGCGGAAGCGGTTTCAAAGTGGTGCTATATAAAATTATTATTCATAGTTAGAAATATTGTCTTTTTTTTGATGTTTTTATAAATTCAAATGAATATATTTCAAAGTGGCAATTGATTGATTGATTGATTGAATTGGAATTGAAAAAAAAACAAACAAAATACAGTAACAGGTGGTAATAGCAAAATTTTTTTTTTTTTTTGCACTACCAAGTTATATTGCTTTTTTTTTTTTTGAAATCCTTTAGTAGAAATAGAATAGATATAGTTTCATAAGAAGAAAGAGAGTAAGAGATATCGTGACCTCGACAATTCGAGATAAATGTCGAGAATGTAGAATTTTGGTAGTAGTGGTATCATTACTTTTTTTATGGTAAATAAATCGACATTTGATTTTAATATATCAATCAACCCTATTTGCCATACGAGGAGAATAAAAAAACAACATCAGATGAATATGATAATATATATACTTACATCGTGATCGTCAGACATGATTGCTAATGTGTATTAATAATGGGTGAAATATAAAAGCTGCTACTTTTTGTTTAAGAAAGTAAAAAAAAAAAAGAAAAAGAGGAAAGGAAGAAAAAAAAGAAGGAAGGAAAAAAAAAATAAAAAGAGAAAAAAAATCAAAATTTTTTTTTTTTTGTTTGAATAGGGCTTTTTTTTTTTTTTTTTTTTATGGTGTATTAAGTAATCAACTATTTTACTACTGCCATACTACACTACTACTACTATACACTATAATACTTGACTGACTACATAGACAAGGCTCTATCACAGAATAAAAATCCCAAGAAGGAGAAAGAAGAAAAAAAAAAAAGATAAAATTTTTTGGTGATAGGCTATTCATGACTAATAAATACCCAAATGCTTACAAATAATATTATTATCTAATCATCTACTAATCATTGCATCTTGATTTTTTAAACGAACAAAACACCACACACAAAAACAACACCAAAAAAGTGTTTGATTTGTTGCTTTTTTTGGGTTGACATCCGAGACACCCTTTTGTTAAAAAAAATTCAATTCAAAGTATTATGATCTTTATTATTATTATTACTGATATCATTGATCATATCATATATATAATTGTAATAGTAACATTAATATCTAGATCTAATAATATTTATAAAATAAAATCAAAACATATACAAATTAAAAATAAAAAAAAAGACATACATAAATTGCCCCCAATCGATCCAATCAAAGTTTGGTTTCAGATGCTGACAGACCTTGATATCCTCCCAGACTGTAATTTACCATACTGCGATTTTTTTGCTTCAACCAGCCCAGCCATTATTAACTGAAAAAACTTCCAACATCTAGATGATGATATAATATATTATTATGATGACTGTATTTTCAAAACAGAGATAATACTATCTACAATATATTCAATATGTATTTATAATAATCTTCTATTGAATATAACTATAGTATTACTATCATAGTAATAACCTTTTATAAATATCTATTATAATATATAAATAAATCGTAATCAAAATCAATCTAGATATTCAAACCCCACGTAATAGAAACCATATTGAAGCGACTCAACAAACTACTACTTTAATATAGTTAGATTTATAATAACAACGTCATTCAAACCTTCTTTTTGATATCATCATTTACAATATTAATAATCAATCAGATACAGTCATATAATTGGATTATTATCATTGTTATATTTGAGAATCAATTTAGTATCAGTATCAATTTTTTTTACTATTAGTACTATAAGTCTGTGCGTATTTGTGTTGTTGTTGTTGTAAATTTAATCAATAATAAATTTCAACACCTTTTTTTTTTTCTCTCTTTTCTTACCCTTCCTTCCCTCTTTCCTTTTACTTTTTTTTTTTTTTTCACATTCAAAAATATTTTCAAAACTTATCAACATTTAAATTTTTTTTTCTTTTCTAACCAAAAGATTATTGAAAAAAAAACTACTTTTATATCATTTAATTATGTCAAAAATTCTTATCTCAAAGTAAATAAATATAAGAAAACATACCCTACAAAGTCATGGTGATATCCAACAATACCTTAAATGGTACATTATCAACATCTAGATTAAAAAAACACTTATCTTCTCCAAATAATCACAATATGAATGAAAAATCTTCACCTCAACAAGCAATACATACTCATTACATCTATCCTCAAATCAGAAGTAGAGCTAATCCTGCTCTCGATTTGGTATCTGTAAAGAAAAAGGGTGATGTACGCGAACCTTTTGCAAAATCAACAAGATTATTCAATCTATCTGATGTACCTGTCTTCTCCCCAACAAATGAACAGTTTGCTGATCCAGCTAGTTACATCTCTCAAATATCAAATGTTGGTAAACATTATGGAATGGTAAAAATTATTCCTCCAGATGATTGGAATCCTCCATTTTCTCTTGATACTGAAGTATGTAAAATTTTTTTTTTATATTTATTATTCTAATCATTCTACTAACCTTTTGCTCTCTTTAGTTATTTTGGTTCAAATCACGAAGACAACATTTAAACTCTAAAAATGGTGGTTACACATCTAGAGCTAGTTTCTTGAAAAATTTACACTACTTTCACAAAAAGTCTGGAATTCAACTAGGTAAAGTCCCCATGATCGATAAACGTCCTCTAGATTTATACCACTTACACCAATGCGTCCGACTAAGAGGAGGATTTCACTCGGTTTGTAAAAAAAAATTATGGGCACAGATTGGTCGAGAACTGGGATATTCGGGGAAAATCATGACATCTCTATCTACGTCATTAAAATCCGCTTATCAAAAATTCATCTCCCCATACGACGAGTTTCTTTCAGTAACCGGCGTAGTCAAATACTCAAAAACTCAAGGCGTAGAATTAACAAACAATGGCGTATTCCAAGAAGAAGTAGAAATTGAAAATAATGGTAATAGCGATGATGAGGAATACGATTTTGGTGAACCATCTCAAACTTTATTCCCAGGCGAAACATACCCAATGGTAGATGACACCAAAAGTAAAAAAAATAAAACTACTAATGAGAAAACAACAGACAACAAATGCCAATATCCAGTCGTTACAAACTCACATGTACCGCTACTCAGGTATAAACTTAACCGCCCCTTCATAGAACCCATGGAGGCAAGCGCATATGAATACGGTGAATCTCCTTCTTACACTCTAAGGCAGTTTCAACAAAAGGCTGAACGATTTTATGAAGTCTACTTTAGAACTAAAAATTTCATCTCTTGTTGGAGTGACGTCGTATCTGAACATAGTATCGAACTAGAGTACTGGAATGTCTTGTCCGATGACTCTACTCTTGAGGTTGAGTATGGATGTGACATTCATACTAGCATTCATGGCTCCCCTTTCCCCCAAATAGAACGTGACATTGATCACCCGCTCGTTTTCCATCCTTGGAATCTCAACGTTTTACCCTACAACAAAAACACTTGTCTAAAATATATAGACACTCCCATCACTTCTTTATCACAACCATGGCTCTACGTCGGCATGCTTTTCTCAACACAATGCTGGAACTTTAACGACTTTTTCTCTTATTCTCTACACTACCATCACTTTGGCAGTACACGAACTTGGTACAGTATCCCAGAGTCTGACTTTGACAAGTTCAATGCACTCATTCGAAAAATCACTATCGAAAAATTAAAGAAAACTCACAAATCAATGAAACACAGATTCGAAAAGATTAGGCGCCGTAAAGACAGCTTTAACACGCCAACAAAAAGAGCTCGCAAATCAAGCGACGCCAAAATAAGACCAAAGGATGAAAATAATGCTGAAGAAGAAGAAGGAGGAGAAGAAGATCAAACAGAAGAAGAAAAAGAAGACGAAGTGTTTGATGAAAAGGCCATTTTTGAAACAACTGTAATGATCACTCCACAGATTTTAAAAGAAAATGGAATCAGATGCTACGCTGCTGACCAACGCGCTGGCCAAATCATTGTCTCCTTCCCTAAATCGTACAACTCGCATTTCAACCACGGCTTCAACTTTGTAGAGTCTTGCAAATACTTCCCACTAGACGACTGGGCCTCCAACTATGCCTTTGATTGTCAAAAGTTTTATTACGACCACAACATACGGTCACCGTTTTGTCTTGAACGGATGATTCTGACTGCCGCCAGAATTGAAACAGACCCCGCTGTTATCAAGAAAATCATTCTGCCAAAGCTCAAGGAGATCCACTCACAAGAAATGGATCTTCGAAACCAAATCAAAGACAGGTTTTCGACGTTCTATCGCACTGCATATGAAGAAACAGATGTCCAAGACTCGGAATACATGACAACATATACTAGCCAGTACTCGTATCTCTCTCGCATCGTACACATGTACACTGGTGACACGCACTCTCTTAGAGAATTTCTCGATAGTAGGCTTAAGACCTGCCACGGCTTCAAACTAATTATCAGAATTACTAGCGAAGAATTTGACAAACTTTTCCAACGGCTAAATGATATTCTAGCTACTGCAAAGTTAGACAATAATGAACAAGAAGAGGAAAAAAAGAAGGCAGAAGAGGAAGTAGTAGCAAAAAACTCTGCAAGTACAGACAAGGGATCAACACCTTCAAGCTCCTCTTCCGTCTCTTCAACTTCTACAGCCACTGAAGCAACTTTATGTTTTATTGAAAGTAACAATAACAAAAACAGTACAAAACTCGATGACCCCGAGTTTGTCAACGATATCCGCCAAAAAATCCATACTTATTTCCAAAACAACAATCCTTCAAAACCCGCCGACATTAAGTTTCTTCGCGAAGTCAAGCTCCAGATTGAAAAGTTGCAGCCACCACTTGTTGATGACGAGTTTGCAAAGTTTTTGAAACTCAGTAACGATTACCTGAGAACGGAAATCGAGCTTGAATTGGCCAAACGAGAAGTACAAAGTCGTCGTAATAAAACTTTGACAAAAGATGTTGAAATGACTGATGTTTGATTATTAATAATAATAAAAAAAAGTTTTATCTATATATATATTCTTTGTGTGTGTGTGTTTTTTTTGTATATTTTTTCTGTAGTTTTTTTTTTCTTTTTTAAAAATGTATTTCTAACTAATTGAGTTTTTCTGGAGGAGAGAGATGATGGTAGTTATGGATATTTCTTTTGAAATGTTCTTAAAGTTGTCTACAAAGTATAGCTTTGTTAGAACGTATAGAAAAGATACTGAAATGCAATACTTGATATGCTCAACTTGATAAAAAATTCTTTACTCATAAAATACAATTATATAGACCCAATTAGATAAAGAGTCAATAATATACAGACTAAACAAATAAGCAATAAAAATAATAAAAATAAATAAATAAATAATTCTTTTTCTAATAGAAGAAAAAAAAATGTGTATGATAAAAAACATCTAAACACCTTCAGTCTTTTCCTCAAATTTCTGATATTTTTTTTTTTAAGCAGATGTAACTACAACAGCTCTAATTGTTGTTGGTCTGATAGCTGCTGGTCTAGTTACCATTCTGATAGAATGAAAATTGTTAGAAATAATAAACCAGAACCTAGGTCTTTCAGACTCTTCAACAGATTCTGTTTCTGTTTCTGGTGTTGGTGTTGTTTCTGGTGTTGGTGTTGTTTCTGGTGTTGGTGTTGGTGTTACTGGTGTTGTTGGTGGTGTCGTTGGCGGTGTTGTTGATGGAGATGGAGATATTGATAATGAAGAAAATAAATCAAAAACAGGTTCAAAACTGGCTTCATCAATTGCTCTTGAAATTCTTTTTTTAGAAATAATTTTACGTTTGTTGATACGATTTCTAGTAGCAACAGTAGTAGTAGTAGTAGTACTAGCAGTAGTAGCAGTAGTAGGAGAAGTAGTAGTCTTGGAAACTCTCTTTTTATTGCTTCCAGATTTTGGTTTCGTAGAAGAACAAGATTTGGAAACACGACAATTTGCAGATGATTTTGGTTTGGTAGGAGAACAAGGTTTGGAGACATTACGACGGTTTGGGTCAAAAGTGCGAACCAATTGTCCAGCGTTCTTGATCACCAGAACAGGCAATTTAGTAGACGATTGTTTTTTTGAGGTCTTGATTTCTGATTGAGTAGTCATTGTTAATATTAATGATTATAAAAAGAAAAAGTTATATTATAAAAGAGTTCTTATGTTTTGTTTTAAGAAAAAAGGGAATTGAAAAAAAGCTTTGAGAAAAAAGTTGATCGATTGTAAGAAAATGTTTTCTAGTTGATAATGTATATACAATTTATTGAGAAATAGAGAAAGAAAAGAGAAAAAAAATAGAGATGGGAAGAAAGAAAAAACATTCTGCAAAAGTTTGGAAAAACCATTTCAATATATAAGTTTTACTTTTTTATTTTCATGTTTGAATATTTCAAACGGCTTCCTTTAATTTCAAATAAAGAGAGAGAGAGGGTGAGAGAAAGAAAGAAAGAAAGACAGAGACTATGTTGTTGTTGTTGCTCATGATATTATTACAAGTTCCAAAAATTATCAAAGATATGTTAGCAAAACGTGTTATACTAAAACCTATTTTTTTCTCTTATCTCTCTCTCCCAAAAATTCTCTTTCCAATTTTAAATATTTCGCCCTTTCTAAAAGAACTGTTATCATGATCTATTCAAAAATAATGGAAAATTTCTTTTCAATTCAAAAAAATTCGTGTTCCATAAAAAGTCTAAGCATTACCATTATGTAAATGTATTTCCCAAAAATTTCTGTCAAACGTATAGTTTGTTTCTTGAAAATGGCCTTTTCATATAAAATGATTGCATTAAAACAATTGATATTTTTTCTTTTGCAAAGTAGTACTCTCAAAAATTTCTATTCAATTTATTACTATAGTGATAGTAGTATACATAAAAAAAAATCAACTTACAATAACATTATCTTTAATACTAAAATACATAGAATACAAAATAAATAATTATATAAAACTCTTTTAAAGAAAGTAGATAGACAGAGTAAATAATATACAAACAAAAAATACAATACAAAAACTTCATTATATTAAATAAATAAATAGTATACTTTTTTTTAATGAAAAGTATAATCAGTGTGCTTCCTTTTTTTTCTAATTCTTGAAACAAGGTAGACTTAATAATAATAAAAACCATCAATCCAAATATTTTTTTGAATTATATCTCAAAACGATTTCAGAATTTTTGCATTTGATTTCTGGTTTAGTTTTAGTTGGAGGTTCTTCTTCCTTCTTAACAAGACCCAATCCTCCTTTAGTAGGTCTAGTTATCATTCTAATAGTCTTGAACTTGTTACTGATAATAAACCAAAACTTAGTTTTTTCTGACTCATTCTTAGTCGTCAATTCGGGCGTAGGAGGAGGAGAAGAAGGAGGAGAAGGAATGGAGGCAGTAGGTTTGGACAAGACCTTCTTTTCTCTTTTCGTGAAATTGGCAGTAGATTGGAAGTCTCTCTTTTTGCTAATTCTAGATTTTGCTGTTGTGCAATGAGACTTTGTTGCTGCTACACTACAATTGGGATTGTAGGTACGGATCAATTTTCCAGCATTCTTGAAATGGATAATTGGCATCTTTTTGTTTCCCATTTTTATCGGTTTTTTAGACTTGTTTAGATAGTAATAATAAAGTCAATAGAGAGACTATTTTAAATGTTTTTATCAAATGAATTGAAAATCAGGGAAAGAAAGTAATAATATGTAACTGTTTGAAAGTATATGGAAGAATAATTGTATGATTGCATAAGAGAGCTGATTGATTTTTTTAAAACAGAAAAAATAGAGGATTTGAATGATGGCAAGAAGAATGAATTCATTTTCGAAAACCCTGGACAATGCCATGATTATAAAGGTTTGTGTTTTTTTTCTCAAACGGCACGTTAATTTGAACAGGTATATAAAAAAAACATGGTCATGCTTGATTCACGAGTTGTTAAAAATCATGGAACTAGCATGATTTTAAAAGGTGCCTTGTAAAATTTGAAAAGATTAAAAAAAAAAGAAAAAAGTTTTGGTAGTATAGAGAGTATAAAAAAAATGATATGGTTTTTGTTCTAGATATTGAAAGAGGGGTATCATCATCATTCACTTTGTGTTGCCAATATCCACGCTATAAAGACATCCTAGAAAAAACAACAGATGAAGTAATTTTCCGGTTTTTCACATCAAAAAAGACACTGACCCTACACTAAAGAATTAAAATTTGGAATCACAAGTATTAATAATCTATTCTATAAGCTTTTATTACTTTTTTGAATTATTATACAACTACATTCCCAAAGTATATACAAGAGGAAATAAAACGTTGCCAGTCAAAATCGTATAGACAGGCTGTTTGTGTAGGAAACAAATTGACCAAGTAAGCGACCATTCAATCACCAACACGCAAACTATTCATAAAGTGATAAACAACGAAAAAGTCAAAACTTTTAGTGAAAATATAATGAATGATATTCATCATACGTTCCTTTTTATGAAAGCAATCTTTTGCAATGCATTTTGAGAATTTCCAATCAAAACGGGTTTAAAAGTAAGCGACATTTTCATTCTATCCAATTAGAATATTTTGATTTTACATTAATAACCCAAAAAACTTGTATCTAATATAAAGGACGAATATAATAATGTTTAGAACCGATGAGACCATATTCATGTTTTTTTTTATTCAGAGTTTTCATTAACCTTGTTTTTATTATATCCTTGCAGTACCTTAGAAGCAAGGCTCTTTAATTAAGTTACGTAGATTTAAGCATCATTGTCACCAAAGTAAGCAACAATTTGTTTGCTTGAAAGTTGCTACATACACTAATTGGAGTATAGCATTTCCAAAAGCATTCCCAGAGAGTTGGACGTG
Organism: Magnusiomyces sp. LA-1; assembly: GCA_029678045.1. NCBI lineage: Eukaryota > Fungi > Ascomycota > Dipodascomycetes > Dipodascales > Dipodascaceae > Magnusiomyces > Magnusiomyces sp. LA-1. The sequence continues at coordinate 2,860,508 of CP115650.1, read as the reverse complement.
CTTTTATCAAGTTCCAAGTCTAACTACTACTACTACTGCAAAAAAGACAAAGACTAGCATTTGTGTTCTTAAAATAAACGCAACTGACAATAAGCCAAAACTTCTAGAATCCAAGAGCTTTTTTTATTTAATTTTCTTAAAGCATTCTCAGGAAAAAAAAAGACTTGAAAAAAGTTTGTATAATACTGTGGATACGTAATGATACGAGTTACGACGGAGAACGGAAGTTTTTTGGGTATGTAAATTCTGGGCACTATGGGTATTTGCACGCAGTGCATAGCCGCTCCAAAGGTCCAAAAAGGGCTTTGACCGTTGTGTATTACTGTAAAACGCCTGCTACCATTGGCCAGAGCGGAACCTAACCGACTGTTTGATACCGAGATTATAAAACCTACAGCTATTCCAGTTAATATGAATGCACAAAAAAAAAAAAAAATCAATAGAATAAAACAGTAATATTTTTGTTTTCACGATCGGTATTTGGTCATGCAAAATTGTTGGCAAATTTAAACTCTCATAGTCTGATTTTTTTTTTTCATTTTCCATTTTCTCTCATCTTTACCCTCCCCGAAACCTACCGACTTTACGAAAATTAAATAATAAAAAAGTTTTTATCAAGGAAAAACGTCAGGTCTACTTTTCTTCTCTTCCCTTCAATTATATCATCAAACAAGGATATTTTTTTATAACTTTTTAGGGTCTGTGAGAACAGCTACATTTGAGTAAAGAGCCACGATCTTGGAAACAAATTTCAAAATCTTTACTCTAAATCAACAATCGTCACAATCAAACCCATCACCTGTAATCGTTATCAGGAAAAACAAACCACTTTGGTCTTCATATTAAATCAAGATCAAAAGTAGAAGAAAAAAAATAAAAGATCAAAGAATAAAGGAATCTACAACCTTTATATATATAATCCCGTATTAAAAAAAATTCATAAAATAACCATATGGGTCGTTTAACCAGTCTTACCTTCAAGGTCCGCAGCCAATGTAACAACCTAACGGCTTTATCATCCTCCTCCTTTAAATCAGGCTGCTCAACAAACAGTCTGTATACCACACAGGTTATTTCCAAAGGTTCAAAGCTTAGGGCTTTACAAAACAGCATATCCAATCATACTTACAAAGGACATAGTAATAACAAGGCTGGAGGCGTAGTAGCTGGTACAGATTCAGTCCCTTTGTTTCAAACTGGTGGCCCATACACTCGTCACCAGCAACAGCAACATTATGGAAAAATTTCAAACCTTGTTTCTTCTTCACCCTTTTTATTCCGCTCTTCTCTTCTTCCTACAACAAACTTTTCTCAAGTCGCATCCTTTCATACCTCTCGTTCTACAATGTCTGCCAAAAAGGAACACGATTCACTACAAAATAGCAATCATACACATAGCGACCATACACATAGCCATGAAAAACACGAAATCAAACCAACAGAACACAATCATCAACATGAACACAAGCACTTGAGCAATGGACATTCCCACTCTCACGAACACTCTCATGACCATTCGCATTCTCTATTCAGCCATTCGCATAGCCACTCTTCTGGCGACAGCGTCTTTCTCCAGGAACACGGCGGCCTCAAGAACCCAGCAATCCGGATCACTGTTTTAGGCCTTTTAGTCAATCTCTCTATGGCAATTGGCAAGGGCATTGGCGGCGTTGTTTTCCACTCACAAGCCCTTTTAGCAGATTCCATCCACGCGCTTTCTGATCTAGTTTCCGACTTTTTAACTCTGGCAACCGTCTCAGTAGCAGCCAAAAAACCCACATCCGTTTTCCCCAACGGCTACGGCAAAATCGAAACGCTGGGATCCCTGGGCGTCTCGGCACTGCTCCTCCTCGCTGGCATATCGGTAGGCTGGAGTGGGCTCATCTCTCTTATTCAACAGCTCTTTGGAGATACCTATTTTGTAGAGCTTTTGACACAGTTTTTCGGACATGGCCACTCTCATTCTCATATCAATGTAGCAGCTCCTTCAGTCAATGACGTAGTCTCTGCAGTTTCAGAAGATTCTGGTCATGGACACTCACATTCACATTCGCATTCAGATGCCGTTGCTACTCCAACAGTTGACTTGAAAGCAATGTGGCTGGCATTGGCTTCAATTGCAGCAAAGGAATGGCTTTTCAAAGCAACCATGAAGATTGCTAAAGAGACTAACTCTACTGTACTTGTTGCCAACGCATGGCATCATCGCATCGACTCACTTACTTCTGTTGTTGCTGTGGCTACCATTGGAGGATCCTACATGTTTGGCTTGAATTGGCTTGACTCGTTAGGCGGAATCATTGTCTCTTCTGTCATTATCCAAGCCGGTGCACGTAACGGGTATGCTGCAGCTCTTGAACTTGCCGACAGTACAAAAACCATCCCCGAAGAACTTTATGAACAAAACAGAGAAGCTGCAGAGGTTGCTTTGACCAAAGCAGTCTCCACTTTGAATAAACAAAACGTTTCTTTAAAGCATGGCGACTTTGAAATTTACAATATTTTGATTCTTTCATCTGGACCAAACTACACTGTCCAAGTTGATATTAAATCTAACAGCAACAACAACCAATCCACTTCTTCAACCGGAATTGAAAATACTTTTAAACAATCTTCTCAAGAAATTTCAGTTTCTAAATTTACAAAGGTCTCTGAGATTATTCAAAAGGAGATGCTTTCTCATGACCCTCGATTGAAACGAGTCATCGTTCAATGTATAGACGAAAACAATACTATCCCATTAGATGACATTAATCCAAAGGAAAAATAATTATAGATGATACTATGTATTTATATTTAGAATAAAACTTTATTATTAACAAACAAACATTTCAAGGATAGAATAAATGTGTTTTCATATACGTTTTAAGAAACTTTTTAAAAACCTGATCGACTACTAGCATGAACTTTATTAGGTGAAAAAAGAAATATATATCATCATTTCTAACGGCGCTGATTACTGCTAGTTTGATTTCTCAAAAAAAGGCCGTTTGAATTGAAAAAAATTAAATTAAATATTATAATGAAAAACGCCGATTGGAATAATTGGAGTGAAAATTCCTTGAAATCAGACAAAATTTAATGAGATATTTTCAGATGGTCCAAGTTCAGATGTTGTTACACATATTCCCATTACATTACACATGTTGCAACATACTTGGATTGCCCACCTGAAACTAAAAATAAAACCTGATGAAATTAAAAAAAGGGCAAATACTTTCTTTCTCCTGTATTGATGTCATTTTTTAATACTTTCAACAGAGAATTTACATAATTATTTATGTTTATCAATTGATAGTATCCAGAAATTTCATAGTAATATCTTTATAACAATGTTGATTCCAAAATTTTCAGTTCTAGTCAGTACACTGTTTTTTATACTTAACGTTGACGCCTCGTTAACTCCAGAACTCAGTGTAGAGAACAGCAGGTTTAGTCAGTACATTTTAAAAGACACAGACTTGGACTATCCGCTCAAGACATATCCTCTATTCATTGGATCATATAAAGAGTATGTGTGTCAATTGATTATATTTTGTTTTTTTTAAATTACTAACCGTTTTTAACGTTATAACAAGAATCCGACGACTTCGAGACGAGATTTCCTATGACGATCCATATAACATAGATCTTCCATCATATCAACTAGACCAGCACGTCATTGACGACAATCTTTACAAAATTCTGAAAGAATGCTCATCAGATGCAGTCATATTTGTAAACCAACCAGGACTCAAAACTTCTGATTTTGTGCCATCGCCAGAGACTTCAAATCTATGGACACAATTTAGCCGATATTTCAAAGCTTCTGGAACCTTTCTGCCGTACCTACAAATTTCAGCACCTCTAGACTACTCCAAAGTCAAAAACTTTTACATCCGCAACTGCGAAGGTGCAAGAGAGATTGTAGCTAACCACAAAGACAAAGATGAGCCAATTGAAAAGTATATAGATTCAGCAAAGCGTGTGATCAAAATCAACTTTGATCCGTTGCCTTCAGTGCCTGAAAAGCCAACAGACTCGTCAAATCCAGAAGCAATGAAAGCCTATAAACAGGCTCTCAAGGCACGCAATGACATGCTTTTTGACAATGATTTGATCTTAGCCAAAGTCATACAATCAATCCCTTCGCCATTCTTTACACTTATCTACACTTCAACAACAAGAGGCGAAATTTCTACAAACTCATCAGGCCCTTATCAAAAATATCCTTTAATCACTGATATACTTAGATTCACCAAGATTCCTGAAAACCGTGACAGCTGGAAAAAAGGTGGAAATGCCAACCAACATGCACGAAATTATATGACAGACGATGATGACGATGAAGATAAGCCTAGAAACAAGGGCTACAACGAAGACGAATTTCCTGCCCGAAAGATGCCTCTTCAGGCAGAAATACGACAAAAACAGTTGAAAGAAAAACAACGAGCAATGATGGAAAGAAAGAAGCAGGAAAAAAATACCTGGGAAGGCAAGTTGGACGAGATTCTGACGCTGGAGCTGATCTTTACTTGTCTTGGAGTATGCGTATTTCTAGCCATCTTGGTACTTGTCTCAAAATCCTTTTTATGGGCCATTAGATCATGGCTTGACTTATTTTCAGCGAAAGCACAGCCGGACGAGAAGCTAAAAGAAACTGAAAGAAAAGAAGAAGAAAAAGAATCAAAGACTAGAAAAGAGCCTGAAGCTAAAAGCACAGGCACAAAGCCTAAAATTTCAAAAGAAAGCAGTAGTACAGAACCATCACAAAAACTCACTCACAGAGCTCCAAAAGAAACATCAAAACAATAGAAAATAGTTTAATTATATAGATTTCGAACTCTTTTACAAATTGCATGCGTATTTATTTCATTTACTTTTTTTCTTTAAACTTGTTGATTCCTGATAGTATATTACAGAATTTGTTACAATTAAACTTACTAAGCATGCTTTGGAACAAATTATTCCACCACAACTCAACCTTTTCTTATTTCATTTTTCATTTTTTCATCTTGTCTATTGTTCTTTTTTATTATTATTATTTATATACAACAATTGATTCACAATTCTCCATTTTAATAAGGTTTCAGTATGACTGGTGAGCTTGATTCTGGTAGATATCAAAATTCGATACAAGCTCTTGGAAGCACGACTTTTGAAAAGATCAAAAATGTATGCACAAAAAATAAATCGCGTCACGATAAGTATAATTCTTATTTTCGAGACTATTATTATCAACTCAATTAATAAAACTAACCAACAGATTCTATTTTGTTCAATTGGAATTTTTAGGCCAAGGTGCTGATGGTCGGTGCTGGTGGTATAGGCTGCGAAATCCTAAAAAACCTTGTACTACTAGGCGTTGGCGAAATTCACATTGTTGATTTGGATACCATCGATTTGTCTAATCTCAATCGCCAATTCCTCTTTTCTCACGAACACATTAAACAGCCTAAAGCCTTAGTGGCCGCACAAACTGCATCCAAGTTCAATCCCAATGTGAAAATAGTGCCACATTACTCAGACATAAAAAATACGACGCTTTTCCCATTGGAATGGTTCCAAAGCTTCGATCTCTATTACAACGCATTGGACAACAAGGACGCGCGATCGTATGTCAACAGAATGGCATTGACTGCAAATGTTCCGTTGATCGAGAGCGGTACTGCCGGGTACAAAGGTCAGACTTTAGTCATTTCAAACGGCAAGACTGAATGTTTTGAATGTGTACCAAAGGCACAACCCAAATCCTTTGCAGTTTGCACAATCCGATCTACGCCTTCCCAGCCCGTTCACACAATCGTTTGGGCCAAAAATTTTCTATTTTCTCAACTGTTTGGACCTGAAGAGGAGTCGCTTGCATCCACAGAATCTTTAGACGAAAATCCAGATGACGAAACTGACGAAAAGGAAAAGGAAGAACAAAGACAGCTTGCAAACGAATTGCATGCTCTTCGATCCAACTTGAAAGAAGAAGATTTTGCTAGAAAGATTTTTGACAAGATTTTCACTGAAGATATTGCAAACCTAGCATCAATGGAAACCATGTGGAAGCTACGAAAGGCTCCTACACCTCTTAACTATGAAGATATTGTAGAACAAATCACAAAACTCGACCCAGATACTGACAACAGCGAAGAAGCCGTGCTTCGCCTTGCAAAGAAGACAGCTAAGCTGGAACAAAAAGACTGGGACATGTTTGAAACCTTTTCCGTGTTTTACGATTCAGTAAGAAGACTCAAAGAAAGAGCTCTAGCAGAAAATGAAGAAGGCAAAGTCACATATTTGTCGTTTGATAAAGATGACGAAGACACTCTTGATTTTGTTGTTTCTGCTGCCCAACTAAGAGCATACATTTTCCATATTCAAACCAAATCCAAGTTTGATTATAAACAGATTGCAGGTAACATTATTCCAGCTATTGCTACTACCAATGCCGTAATTGCTGGTATGTCTGTTTTGCAGTCTATTAAAATCCTGGCTTCATTAGACATAAAGCCTAAGTCATCATCATCAGAAAAAGAAGAAAAAGTAAATAATACCAAAAAGACAGCACTTTCAGACGAGGTCTTGAAAAAGTGTCCAACAGTATTCTTAGCAATGAACCCAACTCACATCTTTTCGACAGAATCAGTTTCCAAACCTAATCCTCGATGCGTAGTCTGCGGCGTTTCTCGTGCCGTTTTGCCTGTAGACCCTGCCAAAACCAAGCTCCGAGATATCGTTGAAACCCTTCTTGACAAGAACTGGAACTACTCTAACGAAGTTTCCGTTCTTGTCCCCACTGGACTAATTTATGATCCAGATTACGATGACAATCTTGACAAGACTTTGACTGAACTGGGAGTTACCAGCAACTCTTACCTGACAATCATTGATGAACTTGATGAACATGAAGATGGTGACTCGACAGTCGGGGCTAGACAAAATCTAGAACTGTTTATTGTTACTGATAACAAACAAAGTGAAAAGAGTTCAGAAGAGATTTTAAAAGAACTTGAACCAGTAGAGTTTAAAACCAAGTTGCCAAAAGAAGAAAAGGAAGAAGAGGCAGACACATCGACGACTGGAATGAAACGTAAATTGGAATCTTCTCCAGACGATCCAAATGAATCATCAAAGAAACTTAAAATTAGTGAAAATGAAGATGGAAATGAAGTCATTGAATTTGATGAAGATGACGAAGAAGATGAATTGATTGAAATTGATTAGATAGTATATATATACATGTATGTAATAATGAATATTATTTTTTTTATTTTTTTCTATTAAAAATAAATAATCGCTTTTTTTCTTTATAATTTAACTACATATCCCATTCTTTTTTGTTTTTTTATACTTTTTGTTTTTCTAAGTTGATTTTAGTTTTGAATCTTCAGTATTTGAAATATTACTACTACTATCTGGAATAACAGTACCAACAGAACAAACAGAAACTATCAAACCAATCAACCAAAATGGTAACCAAACACCCACAACAATCCCCCAAGTCCAAACATCCATACCTCTCCATGACCACAATAATTCACTAGTAATTTTTTCCAACCCATTCAACTTTCCATGACTGTTACTACTACTACTGCTGCTGTTGTCTCCCATATATTCTGTCAACCAAGAAATGGCACGCAACCAAACCCATGGCGAACTGATAAGCAAAAGAACAGTAGAACGGATGGGAGCTCTGGCACTGACATATGTTAAGGGAATCGAAACGACGCCAAGGAAAAGTCCCAATGAAAAGTTGAGCATCGAGACTGTAGTCAGAATTAAGCCATACAAGATCATAGCATACGCCTGGGTATAATAAAGGACCTGGACAGGAAATTTCGGGACCCAGTTTGTGTGAAATTTTGATAACGGATTCTCAGCCCCGATTCTAATTGCTGATGAATTACGAGACTTATTGTTGTTGTTGTTATTTATATTTTTTTTGGTCTTGTTGAGAATATAAAAGATTGTGAAAAGTAAGTGGAACGCAGTGATTGCTTGGATCGATACCACTACGCTGCGTGTCGAAAATACGTAGACGGAAAAGTAGCCAAGGAGCCAGCAAAAGGCAAAAGTGACAGAAATCAACAACGAGGGTGCAAGAAGAACCATCTTGGTTGGCGTAGTCAAGTTGGGGTTTGCCCAAAACGTCAATGGCTGTTGTTTTTTGAGATTCGAAACAGATTGGGACATTGTTATACCGGAATCAAACGCAGGGACGGTAGCAAAGTTGTAGAGCGCCATGAGAGGGAATGCAATGGCAAGAATGACAGCAGCAGGCAAGTACGTGCCAATACTGATGAACCGTCGAGGAGCCAACAAAAAGTAAAAGAAAAACGATTGATGGAAATGTTCTAGCAAGTTGTTTACTGATCTCAGCAACGACTCAGCAACTCTGCCAAATGTCGTGATGTCGGAAGGCCCGCTGGTCCCTCTGGCTCTCAGCGTAATTGCATGGATTCTCCAGCCACTAAATGTCTCAGACCCAGGTCCTGGTCCGAGACCTGCAGAGAGCTGAGAAAGAATCCCCCGGAACAGGGTCAGCAGCCGTTGTTTGTAGTGGAAAAACACGACGCCCGCCATATTCTGGATCGTTACACGGACGTTTTCGTGGGCAGAGATGATAACTGCCGAGTTGACGAGATCGAGGTTGGGGAGCTGGCCGTTGAGTCCTTCGTAGGAGATTTCGAGCTCGTCAAAGTAGTCTGATTTCGAGGGGTAGTCCAAAACGACAGCGGCCTCAATGGCGCCAGCAGTGTTGGCCATGGACGTGTGGTAGTCGGAGACCCACGACCGCATCGACAGGTGGGAGTCAGAGGTCAGAACAAAGATAATGTTTTTAGACCACACTGTCCAGCGCTGCAGGTACCTGGCGAGGGCGACGACGAGAGACACGCCGCCATCGTTGTATTCGCCGTCCTTGTTGATCCATGGAGCAACGAGAACCATGGCCTCTGTGTTTTCGCCTCGCGGGGCGTGGAGAATACCGTAGACGTTGATGCCGGACTTGTTTTCGGAGCCGTAGGACTTGTCCCAGTAGTGCAGAGACGTTTTGAGCCCAATGTCGTCGAGCCATGCTTTGACGGCCAGGGTCTGTTCAATTGCCGTTTTGTTTTCGAGCAGATGGACTTCTTCGCGGTACCCGCGCACAATGTTCCATTCGGATTCTCGAAAGTAGGTTTGTGCTTGTGCTGGCAATAAAGCGTTTTCGGAAATATAGGTGTTGCGGTACTGGCCATCCATGGGCAGTACAAGGATGAGTGATATGCAGCCAACTAGTGCAAGAAATGAAATATAGGGCAGTGATTTGACGGCTTTGCTGACGAGCCCTAGCCGGACTGTGATTCTTTGTAATAGTTCGAATAACCCCATTGTTAATCAATAGTCTTGGATATATAGAGTTGAAAAAGGGTTTATATATATATATTTTTTTCTAGTAATCAGAATCTTGATACAAGTATACGTATATAATTCGATTCATATACATATACTGTATTCAATCTGTGATTTGAGAAAGAAAATTATAAAGAATTGACTTGAAAAATAAATATATGGGTTCTATTGTGCTAGTAAATATTGGAGATGGAAAAAAAGGGAGATGATGACAGTTAGAAATCAACAAGTGTTACAGAAACAGATCATGTAACACAATTTGTAACTATGTATGATAAAACGTAACTGATCAGCCTTCCCGTATTTACAGAGAGAGCGTTAATTAAAGACATACATTTCATCAAAAACTACAATTCATAGATTAAAGGTAATTTATTTTTAAAGACATTTCTTCTTTTTGTTGAAAAAATGTTTTGAAAATCTGACAAGCAAAATAATAGCTACGTAATTTTGAGAACAAACCCTTGTATTGGCGAGTACATATGAGCATGGACATTGATTAATTAAATTCAAGTCATTGTTATAAAGTAACTCTATTATAATTTGTTTTACATTGAGTGCAAGCCTCATCTTCGTTCCATAAGATAAGAAATAAAAAGATTTCCAAGTCTTTCAAAAGGCTATCTAATTCATATCTTGATGTAGGATAATGTAAGTTAAGTAGGGTAACCAATTATATAGTAGAAACAATGGGGGTGATATATAGCATCACCATGTTATATCAACGTTGGAATCATAAAGATACTTTTATTTGAATGATACTAATGATCAAGGAGTTAGTCAGATTAGTGATTTAGGATTCATCAACGTGGTCAATCGATCATAGTCCGTATTAATATTGAGGGGGTAAAAAGAAAAAAAACGCTGAAAAGGAAGTGCTGCGTAATTGAAAAGAGCCCTTTTTCAGTTATTTCATGCCATTTCAAAAAATACTCTTGTAACTTTTTTTTGAATAATATCAATAAAAATAATAAAAAAAAACAATAAATAGATTTTCAAATCACAATTTCATACCTCTGCCTTTTTTTTTCTTTACTACTACACTTCCTTCTTTCAATACATCCCTTTTTATTACCGTCACACATCAATAGACATCAATATACAATCACCCAACCTCATAAAAGCAAAAAAGTTTCAGTTTCTGATTGTTCCAAATGCCTGAGTCAGAAAGGAATCGTGAGGCTCCTCCCAGCACTTCTGGTCAAAATCCTCAAGAGGTGATACGACAGAAGGATGCTGAGCTTGTAAGTAAACAAAACAAAATAGAGAGACTGTATGAAATACTAGACAAAGAGAGAGATGAAAAAGATGCACTGATGAAAGAAACTATAAAACAGCAAAAAACTATCAGCGAAAAGGTACAAATTATCAGCGACAAGAAACAAATTATCAGCGACCAGAAACTAGAAATCAATGAGCTGAAAAGAACAATATCGAAACTAAAAAAGGAGCATGAGCTTCATCAAGATTGCACTACCCTTGACGAGTTCTTGGATTGTTCTTCCAAGGTGAAGCTTTATACAAAGCTTAACTTTCCAACCAACAATACAAGAAAGACGACGGATCAGATGACAACCCAAAATATGAATACCGTTGCCAGAATTGAAGCTATTAAGCTAGGTGAGTCAGATACCAACAAACTTGTAGATAAAATGAAAAAAGAATATGCCCAGATTTTTGAGCAGAAGAAGTTTCCGTCTAGAACCTTGACTGAGTTTTCTATCTCCATAGGTCACGCTGTTCCTCCAAAAAACAAAACCGAGTTAATTTTATGGATAAATAGGACCGTGGAAATTCCAGCCCTCATAGCAGCAAATGTGGTCTATGAAGAGAAAATTAGACTGAAAAATGCAATTTCACAGGACAAAGCTATGGACGAGATAATCCATACAAGATTATTTGAGAGATATAAAGAAGAGGCTGGAGAAGATTCCGAAAAGCTGCAAATAGCCAGAGAAATTGACGCTCTTTGTCCAGACGGATTTTTTTGTGTTCGAAATAGATTCAAGCCTATCGTAATATGCGAGTACAAAGCACTACATAAGATAAGTGAAGTCGGTTATAATAAGTTTAAAAAGCATTGCAAAAGGCTAGAAGCACAAGGGTTATCACCAGCAGAAATGTTTTACAAAGATCCAAAGGATCCTGAATATGTGAACAATCCTGTTTTTACAATGTTTATGAAACTTTTTGAGCAAATTCATACCTATATGGCTAAGTTTGGTTCTGATTGGGGACTTGTTACTTCTGGATTCTGTTGGATCTTTTTTCTTACCAACTCAAACCAGCCGGGAAATTTGAAGCATCATGCTGTTTTTGTTGAGGATGCTGAAGACTGGAAAAAAGCTTTCCGAATATTGCTTTCCATGTTGCTAAAACCATTATCAGACTATAAGGGAGAGATGGATTCCGGAAATTGGTCTAGCAAGAAAGAAGAAGATTTCAAGATTAAAGAGAGATTTGGATTATTCCAAGAGGGTCATAGTAAGAAAAGTCAAAAGAATACAAAAGACAATGAAGATAATGGAGGTAACAGAGATAATGAAGATGATGAAGATGGTCCGCCTTCAAAAAGACTTCGAAAGAATAGGGGATCTGCATCAAATAAAGAACCAAAACGACGAAATACCCGTTCCCAAACCAAACAACAAGCAAAGTCAGCTTTATCTGATCAAAATTCTAATGGCCAGCAACAACATGTTGAACATAACAATGAAAATGCCACAGCAGAGAAAACAGATTAAGAAGTAACACTACAAAAGCCGGATCAGAACCCTACTAAGTCCACTTCACCTGTTAAACTCCCTAACAAGCGCAAGGATCCTTTGGATGAATATTGCACTCAGAAATGCCTTTTGGGACTCAAGAAAAACCTGCCAATGGATAAGAAATGTCCCAACTATAATGTTCACAAGAAAAACATTCGTAATAAGAAAAATCGACACCCAATCAATTGCGATGAGCTTTTATCACTTTTCCGCGAGAAATCAGATAGCCACAAGATTGCCATAGAAAGCCAAGACTCAAAAAGAGGTGCCGTTGGGTATATGGTGAAAATCACAGTATACCCTTATGGGTACACATTTGTTGGCAAAGAGAAGTTTATTGCTTATGAGTATTATACGGAGCCTCTGGAGTACGAATCTGCTATTTACAAGCATCTTGAAGACTTACAAGGTGAATGGATTCCAGTACATCTTGGATATGTAAGATATCTTCTTAGTGCTTATATTCTTTTATCTTATGGAGGAGAAAATCCGGAAACAGAAGGAGATTATGATTATGCCACATTACGGGAGATAGACCTAATGCTTAGGGAACGTGGAGTATATCATAACGACATTCGAGAAGAGAACATTGTTATTAACAAAGAACTTGGCCATGAAATGCTGATTGATTTTCATGTGTCTTACTGTGACAAAGTTAATAAAGACGACTATTATAAACATTCTTATGAATCTGAAGACTTTTGATACAAGTCGAGATTTGGACCCTTTTAATTTGGAGATATTAATTTAATAAATAGTCAAGAATTGATATAAGTACTAATAATAAATTCAAAGATATATATATAATAGCTTTCTATTTGATTGAACGTAGAAGAAATGAGAAAAAAAAACTTTTAGATTTATTGAATTGAGACTACATAGATATTCAAGTGAAATTTGTGTTAAGTAAAATAGACGACACCTTTATAAATGATAATTATTAAAGAAAGTAATATTAATAGATAGCTGTATAAAAAATCTATGTATGATACTAAATAAATATAATTCATTACAGGTCATTAAAAGAAAAAAAGAAAGACGTGAAGACATTATTTATTGGGAATATAAGTAGTGTTGAAATTTTTATTGTTTTTCGTTAAATTGATATTCAGACATTTGGGGTTGAGATGAAATATTGTTTGTGTTTTGTTGAGTTTGCTCATTCTGTTGAGCAGCAACTTCTGATTGATTTTCTTCATCATTAGACTGATTTTGGTCTTTTTGTTGCTGTTGTTCCTGGTTACTATTCTCACTATCTTGATTCTTCAACTTATTATTATCAGTACCTGAAGTAGTAGTAGTAGAAGAAGAAGAGTTTTTATAAATAATGTACCAAGCATGAATTGTTGCTGGAATGCCACCCAATAAACAAAGCCCAGAGTTGATTGCCAATTGTTTGGAAAGACCCGTTTTGAGATAGACAGGAACAGGAGGAACAATCTTCCCTAAAACGGTTAGACCAACATCAGAAGTGACAATGCTTTTTGAAGTTGAGATCCAAGATGATGATGACTTTTTTTTCTCGTTTTTGATTTCAATTGAGTTTTTGTGAACTACAATAATGTGGTCACAGTTTGGAGAAGTGACGATTCTAGTTCTTTTTTGTTGTTTAGGAACATTGGTGGTAGTAGAGGTAGTAGAAGAAGTCATAGTTTGAGCCATTTTAAAGTTAAAGAGAGTTAAATTTGATAGTTTTATACTTTTGAGTAGATTTCAATTGTTTTTTTGAATGATTTATAAAAAGAAGAGAGAATAAAAAAAAAAAAAAACATTAAAAATTCAAGGAAAAGATGAGTCTTTTATAGACAAATATAATATTACGGAGAAAGCCCATTGAAAAAAAAAAAAAGGAGGCAATGAATGACAACTGACTCAATATGTTTTCATCTATATGAATCTGATGCTAGACTTAAAACTCATAGGAGTTAATATGAGAATAGAGAGAGTATTGGAGTTGACCGAACAGTAGAGTACAAACCAACATTTCGGAAAACCCGAAGGTTTGGAAAGAATGACTATGTTTATTTTGTTCTTTAGTCAAAAGTTCAGCCGTATTATAGATTTTTTTTTACCAATAGAATTGAAACGTTAATTTAATTGGTAATTAATATTCATTGACCCAAAAAAACAATCATTAAGGGATTCTTTTTGTTTATTTAAACTATTTTATTGTATTTTGAATTTTAAGATATTTTTTTGTCTATTTAGTTACACTATCTGTCATTATTCTTTCTTGATTTGACTGATATATATCTTTTTTAAGTATCTATCAAACTTTATAAAGGATTGTATACATTTAACAATGAATATCTATTTGTATTTTTTAACAAAAGGAACAATCAATAAAAAGATAAAGTTTATTTTCTTCAATCAAAAAAACTTTTAAAAGACCCTTTTTTTTTCCTTCTGGAAATAATTCTCCGTCTTTAACCGTTTGTATAGTTTTAATCGAGCCCAACAATGATTGATCTTTGCTTAATACAAAAGTCACATGAAAAGAAATATTATTAATCTTGATTATGGTTATGGTGCATAGCCAGTCAAATAATTAAAGTGAAAAATTTTTTTTCATCTGCCGTGAGTATTTTTGATCCAATGACTTTGAAAATTTTTTCTTTGATCAATATTTTATGCATTAAAAACATGTTACTATATTGTTATTATTAATAAGGGTCTAAGATGAGAAGTTTCTAGTATTGTTATTATAGTATTACTATAGTACTGAGTATAATAGTAAAGTTCGGATTATTCCGTTGAATGTGATTATTTTTTTCCATACTAGATCAAATCTGTCAGGTATCGTGACCGATTTCCTAATGGGTGTTTTTATTATTATATTATTTCTTAGTATACGGATAAGCCCATAAAAAAATTTATTTGTATGGTATAGTGGTATAGTAGTAATAGTAATAGTATAGTATAGTAACAATAGTAGTACTATATAGTAGTAGTAACAACAGTATTGATAACAGTGCTGCTGCTTCCTTTTTTTTTTTCATATACAAAAAAAGTGGCTGCATCAATTCGATTTATCACAATCCATCACAATCGTATTATGGAACAAAAAAAAAAAAGTACAAAGATAAGCAATTTTTTTTTTTTTTTTATTATTATTTGAAAAAAAAAATTTTTAACCTTCTTTCATTCGATATCATTTGATTTCAAAAGGAATATAAATATTTTAAACATTTCAACCGTTTTCAAATCAAAGTTTCATTTCATCAACTGTTTTTAATCCAACCAACCAAAATCATTATTCTTATCTTTATATATTATTATCCGACCAATCATATAATGTCACTACTCCATAATAATAATACTACAACTCCTATAAACAATAAAAGGAAAAAAAATACTCTAAGTAAAATAATCACAAGTGATGTTTTATTAACAGTCATTGCCAAATTTGCACCTCCAGTCCCTGTTTATATGAAAAAGGGTCTTTCAAAAGATTTGGCAATCAATGCTGGCTTGTGTTTACTAGGAGGATTACCAGGAACTTTACATTCATGGTATGTCATTTGTAAATCATCAATAAAGGAAAACAAACTACGGAAACAACAAAAACAACAACAACAACAGCATATAATTAGCATTCAAAATAATTCAATAAATCAAGTTAATCAAGTTAATCAAGTGGATCAAACTTCATCTTCTTCATCTTCTACTACTACTACATGTAACTGTCATGCTATATCAACTATTGGAATCTATGGCACAAATGAAGAACTTTACAACTGTACAAATACAAACTGTCCAAACTTTTATAAAGTCAATAATTTAGTTCACCATCATCATTATCATCATTATTATTTATCAGATGAAGAAGAAGAAGATTATCAACATGATATTGAGCATATTTCATCTTCAAAAATCAAATCCCCTTCTTCATATCTTTTTGATAATAATAACAATAATAACAACTATGATGATAATAATGAATGTGCAATCTTAGATGAAGATGATGATGATTATAGTCAATATGAACAAGATGTTATTGAAGGAGTTGAAATCGATATTGATGGAAATATTGTTTATGAAAATGGTAATAATAATAATTATACTTATTTTCAACAACCTAATTCTCAATCAAATGTTACTACCATTTTACAATCATCATCATCATCATCTTCTTCTTCTAATAACAGTAATAATTCACCAACTTCTCCAATATCTCCTTCATATCAAAATAATCATTATTACTATAATTCTAATAATCATATCCAATATTATCATAACAACCCTTCTTATGAACCGTTCCAACTGGTATTGGACTCTTCAAATTAAAAAAAATTAAACCTTTTTTTGTATAAATATTATCTATATTACATCCACTTTTTATATATTTTTTGCATCTCAAATTTTTAATAATTAATACATCTAATAATAATAAAATAAACCTTTCTATTCTTCATATTCATCATATTCATCATCATCGTCATCATTAGAAAACATTTCATCATCCGAAATTAAAACCTTTTTAGGAGCTGCTTTTCTTGTTGTTCTTCTAGGTCTTCTTGATGATGTAGTTATTTGAATAGATTCATCTCCATTATTATCATCATCATCAGATAATGATAATAATTCTTTACTATTCTGTTTTGATTTAGGTGCTGGCTTTTTCTTTTTTACAACTTCTGTAATAGCATCATCATCATCATCTTCATCAGATATTACTGTTGCTTTAGATTTGGGTGCTGCTACCTTTTTCTTTGTAGTCTTTTTAACTGGAGCTACTATATCTTCATCTTCTTCATCATCAGAAATTACTGTTGCTTTGGATTTAGGTGCTGCTTTTTTGGAAGCTCTTTTAGTAGTGGCGGCCTTTTTTGTAGCAGGTGCAACAGTGGTAGCTTCAACAGGAGGAGGCGGTGTAGGAGATGGAGTAATTTCTGATAATTCATCATCATCATCTGAATCAGAAATTATAGTAGCTTTAGATTTAGATGTTGCCCTTTTATTATTTTTATTCTTCGTTGTTGCCTTTTTATCATCATCAACTGTAGTCTTCTTTTTATCTGAAACTAAATCATCATCTTCTTCATCATCAGAGAAAAATGAAGAAGTCTTCTTTTTAGTATTCGCTGTTGAAGAAGAAGTAGTCTTGGAATATGTTGCTTTGGGTTTTGTAGATTTATTAAACAAATCATCATCACCATCATCATCTGAATCAAATATCGATTTAAATTTAGAATTTCCAAATATTGATGGAGCTTTGGTGGCTACTGTTGTTGTTGAAGTAGATATAGCTTCATCTTTTACATCAGACTTTGTACCTGAAGTTGCCGCTTTAAACTGCTCATATCCTTCAACAAATGAATTAAAAACATCATCAATCTCATCGTCATCATCATCAATAATAAATGCCTTGGTTCGTGGCTTAGGCTTTGGACTCTCTTGTTTGACTGAAGAACTACCTCCTCCACTACTCTTTTTGTTATCGCTTTCATCATCCTTTTTGACTGCAAAAGAATCTAATGTAGTCTGTACTTTAGACTTTGTTGATGATGATGAAGATTTAGAAGAATCGTCAACAGGAGAAACACTCTTTTGCTTGACCTCCTTTTTCGTATCTTTATCGACCTCTAAATCTTCAATAGGCTCAATCTTCTTCTTCTTGCGATTACTTGGAGCTCGTGCTGGTTCTTTCTTCTTAGTACTAATGACAAAATCATCATCATCATCGTCATCACTATCAACACCCTTTCTCTTCTTTTTACCGCCAGTCGTTCGGCCCTTGCCTTTACCCTTACCCTTCTTCTTTGGCAAAAGTGCTTCACGTTGCTCTCTATCGTCTTCCAAAAATTCTTGCCACTTTTCCAAAAATACATCCAAGTCTTCGTTCCACAAATCCTTTGGACTCTTGCGTAAGAGAATATTGAGCTCTTCTTCCTTGACATCACGATCACGCAACAACTTTTCGTATCTTTCACGTGTCAACGACCAAATGGACATACCAAGAAGATAATCGTAGTTGGGCTTGTACTTGCGAGGATCTTCAACATCTTCAGGAAGATCTTCTTCTTCGCTTTCTTCTTCGTCAACTTCAAGCTTGGGCTTAAAAACTGGCTCGCCATCTTTAGTAAAAGCTGGGAAATCGAGACGCTCCAAATCGGCAATAATATCAACCTTTTTACGGTTAGTCACAATAAGCGTCTTTTCAATAATCATCTTGACAAAGCGTGCTTGTTCAGACAACTTTGTCAACTGGTTGTGGAGCTGATTAGACAAGAAATTCTTGCGCTTTTGATAGAATTCTAATCTTATAAAGTAAAAGTCGCTGATAATTTCTTCAGGAGTAGAGTACTTTTTAATACGGTTTTGAGGATCAAAGGCAACCATGTTACTCAAATTGATATTAGAAGTAAGTTTGAATCGGTTCAACAAACCCTCTTTCAAGGACTTTTCCATTTCTTCTTTTGTAAGCTTGATTTCAAACTTGATGCCCAAGCCGTGGTCTTCTGTAAAATCTTCAATCCAACCACTCTTGTTGTCCTTCTTGTCGCGAAGTTGATTCAAAAGGAAATCTCTCATGTTGATGGTCCAAGTGTGTGGAGGAAGCTCTGTAATTTCAACTGTAGTCTCACTAGTCTGCTCGATTCGGCCAGAGGCTCTGTATTTGGTGGAATCAATAGGCGTGATTTCACCAGTCCAGCCTCTATACCATGGCATCATTGGAACCATTGGCTCATTATTCATCAATCTTCTAATGTTATCAATGATATCAACAGGATTATACGGAGGAATGTTTGTACTCCAACCAGTACCAATACCTTCAGCACCATTAACCAAAATCATTGGAAGAATAGGGACGTACCACTCAGGCTCAACAGTGGCTTCGTCATCCTCCAAATAATTGTAGACGTTTTCATCAGCAGGATGGAAAATCTTTCTCGTAATAGGGTTCAACTCAGTGTGGATATAACGAGGAGCTGAAGAATCCTTACCACCAGCTGCACGAGAACCAAAGGATCCTTTGGGCAACAACAAATACAAATTGTTTGAACCAACATAATCTTGAGCCAAGTTGACAATGGTTTGGACTAATGACTGTTCACCGTGATGATATCCAGTGTGTTCTGAAATGTATCCAGCAAGTTGTGCAACCTTGATTTCAGAGTTCAAATTACGCTTAAAACAGCCAAAAAGAACCTTTCTTTGACCAGGCTTCAAACCATCCAACATGGATGGAATAGAACGCATATTATCTGCAATACTGAAAAGAATGAGCTCCTTGTTGATAAACTCACTAATAGGAATAACTTCAAGAGAAGGGTCTAAATGTGTACCAGGGCGAAAGGCTCGTAGCCAGTCCTTTCTCTCATCAGCCTTCTTTTTGGAAAAGGCCAACTCAATCAAAGGCTTATCGTCAGATTGCAAAGCATGAAACTTTTTCAAATGCTTATCCAACAGTGAAAAGTATTCTCTGCCTTCTGCAGAATCAGATGTACCCAGACCCTTGTAATACTTTTTCTTCCATGTACAAGTTTTGCCAACAGTTTCTCTCCATTCTTCATACTCTGGCATTGTGTAAAAGGGAATGACTTCAGCAACCTTTTTATTTCTCATAACGGAAACCTTGATAATAGGAGTGATAAACTCGACAAGGAACCCAGGAATTTCAAGCAAGCCAGGGAATGTTGTTTCTAAAAAGTTGATAATAAGACCCTTGATATGACTTCCGTCGTGATCCTGATCTGTCATAATCATAATGTGACCGTATCGCAATGATTTTGTATCTGTGTAATGCTTCTTGTGTTGGAGACCCATGATTTGCTTAATGGCTTGGATTTCTGCGTTTTTCATAATCTGGTCATGAGACGCGTCTCGCACGTTGAGTAGCTTACCACGCAGAGGGAAACATCCGTAATAATCTCGCCCAACCACTGCCAGACCCGCTACTGCTAACGCCATGGCGGAATCACCTTCTGTCAAAACCAAAGTACATTTATAGCCTTCTCTGGTTCCAGCCTTGTTTGCATCTTCCAACTTGGCTAGGCCCTTGATACGACGTGATCTATCACCGTCGGTTTTTCTAATTTCTCTATCGGCGTTTCTTGTTGCAATATCTCTAACTCTGTCTAAGATGGGCGTTTTCATAATCTTTTTCAGAAATTCTGGTGGTAAAATACACTTTGATCCAAAGGCAGAGGATCTGGTCGTCAGCTGCTCCTTGGTTTGAGATGTAAAGGCCGGGTTTTCAATCAAACAGTTGATGAAAAGAAACATGTTGTTTTTGACTTGAAATCCCTTAATCGGAACTTTGGCTTTTTTAATGTATTCTGTAATTTTGGTGACAATTTGATCGGCAATGTATTGGACATGAGTACCACCACTGGTTGTGGCAATCGAATTGACAAAAGAGACTTGATTGAAATTGCCATCAGAAACTGCAAAGGCAATTTCCCATCTGTCGTTGATTTTTTCATGAATGATAACTGGCTGCTTGGGCCCTGTGCCTGCTGGATCAGAAGGATCTTGATCTTTTTCCAAAGCTTCAACAAACATTCCAGTATAACTTTTGAAATCTTTAATGTGCAATCTTTCTCCATTCAAAAACACTTTGCATCCAGAAAGACAGCCAGCAATATCATAAACACGTCGATATAAAACTCCCAGCAAATCTTTGTCGATTTTTTCCATATGGAAAAGTTTCAAGTCTGGCTTGAATGTGATTTTGGTGTATTCTGTAGCAGTGGCTCCTTTTTTAATTACTGGCTTGGTAACTTTCGACATATTGTTGCTCCATGATTGTGAATAAATAGTTTTGGTTTTCTTCTCAGCAGTTTCGACTTTAAATTCAGTTGAGAAAATATTACAAAGCTAATAAAAATAAAATCAGTTAGTTAAAAAAAATATAACTTTTAAAAAGTAAACAAAACACATACCTTAGCACCATAACCATTTCTACCACCAGTAACCTTCTTTTCATCATCGTCGTAGTTACTTGAAGTTAAAAGGTTACCAAAAATGAGTTCTGGGATGTAAATTTTTTCCTTCTTGTGAATTTCAATTGGAATTCCTTTACCATTGTTTTTTACAGATATAGTATTGGCTTCGGCATCAATAGTGACGTCTAATCTGTCCATCTTGGGATCCCGAATCTTGTTGTCTGCGGCGTTGACTAAAATTTCGTCAAAGATTTTGTATAAACCAGGAACAATAGTGACATCTTTGTATTCCATGCTCTTTGTTTCTGCGTTGAAAATCCACATTTTGCTTTCAGTAGGTTCAACTGAACCAATATATGTGTCTGGTCTTTTGAGAATGTGCTCCAACTGTGTCAACTTTTGATATTGGGATGATGCGTCCTTCTTAGAGGTCCCATTTGGTGCAATATTGTTTTCTTTATCATCCACATCATCCATATCAAAGTCGTCATCTTCATCATCTTTCTTAGAACTTTTGCTACTGGGCTTACTTCCGCCGTTTGCTGAGACTTCGCTTAAAGGCGTCTTTTTTGAAGCAGCCTTCTTTTTTGGAGCCGCTGCCTTTTTGGGCTTTGGAACTGTTTCATCTTCTACGATTCCATCACTTAGATCAGAATCGCTAAACTGAAAGGTCTGAGTTTTGGATTTAGCTTTACTAGCTCTAGGTTTGGAGTTTGTGGTTTTACTTGAGGTGACTGCAAAGTCGTCATCGCTGTCGAATATATCAGCCATGTCTACAGTATTATGATCTTAATAAAGATAGAAAATTGTAGAAAAAAACTGGTATAATGGGGTATCTGGGGTGAAATTTAAGATAAATAATATGATGGTAGAGGGAAAGTAAAAAGAAGTTAAAGAAGCTGAGATCAGATTTTCAAATACTAAAATAAAAACTCTATGTTTGTTTGTTGTTGTAAATAAACTGGTTGCCATGACAACAACATTACGAAATGTGAGCGTGCACAGCCGTGCCACTTCCCAATTTAGGTTTTTTACCTTTTTCAGCATCAGTCTAATGACTTCCCATCAACTGTTTACAAAAAAACAGTTCCTACAAAACTATAGATTGAAGATATGTTGATACTACCATAACTACCATAGCAGCATGACAACTCATAGATTCCAAGGTACATTTCGAAAACCAAGGTTATTATCAAATATAACGAGAAAAGCCTAGCGTTGGCTTCATATACACTTTGTAGAAGCATTTTTTTTTTTTTTTTTTTTTTTTTTTTTTTTTTTTTTTTTTTTTTTTTTTTTTTTTCATTGAGCCAAGCCGGAGGATACACTAGCAATGTCAAACTTTCATCCACTGAACATAGTTTGGTGGGCAGAACCTCCCTGATGTTCAGACTCAAAAAATCTCTCCTTTGGACATCGTATTGTGAAAGAATTCTAGTCTGTGAGTAACACAGAACGTATGGTGTGGTATTAATCAAAAGTGGTCAAGTTATAACTCGCATTAACAAGTCATTTTTGTAACTATTAAACTTTTTCTTGAAAAGCTGGTTGACGTGATGCTAATTTATGAATATTAGAGCCTTTTGTAACTATGATAAATACATTTACAAGCATAGCCTGATGTAATATTAATAAAAAATATATGAATCAGATGGCAAATCGTTGCCTTCTATACTGATCGCAAAGTCCCGAAGCTCAAACCAAGATATATTCAGCTGACTATACTTTCAATAAATCTATTTTTATTACCATCATAAATCAATACACATTCACTTAAAAGCAAAAAAGTTTTAGTTTCTGATTATTTCAAATGCCTGGGAACAGAAGAAATACTCGTAACGCTTCTAGCACTTCTGATCAACCGAAGGATGCTGAGCTGGAAAAGACAAATGAAACAAACAGTTTGGAAGATAAAATGACCAAAGAGAAAAAAGAAAAAGATAAACTGATGAAAGAAATCAGTGAACTGAAAACAACAATCAGCGGCTTGAAAAAAACTGTATCGAAACTAAAAAAGCAACTTGAGCCTCATCAAGATTCCACCTTTGACGAGTTCATAGATTGCTGTTCCAAGGTAGAGCAATATACAGAAATTATCTTTCCATCCACGAATACAAATACCACGACTGAAACAGCGACTCAGAGTTTAAATATTGTTGCCAAAATTGAATCTATTGAGTTCGGTCAGTCAGATATGGAAAACCTTGTAAATTTGATGAATAAAGAATATGCTCCCATTTTTAAAAAGAAGAAGTTTCCTTCTAACACCGTGATCAACTTTTCTACTACTAAAGGCCACGCGGTTCCTCCACAAAACGAGACTGAAGTGCTTTTATGGGTAAATACAAGCGTGGAAATTCCAGCCCTCATAGCGGCAAATGTGATTTATGAAGAGAAACTTGGACTAGAAAATGCAATTTCACAGGGCAAAGCTATGGAAGAAAAAATTCAAAATGACTTACGTATGATATATATGAAAGAAGCTGTAACGGTTCCTGAAGACTCGGATCTAGTGAATGAAATTGATTCATTGTGTCCTAAAGGGTTTTTTTGTGTTAGAGGTCGATCTAAACCTATCATGATATGTGACTACAAAACAATGAATGAGATAACTGAAGGCGATTATGAAGAGTTTAAAGAATATTGCAAAAGGTTGAAAGAACACAAGCTATTGCCAGCAGAAATGTTTTACAAGGATCCAAAGTCACCAGGATATGAAAAAGATCCTTGCTTTACAAAGTTCATGGAACTTTTTGAGCAAATTCATACACATATGACTAAGTATGGTTCTGAGTGTGGGTTTGTTACTTCGGGGTGGTGCTGGATCTTTTTTCTTGTCGATCCAGACGAGCCGGGATATTTGAAGCATCATGCTGTTTTTGTTAAAGATGCTGATGACTGGAAAAAAGCCTTCAAAATATTGCTTTCCATGTTGCTAAAACCATTATTAAACTATAAGGGAAAGATGGATTCCGAAAAATGGTATATGAAAGATGAAGATTTCAAGATCAAAAAAAGATTGGAATTATTCAAAGACGGTAGTAGTCAGAAAAACCAAAAAAATGCAAAAGGCAATGAAGATAATGGAGGTAACAAAAAAAATGAAGATAGCCTTCCTTCAAAAAGACTTCGAAAAAATGAAGAATTTGAATCAGATAAAGAAGCAAAACGACGAAATACCCGTTCTCAAACCAAGCAACCAGGAAAGTCAGCTTTATCTGATCAAAATTCTGATGATCAGCAACAACATGTTGAACATAACAATAAAAATGTCACAGCAGAGAAAACGGATGAAGAAGTAACAGTACAAACGCTGGATCAAAACACAACTACTTGCACTTCACCCGTTGAAACATGTAGGCTCCGTTTTGTTACGCAAAAAAAAGTAGAAAATACAAAGACAATAGGGCTTGTGTTCTTAGAAAAGTAGGAAACAATTTTTTCTATAGAAAAATCGATTTTACTATGGAATTACTATGGGATTGATATAAATACTTAGAATAAATCTAAAGTTATAGTTATATAAAATAGTTTCCTATTTGATTGAACCTGGAAGGGATGAGACTGAATAATGCGAACCATATCTTAAGGCTTTTTCAATTGACAATTATTTTTCTTCAATTTCTCCTTACAACTTTGACAAACTTTGGGCATGGCTTTTGAGTGTCTTGTCGAGTTTTTCTATGACCAACTTTTCAAACAATATCTAGGCTGAGTGAATGCAATAAAGAAAATACAAGATTATTCCTGAAACTTTGCATGCACTTTATTCCAAACCTTTTACAAAACAGAAGCAACATGTTTAATCATCAGTAATCTATCCAGGGTGTAGGCTTACCACCCATACGGCTACAGAAAGAGAATACAAAGTTAATCAACAGTTGACATATTTTTTCATTGATGATTCAAAGCATTTTAGTTTTCAACGCAAGACTTCAAGTAAAAACAACAGCTGATTTTTGCATCAAGTTAATGTTATAGAGCAACTCTATTCATAATTTTGTTTTTACATTGAGTGCAAGTCTCATCTTCGTTCCATAAGATTCATAAGATAAAAAGATTTCCAAGTCGTTCAAAAAGTTATCTGATTCATATCTGAGGTAGGACGTGAGCTAGGTAGGGTAACCAATTAATAAATCATTATATAGAACAATGGGGATGTCTAGCCTTACCATGTTGGAATCATAAAGATGTTTTTAAATGAATGGTATTTATGATCAAGGAGTCAATCAGATTAAACATCAGTGATTTAAAAAAAGGTTTGTGATGTAGGATTGGTCAAAGTAGTAAATCAATCATACCCCGTATTAATATTGAGGAGGTAAAAAAAAAACACTGAAAAGGAAATGCGTGATTGAAAAAAGCCCGTTTTCAGTTATTTCATGCCATTTCCAAAAATACTTCTGTAATTTTTTCAAATAATATCAATAAAAATATCAATAAAAAAAAACAATAAATAGATTTTCAAATCACAATTTTAGACCTTCCCCTTTTTTCTTCTTGTTTTTCTTTACTACTATACTTCCTCCTTTCAATACATCCATCACACATTTATACACACACTCAATCCCATAAAAGAAAAAAAAAACTTCCAGTTTCTGATTATTCCGAATGTCTGAGCTACAAGGTGATTCTGGGGCTCCTCCTCCTAGCACTTCTGATCAAAATTCTCAAGAGGTGATACGACAAAAGGATGCTGAGCTTGTAAGTAAACAAAACAGAATAGAGAGACTGTATGAAATACTAGACAAAGAAAGAGATGAAAAAGATGCACTGATGAAAGAAACTATAAAACAGCAAAAAACTATCATCGACCAGAAACTAGAAATCGATGAGCTGAAAAGAACAGTATCGGAACTAATAAAGGAGCTTGAGCCTCATCAAAATTGCACTACCCTTGACGAGTTCTTGGATTGTTCTTCCGAGATAGAGCTTTATACAGAGCTTAACTTTTCAACCAATTATATAAAAAAGACGGGTCAGACAACGACCCAAAATATGGGTATTGTTGCAAAAATTGAATCTATCGAGTTCGGTGAGTCAGATACCAACGAACTTGTAGATAAAATGAATAAAGAATATGCCCAGATTTTTGAGAAGAAGAAGTTTCCGTCTAAACCTGTGACTAAATTTTCTATCTCCATAGGTCACGCTGTTCCTCCAAAAAACGAAACCGAGTTAATTTTATGGATAAATAGGACCGTGGAAATTCCAGCCCTCATAGTAGCAAATGTGGTCTATGAAGAGAAAATTAGACTGAAAAATGCAATTTCACAGGGCAAAGCTATGGACGAGATAATTGAAGAAACATTATCTGCGAGATATAGAGAAGAGGCTGCAAAACATCCTGGAGGCTCGGGTATAGTCGACAATATTGATACACTCCGTCCTGACGGATTTTTTTGCGTTGATGGTAGATTTAAACCTATCGTAATGTGTGAATACAAAGCACTACATAGTATAACTGAAGGAAATTATAATAGTTTTAAAAGGCATTGCGAAACGCTGGAAAAACAAGGATTATCACCAGCAGAAATGTTTTACAAAGATCCAAAGGATCCTGAATATGTGAAAAATTCTGATTTTACAAAGTTTATGAAACTTTTTGAGCAAATTCATACCTATATGACTAAGTTTGGCTCTAATCATGGACTTGTTATTTCTGGATTCTGTTGGATCTTTTTTATTGTCAATCCAGACCAGCCGGGGCATTTGAAGCATCATGCTGTTTTTGCTAAAAATCCTAGACTATGGAAAAAAGCCTTCAAAATATTGCTTTCCATGTTGCTAAAACCATTATCAGACTATAAGGGAGAGATGAATCCTGAGGAATGGCCCGGAATAAAAGAAGAAGATTTCAAGATTGAGGAGAGATTTCGATTATTCAGAGAGGGTAATAGTCAGAAAAACCAAAAAAATGCTAAAGGCAATGAAGATAATGAAGGCAACAAAGATAATGAAGATGATGAAGATGGCCCTCCTTCAAAAAGACTTCGAAAGAATAGGGGATCTGCATCAAATAATGAACCAAAACGACGAAATACCCGTTCCCAAACCAAGAAACAAGCAAAGTCAACTTTATCTGATCAAAATTCTGATGATCAACAACAAAATGTTGAACATAACAATGAAAATGCCACAGCAGAGAAAACGGATGAAGAAGTAACACTACAAAAGCCGGATCAGAACACTACTTTGTCTACTTCACCTGTTAAACTCCCTAACAAGTGCAAGGATCCTTTGGATGAATATTGTACTCAGAAATGTCTTTTGGGACTCAAGAAAAACTTGCCAATGGATAAGAAATGTCCCAACTATAATGTTCACAAGCAAAACAGCCGTACGAAGAGAAATCGACACCCAATCAATTGCGATGAGCTTGTATCACTTTTCAGGGAGCAGTTTGAAAGCTACACGATTGCCATGCAAACTGATGACTCAAAAGAAGGTGCGATAGCAAAGATGACAAAAATCACAGTATACCCTTATGGGTATACGTTTGTTGGCAAAAAGAGGGTTCTAGGTTATGACTATCATTCGCAGGCTCTAAAGTACGAATCTGCTATTTACAAGCATCTTGAGGACTTGCAAGGTAAATGGATCCCAGTATATCTTGGATATTATGAATGCTCACTTAGTGCTTATATTTTTTTATCTTATGGAGGAGAAAATCCGGAAACAGATGAAGATTATAATGATGTCACGGTATGGGAGATAGAAAAAATGCTTATGGAACGTGGAGTTTATCATAATGATGTTCGACCAGAGAACATCGTTATTAACAAAGAACTTGGCCATGAGATGCTTATTGATTTTCATGTCTCTGAATGTAATGCAGTTAATATAAAGGACTATTATGAAATGGTCAATGGGAAATATGTATTATTATAAAATATAAGAAAATTTTAGCCAAACCTCTGTCTACTCTTGTACTTATTCCATATTAAAAAAATAAAATATATTACATATACGCATAACGCAAATATATTGTAACTAAATAGTTTGAAATACATATACTAAACAAGCAGAAGTTGAACGAGTTTTTAAACAATGTTTAAATAAAAAATTAATGATTAAAAACATTCCAAAGATTTTTGTAAGTAGGCTTTTGCTCAGTTGAAGTGATATTGCAATCATCATTCTTATTTGCATCACTATTGCTATCATTAGGAGTATCAGCAGTTTTAGCAGTACCAACACCAACAATACCTCCTTCTTGATTTTCACCAAGCCATGGTTTTTCAGCTTCAGCTTTGTAACTCTTTGGAATCAAGTAGTAGATTACTACACCTCCAATAGTCAAAACAAACCCGATAGGATATAACCAATATACATAATAACCAAAAACTTTGATACCAATTAGCAAGGCCCAGAAATCACTTGTCAAAAGAGACAAGTTATAGAATGCACTCGAAGACATTCTGAAGAGAATTGGTGCGGTAGAATAGAGTAAAATCATGGCAAGAGTAAAGCCTGTCAGATAGCCTCCAATAGCACTGCTCCATTGAGCATTTTCCAAAGAGTTTCTTTCGAAAATAGCACATTGAACACCAAGGATGAATGTGCCAAAAAACCCAAGCATTCCAACAACTTCATAGAGTGGCTTTTTGGATACCAAAAACTCTTCCAAAACATTAGAGAAACCATAACAAAATGCAGACAAAATAACATACAAGTCTCCCCTGATATGGTCCTTGGTTGTATAATTATTTTTACCAGTCAAATAATCGGATACAACAATCAAAACAGATCCACCAATACAGACAATGATACCAATAACTTGCGTCCAATGATATCTCACCTTTAAAAAGATGAAAGAAATAAGAACAACAAAGACAATTGAAGTATTATCTAACAAGGTAGCAGAAAGCATATTGGTATAGTCGTAAGCTTTCACAATAAAGTAGTTACCCTGACAGTCTGTAAAAGCCAAGATAAAATACTTCCAACCTTGTTTAATCATAATGTCCCAAACCGTTTTCTTGAAACCATATCGATAAAAGGTATAAGGAAGATAGATAAGAGCTAATAAAACATATACAAAAAGCGATTGGAAGGCAGGAATCGAGACGTTTCGTTCAGACATTAAAGAAGTCATGGTATTTGTACAGACAATACACATGGACAGGACTTGACCGAGGAGAAAGATTTCGAGGAAATGCTTAGAAAACAAGTATCTAAAAGGTGGAAGTCTCTTGGGAGTCTTCTGGCCATTAGTTTCGGGAGATTGTTCCAAGTCTTCAGTGTTTGTAAACAATTGATTTACTGGGCTAACTGTAGTACCGAAACCTGCTTTGGAAGAGCCTGCTCCTGTTTCAGTATCCAAGGAAGGAACTTTAGAAGTTAAATCCTTAGAACCGATTTCAGACTCATGGCTTTCACTAGCAGCGCCTGTTCTATTGGTATCAATCGTAGCACCGTAGAATGTGCCGGGATCTTTTACGTCTTGTTGATTGGGGATTGATGATGACATTGTATCGTGATATTTGAGACTGGTAGAAAAGTTTGAAAGTTCACAAAGAAAAGCAGTTTAATAGTGGATATTCAAGAGTTCTGTAATAAGCACGAGAGGAGAACCCTGAAGAAGGCCAATCGTACTGTTTGATAATAAAAGTTTGTTTTCTGGCTTCAAAAAGCTTTGATGATGAAGTAAAAAAAAAGGTGATGAAGAAAATTTTTTTTTGAATAAGTACAAAACGGCAACTTTATCTACAAGTGTAAATCCATCACCAGAACATTCTTACATAATTTAGCCGTATGAACATCCTGATTTAGAATTTCCAACTTTCTATGGAGATCTTTTGTATTTGTTCAAATGTTTGAACTCTGTAAAAAATTCAATGAGTTACAAAATAAAATGAGTTGAATTTTGTGATTTGATTTATTTACTCTTTTTGATAGCAAAATTCAGTATGTAATAGCTATTACTTTTTTGTTTGAATATACTCGCTTATCTTATACTTGTATATAATCCATATTTGGGGATTAGATTATATGGGTAAGGGTTTTAAATGGGGTTGTTGTATGCGAGAAATGAGGTCTTTGGATTAGGCTTTTTATATTTCTTCTTGTTTTATTTCTTTTCAGCTACTACTGAAAAGTTATAGTTTCAGTTATAATGACAGTGCCGAATCGTCCATTTTCTTACTGGAAATATTCTACAGCTGCTATAAGAATAGACTGTGGTCATACAGAGAATTCCCTCGATGTTTATTCTACCTCGGCTTTATTTTTGTACAATACTTTTGTTTTTTCACAGAATGGAAATTCTCCATTTGTGATTTTAACGACTTCTCCAGTACTTACCAACTTGAAGAATAAAAAGTTTAAAATATTTAAGATATTAGTATCTCTTCCAGCCTTTTCAAATGTTACAAGATCCGCTGATAATCAGTCGGTAGAGGATGTTGTAGAATGGCATCAAGTTCACTATGATGAATCAGTTCCATTATCTGGCTTCAATGCCAGTTTAGATTCGTTCTTGAAATCAGATCAATACAAAATTATTCCTGAAACTTCGCATACGCTTCACTCTAAACCTTTTACAAAAAAGCAACATGTAGAATTATCAGTACTCTATCCGGGGTCTACACTTACGTCCCTACTGCTACAGAAAGAGAATACAAAGTTAATCAACAGTTGGAACGACATATTTTTTATTGATGACCCTAGCGTTTTAATTTCCCACGCAAAGACTTCAAGTAAAAATGACCAACTAATTTTTGCATCAAAGTTTACGTTAGTAGTAAAGAGTAACCCGTTTGTTTTGGTAAATCCGATACTTTTTTCAAACTACATTTCAACAGGAAATATTTCATACCTTTTGAAATCAGCTACCAATAATCAATATGGTAGCAGCTTAATCCTGAGCGATATTAGATATCTGGATGGCATGGAGGGCGCACCAGTGTTTATTAGAGCGAACGAAGCTGAAGAATCTCAGACCAGCAATAACCCAGAGTTTTGCATTGGGTTTGTTTCTGGAGCTATGCGTAAAAGGAACGGGGAGGGTGATTTACTAATCATTACTCCATGGCACTCTGTTTTAGATGAAATATTTTCAATAAACAGCAGTCAGATACCAAACAGTAACATTCAGGCACTTGAGAAATTCACTCCTTTACAATCTGCCAAATTATTATCCAACAAAGCAATGACATTGTCTATACCCGAAAAACCATCTTCTGCTTTATGGACATCATTTAATGGAGTGCTACTGCTTGAGGTTGTCCATAACAATAGAAAAGTCTCATGGGGATCTGGTGTTCTTGTTGCCCCGGGTCTCATTCTATCCAACAATCACCTAATAGAGGTTACATACACCAAAGTGATTTGCTGGTACGATTCGGAAACCTGTGTTGATTTGAAGGTAATTGGAAACCCATTACCTGGAGTCGACATAATATTTTTTGAGCCACAAATTGAAGAAAGCCAAAGGAATCATATAGAAAAGTTTAAGCCGGTTACAATGTATGAAAACTCAATCAAGCTCGGCCAAAAGGTTGTTTCTTCTGGTTACGGTTTGATTTACCCGAGACAACTTAATGGCGTTCCTCACCAACCTCTTTATTCATCTGGAGTTATCAGTCGAAGAGTGGACTTGAAACTATTTGAAGAAGATTCTAAAGAAGATAACGAAGAACTACCCGTTATATACGTTTCTTCAGCTGGATGTTGGAATGGATCATCAGGTGGAGCTGTGTTTGATTTCAAAACAGGCCACTTTATTTCTTTAATGACGAGTAATGGTCGTGTGAATGAAACAGGCCATGTAATTCCTCAGATGGCGTTTAGTCTTCCATCTCCTGTTATCCAAGTTGCAATAAAGAAGCTCAAATCAGGCACAATAACACCTGTTCGAGAAATAATCACATCACTATGGAAACTTGAAGAGACGCATCCTAGCGTTGAAGCAACTGAAAACAGACATAATAAAAACGATGAAAAACTTGCAAAGTTATAATGTTAGTTTGAAATATTTAAACTTTATGAATTAAACTAGTAGATAATAAGCATCAATTCAGACTATATTTTAATCTCTTTATTTTATTTTTTTAAACACTGTATAAAACAACGCCTAAAAAAAACTCTGCCTGTTATCTGGCATGTTTTTTTAGTGTTGTAGATTCATATTTGGCTTGGTGTCATCATTAAGGATGTCAAATAAACAAAAAAGAAAACTTGAATTGTACTTACTTGAGTAATACACCAAAACCAATTCTAAGTGCTATGAAATGTATAGATGTTGGGAGTTTTTTAAGGAAGGTTTTGGCTTAGGCTATTTTTTTTTTTTTTTGTTTTGGGCTAGTTGCGCCAAAATCCAAACCTAACCTTCTTTTAGATAAAGAAAAAAATAAAATAAAAATAATACATCACCACCATTTTTTCTCATCACCAAAATCTGTACCAGCCTTTCCTTCTAGTTTTCTAACTCAAAAAGATAACGCGCCATAAAAAAACTAAAACTTATTTTTTTGATATCAAGCTTTTTGCTACAACCAAAAACTTCCAAGTGCTCTACGTCATTAGACAATTCAAAGAAACCCTTTGAAAAATATATAGATAAAAAAGATCTCATATTTATTATACATTTGATTTTTTATGCTCAATTTCCGCCACCTGTATTTCTAAACAGCCACTTTAAAAATTGCCCACTATTTCCTCTTTTGTTACAGATAGACACATACTTGGTGCCTTTTCATACTCATATTTTGCCTGATTATGAGCACTCCCGTTCATATACCGACACCTTCCAACAGAGTAAAGGTATACGAACTATGTAAAGACGAATGGACAGATAAAGGCACAGGGTATTGTTCAGGACAGTTTGTCAACGACAACAAGGACCCTGTGCTGATTGTTCGAAATGAAAACAACCGCAACGAGATATTGCTATTAGAATATATTCGAGGTGAAATTCAATTCCAAAAACAACAAGAAACACTCATAGTGTGGAGCGAACCAGATAAAAACGACATGGCCTTGAGTTTTCAGGAACCAGAAGGCTGCAGCATTGTATGCGACTATCTGGTATACGTCCAAAAGACTGTTGCCAAACAAATTACAATCATGGCTGTCATGTCCACTGACGATGGAGAAATGACCGAGATAATAGCAGGCCCGCTTAACTATCCTCCCGATCCTTCACTCGACAACTTAAAAGACATTATTTCTAGTATAAACCAACTCAACACATACCCCTTTTCACGGGAATCATTATTCGCATTCATATCAGAAACAGATTTCGTCAAGAATCTTGTGCGCGTTTTTGAACAAGCTGAAAAGCTGCACATGATTACAGAATTACACTTACTTTGCCAAATTGTAAAGCTTTTATGTATGTTTTTGCTCTTTTATCTATTCACTTCTTTTTTCATTTGACAGTTACTAACTATTTTTTTCAATAGTTTCACTTAACGAGACCCGAACCATTGAGTGCTTAATAGAAGATGATACTATAAGGGGTATTATAGGTGCTCTAGAATGTAAGCGATTTTTCTTCTCCACTAATTTCTGATATTAATTTGAATTTGATTCTAACCTTTTTGTATATTTAGATGATCCGAAATATCCAAATCTTAAGGCTAATCACAGAGAGAGCTTTAAAGATGATCGAAATTTCAAAGAGGTGCTTCCAATCGAAGATGAGACGATTAAAGCTAAAATAAAACAAACGTACCGATTACAGTTTTTGAAAGATGCACTAGCTCAGATTCTAGACGAACCCACGTTTTCAGTGTTATCCTCAATGATCTATTTCAATCAAATGGAAATTATCTTTTATCTGCAATCACACGATTATTTCGTAAAAATTTTAAAGCTATACAAACGACCATACCCTGAAAACTCGACACTGAAAAAACGCCGGCAAGGCGTCAAGTTCATCCACAATATATCTTTGGCTTCCAATACTTTTCAAACAGCTCAGAAAAAGGATATGTTTTCAACCTTGGTTAACCACGGTCTGCTGGCTTTACTTGAATTTGCAATTTCGGACATAAATCCCAAAATTCGAATGCTTGGTACTGAGCTATTAACCTCGGTCATTGACTTAGATCCTTTGCTAATTAGAGGATATGTTAATGAACAACTTAGTAAATTACCAGCAAATAATGGCAACAGTGCCATAGAAAACAATATTAATACCCATCGTTTGCTAAACAATAACAACGACTCTTCCTCACCTCTCTCACCTAAAAGCGCCCAAAACAATGATAATGAAATTAATTCTAATAACTCAAACACCTGCTCTGATGATTCCACATTCATACTAATGAAAACATTAGTATCTTTATTTATTAATGATCATGATATTGGACTAAAGTTCCAAGTCTTGCAAGCTCTTCAATGCATGCTTGACACTCCAGCAAATACATTATTTATGTCTTTTGACGAATCGATGCATGCTCAAAACCATAATGAATACGCACTCAACAATTTATTTATTTCTACATTTTACAAACGTTACGGAAACGAAATATTTCAGATTATTAAAGATTTCCAAATTTCTAATTCATCATCTCCCACATCTCTGTCAGATGCGTTAGTTGTTCGCCGACGGTTCTCACCTCTAAAACGGACACTCTATGAGCAAGTTTTTGATTTACTCTCGTTTTGCATAAGAACTCATGGAAACTTGTGTCGTGACTATCTGGCAGCAAACTCTATCTGGGAAGGTATGTCAACTATAATCTCCAACCCTTCAGCCAACAATACAATTCAGCTGGGTGCTATCCGATGTGCCAAGCAGGCGGTCATTTCGCAAGACGATGAATATCATAATAGCCTTATCAAGAGCGGGTGTGTAGACTCAATTCTGACATTGCTTATCAAAACCGAGAATCGCAACAATCTGATTAACTCGGCATGTCTGGATTTCTTGAAGACTTTAGTACTCGAGGAAGCCGTGACGATCTGCGCATATTTGATAAAAAATCGTGAAGTTGATTTAAAGGTCCATTTAGCTTACTCGAACACAGTGTTGGAGTTGATTCGGTTTGTTCAACTTCATGAATCCAATATAATGCAGTTACAAAGCGTCTTTGCATCAGCATCGTCTCCTTCTTCCTCAGCATCTTCATCCTCATCCTCATCTTCAACTAACCTGTTGACAGTCTCTACAAATGCCAGTTCTCCATTGCCATTATCAACTGCTGTAGCTGTTGCAAGTACGTCATCTTAATTTTACATATTAGTATATATTTATATATAGAAAAAGTTTTTTTTTTTACAATTTGTTTTTACCAGAATTCATTTTAGTCAATTCATCTGGATACATGTCATTTGCAATATTGCCCATTCTCCAAAGCCCAGCATCTACTACAAGAGTTGTACCGCTGACATAACTGGCAGCAGGGGATAACAGGAAAACAGTACCATCTGCGATATCTCTTGGAGTGCCCATTCTCTGTAAAGGAATATATTGTAAAGTCTTTTTGGCAATCTCTGAGGTTGGTGCCAATCGGTCCATACCTTCAGTACCTTCAATTGCGCCTGGAGAAATGACGTTTGACCTGATTCCTAAAGGCCCCAACTCAATAGCCAAATTGTTTGACAAAGCATCGACACCAGCCTTTGCAGCAGCAGCGTGGGTTTGCAAAGGTGTACCGGCATAATGTAACCCAGCCGAAATGAAAACATAGGCACCTTTATTTGCCTTTACTTGGTCGTATGTCGCTTTTGCAGTATTGTAGGACCCAATGAGATCGATTTCAACAACAGTTCTGAATGCGTTTGATGAAAGGTTGGCAAAGTTGGCAAGAAAGTTGCCAGCCGCACCTGCAATCACATAGTCGATCTTTCCCAGCTCTTTGACAGTTCTTTCAACAGCTGCTGTAAGTGTTGCCATGTTTCGGACATCGACCTCGCCAATGCCAATAACTTTGGCAGAAGAGCCTGGTGGAATCAGTTTCGAAAGCTCTGCAGCGGTAGACTCTGTCTTTTGTTTGTTGCGACCAATGATGGAGACACTGGCTCCTAAAAGGACTAATGCCTGTGATTGGACCTTGCCAATTGTTCCGGCTCCTCCTGTGATAAAGACAACCTTGTTTTCAAAGAGGTTAGGCTTCCAGGCACTATTTTTAACATAAGATTGATCTAAAGATGACATTGCTGATTCTTTGTTTTGTTTGTATAATTTTTAATGTAAAAAATTTGTAAAAGATGAAGAAATAAAAGACAAAACTTTGATATATATAATGAATAGTATAGATTCAAAAAAGGCCGAGAATGAGGGGTAGCTAGTTTGGCAATAAAAGAAAAATGATTTTTGTATTAGGTGATATCGATTACATAATGCGGAGGAAACAACCAACTCTGATTATTATTCAAATATTCGAGATAACAAGAAAAAAACAAAACAATCATTATTAAATAAATAGTATATGTATACTTATATAAAAGATATACATTCTATGGAATCATCTAAGTTGAGGAAATAGATTTAACAATGGAGAAAACTTGGTTTTGTCAACTTTATCTTCACCAAAAACATTCCAAAATCGAAGTGTTTCATCACCAGCTCCTGTAACTATTGTCCTACCATCTGGACTCATGGCGAGATACAAAACTCTATAAGTATGACCAGTTAGTACAGCAACCTGCTGTAATGATGGATATTTCCAAAGTACGACCTGGTTTTGCGAGTAGCCATGCGTCGAAATGAGTTCGTTCGACGTCTTGCTCCACGCCAGATTACAAACTTGGCTGCCAGTATCGATTTCGTTAATACACGTTCCTGTGCCAATATTCCAGAACCGGATTCGTTGGTCTGCAGTGCCTCCTCCACTGGCGAGAAGGCCTCGTGTATAGGGACTCCAGGCAATTGCCTTGA
This sequence comes from Magnusiomyces sp. LA-1, assembly GCA_029678045.1. NCBI lineage: Eukaryota > Fungi > Ascomycota > Dipodascomycetes > Dipodascales > Dipodascaceae > Magnusiomyces > Magnusiomyces sp. LA-1. Next base: position 2,823,654 of record CP115650.1, on the reverse strand, counting down.
TAGCCGCCTTGTGGTCGGTGAATCTGTACAGGGGCCTTTCTTCAAGCTTGTCCCAGATCACTAACCTGTTATCGTTGCCGCCGCTAGCAAGCGTGTTTTCATCAACGTTCCACTTTAGCCCACAGATCTCTTGTTTGTGGCCAGAAAGGCGCTTGATATAGTGGCTGGCGATGCGTACGTCGCGATGCAAGATTGTTCGGTCTTTACTACCTGAAGTGAGAATGTTTTCATTCCATGAAAGAGCACCAGCGCGACGGTTGTGTCCACTCATGACTCGCAGTTTTGCGCTGTGCTCGACGTCCCATAGTTGGACTGCTCCAGACTTGGTACCGACAGCAATATGTGTACCTCTTTTCATCCAGGAGACGGAGGTGACAAGATCATGAGACTCTAGCTGACACAGTTTGTTTACAGCACTTGTGGCAGCATCCCAGATGTAGACGCAGTTTCCTAGTCCCACTGAGAGCTTATTTGAGTCACCCCAATCTATTAAATTTAGATAGAAATCATCCACAAGATCGGGTGCATCTAAAACTTTGAAAGGAACTTTAGGAATTCCTCTGGGTCTTTTTCTAGGAGATAAAAGTAGTCGTTGAGACTGGACACCAACCGGAGAAGTAGAATAAATTTGATGCGTTGGATCGATGATATTTGGCAGTTGGCCGATACTAAGTAATCTTGTAGTTGCAATAGCTGATTCTGATAATAAATTGGATGATGCCAATATATCGTTTTGTCCAGTGGGTATATTATCATTTGTTATATCATTATTGTTATTGTTATTATTATCATGACTGGAAGATTCCAAATTTGATAATTCAGTGGTTGTCGATCTACTATTAAATAAATCTTCTTGAAAAAAAGAAGATTGGGTATCAATATTATTATGATATGATGGAGAAGGGGTTGGTAATGGAGAGGATAATGCAATGTGCGTTACTGTATGGTTTGAACTTTTGTACTGGAAAAGGTTTTTATTTGGGGTGGTTGGAGTGGATCTAGATAATCGTGGTGGTGTTTTAGAAGCGGTAGGGCGCAGGTGGGCACCAATATTAGACAAGTCTCCTAGTGATGATGATGACGATATTAATGGTGGGCCGGTTGGCAACGTCGACGGAACTTGGTTTCCAAACAGTTCGGCTTTTAATAGATCTGAATATGTTTGATTTGCTTCATCCACTGTTTTTTTATTATTATTCATGTTAGAAGGTTTGATATTAGTAAAATATCAAGAAAGAAAAAAAAACTTACACTTCTTGTGATTAATTAGATTTGTAGATGGTGTTGGCTTTGTAGGTGAAGATTGAGATGAAGAATCATTAACTAATGAGTATGCTGCTTGTAGGTTAATTCCAGAGCGATTGGGAATAAACCGATCTCCGTATATTACTTTTAAAGGAGAAATGTTATTATTATTACTGATAGAAGAATGCCGTCTTAAAGTTGTACTTGACCTTCTTCTTGGAGAAGGACGCGTTGGTGACGGAGGAAATACGGTATTCTGATGAGGAGATCGATGTATTGAACCCGGAGAAGAACTATGAGAGCTCCTGGGAAGACTCTGAGGAGTTATTGGAAGATGCGGAATGGCTTTGTTGTTGGTATCATGACGGAAATCCAAAGTTGATGATTTTGGTGTCAATGCCGGAGTAGTTGGGCCAGGAGCTGACATGGATGAATTTTTTAAAAGCTTTTAAATGGAGGAACGAAAGTATGATAGTGGTGAAGCAGTTAAAAAATATAGTCCAGCAAACTCTTGTTGTTAGAAGGGTTTGGTGATGAACTTTCGAGGAAGCTTTTAGGATATTGTTTAAAAGTAAAAAAGAAAAACAGCAAGATCAAAGGTATTTATTTAAATTGAATAGAAACGGTTTAAACCTGAGACAAAGAATAGCGATGGTTTTTTTTTTTTTAGACGAATTTTCGATACATGAGCAGTGTCAAAAAAATAAAAATAAATGTAAAAGGCTGCAAAACAGTTAAAAAAAAAAGCAGGTGGATGAGCTGTCAGACTGGGTATCTTTAATAAAGGTTTTAAAGTAGTGAACAAAGCCTTGTATAATACAAGATAGATATCTACCAAAAAAAAAAAAGACGGTGGATGGACAATTGCATTGTTACAAAACTCTAAATTTGTAATACATTTACAAGCAGTATTGTCTATCACATAACCTTTGTTACACCTACTTTTGTTTATATTGCCAGTCTCTTTCTTTTTTTTCTTCTGTCTACACCAAGTTCTCTTATAAAGCCTTTAACCATATCAAAATAAACCAACCTTTGATATATTATCATAGTTAATTAAAAGATCAGCAATGAGCAGCATTTTCTCCAAAACTAATTTCGATATTGTACCCTTTGAATAACAGACGAAAAAATAAAAAATAACAAACAATGCGAATTTACTAACACACTTTACAAATAGAGATCCCCCGATCAAATGAGAAGGCGTAAGATTGTCAAGAAGGGCTTCCGCCTGACATTGATGGTTTGTGGCCATAGTGGATTGGGGAAATCTACTTTCATCAACACTCTTTGTGAAGGTGAAGTATATCCAGAATCTCATACTGGAATTACTACCACTTCTGCAATGCCAACTATGGAAATTGGCACTCGCACAGTTGATCTCAACGAGCCTGATGGAACCGTCATTTCTCTTTCTGTAGTCGACACTCCTGGATTTGGTGACAACATTGACAATTCCAAGTGTTGTTCCAAGATCATTGAGTATCTCAAGCATCAGTTTGATGAGATTTTGGCCGAAGAGTCTCGAGTTAAAAGAAACCCTCGCTTTATTGACAACAGGGTTCATGTCGCATTGTACTTTATATCTCCAACTGGCCATGGATTGAGAGAATTGGATATTGATTTGATGACTGCTTTGTCTTCTTTGGCCAATGTAATCCCCGTTATTGCCAAAGCAGACACTTTGACAACAGCTGAGTTGGCTTTTAATAAAAAGTTGGTCATGCAGGATATTAAAGATTTTAACATTCCAATTTACTATTTTCCTTGTGATCCTGAAGATGAGGAAGGTCTCGAAGAATGCTTGGTTCTTAGAGAATTGGTCCCGTTTGCTATTGTAGGCTCAAATGAAGTTGATAAGGATGGCCATGAGTTTGTCCGTGTTAGGAAGTACCCCTGGGGCACTGTCAAAGGTAAAATGTCACTTTTGTTTAATTATACTGCTTTTTTATGCTAATTATACATGCATCGTTTTCTTTATTACAGTGGAGGATACTGAGCATTCAGATTTCATTGCTTTGAGATCTGTATTGTTTGGATCTCATTTGCAAGAGTTGAGAGATATCACTCATGAAGTTTTATACGAAAAATATAGAACAGAAAAGTTGTCTGAAGGAAGAGCTTCTTTTGAAGAGTATGTATCTCCAGTTTTTTTTTTTTTTACCCTTCATTTGATTATTAATATTTTTCCCTTATTATTATCGTTATTTTCCAGTCGGTCTTTTAGTAGATCTGAACGTGGTTTTATTGCCCCTACCATTCCAACAACCACTGGAACAAATAGCCATGGAATGTATTTGGATCAAAAGCTTTTGAAAGATATTGAAGAAAAAGTACATAAGGAGATTGAAACTAAGCGTAAGGAATTATTATTACGCGAGGAACAATTGCGAGACATTGAAGCCAGATTGTCTCTTGGTGTTCAAGGGGGTAACAATAATAATAATAATACCGGAACTTCCAATATCAGCAACCAGGCTAATAAAGACGAAGGGGTAAGTAATACTATTCCAGGAGGAGGCAGTAAATTTGAAGAGGGTGGTCGTAAGCATGGGGACACTGGCATTTAAGATTGCAATTTCATTTTTAATTTATTGTTGTTTGTATTGAATAGTATATAGTTGGGTATACAATAATAGTAAGAGTTTATTATTATAGTACTGTTTCATATTTTGAAAACAAAAAAAAAAAAAAAAAAAAAAAAAAGATTCCACAATGAATATTCATTTTTATCTAGTTCTATCTATCATCAATACCTAAATATAGTTTTTTTTACTGTTAAATGTTTCAAGATAGTTATGTTTGTAAATATCAGAGTCTTGTTTATTAATCTTGCCACTATTTCAGATATTATATTATTATTAAGTCAGTCGTATCATTAATATTGTTACATGGTGTGTAATGTAATATGCAATTATATAACAAAAAAAAAAAAAAAAACCTTTCCTAAATCACCATTTTTTATACTCACTCCTTCCTACAAACACCTTTCTAACCTTTTTTTTTATACTTTTCTATTTTTTTTCTTCATCATATACCACACTCATTCCCAATCTCTTGCGTTAATCTACAAATTACTGTATTGAAATCAAAATATATTAGTATTGCACATAATTTTCTGAAAAACGAAATCATTTTTCAATATCAATTTTTTCTTAGCATTATCATACACCAATAGTCTTTTTTTTTTTTGTTTTTGGCGTGTGCTTCATTAAATAGACTTTCAAAACAATATAGAAAACAAGCTCTAATTCAATATGAGTATACCATCTAGGGGTCGGTTTCTTTATGATGTCCGCCCTGTTCCTCTCGAAGAAGAGCCAAAACACGATGTTTCGAAACTCACAAATAATAAAGACTCATCTACAATTACTCCCTATACACTACTAGACAAGACAAAAACGCCTATATCTCGTCTCCCTCCAGAGCTTCTCAACCACATATTCAAATTCATTACAGAACGAGGTGACCTTTATAAAACAATATATGTCTGCAAATACTGGTTTAAGTTGACAATAGATGCCCTCTGGTTAAGACCCAACCTAGTCAAAGACAAGCCATTACTCGAGCTCTCAAATCTGTTATCAAAACCTGTATCATCTTTGACAGTCCCTTATCACTTGATGATAAAACGTCTCAACCTTTCAAGTGTAACAAACGCTCTGACCGACGAAATACTATTAAATTTTACTGTCTGCACCCAACTAGAAAGACTAACTCTTATCGGCTGTCAGGAAATTACAGACGAATCGCTGGTTCCCTTCTTTGCCTCCTGCCACAACATTCTTTCTGTCGACTTGACCAATGTTTTTAAAATCACAGATAAGTCAATCATCTCCTTGGCATCGAACTGTAAAAAACTACAAGGTATATACGCCACCGCTTGTAAGGAGCTCACCGACGATTCTATCGTTTGCCTTGCAGAGTCTTGTCCTTCCATAAAGCGATTAAAACTCACATCATGCTCAAACATAACTGATTACTCAGTTCAAAAAATTATTCAAAACTGTACTTCCCTAGTTGAGCTTGATTTGGCTGATTGCAACAAAATTTCGGACGCAACAGCAGCCATGGCATTTATTCGCCTTCCCCAACTTCGAGAGTTTCGACTCGCATTTGACATGAATATTTCTGATAGTGCAATCTTGTCGTTACCGCCTTCAGCATTTTATGACAAGCTTCGATTGATGGATCTCACTAGTTGTTCGCTTATAACTGACGACTCCATAGAGCGTTTGATTTCAGTTGCCCCAAGGCTAAGGCATCTTGTCTTAGCCAAATGTGTTAATATAACAGATCTTTCACTAAATGCAATAACCAAGCTAGGCAGAAATTTACACTATTTGCATTTGGGCCACTGCAGCAACATTACTAATCGAGGAATCAGCTCTTTGGTCAAAGCTTGCAACCGTATCGAATATATCGATGTAGCCAGTTGCACTCAACTCACTGACCAAGGAGTACAAGATCTTGCAACACTACCCAAACTGAGGCGAGTAGGTTTGGTCAAATGCCAAAACATTTCAGATAATTCTATCCTATCATTTGCTCATCGAACGGGTCCTGATAATACTTTAGAACGCATCCATCTTTCTTACTGCAGCAGCATAACAACTCATTCTATAACGGCACTAGTAAATGCCTGCGATCGTCTCACACATTTATCTCTGTCAGGAGTCCCAGCATTTCTTAAGGATGAGTTTACCAGGTATTGTCGTGATCCTCCTCCCGATTTTAACGAGCACCAACAAAGATCGTTTTGTGTGTTTAGCAGCACAGGCGTAAAGGGTTTACGTGAGCAGCTGAACAAAATGAGAGAAATTCAACTGCAAGAACAGTCAAGACTTGAAGCAGCAGGCATTCTTGATCGCCCACCAAACAATAACAACAATAATGTATCTAGTGTATGGAACTCGTTAACAAGAGATATAGCTGCTTTTGATGGTCAAAGAAATGCTTCTGCATTTACGATACCAGAACGAATTGATTTAGCAACAGTTCCAATAAGATTTCGGGGAATGCAAAACCAAATTCGCCAAGTTCATAATTATCCACTTGAATTAAACACTTTTCGATCTTTGCTAACACAGCTCATAATGCATGTTGGAATAAACGAAGTTACAGCTCTTCATATGGCTACAAATTCTGTCGACTCCATTTATTCTGCCCCGACAATTACCATCATTAATTTAAATCTATGTCTAGACGTTTTTTACACCTGTTTGTCCATGCTTCAATATCCAGCCTTTATTGGTATCAGATTCACTTTAATAATTTCTCAAGTGATGAATCATACTATGAATCTTTTGACTACATTATTCGCCAGTCGGGGAGTTGTTGAGCCTGATCAGGTTGAAGATATACAAGAGCAAATTATTAATAATGCAATTACATTTGCTCGAACCAATATCAGTGAATCAGTATTGATTCAACAATTCACAGCTTTACATAATATGATGGTGCAAAATGTTGCACAACTACAACAAATGACTCCAGCTGTAAGAACACAGTTACAGCAACCACAACAAGCACAAATTGTTACTGATAGAAATGATGAAGAAGGTGATGCAGTAATGACCGAGGTTGGTAATAATAATAATAATAATAATCACAACAATGATAATGGTGATAATAATAATAATAACAATAATAATAATGATGATGTCATGATCACTGATGGCATTGGACTGACTAATAATACGAATCAAGGCAATGGCCGTACCGGCATTGAAGGAAGTGCCTGGAATAGAACTACGGATGGTCCAAGTGGTGGACCTGTCATTGGACTTGCTTATCCAAATAATGGAGCAGCTCGAAGAAGGCAATCTGCTGCTAATGGATATACAGATCTTGCTTTATCTGACCAGCCAGCACTCGATTAAAAGCATTGTTCGTTGAGTCTTTATTTATATTATAATATTAAAAAAGTTGTAACTTTTTTATGTACTTTCATATTGAATTATATTTATACGTGTTATCCTTTTGGCTTGAACAAGAGGACTTTATTGTACTGGGATTAAAATTTATTTTTCATGTGTCTGTGTGTGTGTGATGCTCATTGTAGTCAAGTTTTCTTTTTTTTTTATTTGTGTGTAACATTTTCTTCTTTTCTTCTTACCTTTCACTTTATCATTCCTCATATCATCTCTTTTCCTCTTCCTTTCAGCTTACAAACTGCTTCATATTTCTATTTCTGAACCAGTATTCAATAAACTAAATGCATTAGCAATGCTAAATTTGATTTTTTTTTACTATTTAAACCTCTCATAATAGTACTTTGTTGACCTAACCACAGCTTGTCAAAATTCGTATCATCAATGTTATAACTCATCCTGAAGCACTTCAATCCCATTATTCTTAGTCCAAATCAGTTTTCAATGAGTCAAATACCTTTTGGATAATAAATGCTAACCACAAGCTGTATAAACAAAAACAATTTTCTTTCAAACCAATTGTTTTGCGATGAAACGTTCAACCAAACCACTAGGCGACTTCCACAATATTCAAAATTGCAGATGAAACGAAAATAAACAACATACTAGATACGCTCTTTTTCAGCTCAACCCACATAATAATACTATTTCTGTTTTCTTACTTCTATTGAAACAGTCTAATGAATATCAGTTCTGTCGGTTGTGAGGTTTTTCTACATTTTGTAATAGTAATAATGATGGTTATTGCGAGAAAAAAAAAAAAAAAAAAGGCAAACCCTTCTTTCGTATCTTTTCAGATCCTTTTCATTTCTAGTTATTCAAACATGACTGTTTTTCTTTGTCAGTTTCATACAATTCTTTTTTTGAATGAAACCCTTCATGCCATTTAAATGTGTTTTTTCACATGATAAACATTTTGCCAAAATATACAAAACACACAAAGCGTTCATAAATGAACAAAGGACTTTTCCAAACGGTAGATATCGAAAGTCAAAAGTATAGTTACTAAACAATAATATCTGGTAAGTAAGTGTCTTGCACTTTTTTCTAGTCTTATGCATTTCTGATTTTACTTCTCTAACATCATATGCTTTATTTTATTTTTAGTTTTGGTTTAACTCAGCCATACGATATTATGCTTTTACAAATATGATTACCTAGACAGATTGAAACTGAGTGTTAGTAAGACGTATCATGTTCCATATGATTTCAATGAAAAAGGTCTGGTTTCGACAATAATAATCATTTTATGTCAATACTATCTTTGCAAATCCACCCATCATTTTAATTGAACTCTTATCAATACATGATTGAAAATGGTTGGTATTTATTTATATTTATTAAAGACTTGATACCTAATCAATTGCTAACATCTTGTTATTTTCACTAGTTAAATAAATGAATTGCTATTTGACAATTTTGTCTTGGGAAAGTCTTGTAATCGATTCAAGCTCCTAAAAATGAACTTTTTGAACTCAACAATGACTCTGAATAGCTTTACAAAATTAAGCTGAGGTTTCACTATAATACCGGAAATTGATATTATTTCGTTTATATACCCGTTCTGACAAAAATATCCATTCAGAAATGTTTGCAAAAATTTTTTGGAATATCCTTCAAAGACTATATATATGATTGAAAAGGCTAAACAAATCCACTTTTAGATTTGAAAAGTCGGGTTTATATACGCTTCTGTCATCATTAACTTTCACCACAACTTTTTATTTTTGAAAGCTATCACTCATAGATTTTCATTAAAACTAAAATCAATGTCAAAAACTTCCAATCATTTTAGAAAAGTTAAAAACTTTGAGAATTCTAGAGCAGAACGACCTTGCTTTATCACTTGTAATAATAGCATTCAACTTTTTGGATTCAAAATTAAGGCTATTGCGACTTTCAAGGGGCTTGCTGTGTGAAAATTGATAGTTGAATTTGAGAATTCTTATAACCATTGACAATTGACTACTTTTGAATAGTGTTATTGGATATACTTTAAATTATTTTTGTTAGTTTATATAGTTTTCATAAATAGTATAGTTAGAATATATGTAGAAAATATTATGAAATACAAGGGGAGAGACGACACAGCCAGATTTCAAAAATAGTCTCTATAACAATAATTACGTAATTTCCCCAAAATTCTTAGAGATCATTAAAAACCTCGGTTTTCCTCCAGGGTTAGGGTTTTGCAAATCTGACCGAAAGCGCCTCCCTCCCCTTATCTAGGTTCAGCCATTCGAAATCAGCATTGTCCATACTGTCCCTACATGGCTTGCTTTTAAACTATATACACCATACTATACAAAAAACAAAGTAATAAGCATATCAACAAACATAGTTTTTAATTTTTTTAACCAGCAGATGATTTTTTAAAAGTGTGATATCAAAAGACCAAGGAGATTTTTTTTTTTTTTTTTTTTTGCCCAAGATGGTTTAGATTGACTGATACCAAAAGTTCAAACAGTTTAAAGGGCGTCCAATCTCAATTGAAATTGCTAATGCCCTCCTGGTTGTTATAGGAAGTATGCCACTGTCGAGTAACTTCTTTTTAACAGTTTTTAACAACTCTAAAGATATACTTTTCATCTCAATGCCATGGGTGACAGTAAAACCTTTCAACAATGCCAAAACGCAAGCTCCAGAAGAATATGCATGTAATAATAGGCATCAATAATCAAAAGCTAAAGTAAATGAATTGTTCAAAGAAGATATTTGAGCTTTGGAGACCAGAAGTTGTGCATTGATCCTCAGACTAATGGATCATTATATCCAACACTTTTGGTTAATAGAATTATGGGTGATTGTACTCATTGGTGAGAGGTGGTATATGAGCCAGATATATTCTTCAAGTTGGGCTTTAATTGATGATGCCTTGTATTTCTGTCAAACAGTTTAGAATGATAGAAACAGCTAACTGAAAATAAAAATTAAGTTATATAGACTGCAGAATCATTTTTTTCTGCGCTGATTGGTTTTGATAAACCCTATGAATATTCAGCTTGAAGTGCCAATGTAATATGAGTTTGGCTCTGAATTCAGATTTGAGGCTGTTAGCATTAGACGTAAGATTTTTGGATAACATTTGCTAGGGGTCTCTTTTTTTTTTTTTTTTTTAGTATAGGTATATTAATATTGTAATAGCAATAGATGCGATGAGCTTATGGCTGTGAGATCAAATTTGATTGTTATAACGTTTAACAGCTCAATAGAGTGACCATTAAAAATAACTGGTAGTGCTGGATGGTGGTGACATTGAAAACATATTTGATCAAAGAACTTAATTGATGTTTCGAAGCAGATATTTTCAACTTTTAAAGGGGGTTTCATGAGCTTAAACAGAGCCTTGTTACCACATCACTATAATATCGCAAAAAAAAAAAAGTTGTTAGCAAGAAAATATCTTAGATCAAGATGGAAAGCTAGTTACAACTTACTGTATATATGGCAATCAGTTTTTAGTTTGACCTTTGTATAGACTGTCTAGAGAATGAGAAAAAAGTTTCTAACCTCTAAATATAGTTTGGCTTGTAGAACCTCGCTTATGTCCAGGCTCAAAAAACTCTCCATTGCATACCGTATTGTATCGTGGCTGGTTAATCGTCTGTAAGCAGCAGTAGAGTTTGGTGATAATTCAATTCGACTTTGCAGGAACCGTCTTGGATTGGAGTTGCAGCTGGCTGTTTAAAATGGGGATAATGACCGACGCCGGCTGAAGATAGAAAACAAAAGATCTTGCGGAAGCCTTTTTTTTCTTTTTCAAACTCAATCCGTTTTTTTGTGTAAGGCACCTGCGTGAATTTTGGCTAAGTTTGGCTTCGAATGTGATAATGAATAGTAATATTGGGAGGTATATTGCATCAATGAAGGCAAATCAATGAAAGAGTTTTATGTTAAGCTTGCTTAATATCCATTTTCTGAGAGTCTGTTGGCAATGAAAGTCTTATTTTTGTCGGCTAGTTTTGAGGCTATCCTCATTCAAGTTCAAGTGTTAATATGTGTTTGAATTGGTACAGGAACAGAATAGTTAAGCATCGAGCTAGCAGCTTGAAGTGATGACTTTAAAAGTATGTTGAAAATGTGACAAACGTTGCAGAAGCGTTTTTTCACTTCTCATGGAGCGGAGCGGAGAGACTCGCTGCTATTCTTGAACTTTCATGTACTAGAAATTGTTTGGCTTGCGGGGCTTCTCTGATGCCCAGTTTCAAAAACTCTCCATTGGATACGGATACTATACTATAACCTGAAAAGTTTCTCGCCTGTAAGCACCGGAAACCAATACGCTCATGCGATTTTGGAGAAACTTTTCTGAAACTTAGCTTTAAGCGTTGACGTAAGTGTTATGGGGTTATAGTTGGAACGATTTTAGATTGGATTTTGGGCTCGGGAGCTGGTCATTAAAATTGTGAAAATAATGAAAGCCAATTAAAGATAAAAAACTATTTCCAAGTCTTTTCTTTCTTATCATTAGACAGAGCAGGAAGAAACTCTGCCAATCTCAAGCTTTCATCTACCACATAGTTTGGCGTACAGGACCTTGCTAATGCTCAGTTTGAATTTGTCGCTCTTTGCCTGCCCTGCCATGAATAGATATCACACTGCTATATTAGCATCAAAATATCAATACAGTGGTAAATCATTTGGGTTTGCGGAGACCTTCGAGAAATCAGCTTCAATCCATCTTTCAACTTAAAACAATGACGTGCACTGTGACACTTTGAATTTATTAAATCAGCAAAAAATGGCAATGAGAACTCAGATGTCAAATCTGAAAGATGGTGACCATGATAGCAGGATATCTGCCAATTTAGATTGGAGTTGAAGCTGAAGTAAAAGCCAGCTTTCCATTGTGCATGAAAAAGAAGTGGTTTTGGTTGTAATCTGACTGTTCGATATTGTGGTGTCAATATAAATTTGAAAAGAAGGTAATGAGGAAAGCCAATTGAGTGAAGACTTTGGAAGACTTTTTTTTCGCGTGTAGCTGAGCAAAAAGGCACGCGGCCAATCTCAAGCTTTCATCCACTAGACATAGCTTGGCTTGCAGAATCTCGCTAATGCTCAGCTTCAAAAAGCTCTCCTTTGGGTATCTTAGAGTAAAGGGGTTCTCATTTGTTAGCACTAAAAATTGATACACCAACTAGGTTTTGCGGAAACCTCGCTGAAGTTGTAATGTAATGTATTGTGGAGCAGAGTTGAATTTCCATTGTATGCGGAAATGCGGAGAGTTGCATTGTCTATTGGCTGTTTGAAATGCTGGAAATAATGGAAATCAATTGTAGATAATAAAAGAAAGACTTTGCGGAAGCCTTTTTTTTGATCTCATGGAGCAGAGCAGGATGTAATGCTACCAATCTCAAGCTTTCATCCACTAGACATAGTTTGGCTTGCGGAACCTCGCTCATGTCCAGGCTCAAAAAATCTCTCCGTTGAATGCTTTAGCGTGAGTGGCTGCTAATCTCTGAGCACCTGAAACTGATAGATCCATTTGGGTTTGCGGGAACCTTATTGGATTTGAGTTGGTGCTGGAATTGACTGTTTGTAAAGGGTGAAAGCCAATTGTAGATAGAAAAACAAAGCCTTTGCAGAAGCCTTTCTTTTCGTTATTTATCATCGAGCTAACCAGGAAGGCATGCTGCCAATCTTAAGCTTTCATCCACTAATCATAGTTTGACTTGTGGAACCTCACTGATGTCCAGGTTCAAAAAGCTCTTTTTTGGGTATCTTAGAGTGAAGGGTTGCTCATCTGTCAGCACCAAAATCTGATACACCGACCAGGGTTTGCAGAGACTTTGCTGAAGTTGTGATGCAACGTGGTGCGGAGTGAAGTTGAATTTCTATTGTATGTGGGAATATCGTGGCTTTCATTTTCGCTTACTGCTTGAAATAGAAATGATTGAAGCCAACTGAAGAGAGAAAACGACTTTTCGGGGAGTCTTTTTTTGTTTTTCTCATTGAGCATGCTGAAATAAGCACTGCCTATCTCAAGCTTTCATGAACTGGACTCATTTTTGCTTGCAAGGCCTTGCTAATGTTCAGGCTCGAAAAGCTGTCCTTTGGGTATCTCAGTGTGCCGGGTTGCTCATCTGCCAGCATAAGAAATCGAGGGATCCATTTGATTTTTTGCGGGAACCGTCTTGGATTGAAGCTGTGGCTGAAACCGTGGCTGGAACTGGAACTAAAGCTGGCAGTTTGAAATAAAAACAGTCAAATCCAATTGAGAATAGGAAATAAAATTGATTTTGTGTAAGGCTATTTTTGCTCATAGAGCGGAGTTGGATCGCACACTGCCAATCTCAATCTTCCCTTGGGGTATCTTAGTGTGACGGGTGCTCATCGGTTAGCATCTGAGTTTTACACTTCAATTCGGCTTTGCGGGAACTGTTTCAAATTGAAGTTGTAGACGGCTCTTCAAAATAGAAATGGTGTAAGCCAACCTCTGCAAAAAAAAAAAAGGAACCTTGCGGGAGTCATTTTTTTTTTATATCACTGAGCCGAGCACAAAGACACACTACCAATCTCAAACTTTGATCCACTAGACATAGTTTGGCCTGCGTAACCTCACTAATATCCAGGCTCAAAAAACTTTCCTTGGGAGATCTTAGCGTAGCAGGTTTCTCATCTTTCAGAATCAGAAACTAACAGTAATACAATTTGGCTTTGCAAAACCTTGCTGATTTTCAATTTTAAAAGATTCTGGTTTGGGTATTGTAGCTTAGAGGGTGGCTCCTCTGCAAGCATCGAATGATGATACAATCATTTGGTTTTGCGGGAACCATTTAAGATTGGAGCTGAACTTAGAGCTAACTTAGTTGAAGCTAGAAGTGAAACAGAAGTTAGAATAAAAAACTTGGCAACTACAACAGCAGGGAAAAATAGAAAAGCGATTGAATAACTTACCTGAAAGTTGCTAGTAGACAATGAAAAACGCTGAGAGGTAAGTATAGCTTCGTTTGCGGAACCAATGCTCAAGCTCAAAACGCTCCCCTTTGGGTACAATATTGTATTTTGGACTGTTGCTTCTTGGTAAGTAACAAATTTTGTTATTTCAATACGGTTTTGTGTGAACAGTTTTGGGTTGGTGTTGAAGTTAGAACCGAAGTTGGAGCCGGAGTTGGGGTCTGGGCTGGGGTCAGTGTTGAAGGTGGCTATATGATAGAAGCCAGCAGAAGATGAAAAAAAAGGACTTTGCGGGAGCCGTTTTTGCCAATGAGCAGAGTCATAAGACACTGCCAGTTTTAAGCTTTCATTCACTAGCCATATTCTGACTGGCGCAACCTCACTGATGTCCAGGTTCAAAAAGCTCTACTTTGGATATCTTAGCGTGGCATGTTGCTTATCTGCGAGCACAAGAAGTTGATACATCCATTTGGCTTTGCAGAAACCTCTGCAGTCCAAATCAGCCTGTTGATATAGTGGGGCTCAAAGTTGGGAGATCCAGCTAGAATGTAAAGTCTAGAGTTCAGAAGTATAGGCAGGAGCTGAATTTCACTTTGGAGAGCATAAGACCTGATCAAGGGAACAACAGGGCAATTATAGTTCATATATTATCTTTGAAAGCCAATCAGTGAGTATAAAAATATGATATCTGTAGGTGATGAAGAAAGTTCAGTGGTATATATAGCCTGCGCGACCTTACTAATGATCAGTCTGAATTAGCCTCTCTTTGTCTGCCGCGGTTGAACATCACACTGCCATAATAGCATCAAAATATCAATCTACTGATAAATCAATTGGGTTTGCGGAGACCTTCGAGAAATCAGCTTCGATCCATCTTTCAACTTAAAACAATGGCATACAGTGTGTCGGTTGGGAATCACTAGAAGCGCAGAAAATGACAATGAGAGCTCAGATGTCAAATCTGAAAGATGGTGACCATGATAGCAGGATATCTGTCAAAAAAAAAAGTCAATCTGGTTTTGCGGGAACCTTTTTGGCTTGTAAATAAAGATGACGTTGGGTTTCAATTGTGTTCTAGAATGAAGTGGCTTTTGATGTCGACTGGATTTTTAAAATCGTGTAAATGACGAAGGCCAAAAAACTGATACATCCATTTGATTTTGCGGGAACCATCTTGGATTTAAGTTGTGCTAGAGTTGGCTGGTTGAAATGGTGAAAGCCAAATGTAGATAGAAAGAAAAAAACTTTGAGGAAGCATTTTTTCTCTCATGTAGCAGGGCAGAAAGACACGCTACCAATCTCAAGCTTTCATCCACTAGACATAGTTTGGCTTGCGGAACCTCCCTGATGTCCAGCTTCAAAAAGCTCTCCACTGGATGCTATAGCGTGGAGGGTTGCTCATCTGTCAGAGCCAGAAACTAATAGATCCATTTGGTTTTGCGGGAACCTTTTTGGATTTGAGTTAGCTGGCTGGTTAAAATGGTGGTAATGACGAAAGCCAACTGTGGATAAAAAAAAAAGGACTTTGCGGAAGCCTTTTTTTATCATTGAGCTGAGCAAAAGGGCACACTACCAATCTCAAGCTTTAATCCACTAGACATAGTTTGGCTTGCGGAACCTCCCTGATGTCCAGACTCAAAAAGCTCTCCATTGTATGCTGTAGTGTGAAGGGTTGCTCATATGTAAGCAGCAGGAGAGGTTGACATTCCAATTCGGTTTTGCGGGAACCTTCTTGGATTGAATGCTGGTAGGAAAAAAATAGCTTTGCGGAAGCCTTTTTTTTTTCTCATTGAGCTGAGCAAAAAGGCACACTACCAATCTCAAGCTTTCATCCACTAGACATAGTTTGGCTTGCGGAACCTCCCTGATGTCCAGCTTCAAAAAAGCTCTCCACTGGATGCTGTAGTGTGAAGGGTTGCTCATATGTAAGCAGCAGCAGAGGTTGACATTCCAATTCGGCTTTGCGGAAACCTTCTTGGATTGAAACTGCAGTTAGAGCTGCCTTGGTTGAAGCTAAAAGTGAAAAGAGAGTTAGAATGTGAAACTTGGAAACAGCAGCATCAAGAAAAAAAAAATTGAATATCTTACCTGAAAGCTATCAGTAGACGATGAAGAAGGCTGAGAGGTGAACATAGTTTGGCTTGCGGAACCTCACTAACGTTCAAGCTCAAAAAGCTCTTCTTTGGATACTGACTGTATTTTAGCGTGGCTGGTTGTTCATCTGTAAGAAGCAACAGAGGTTGATACTCCAATTCGGCTTTGCGGAAACCTTCTTGGATTGAAATGCTGGTAGAAAAAAAATAGCTTTGCGGAAGCCTTTTTTTTTCTCATTGAGCTGAGCAAAAGGGCACACTACCAATCTCAAGCTTTCATCCACTAGACATAGTTTGGCTTGCGGAACCTCACTAATGTCCAGACTCAAAAAGCTCTCCATTGTATGCTGTAGTGTGAAGGGTTGCTCATATGTAAGCACCAGAAACTGATACATCAATTCGGTTTTGCGGAAACCTCCTTGAAACTCAGTTTCAATATGTGCTGCTGCTTAAATTGTTGGATTGAAAAGGAAGGTGTGCCAGGTTGGGTAACATTTTTGCTTTTTTATGTTGCTTCATTAGGAATGTTGCGTTTTTAGGGATTGTATAAATTCTGACATTTTGTGGAAACGAAGACCATTAAAAAAAAAATAAAAGCAGGAATTGGATTGTTTGAATTATAAGTATTTGAATTATAAGTATTTAAATGTTTGTATTTCTATAAAATATGTTTAAAAGAGTGAAAGGGAGTTATTGGAAAGGAAAGGTCAATGGTAGATAATTAAAAAGTGATGGATGGTAAGAAAAGAAAAAAAAACGAGAAACATGGATAGATATATTCTTGTTGATATTGTAGCTAAACCAAAAGTACATAAAATCTCTTGGTTTTTTTGATAATGTAGTGCACTTTATTTGTAACTGTAACAAACCTCTTCTAGATCAGATAGTCCCAGGTCACATGATACACGTGATATTGAATATTTGCCAGCCCAATCACGTGTAATAGGTTTTAGCACCACTATATTGAGCCGCATAAAAAACCAAAGAGGGCAATCTTTCGTCCGCTGGGCCTTTCCCAGTAGCTATTTAGCTCTAATTTTGCCATTATCTACTGCGTACCGTGCTAAATCTACTTTGGTCGTTAAAAAAATCAAAGTAAAATCGCATTTTTGGCCTTTAAAAGTGTGCTGGGGGCTTCCAAATGTTAAATTGTGATGGTTTTTGGGGAAAAACTATTATAATGTGATGAGCAAAGCTTATAATTTAGTAAATGTAAAATTAAAAACTTGTTTACGTAAATCGATATACTTACCCGATTAGGAAATAAGACTTGGGAAAAAAAACTGCATCATTTAGTAACTCAAAAATACATTTTTTTTTACTCAACAAGACCATACAACTATTTTACTACTATATTGAGCCGCACAAAAAACCAAAGAGGGCAATTATTCGTCCGCTGGGCCTTTCCCAGTAGCTATTTAGCTCTGAATTTGCTCATATATACTGGGTATAGTCTTAAACAACGTGTCGAGCCTTTAATTACCAATTGAGAGGTATTGTAACGATGTTGTTTAGTAAACTTTGGTTAAACAACGTTCATAATGTGATAAGGAACCGTAAAACTTGATAAACACAAAATATTAAGATTACGTATGTATTTACGTAAATCGATATAATTACCCGATTGGGAAATATGGGTCATGTCACAATAAATATTAAGATCATACTTATTATATATATAATAAAAGAAAGCAGCTGAAAAACAGTAAAATAAAAACTAGCCTTGAAAAAAAATGTATCAAGCATATAACTAAAAAAATTGATGTCATCTACAAATTTCAAAAGATGATAGAGAAATGGTTTGGTTACAGAAATTACATTATATGGTGTTTGAGTACCTTTGAGATCATGGTATTATGATTTTGTTAAAAAGCTTTCATACTTTATGACTAATAAATGCGGGAAAATCTTATTAATACTGATCGGATTTGTCGAAATTGTCGGTTTTTATGGTAAAAGAAATGGAAGGGAAGATTAATAGAGGCAAAACTTGTAATTGATATATCGTATACAAGGGGAGAAAATAGAAAAAAAAAAAAGAATAAAAGCCAATCTGTCTTGTTGTTGTTTACATGGTAGCCTATATCGTAGCCTCTATTAATTGACCCTTTTTTTCATTAATGCTATTACTCATATCGATGTTAGTTAATTGATTTGAATTTCTTCAATAATAATTCTTATAATACCTGTTTTGTTTTGTTTTGTTTTGTTTTGTTTTGTTTTGTTTCAGCTTTCATAACTTGATAACTTGATAACTTGATAATTTCTTAATTTCATAACTCCATAATTCTCTGTCCGACCAAATAATCAATGTATAAAATATCCTTTTATATATAAAGAATAATAATAAAAGAGGGTGGCTTTGAATAATTTTTTTTAAAAAAAAAAGGTAATGATAAGTTAATTAACGATACTCATTTAAAATTCCAAATTTAGTAATTGACAGTTTGGCGGGCGTTTGGCAGAGAGCTCTTGGTAAGGCTAAATGTGAAATTACTAGGTATAGTGGACCAAATAGGTAAAATATGCATGCTTATTACTAATCTTTCTTTCATAGTAGTATATCACAGTATATCTTGGTATATCTTAGTATAGTATATACTATGATATATACTATATATATCTTATGAACTATGGGCTAAGTATTATATGTATATACATATTTTTAATATCTCGACAATACCAAAAATGCTACAAACATCTCCAACTTTTTTTTTTTCAACAACACAAACCAAATATAAATAGCTTTTTTTCTCAATAAAACACTATATCAACCAAAGACTCGAACCTATGCCCTAAATGTTTTTTTCACCACTTTTATCAAATCGAGTTTATCTACTCCTAAGAAGGTTGGTAGAAGTTTTGGCTGGAGAAAATCAAAAATTTTTAAATTTTTTTTAAAAAAAAATTATGCAAAAAATCAACTTACAATCAACTTTAAAAGCTCATTAAAGCCCCCTAAATGCCCCCAGTAAGCTCTAGAACTCCCCCAGTAGCTATTTAATGGCTAAATCGACGATAACTACTTTGGTTTTTGAAAAACCAAAGTAATTTAGCATTTTTTAACATTTTTAATTACTTATAAACCTTCTAAATATCTAGTTGGGGCTGTTTTAGCATTAAATCGTGAATATAAACCTTCTTGTTGTTATATAAAATGGATATTTTTGCCCAAAAAGGAAATATAGAAGACTATAGAACAATCTTACAAAGATTTAAAATTTTTTGTTTTTGTAGAATCGAAATAGGTATCCAAATTGGGAATTTAAATTAATGTTAAATTGATGTCTTTTTCATAAATCGAAAATATAGTTTTTTTTCCCATTTTTTTTCTATTTTTTTTGGCCATTTTTTTGGCCATTTTCTATCTATTTCTGGCCTTTTTTATCATCCAAATGTACCAATTAGTATATAAAAGTCTCAAAATGTCCTAAAATGTCAAAACAAAATAGACATTTATAGAGCTTTTAAGAATTGTACCTTTAATTTTGTAAGCTTGGGATGGTAAACCATCTTGTTGTGATGTAAAGTTCTATAATTAAATCTAGAAAACAATAAAACAAGTTTATCAATACATTTTAATATTTGATTATGTATACAAAAATTATATATTACCCAATTGGTAAATTGATTCCATGTTAAATAATCGGGATCAATTATATAGTACTATTCCGGAGGTTGGTTTTGGGTTGACCCTAAACCTCTTTTCCTTTTTTTTTTATATATACTACATATTATTTTTTTTCTAACCTTACCACCTCCTTTTTTTTTATATATACTTTAACAATCATCACCAAGGCAACAACAATTCAACACTCTCTTACTCTTCTTACCTTGTTGTTACTTTAATACTATTAATATTCATGTTGGTTTCATTCGACTTTATAATAATAAGTTAATGGAAGACCAGTGTATTGTTAATAGTGCTAAAGTGAAAGCATGGCATGCTTCATGTTGTGTTTGTAATACCGTCGCCACTTTGATAGTTTTATAGTTTCCTACAAAGCTAAACAGGACTATCAAAGTTGGTAGCTTGATCTGGTATTGGAGAATACTGGTGAAAGCTATTTATGATTATTGCAATACAACTATTTCTTTTTTTTTTTTTTTTTTTTTTTTTTTTTTTTTTTTTTTTTTTTTTTTTTTTTTTTTTTTTTTTTTTTTCGACATTACTATAGCTTGATCTAGTTGTTGTGTTGTAATACCGTCGCCACTTTGATAGTTTTATAGTTTCCTACAAAGCTAAACAGAACTATCAAAGTTGGTAGCTTGATCTGGTATTGGGGAATACTGGTGAAAGCTATTTATGATTATTGCAATACAACTATTTCTTTTTTTTTTTTTTTTCGACATTACTATAGCTTGATCTGGTATTGGGGAATTCCAGATGAAGCTGCTGCCTTTATACTAATACTTTTGTCGACATTACTATAGCTTGATCTGGTGTTGGGGAACTCTAGATGAAGCTACTTTTTTTTCGACATTACCATTGCTTGATCTGGTATTGGGGAATCCCAGATGAAGCTGCTGCCTTTATACTAATACTTTTGTCGACACTACCATTGCTTGATCTGGTACTGGGGAATCCCAGATCAAGCTGCTGACTTTTTTTTTGATACCATTTTGCCTTTTTGACCATGTTTTGGTTGATTTCTGGATCTGTTTTTGGGGGAAAACAGGGGGAGTTATTGACTTTTTTTTTTTTCTGATACCACTGGGCCTTTCGACCTTTTCTCGTTGATTTCTGGATCTTTTTTTGAAGCAATACAGGGGAAGTTATTGACTTTTTTTTTTTCTGATACCACTGGACTTTTTGACATTGTTTTGGTTAGTTTCTGGATCTTTTTTTGAAGAAAAACAGGGGGAGTTATTGATTTTTTTTTTTCACATACCATTATGCCTTTTTGACATTGTTTTGGTCGGTTTCTAGATCTTTTTTTGAAGAAAAACAGGGGAAGTTATTGACTTTTTTTTTTTGTACTTTTTATGTAGTTATAACTGTTAACAATAGCTTTTCTGAAAAGGGTATCTCTTTTTTTCGTAGCCTCTGACCCTTTTTTTTCATTAATGCTATTACTCGTAGCCTATATCGTAGCCTCTATTAATTGACCCTTTTTTTCATTAATGCTATTACTCATATCGATGTTAGTTAATTGATTTGAATTTCTTCAATAATAATTCTTATAATACCTGTTTTGTTTTGTTTTGTTTTGTTTTGTTTTGTTTTGTTTCAGCTTTCATAACTTGATAACTTGATAACTTGATAATTTCTTAATTTCATAACTCCATAATTCTCTGTCCGACCAAATAATCAATGTATAAAATATTGCTGGTGGGAACAGAATTATAAGTGACTTTTGTCCCAATATTAAGCCTAAACTTGTAAACAAGTGGTGTTGTTACTAAATTCCACTCATTTTCATACATTTTTCTGATGATTAATGATTGGTAATCTATACTTCTCCTTATAAAGTCTTATATTTTTATTCAAATTACACATTTTTTCACCTGTTACCTTTTTAACCGTCATAATAATGTTTTTTAACTCCAAATCGAATGCTGTATTGGCACCCAACATATATAATCTTTATATTGGTTAGCTACCCATCATTGTTCTTAATAAACTTATGTATTGCTCCAGTCCCATATGCACGACCAGCCATCACTTATTCTATTATATCTATATAAAATTTTCCAACGAGTCAGTAATAGAACCTGTCTTAAATTGAATTGTAAAATTATAGATTTTTAAAGTCTCATAAAAACACCCAAAAGTACCTTGTCAATTACATAAAAATAATTGAATACGCTTATTATTATATCTGCTATGAATTTGATTTTTTCTCACTCTGGTTTCATTAGTATATTTTGTAAAAAAACAACAAAAAGCCTGAGGTATGTAGATTTTATTTGGACTACTCTTTTGTCCATTCCAGGTCATGTAGTTTGATTCAATAAAAGTAGGGGTGGTAGGACTTTATCCACATAGAAATGGGGAGGCTGGCCATAGAGTTGTTACAAAAAGTTGTTTACAAAATACCTAAAGTGATACCTTCCATCTCATTTATGTCATCAATTTCCTTCAAATCTATTTTTAAATCCTCAATTAAGGAATATAATACGGCTTATAAGCCAAGAGTTACTTGTTACAGTCATTTTACCGTTTGAAAAGCTGTCACTTTTAATGGTGACTAAGAATTGCCGAATTAGCTCTGAACAATGGAAGCACAGCCGTCTAGGGTTAGGTTATTCGCGTTTATAACGATAAAAACGCCCAAACCCTCGCGGAATCAGGGGTCAAAAAACGCAAAAATTTGAGAAGTCCGAAAATTTCGCCCTAACCCTGGTGGAAAGTAGCCCAATATCTAGACTTTGACAATTTTTTCTTTAAAATTTGGTCAAATTTTCAACAAATTTCGGAATCAATTTTCTTTTTTTATTTTTTTCATCCAATTTCCTCGATAACTTCCAATAAATAATTACATACGTTTGTAGAGAACCTTTTAAAGAATATCACCATTTCATATTTTTATCAAGCTCTTGATATTTGAGTACTAAAAATTTGCTAAAAACAATTTATTACTTTTTTTCTTCAAGTTTAAATTTTCACAATTCTAATTAAATTGGCGAAAATTTGACAAATTAATCATTGAATTAATTGATATGACTTTGAAAATTATACATTTGGAATTCCAGTGTTTTTTTCTATTACTTCCATTGTTTTTGAAGATAGAAGTCAAAGTATTTTGATCCACAATGTTGTAATTTATGTTGTCGAAAATGTTGGTTGGACCTTCCAACAGCAATTCCATGATCAGAACATTAGTAAAGATAAAATGGATTGCGAAGTCTACAGATTTTTGAACAGTATCACATACATTTTTTAAAATAGAACATCAAATTATTGAATGGTAGTAGTAATATTTTTCTCAATTATATATGGCTTGTTTGCGAGGCAAGTTTCCCTTATTTAAATTTAACCAAGACCTCTCCGATATTTCTTTTCATATTATTATAATAGCTACATCAACCAAAAACTTTCCAACAATCAATTCAACTTATTTTATGTTTTTTTAGGATACTTTGTATCCAAATTTCAATAAGTCTTACGAGATTTGGTGCCGATACAGTTGCATCTAAGTGACAAGCCACAGTCTCTCCTCTTTTTTTTCCTTTTTTTTTTTTTTTTTTTTTTTTTTTTTTTTTTTTTTTTTTTTTTTTTTTTTTTTTTTTTTTTTTTTTGTAGTTTGATTTGTTATTGACAATGCTTATTAGAAACGATATTTGCCAGTATTGCAGCCTTTTTCAAAACGAGTTTTCAGAATAATTATTGATATGAATTTTTTATCTTCTATTATATTCTTTGCATTTGCACCATGAAAACTTGTGTAGCTTAGTCAAACATAAAAAGTTTTGTCTTTTATACAGTTATAATCTTTTTTCAAACCAAATCGGATGTATGCATATTCAAGTAATCAATACTTTTTATTTATAGCCAGAATAAAAAAAATAAACAAAAAATAGCTTTTTTACTTATACATATATATTCACTAAACATAAATAGTCTTGTACTGATTTTTAGTAAAATATTTAGTACTTTTATCATAAACAACATTTTCTTTGCTATCATAATGAGTCTCAACATCATATGAAACAGCGTGAAGAGTTTGATTATCTGAAGCTTTAGTTGTTTTTAAAGTTTCATCCTCGGACATGTTTTCTAAAGTGTCTGCCCATTTAGAATTAGAATTAGGAGAAGCAGTAGCAGAAGTTATGACTTTCGATGAAGAAGTCTCATCCTTTTCTTTCAGAGAGCCATTATTGTTGTTATTGTTATCGTCACTATCATCTTTATTTGCAAGATTGGCTGTCTCATCAGAGCCAGGTTTATATACTGGAGGACAGGGAATAAAATACTTTTCAGAGTTGTAGTCTCTGCTCCAGAGGTTGTATTGGATACCAGGATCAGTATTTTTGTATGCGCCAGGAAACTTGACACCTTTAGGACGGGCCTTACCGCTGCCAGAGATCTTAAGGTTCGTGCAGGAGGGATAAAACTGGGCCTTGTCCAAATTACGAGCAGAGTGAAGAGCAAGTAGTTCATGACGGAGAAGATAATATCCTGACGCAATGTTATGAGGAATCGTGACCGTCCACGTATTATTGTTTTCAATAAGCTTCTCGAAAGCCCACTTGTCACCGAGCCAGCCGGCTTCATCGATTTTGAAGTAGGAGAGTGACGATGGGTCTGAGACTTCGGAGCATGGCTTGCTGCCACAGTTGGCAAGATAGGTCATGGTAGGTCCGCGGTGCGATTTTGGCCATTCAGTCCAATAGAAGGTGATTTTGTCGCCAGCTTTTGCGTCAGCAGTAAGCTCACCTTTGCCAGTGATTCGATTAGAAGTAATGTCTTTGAAAGAAACAATTTCAATAGGACCATTACGAACGCCCCAAAAAGGCCAGGTAGCAGGCTTAGGGACAGGGTTTCTTAAAGGCTCAGAGTGTGGCATAAAGCCCTTTATCCAGGTTTCGCCAATCTTAAAGTCTTTTACAATACCATGAGCATGAGAAATGCCAGCGTTAAAAAGCAGACCAGTTGCTGTAATAGAAACAAAAAACTTTGGAAAAATCATATTTCAATTAGAAAAAAAAATAAAAAGAGAGACTTTTTTAGTTGGAATTTGCGAAAAAAAACGATAAGAGAATGTATTATGAAAGAGAAAAATATATTTATCTCAAATTGAAGAAAACTGAAATATTTATATGTCAATTTCACAAGAATAGCCACAACAAAAAAAGTTTTACTTTCTTGGAAATCACAGTATAACAATCAATTAGATTACTCAATATAAGCTTACTGCAAAACTACTCTTTTTTTATAGCTTAAAATAGTCGACATAAGTGACCCTTTTTTATCGTTAACATTCTAAATGTTAAAAGTATATATAGCATTTTCGTGTAATTTTATTGGCATTTTGTTATTCAGTCAGAAATATTCAAAATCCGGTTTTGATACAGTGATGGTCTATTTATTGAAGTTTTAAAAATGCAAGGGAAGTAGCACAATCTGAAAAGAAATAACAATTAAAGTTTTGGTAGTTAGTTTTAGAAAAAGATTTTGAAGAGTAGAGAGATCACAACTTGCAATGTTTCAGTGACATCAATATGGCGGGTATGTTTTCTTGGTAAAAAACAAAAAAAGAAAACTGAAAAATGTTTATTGAAGAAGTAATAAAGGAATTTGTTTTTCTATTGTAAGTTGAACCAAAAATCTTAAGTGATAAATGAGGGAAAAATAAAGGCTATTATTATAATAGTTATAGAGATGTTGATAAACGAATTATGTATAGTGAATAAAAAGTCAACATTGATATTTGATAATTAACCATATACATCACTATATTCTCTGAAGATTCTATCAAAGATTGTTTCAAAAGCGTTTACCTATAATATACTTACTTTTTATTTGGCTTATACTTCAACAATAAAAATTTTTTTTTTTTCCAAGAACTTTTTTCATGAAATTAGATCTCGAAAAATACAAAAAAAAAAAGGTTTAACCAAAAACGTTTTACTTTTTTGTTACTGATACTATTTTTTTTTTTTTTTTTTGTTTTAATTATTAATTAGTCTATTATTATACTGATCAGATGAGAGATAGCAACTCTAAAAATGATGCAGGAGAAAAGTATATATGATTCCAAAAAAAAAAAATATTTTTAGAGTTTGAAGAGGAGTCGAATTTTCAAAATATCATTTGTAAACTCTCCTACAGTAGCAGCACTTTTTCATCTTTTTGTACAAGGAGAGAAGAAGAAGAAGAAAAAAAATATCAAAAGTGGTGTAGCATTGTTATTTTTTTACCATTCTTTATTATACAACATTATCTATCTTAAAGTATGCTTTGAAAAACAATTATATTCATAACGAAAAAAAAGAGTATGAAAAACCAAAAAATAATAATAATAATAATTATAACCTATATATAGTAACCCAAAAAAACATATTTATATAATAACAATAATAAAAATAAAAAAAAAGTTCCAATTTTTAATTATCCCAATATTCAAAACATTTATTCATTTCTGATTCTGATAAACAAGAAAGATATAAACACTTTGAAAGTAAATTATGGTTTGGTTCAAAAGTATAGCCATAAGCTGATACTGAAGGATTAGAAACTGAGATTTCAATGTACTGAAGCAAAGATTTGATAATTTTTGCTGTCGTTTTGAATCGTTCAAAGTTTATAAGAGCATCTTTAGTAGGAACTTGGTGATGATTGTGATGATGATGATTGTTTTGTTTTTTGTTGGTTGATGTTGAGGATTGCGGTTTTAGGGAAGGTTTGTAAGCAGTGGTATTAGAAGAAATATATTTGGGACGCTCAGCGTTAAATGTCAAGTCATTTAAAAAAAGACCTAAAAATGGGATGCAACCAACAGGCTGTTGTTGTTGTTGCTGTGAAGAAAGGAGATGCTTGTTTTTTGAAAAGTTGGTAGAAGTAGTGTTTGGAGCAGTAGTAGCGGCAGATTGACGAGAAAGAATTTGGTCCATTTCAACTCGCAGTTGCTGAAAGTTTCTCAAGGGCGAACAAAGTTGTTTTAAAGTTTTTAGCATTTGCTTGTCTGTAGCTGAAACATGTGCCCAAGTCTTTTTCAAAAGACGTTTGCGTTTCTTTGGGCTGCTGTATTTGTTTGCAATGCTGTTACTGCTTCGAGATGATGAGAGAGCAACAGGGCTGTTGATACTTAGTTCTTGTTGGTCAAGTTCCTCGCATTCATCAAACTCGATATCTTCATCGTACTCAACAAGCCAGCTGCTTAGAGCAAGAACAATTTGCATCATGGTCGAGTAGTTTTGAATGTTGCGACAGTAATGAGCAACGTGAATAAACTTGGAAATTGTCAAAGCGCGGAGTTTGTAAGACTTTGTCAAAAGGATTTCAGATTTGACCCATTCGACTGTCAAGTTGAATCTAGAAATGACAATTTGGATACCACTTCTACTACTGCATGCTTCATTTTGGGTATCAACAGGCTTGAGTTGGAAATAGTTGATCAAAAATTTGAGCCAGCTTTGGTTTTCTCCTTTTTTGAAAATCATACTGTTGATTTTTTGCCAGTTGTTGCTTGCTTGGATATCGACTAGTTCGCGCCAATCGACTTCATTCAAAGCGTCTCGCTCAATAAGTGTCAGCTGCTCAGCAATAGACTTGGAAGAGTAGTTTAGAATAAAAGGGGTATGGGTGCCTTGGGAAACACTAGTCTTGATTGAGAGTAAATCATTGTCAGGCCAAGATATATCAATTGGCAAGATTTGAGAAACATTAGAAGGTTTAGATACTGTCTCTGAGTTGATTGGTATTTTGGATGGTAGTGGAGTGCAAAAGTTGGAATCCTGATTTTCTTCTTTTTCATCTTCTTTTCCTTTATTTGGAGTAGAAGTGACAACAATGTTAGGAGGATCGTCATTGTCCAATTTTTCAGTTGGTGGAGCTTTAAACAAAACAGATTGAATCTTGGAGTGGTCAATGTTGCCAGCTGGATTTTCCAATTCTGCAGCTTGCGTCATCAATTCTTCTGAAAGTTTTGGGAAATGAAGTTTCTTGACTTGAACATTATCCTCAGACGAGTTTTTCCGTGCAGTTACTTGAGAGATGGAATTGCTGCGAGAGAGAGTAGCAAAAATTTTTGAATCTTCAGCAACTATTTCTGGATGGCTATCAATTGAATATAGTTTGTTGTTGTTTTGGTTAGGAGTATTAGGCCGTGTTGAAGAAAGAGAAAAGGGGAGACTGTTTTTTCTAAATTTGAACTTGGTAGGACTAGAGTTGGAATCAAAGCTTAAATCTTGGCCAGCCGCTGTTGATGAAGAAGCAGAAGAATAAAATTTGGGAAACTTTTTCATTTTTTTCGTTGGAGAAGAAGGTAATGAGTCAGTAGTAAAAAGCTGGGCCATTGCCAAAGCCGAGTTGGATCGTTTGAGCTTTGAGGGCTTGTTGGAGTTTGTACTGTTAGATTTGTAGCTGTTGAAGAGAGAAGACATGGATTTCCCCTTGGTCAATTCTGGACGCCGCTTGAAAGAAAACTTGTTGCTTTCAGTTGGATCAATATTTTCGTCGTTTTCAGTGGTATCAAAATCAAAACTAGTGTGCACTCGTAGTTTGGTTGGAGTTTCAAAAGCTTCGTCATAAAGACTGTTGGTACACATGGGAAATAGAGAAAATTTTCCCATTTCATCAGGACTTGAAGGAGAAAGTTTATTTTCAGATATGTGCTGGTCTTTAGAAGTTGAGCTGGAAAGAGGGCTAATGATGGAAGAGATGGGCGGCGAAACAAAGTAGGTGGAGAGTTGAGTAGGAGAGCTGGTCAAAAAACTTGGCTTGGTAGATTTGGGTAAACAACTGGGCTCATCGTTTTCGTTTTCAAGAAATGCTGTAGATACTGAAATGTTGTGAAAGTGGCTGTTGGAAGGCTTGCTTTTACCTTTGGATTGGGTTTGCTGTAATTCCTTTTTAGAAGTGTTGAAAGAGACTGAAGAGTTTGAATTGTCCATGGGAGGAGTAAAAGTGTCACAAAATTCTAGACGATTTTTTGTAAATGAATTGTTAAAGGAAGTCGATGAGTCAAATGTTTTGGCAGTAGCTTCTTCGTTCTTTGTATCGATAGGAGCAGCAGCTTTTTGATTACTTTTGGGAGTTTCAACAAAGGGGTCATTAGACTCAAATATAGAAGACCCGGCATAGCACGTATACTTTTTCGAAGTCGAAGCACTGTGATCTGTTTGGTCTTCATTTGGATCTGGTATTGAGCATGTTTCCAAGTTGATTTTTTCTTCAGGCTTTGTATAAACGCCCTCAAGCTTTTGTAATGCAAGCTCTACTGGGTTTTCATCAGAGGGAACTTCTTCATCTGGAATATTTGCTAGTTGATTGATTATATCTGGGCCCAAGCCAGGGTATATTTGTTTGTGATGATTGTTGAGCAATTCATTTTTGGAAAGGGGGCCGCTGTTTGAAGTGTTGATGTAAGCAGAAAGTGTGATTTTAGAATAGTGAAATTGTCGGCGTGGAGCTGTGGGGTATTGATTGTCGGAATCGGCTATCGAAATACGAGCTAGTTGATGGTTGAGACTGTTTGAAGAAGAAAATATAGAAGAGCTGGTTGTAGTATCGTCATCATCTTCATCGAGTCTAAACTTTGGTGGTTTGTCCAAGCCATTGAGTTTAGTGCGAAAGTTATAAATATTGTCGACTCGGCGAAGACCCAGGCGAGGCTGATTATTTCTAGTTGGGGATGCATGGTTATCTTTTTGTATAGGATTGACAGGATTAGTATACTCGGAATATTGAGAGTCATAAGAATCATAAGATTGAAACGATTGAAAAGAGCCTCCATTGAGAAGAGGGGCGTTTGGACATTTTGGATTTGACATTAGAGAGATTTTATCATCTTCATCTTTTGTCACGTCTAATTCTTTAATATCTAGTGATAAATGTTTTAATGGTGAAATTTGATGGGCGATTTGAGATTTAATATCGAGATTGTCTAAAAACGATACATGGTCAGTGCTGATTTCAGGGTCGTTGTTGTTAGATTCGACATCATTTGGAGGTTGACAAATTGCAATGGGCGCATCAGCTTTAAATGCAGAAATGTTTGAGGAAGGCCGTGAAGAAGGTCGTGAAGAAACAGTCAAAAATTGGCCTGATTTATGAGTGGCCTGTGAATCAAAGCTCAAATTCATACACATTGCAGAAGAAACCATGGTTCCAACGCCAGCTGAAGTAGCGCTACTTTCATTTTGACCGGAAAAATCTTTTGTAGTGCTGGAGCTATTAATGGTATCAAAGCTAGCAGATTTTGTGTGACGACGAGTATCTGAGTTTTGGTCGAGATTATCTAGTTCAAAACTGAAACCGAAAGCATTGTCTTTGGTAGATGGTTTGGCTGTTTGATTAGGTTGGTTTTTTTGCGGGGATGTTGAAGTTGAAACGGCGGCTGGTGCGTTCTTCTTCTCAGGCGGCGGCTGTTTACTATTATTTTTTAAAATAAGTTGCAGCTCTTGAATTGTTCTTGCGCTTAGAATATCAATTTGAGTGTCATTGTGATCCAAATAGTTGAAAGAATTGTGATTAAAAGGTGTTGAGTCGTCGTGCATTGGTTTGTTAATATTAAGGAATGAAGGCATAGAAGCATATTTTTTAATTGTTTGGGGAGATTTTTTGCCTTTGTTTGAGTTTTGTATTGGATCTTCATTGTTATCATCAAACCGAGTCCGTAGATTGATCATCGACTGTCGTCCCTTTAATTTTGATTTGCTGGCTTTTAGTGTTGGCTGGTTATGTGCTACGACTTTATTGAAAAACCGCGATATGACCTTGTTTTTATGATGCTCTAAACCTCTTTTCCATTTTTCGACCATGAGTTTGATATGTTTGGAACTAGAGTGAGCTGGATCATTTTCTTCTTTGTCGGGCTCGTTGTTGCTCTGAGTAGTGGTGGGTTTTGGTTTTGAAGATAATGATGTCGAGGAGCATTTAGGCGGTATTAGGCCGGAATGAAGGGACCTTCTAGTGGATTTGGTATCAATATCTTGAGTTAGGGCCATTGGGGCCGAAGGGATCAGCTTTAAAAACTTTTCTGGAGTAGGGGGAAGAATGGAGCTTACTTGGGCATCCAAGGGGGGATCCAAAGCACCACGGATCAAACTAGTACACCACCATAACTGTTGAATATCTGAAGGAGCTGTATTGTTTATAGTTTTTTCTTTCTCTTGTTCTGTTTCGGAATGTTGAGGTTTTACTTTTGATTCTGTAGGTTGAGGGTCGGTTATTAAAGGCTTGGTAGATGGTAATTGAGTACTACTTTTTTTATAGAGAGATAGGATAGTGGTGCGTCTTATTGAGGCTTGTGAAATGAGAGAGTTTGTTCTTGTGGGAGTGCATGAGCCAACAGAACCGCCTGGTAAAATATTGTTTTTGTGGGCATCATCATTAACTGCATTATTATTACCGTCGTTTGTGCATATAGAATTTTGATTTGAATTAAACTCGTCCCAAAATAAAGAGCATGATCGCAGCCATGATTTTTTCAATTGAGTGAGAATATGAAGAAAAGTAGCGTTTTGTTGGACTGGAGGCCAAGAGTAGAGAGCATTGACAAGTCTAGCAAACTCCACACGTAGATCGTAATGAGGAACAAAGTCATCTGCAAAAAAGTTTAAAATCCAATGACGAATTAGGACAAAGGTCCGAACAGCGACATCTCTACCAAACTCATTTTCATTTAGTTTATCGGAAGTTGGTTTTGTTTTTTCCGAAGAAGAAGAAGAAGAGATTGTAATGCGTGACTTCCCCTTTAAAGTATTGTTTGATGTTACACTAGCAGGGGGTTGTGTTGTAGTTTCAGATTTTGAGTGATTAGGAGTGCAATTATTAAGGTTTGACAGAGGAAGCTGATGCGATTTGGAATGGATAAGCTTTGAGTTTGAAACTTTGGCGTTTGGACATGCTGCTGCTGCTGCTGATGGTAATGTCTGTGAGGAGGGAGGATGATGGGTATTATTGTCAAATTCTATTGCCCAAGCTAATCGAGAAAAGACTAGTTCGAGTAAAATAAAGGGATCTAGGAATAGACGATATGTGAGGAAAAAGTCGGATATTAAATCATAATTGAGAATGTCGGGGGAGGTTAAATAGGCTATAAACATTTCTGGAGTTGCAGCGGAAGGGTAATCTTTTGAGGCATCTGATGTGGCGATATTTGAAGAGAATCGAATTTTGGACATGTCTTTTCTAGCTTCTGGAGTGGACAGTGAGTCATAGATTGAAGGGGGGAAATGTTTTAAATCAAAGGGCCATTTTTGTTGATTTTGAGATTTGGATTGTTGTTGAGATTGTTGTAAAGGGATGGTGTTTTTAGAATTGATAAAGAATGGTAATGAGTCTCTTTTATGAGGAGAAGAGTATGAATAGTTTGAAGATGTAGGATCTATTGAAGCAGATTTGAAATTGAATCTTGTAGATGATGATGATGATGCTTGTAATGGAGGTTTATCTAGATTTTTAGGTGGTGATTTGAGTACATCATTTTCTGATTTCTCTTCAGGCTGTAGAATGATCATGATAGTAGTATGTTGATGCTGGTGATATGTTTAAAATGCTGAAAATATGCTGGATATGCTGAATATGAAAAATGAAGCAAACAAAAAAAAGAGCAATAGAAAAGAGGATTGAATGATGGTTATATATATAAATAAAAATAACAATAACAATATTATTTTAAAAAATAAATAAATAAAAAGAGTTCGCTTAATTAGAAATTTAATAAAGGAAAAAATATTGAGACAAAAAAAAATATATTTTTGAGTTTTCTAAAATGCTTTTGTTTGATACTGGTACTGATTTGATTCGACTGAATGATTTGACTTTGCTTTTTTAACTTTGTTCCTTGTTCTAATATAATCATTAATCAAATAGTATCGAATCAATGAATCAATCAATCAATCAATGGAATAAAAAAGCAATAAATGGAAAAAAAAATTTCAATTGTTTTCAATCAATTTTGAGAGTTCTGGAATGAATAGGAGGTTATTTTTTTATAAAAATTATCTCCGTTCTACAGACTCCCTGCTAGTTGTCACAGTGACTATTTTTACATTCTTTAGATTTGTACATATTGAAAGGGTTTATTCTGTTTTTTTTTTTTTTTTTTTTTTTTTTTCTTTAACTAATACTACTAGGATCAACGTAGAGTTAAAAGGAGATGACATATATAGATCCTTCTTTTTAATATGCTTATTTATACAATAAGATTGGAATCTATGCTATACAAAGGAAAGAAATAAGTGAAATTGGAGAGAGAGAGAGAGAGATTCCATTTATTTTTTTTTTTTGTTTTGTTTTGATCTTGTTTGGGATTGAAAAATGTTGGAAGAAAGGAGTGCTTTGTAATGATTATGTCATGGTTGATAATCATCCATTCTATTTTTGAAATATTTGTTCTTTTAGTAGGTTTACTACTACTCTTTACAAAAACAGTTTCATATAGAGATTCCTTTGATTATTCAAATATATATATCTACCAACTCTATTTTCATACAATCTTTTTTTTACAATGTCTAGTGGAATTGAACTATCTTGTAAGTAAAAAACCTATTTTTTAAAAACACTTTTCTACTCAATTCTTTATTTTCTAATTTTTTTTTTCTTCAAGTATCAAAACAACTCGAGTCTGAATTCGCTCAATTGATCAACAATCAGACAGCTAGAGCCTTAATTGCTCATATTAATGGTGAAATCATTGATCATCAAGATACAATTAAAGGATCAGATAATTATGAAGAAGATTTCGACATTCTTTCTTCTTATTTAAAAGAAGACGAACCTCGTTATATTATTTACAAGCATGAAGATAATGACTCTGAAAACGCCAAATACTTGTTTATTTTGTTTGTTCCAGATATTGCAAAAGTCCGTTCCAAAATGATGTACGCTTCAAGTGCTGCCGCTCTTCAAAAAAAACTTGGAGGTCCAGGAACTTTTAGCTCAACAATCTACTGGACTGAATTACAAGAGGTCTCTAGAAAGGGATGGGAATCACACAAGGCACATGAGGCTTTAGCTGCGCCCCTGACTCAAGAAGAAGAGTCACTTCGAAATGTTAGAGAAAAGGAAGCTACTCAAATGTTGGGAACAACAGCAACTAGAACGCATTTGCCATCTTCAGTTTTCCAAGGGTCTGGTGGAAGCTCAGTAGGAATGAAATTATCCAAAAACGCAGAAGAGGCATTACAGCAATTACAAGGAAATCCGGGGTCGGTCGTATTAATTATTGACATTCCAACCGAAACTGTTGATGTTAAAACCGTGACTTCAGGTAAAATTGACGGATCTGCCTTTGCTACAGACTCGGCACAATTCACTGTATACAACAAAGACGGTAATGATAACAGTGTAGTTGTTTTTTATACCTGTCCCAGTGGTACTAAAGTTAAGGAACGAATGATATATGCCACTAATTTTAAAAGTATTAAAGAACATGTTACAGCAAGTGGATTATCAATAGCATCAAGTGTGAGTATTATTTTTTTTTTTTTCTATTAAATTTCATATTGATTCAATTACTGACGTTTTATTATTATTATTATTTTGATAAATATAGTATGAAGGAAATGATGGAGATGAATTGTTTAAAGAATATGAATCAGATTTACAAAAACAATCTTCTGATAAACCTGTTGAATCTATTTCCAAACCTCGGTTCAACAGACCCAAGGCACCAGGACGAAGACCTCGTAATTAGAAAAACCCCAGAATTTTTCACATGTGTATTTAATTAAAGCTTTTAAATATCATGAATAAAGATATATAAATCAAATAAATAAAATAAATTTGGTTGAGGAAACTAAGATGATTATATATCTATTATATACAACATTTTGAATTTGTTTCAAGATAATGATATGCGATATCGCAGATGGTTCGGAGTTTGGGGTGTGGGATAAAGGAACACTATTTGCCAATCGGTTACATGTCGGGTACAAAAGAATAATGATGTTTTTTTTTCCTATATACATACACAAACAAACAACTATGGAAGACTTAAATAATAATAGTATACTTGAATAAAGAATTGATGAAAAAAAATTAAAGACAATGACCAATGAAAAAAATGACTTTAATCAAAAAGATCAACAACAATTACTAATGATATATAAAGAGGTATTTATGGAAATAAATAAAACCAAATGTCTTTTTTTTTTTTTTGTTTTGTCAAGTTTTATGTATAGGTATCAAAATGCTGGGGTAAAAAAAAACAAAAAACAAAAAAAAACAATTCTTCAACCAATTAGGAGTTTATCCGCATGAAAGGACTATTGTTTTAAAATAAATAAAAAATAAAACGGATTAAAAACCCGAATAACTATATAATTTTTTTTTTTTTTTAATGGATGACTGGATGATTTTTTAAAATCTTTATAAGAAGAAAGAGAATAATAAAAGTAATAAGAAAAAAGGCCTTTGATTCGTTTTTTATTTGTATGTATAGTAGTAGTATTAGTAGTAGTAGTAAAACAAAGCAACCAAAAATTGTGCAACGAGTCTTTTTTTCTCTCCCCCCCCCCATCCGACCGAATAGCGAAGCACCTAGGCCCCGGAATAAATTGCCAATTTGTAACTGTAACATATCATGTGATTGTTTTTCTACTGCCAAACTTCACTTTAGAATCGGTTAGTGTACCCAATTCAAGGTCCATGGCTAGTGTAATTTTTTTTCTAAAAATGTATTACAAAAAAGTTAATCACAATATTGTCACACGAATTCTTCCTTCTTATTTGTGGAGAAGCCAAAAATCAAAAAATGATTGGAAAATGAAATTTTTTTTTTATTTTGTTCAATTAATGCTAAAAAAAAAAAAATTGATATAAATACTCTGCTTTCTTCCCCCCTCCCCTTTTTTTTATTTTTTTATTTTTTTCCTCTTTTTTTCCTTTTTTTTAAAAAAAACCTTTATCTATTTTATCTTACTCTCTTCCTAACAAAAAACAAACAAACAAACACTTTATAAATAATATATATATATATAAAAAATGGGTGAAAAGAAGAAGAGCAAAAACGCAGCTATCGATTTCGTTGCTGGTGGTACCGCCGGTCTTTTCGAAGCTCTCTGCTGCCATCCTTTGGATACCATCAAAGTAAGAATGCAACTTTCCAGTAAACAAGGCCAAGTCGGTCCAGATGGAAAGCCCGTCAAGAAGTTGGGCTTTATCGGTACTGGTATTCAAATCGCAAAGAGAGAAACTCCTTTGGGTCTCTACAAGGGTCTTGGTGCCGTCGTCACTGGTATCATCCCAAAGATGAGTATCAGATTCACATCTTATGAATTCTACAAACGTCAATTAGCACCAAAGGACGGTTCCAAATTACCAACCTGGTCCAATTTCGTTGCTGGTGTCGGTGCAGGTGTCACTGAAGCTGTCCTTGTTGTCAACCCAACCGAAGTCATCAAGATTAGATTACAAGCCCAACATCACTCAATGGTTGATCCTCTTGACGTCCCCAAATACAGAAACGCTGCCCACGCTCTTCTTGTCGTTGTTAGAGAAGAAGGTATCGGCGCTTTATACAGAGGTGTCACCTTGACTGCTGCCCGTCAAGCCTCCAACCAAGGTGTCAACTTTACCGTCTACTCTGAATTAAAACAAAAACTCCAAGAATTGCAACCCCAATACGAACAACTCCCATCATGGCAAACCTCCATCATCGGTCTTGTTTCCGGTGCTCTTGGTCCTCTTTCCAACGCTCCTCTTGATACCATTAAGACCCGTATGCAAAGAGAAGGTGGTGCTTCCACCGAATCTGGTCTCTCTAGATTTACCAGAATCACAAAGCAACTGATTGCTCAAGAAGGTATCCACGCTCTTTACAAGGGTATTACTCCTCGTATCTTGCGTGTTGCCCCAGGTCAAGCCGTCACCTTCACTGTCTATGAAAAGGTTAGCACTTTCCTTGAAAACAAGTTTAACAATGTTGATGCTTCCTCTCTTTCCAAGTTTGAAGAATAAATTTAACTACCCTCCCCATTTTTTATATAAAAAATATATATAATAAAAAAACAACTGAATCATGTTTCTTTAAAAAGAAAAACTATTTTGTATAGTAATGTTTTTTAGAAAAATCTTTTATCATTTCTTGATTTAGAAATATATAAAATAAAATGTAGTAGTAGTGACACTTTGATTTAAACAATTTGATTGGATAGATTGCTAATATTTTTCAAAAACTTTTTGATATAAACAATACAAATTAATACAAACTTTTGTCAAACTAAAAAATTCCAAATTAACTAGCGAATAAGAACATAGAATGTGGGTTTTTTTTTTTTTTTGGGTAATAAATTATGTGGGGTGATTAGATAATCGGAATGTCTCGTGACGTAGTTTAATAATGATAATAATGATCCGTTTGTCGTTGTCTAGAATACTTTTTCATTTCTAATCAAAAAATAAAAAGATAATAATAATAATTCCGAAAAATTTGCAAAATGAAAATATAAAAAAAATTATCCGAATGATTAATGCTATTTTTTGTAGAATTTATCATCATTAGTAAATGTTTATTCAAAAAGTATTTTTCTTTTTTTTGATTTTACAATTACAAATAAAATAGTTTCCTATGGATGGATGGATGTATGTAAATACAATATTTCATGTATATAAAAACAAATTTCTTTTTTTTTTTTTGATTTTCTATTGATTGATATGGAAGGTCTATTACTAAATTACTTTTTTTTTCTTTATTTTGTTTATAGACTCAAACAAGAATATATTCACCAATTCAAAAAGAGAATTTAAACAATTTAAATAAAAAAAAGTGATGAAAAGTTTGAAAAAATTGCATTTTTTAACAAAAACAAAACTAAAACTCTAATAAAATATCAAAACTTTTTTTTCATGTAAGAGATGCTCTGGGGAGCGTTCTCAAGGTACGAGGAAGCGTCTAAGGATCTAGACTCAATCATACGATAGGAGGATCGTATGATCAGGAGGGCAAACCAGGACTACGGTGACAGACGGACGAACCAAGAAGGAAGTACTTTTACTTACTACTAGTAAAGAGAAAGAGTTGTTTAAAAGATAAGATAAAATATTGTATTGATTCGTTGTTTTTTTATAAAAGAAAAGAAAAGAAAAAGGAAATTATAAAAATCTGGGAAATAACAGGACTATTTAAGTCTTTTGGAAAACATATAAAAAATAGAAAATAAAATAATAACTGAATAAAATAGAATAAAAATAGAAATAAAATATAAATAGAAATAATGGATATGATCATCATTTCTTCATTCGTCATTTTGTCAGTTTCAGATAAGAGGGTCAATCCATGATCGTGGAAAGTTCAAGATATCGACATTGGTAAAGTGGGATATGATCGTCTTGGGATATTCATTGTCTTTGATCATAGATTTGGTATAAACCTTAAGTTCAATTAATTTAAGGACCACAATTATCATTTGGTATCGGACATCGCAGATCACGTTTCTTACATTATCCCCCTTTCAATTATGAATCGTCTCGATTCATGTGGTTAATCTGTTCTTGATTAAAAAAGGATAATGCTTGATTACGCCATAGATGTTGATTGTGTGTAAACGGCTCTTTGGCGAGGTCAGGATGAGTCATCAGATTTCGAGTCATTGCGTTTGCATTCCTTTTGATGCGTTCTTGTTCAGCAGGACTCAAAAGATTCAAAACTTGTTTGTTGACAGCAACAATGTGACCAGGGCGGCAGTTACTAAATTGTAGAAGGTAAGCATCGTCAGTTTCACCTACAATACCAGATATTTCAGTGATTCTAGCTTTGACAGCTTCTAAATTCAACGGAGGCGAACGTGGGAAGGCTTCAGAGGGTTCAAACTTCTTTAGCCTTGAAACATTGATGTTTCGGCGGGATCTGTCATATTCAGGAAGATCGATTTCATAAACGTTGTCATCGATTTTCTTAACAACACGGTAGGGACCAGTGAAAAGGTTGACAGAATCAATATACTTGTTGGAGTTGGGGGCCAACGAGTATGCGTAGCGAACTAACACTTCGTCGTTTTCTTTGAGAACAAGTGCAGTTCTAGTTTTGTTTGCATATAAACTTTGTTTATCCTGGGCTTCAGCGATAAAATCTCTAGTGCGGGCCAGGATTGCTTGTGTGATAATTGCAAAATCTTCGGCTTCAATCTTTCCAGTAAAAGACATGGGTGGAGTAATGAATGAAGGGTTTCTTGGGACACGGCCAAGATCAGCCATAAAAGGGGAGGCTCTAATAGTAGCTTGGAAAGTACTATTGTATGAAAATTCAAGGGTGGCTAAGTGAAAAGGCCAGTTAAATCCATATTGGACAGCATGGGAACTCATAAGTGCTCTTAGAACACGGTTAACGCGTTCAGTTTGACCATCAGTTTCGGGATGAAAAGAAGTAGATTGTAAGTTCTTTGTACCATTAATCAGATGCATTGTTTTCCAAAACAATTCTTGAAAACGAACATCACGATCAGAAACGATATCTAGAGGGAAACCATGTATTTTAAATATCTCCCTGTGCAAGAGATAAGCACAGTCTTTGCCAGTCAAAGTCTTGGTAGTGGGTAAAAATCGAGCTCTTTTAGAAAGACGGTCAACAACGACAAGAATCATATCGTAGCCATCAACTTCAGGCAGACCAGAGACGAAATCAAGGGAAATGGAGTCCCATCTTTGCTGAGGTATTTGGAGTGGTTGGAGATATCCATGGGTTTTTTTGTTGGGTTGTGTATAGGCACAATCAGGACAGTGGTCAACAATACGTTTTACTTCAGGAAACATAACAGGCCAGTAATAAAAATGAGCGAGTCTCAAAAAGGTGCGGTATGGTCCATAATGACCATTAGTGTGAGCCATAGCAACAAGGTCGGCTCGTAGGGAACAGTCTGGAATACATAAACGGTATTGATTAGAATCCAGAACTGGGGTGATCTTAAAATATAATAAGCCATCATCAAGGTGATATTTTGATGATATGGTGCGATGAGCTGGATCATTTTCATCGTTCAAAATACGAATTACATTCGCAAAATAGTCGTCAGAATCGAGTTTATCACGAACTCTTCGAATAATGTCGTCTGAGGGAGTAGACATCAATTCTTCTTCTTCGTTAGTCGCATCGTTGGTATCGATAGCATTAACAGATGGTTGGCGACTCAAGGCATCAGCAACAACGTTTTGTTTGCCTTTAATATATTGGGTGGTGAAATCATAGTCTGCTAGGGCATCAAACCATCTAGCAATTCGACCATGCGGAGGTTTCGTTTGAGATTGTAATTGTGTTAAAGAAAAGTGGTCGGTTCTTAAAATAAAATGGCGGCCAAGTAATAAAGGTCTGAAATGTTGTAGCGCGTCGACAACGGCGAGAAATTCTAAATCTCTGACGGCGTAGTTGACTTCAGTTGGTTTAAGTTTGCGCGAAAAATAAGCGATGACTCCAAGGAGACGGGAGCCTTCATATTGTTCAAGGGTTGCGCCAATGTTTTTATTACTTGCATCGGTTGTTAAAACATAAGTGTGTTTGGAATTAGGAGAAATAAGGATGGGTGCGTCGATGAGTTTTTCTTTCAAGGTTTCAAAAGCTTGGGTTTGGGTTTCGGTCCATTTTGTTTTTTCGCTTGTAAAATCATGCAAAGGTGCAGCAATACCAGAAAAATTAGGAACAAATTTTCGATAATAATTAGTCATTCCTAAAAAACGTTGACATTCTTTGACAGTTTTTGGTATTGGAAATTCTTTGACTGCGCGGACCTTCTCATCAGTAATATGAATACCTTTAGCATCTAATTTGTAACCGAGAAAATCAAGTTCGGTTTTGAAAAATTCACACTTTTTTAAGTTTGCAACCAGTTTGTTCTCTTTGAGTACATCCAAAACTTTCTTGAGGTGTTGTACGTGTTCTTCCTTTGTTTTTGAAAAAACCAATATATCATCGAGATAAACATTAACAAATTTATCAATATAGGGACGGAAGATATCATTCATGAAATTTTGGAACGTGGCAGGAGCGTTCGTCAGACCAAATGGCATAACAAGAAATTCCCAGTGACCAGTACTCGTCGAAAAAGCAGTTTTTTCAATATCTTGAGGACGAATACGTATTTGGTGATAACCAGAGCGAAGATCTAATTTGGAAAATACTCTAGCGTCTTCAACCTTGTTTAACATTTCTTCAATGAAGGGAAGAGGATAGCGGTTTTTAATTGTAATGTTGTTCAACATGCGGTAATCCACACAAAGGCGGAGAGATCCATCCTTCTTTTTAACGAACAACACAGGTGCAGAATAAGGAGAAGAGGAGGGTCGAATCATTCCAGTGTTAGCCATCTTGCTCAATTCTTCGGTTAGGTAGTCACTTTCAGCTTTGGATAAGCGGTAATAAGATCTATAGGGTGGTGTCGAACCAGGAACAACATCAATAGGGTGCGTAACATCGCGTTCAGGTGGTAATCCAGTGGGTGGATCATTGGTCAAAACATCTTTATATTCGGATGCATCAAATGGGAGAACTTCAAGAGACGCAGGTTCTTTAACGGGTTCATCAAACTTCAAAACACAAATACCAATTGCGTTTTCTTTAGACTTTGCTAGGCGTTCAAATTCAATAGCACTAACAAACAGGGGATCATCAGCTACACTTCCTACACCAGCAACGGAAAATGACTTCAGATCAACAAAATCGGCAAATTCGGCGGTAAAAGGGGTGCCGAGAATCATGTCATGGGAGAGACCATGAACTACAAAAAATGATTTGGTGGCTTCAATGGGACCAATATGAAAGGTCAATTGGACTTTGCGCTTACAAGTTTGGGAGTTACTAAACGCAGAAGATAGTTTAATTGGTGGACACGGTACAGTTAAATGTTCAAGGTGGTTGCGCTGTATCGCTTCGTGAGACACAAAATATGAGGCAGCTCCAGAATCAATAAGTGCGTTGAACCTGGGCTTCCAGTCTCGGGATTGTAATTTAATACAAGTTGGAACGACTATCTTCTTTCCAATTTCAGGTCCATCGTCTGGTGTGACGGCATTAATGTCGATTTTTGAGATTTCCATTTCGGAAATAGGAGGGGTAACAGGAGGGACAATAGGTCTAGCGGAGACCTTAACAGAAAATTTAGGGGTAGGGGGGCCTTTGCCGACAAGCTGTGGCTTGGTATTCAAATTCTTATCGGTTACTTCTTCAACGTCGACAAGGAAGTTCAGACTGCAGTTCTTCATTGGAGGTACACTATTTGGGCCCTTAGTGCACTCACCACCGGTGTTAGCCACACGTCTCCATACTGCATCGACATCAGAACTTCTGGCGATTTGCACACTATTATTATTTAACGTCTGTCTAGTGTGATCGCCTTCCCCCGCATCAAGACTGAGAGGTGCCTCTTCACCAGGTCGAGGTACATCCATCATGATGGGGTTACAACACATGTTATGCCCTTCATACGTGTCATCATCAATAGCCTCATCAAGAGGTAGGCAAGAAAAACGGTTACAGGGATCAATAAATCCTTCGGGATCGGGGTCGGGGTCAGGATCAGGAACAGGGGTAGGAACAAGTTCAGGTGGATGAACAGATAAGGCCTTATTTATGGAACCAACGTCGGCCTTTAATGTTGGTTTTCGGAGTTTTTTGGACTGGAACTGGAGTTCGAAGAAGCATTCTTCTTCTTGTTTGGGCAGACTCTAGACGTGTGACCCTTACCTCTGCAGGTGTAACAAACAATGTTGGCGGGAAAGCCAGCGGCATTTCTTTGGTTATTGTTCTTCTTCCCATTGTCAGAACCTTTGTTGTTACGGTTTTTGGAGTTGTTGCGGTTGTAGTTAATGTTATCTACGCCAACCGTGGGTTCGGGAGAAGCTTGGACGGCCTTAATAGCCAAGGGGTCGACTAAGGTCATTTCAGTCTGGTTGGGGTCGAAAAAATGTCTGAACTTCCAGCGTCCTTCTTCGTGGCACATCCTGAGAGCGCGTTGCATAAGGTCATCAGAAGAGAGATTGTCGTAAAAAACTTCAAGTTTGTCTCGCATCTCGCTGTCAAGACCGTGAAAGAAAATCTGTTTGACGTTGATTTTTCTTCTAACTTCAGGTTTGAGGAGATAGAGGCAGTTACGGAGGTCGGCAACATACTGGATAACGGAACCAGTATCACTCTTCTGCATGCGATAAACCTTGGCTTCGAGGGCGCGTTCAACGGCTTCAGGGACAAAGAAAACTCTCATTGCGTCGCAAAAGGTCTTCCACTCGATCAAGGGAGCAATAGGACCATTGTTGGCTCTTACGACGTTGAGTCCATCCTTGGCCCATTTTTCGGCGGGTCCATCGAAAAGTGCTAAGTCGAAGGCAGCACTTGCCCAGTAACGACTATCCACAAAGCGGGTTTTCATAGCGGATTCAATCTTGGAAATCCACTCGTTGATGATAGAGGGGTCGCTTTGTCCTTTGTAGGCAGTGATTTTGGCAATACGGGGAACTTTCTCGCATTCGATGATGATAGAGTTATACTGTTCGGTAGTATGGGTGGTGGGGTTTTCGTTCTTGATGGAACTGGACATTGTTGATGATGGTGGTTTCTTTCTTCGTGTTGTAGATTAAGGAACTGGAGACTAAAAAAAATAAGAGACGTCAGTAAAAGGCTGCTAGAAAATAAACATCGCTACCAAATGTAAGAGATGCTCTGGGGAGCGTTCTCAAGGTACGAGGAAGCGTCTAAGGATCTAGACTCAATCATACGATAGGAGGATCGTATGATCAGGAGGGCAAACCAGGACTACGGTGACAGACGGACGAACCAAGAAGGAAGTACTTTTACTTA
This sequence comes from Magnusiomyces sp. LA-1, assembly GCA_029678045.1. NCBI lineage: Eukaryota > Fungi > Ascomycota > Dipodascomycetes > Dipodascales > Dipodascaceae > Magnusiomyces > Magnusiomyces sp. LA-1. Next base: position 2,780,094 of record CP115650.1, on the reverse strand, counting down.
CTACTAGTAAAGAGAAAGAGTTGTTTAAAAGATAAGATAAAATATTGTATTGATTCGTTGTTTTTTTATAAAAGAAAAGAAAAGAAAAAGGAAATTATAAAAATCTGGGAAATAACAGGACTATTTAAGTCTTTTGGAAAACATATAAAAAATAGAAAATAAAATAATAACTGAATAAAATAGAATAAAAATAGAAATAAAATATAAATAGAAATAATGGATATGATCATCATTTCTTCATTCGTCATTTTGTCAGTTTCAGATAAGAGGGTCAATCCATGATCGTGGAAAGTTCAAGATATCGACATTGGTAAAGTGGGATATGATCGTCTTGGGATATTCATTGTCTTTGATCATAGATTTGGTATAAACCTTAAGTTCAATTAATTTAAGGACCACAATTATCATTTGGTATCGGACATCGCAGATCACGTTTCTTACATTTCACGAAATGACAATCTGGCCGAGTTGGTCTAAGGCGTCCGACTCAAGAGTAATCTTTCACTGATTACAGTGTGCTTTCGGATCTCGTTAGAGGCGTGGGTTCGAATCCCACGGTTGTCATTCTTTTTTACTTTTTTACACTCTTTCTCAATACGAAAATATCAATCTACTTTGATAATAGTATTGTTATTGTAAAAATAATGGTATATAATAGTAGTTAAATTTATATTTAATAGTAGTAGTAGTACATGTCTTTTTTTTTGTTGTTAATTGTTTTAAATAAAGGAATAATGCGAATCATAAAATTATACAAAGCTAATAGTAATAATAATAATAGTAATGAAATAAAAAAGCAAAATAAAAGAAAACTAATCATAATAATCATAAACATTCTAAATATTATTATAATAAATGAATAATAATTAGAAAAGGAAAAAAAAAAAAGTCTGATTTTATTTTTTAAAATCATCAAAGCATAACATTTGTACTTCTCCATCATCACTTCCACTTGCAAGACGAGTATCACTAAGACCTACACATGAAACATGAGAAGTATGGTCATTAAAAGTGTGCCAGTTTCTTCCACTTTGTAAATCCCAAACCTTGACAAGCTTATCATGAGAAGCACTGACTACACGGAAATTGTCAGCTGCAATCCCCCAGATACCTTCAATGTGGCCAAAGAGAGTGCGCACACATTGTCCAGTCTTGACATCCCACATCTTGATGGTAGAGTCCAAAGAGGCAGAGAGAATATGTGTTGGTCGTGCATTCATTCTCTTGACCCGTTCGTCAGTACTTAATGGATCAGCTCTGCCACCATGATTAGATTGAGGGAACTTGTCAACAGCATATGAGTTTTGACGCTGAACAGTTTCCACCTCACGCTCACTAGGCGCTGGGCTTCCACCACTAGTAGAAATTGGCGATAAAGCTTCAGAGTTTTCTTGAGATGAAGTAGGGTTCTCGGATTGTGATCTACCAAAGTTTGGTGGTGGGAAGGCACCAGCGTTGCTGTCAGATCGATGGTTGGGCATAGAGCATCCATTTTCGTCACCTTGGAGGTGATCAATATAAAGAGGAATGACAGATTGGATTTGTGCTACATGGCTTCCTTGAGAGCCTGGTGCACTAAACACACGCACACATTGCTTTGTGACCAAATCCCACATTCTAATAGTAGTGTCTTCAGAGCCAGAATACAAGGTTCCAGAAGCAGAATGAACTCTGACACTCTGAACCCAGTCTGTGTGACCGCGGAGTGTAAAGCAGGTTTTGGTTGCAAAATTCCAAACTTTGATGTTTCTGTCAGCAGACCCCGAAGCAATTAATCTCTGATCACAGTCAATACATAAAACTGCATCCTCGTGACCTCTGAAAGTACAGACACAATCTCCGTTACGATAATTCCATACTCGAACAGTTTGGTCTCTAGAGGCAGTAATAAGCTTGAGGTTGTCGAACTTAAGAGCGCTGACGGCTTTGGAATGGCCTTCCAGCTGTCGGACCATCTTCCCGGTTTCTACATCCCAGATGCTAACCTTTCCGTCATAAGTCCCTACCATTAAATATTGGTCGTCAAATTGTAGACATAAAACAGGAGACTTGTGTTGAAATTTCAAAGTCTTGTATCTGCCATTTCTCCAGTTGGATTCAATATTGTAGCGTTCTCTGTAGACTTCTTTCCAAGGGCGAGTCTTGCGCTTCTTGGGAGCGTTGCTTTCAGTGATGGATGTAGATTCTGTAGCTTCAAGAGGTCGCTTATTGTTTGAGTTGAAAGTTTCGTTTTCAATCTTGGTTTTCTCATTAAGTTCTTGTACACGAGCATCAATATCCTTTCTAGAATCTCGAAGTCGTTTTTTCTCGAGCAAGGGCAAGCCCCAGCCACATTTGGTGCACTTCTTGTCGATATGTTGCTCACACATTCGGTGCCAGACAACATCATCATCGGCCAAAAGTTTCCATTTTTTGTTTACTTGGGCTGCTCTGCATAATGAAGTTGAATCTAGATATGATAATATTTTGAATGAAATCTCTGGAGGTAGTGCACTAATAAAGTCTATTCGAATAAGATTATCTAAAAGAGAAGAAACTTGAGAAAGCTGTGGAAAACAACATTGGGCGAGAAGACCCTTTAGAATAAGAGATCGTTGTTTAGATGGAGCAGCAGAGAAAATGGACCAGACGTGTGAAATTGCTGTTCGTGCATTATCGTCTAGCTTATCCAAATCACTTTGGATTTCTTTCATTTGAGTGGCATCTGCTTGACGATTACACAGGACGTTTGGATGATGTCTATAACAGTAGTTCTGCATGCCTTTTTCTGATATGCTTTTAGATAATGCTGGTTTGTGTTCGAAAATTACTGGTAAAGAAGTATTAGATGCTTTTGAAGATTGTTCTTGCTGTGGTACTGATGAATCTTTTGAGGCTGTAGAAGAAGATAACGGTGACGAGTCCATGGCTGATGAATTAAGGTTAATAATCGAAGAGTGGACTTGATGAAAAAAAGAGAAAGGAAGGGTATTAGAATAAAATTACAGTATGATAAATATTGTAAAAGGAAAAAGAAGAAGAAGAAAAAAAAAAAACTATTAAAATAGATGGGATTTCAACTAGTTTTATATATATTAAACCATTGTGGTAAAAGACAATTTAGTCCACAGAAGAGTAGGAAGAAAAAAAAAAATTAAAATAGTAATAGTAGATTGGGGTAAGGGTTTTGCCCACAAGACCAAAAAAAAAATAAAAGGCTACTGCCAAATGCCACCAACAAATCTTGTTGCTCTCTTTCCATTGCATCATTATCGTCAACCCCAAAGGCCTTTAAAACAACAAGACTTTGTTGTTACATTCAGTAGTCGCCAAGGTAGCAATAAACATCGGGCCTATTTCCATAGAAGCCTTAAACGGGCTTTGTAGTATCAAAAAAAAAAAAAAAAAAATTAGCCTCATTTTTTGCTTCTGTGGCGTCAACTTTACTAGCCACAAATTACGAATTTTAATTCTAAAAAAATGTCACTTCACGTGACAAACCACAATTTTACACAAATTTTTCTTTTCTTCTTTTTGGTTCTCAACTTTTTTTTTTCTTTCAAATTTTTACCAAATTTATACCAAATCTATCGGGATTTTGTATAGATTGGGAATTCTTTCCTTGGTACCTTATGATTCTTCTTGAATTTTTGATTTATATATCACGTTTTATTTGAATTATAAAGTCATGAATAAAAGAAGACTTGTCATTACTTTGAGCTTTTCTTTTTTTTTTTTTCAACTTGGCCATGATTTAGGATGACTGATACACACACAATACCATTGGATACCACCCTAAGAATTCTTTATTGTAACCATTTTGAATTACAAATTGAATCAAATGTTTCATAAATAACAATAACCTTGTCAATTGCTCTATTATAGTTTCTTTTACTAATATAATACTATATCAACTATAGATATATCCCTCGAATTCGAGTCCTTGTGTCAAAATGATGCAATTTGTGGAAAATTTATGTCAACCTTTGTTTATTTAGGCTGATCTGTTCCTACACAAAGAATCGTGGTTTTTTCTTAGGCATAGACGAGATTGAATCTATTTTAGAATTCCTTCTGACGCAATCATCGCCGTGTTATATGTATAAAATCTTTTGACGTTGTATTCTTCTTGACAGGTACATTATCTGATAAAGAGGAATACCCTCAAGATATATCACAGGTAATATTGGTATATCTTTTTAAAGTTTATCTTATCGTTATCTTCACCTGCTGCTAAGTACACACACAAATATCGCCTTGTGTATCCCAATGTATAGTGTCTAAAATTTATCAAGCGATCATCAACAACAACAACATGAAGCCTCATAAGCCTCAATTTTTTGTGTTTTTTTTAAACCCCCCTTACCTAGTAATTAGTTTGGATAATCCACAATCTAAGTTACTGTTACATTGACATCAAAATAAGGAGATTTTAGATACTACCCTAGCTGTTTTACTTTGGGCCCAAAAAAATATTCACCTTGTATTTATTTATTTTTAAATGAAAACATACTTTCTTAATAATAGAGTAAATTTTTTAATTTTAGTTATAGAAGGGTAAAGAAAAAAAATAAAATAAAAATTCAATTGGATAACAAAATCATTAAAATTAAATTCTTATTTTTTCATTTGATAACTATCCAGTTAATAATATCAAATTGAGTTTATATAGCTAGTAAAAAAAATAGATTGAATGAACAAAAAAAGAATTGCACCCACGGTGGGACTCGAACCCACAATCTTCAGATTAGAAGTCTAACGCCTTAACCATTGGGCTACGCGGGCTTCTTGTTGAAATTTCAGATACCAAATCCATCAGATGCAATATAGATATTGAAAAGATTTCTACCTATTAATTTAAAAATGTACAAATATTATTAATATTAAAAGATTTACAGTTAATTTAATCACTAGAGCTTTATTGCTACTCATCTGTATAATTCAAAACTATTTTTCCGTATAAATATTTAGATCAATTAGCATTCAGTTCCAATGTACACTTAGCCGGTTAGCATTACATCATTTATGAAAAATATTTAGCGATTTCTTAATGAATTGACTTCTGAGATCTTAAAGTCTTAGTTATTTATTGTTAGTTTGATCTTTGAAAACATTAATAGTGTTTTTCTTTTTTTTATCCTTTTTTTTTTTTTTTTTTTTTTTTAAGTTAATGACTATTCCGGTAAAATTGTAGATATATTTTTGCCATATGATTTCTATTATTTTCTCAAATAATCCTACTATAATTAGAAATATTTTTTTTTCTGTATATAAATCCTGTTTGTTCTAGTTGGCGATACGATTCTTCCATTGTATATGTCAAGTCTTTATCCTAGGTGCTTTCTCATTTATCCACATCATATCTAAAAACCTTACACAGACCAACAGATGGCCAACCAAACCATCTCTTACAAAAATATAGTCTATTATAGGATACGTATTCCTCAATGTTTGATAGACTACGCCCATAATTATTTGCTCTCCTAAAAAGTTCTTGTTTATATCATTCATTCATTTATGCCAAAATGCTGTTATGAGCCGTGCCATAATTACGTAATCACATATCAATCGAGATATTTAGCTGCTAAATAATTTAGCAACTGATTTCTTGTCCAATTGGTTCCAAATCTATCTAGGACTATTAAGGCACTTCTAAAACTACCAAATATCAAGTTGGATAATTTTTTAAAAAACTATTTCCTGAGTTATAAGCAATTTTGTAAATTTCACTCCCTGCAAAATCCTATAGTGCTCAACTTTTTTTTAATCTTCCGCCAAAGCTCAAGAATGACTCTTTTTTTCATCAAACTCAAGCTCTAACTGATTTTTTTCTTCTATTCTATCAGTATACAAAGTTTCAGCTTGATCCAAAGAAAAAATGAAAATTGTCAAAATTTGCAAAAACACAAAGGGGTTAACCTTTAGTTTTTGCCGATTTTCATCAAAAAAATAGATTTGCTTGAATTTTGCTCACAAGCAAGCCCAATCCACAGCGGTCATTTCTATTCAACTTTTATAGCTGTATTGGCAATTTAAGGTTTAGTTTTGATGGGCTACAAAAATGACCTACTATGGGGTTTTGCAGGGAGAGATTTTTTTTCAAACGTTGAAAAAATTAGAAAATCCTGCACCAAATTTGAATTTTTTCAGCACATTCGAAAGCTTATAACCTAGCGCAACTTTTGACATAGGTTTGGAAGCGATTGGAAGCAAAAAAATTACAAAAAACCGTTAGATTTAGCTGCTAATTTACGTAATCACATATTTAGCAAGATATTTAGCTGCTAAATGTTGCATGAACATCAGGTCCCAATTAGGAAATTTTCAATTTGCATTAATCTTGAAATCCAAATAGGTTGTGAAGTTCATGCTGGTTCTAGCATTAATTTCAGATCCCAAATAGGAAATTTTTTCAATTAGCATGAATCTGGAAATCCAAATAGGTTTTGATATTAATGCTAAATCTAGCATGAACTTCAAGTCCCAATTAGGAAATTTTCCAATTTGCATAAACATCAGGACCTATTTAGATATCTAGATTCATGCTAGGGTCAGCATTAATATCAGAACCTAAATAGGAAATTTTCAATTAGCATGAACCTAGAAACCCAAACAGAATGAAAAATTCATGCCAAAATCAGCATGAATCTGAACACCCAAATAGGAAATTTTTCAATTTGCATTAACATCAAAGCCCAATTGGATTTCTAGATTAATGCTACCTTCAGCATTAACATTAGCTCCCAATTGGGAAATTTTCAATTTGCATAAACCTGGGAGCCCAAACAAGATTACAAGTTCATGCAAAAATTAGCATTAAAATCAAATCCCAAATAGGAAATTTTCAATTTGCATTAATCTTGAAACTCAAATAGGTCTTGATGTTCATGCTAGATGTAGCATGAATCTCAGAACCTAAATAGGAAATTTTCAATCAGCATGAACCTGGGAACCCAAATAAGACTTTAAGTTTATGCTAAATCTAGCATGAACACCAGGTCCCAATTAGGAAATTTCTAATTTGCATGAACATTAAGACCTAATTGGATTTCCAGGTTCATGCTACATTCAGCATTAACATCAGATCCTAAATAGGAAATTTTTGATTTAGCATTAAACTTAGGCACCAATTGGAACTTGATGTTCATGCAAAATATAGCATTAACATCACAACTCAATTAGGAAATTTTCAGTTAGCATGAATCTAGAGACTCAAATAGATCATGATGTTCATGCTGACTTTAGCATTAATCTCAGAACCCAAATAGGAAATTTTCAATTTGCATGAACATTAAAACCTATTTCGATCCTAAGTTTCATGCTAAAATCAGCATTAACATTATGTCCCAATTAGGAAATTTTCATTTTGCATGAACCTGGAAACCCAAACAGGACGGGACATTCATGCTAAACTCAGCATGAATCTGGCAACCCAAATAGGAAATTTTCACTTTAGCATTAATCTCAGGTTTCAAATAGGTCATGAAATTCATGCTAAAATTGCATTAATAGTAAAACCCAATTAGGAAATTATCATTTAGCATGAACCTGGAAACCCAAATAGAACAAGAAATTCATGCTAATTTTTGCATGAACCTGGCAGCCCAAATAGGAAATTTTTCATTTTGCATGAGCATCAAGTCCTATTTGAGTTTCTAGGTTCATGCTACCCTCAGCATTGATATCAAATCCCAATTAGGAAATTTTTCAGTTTGCATGAACCTGGAAATCCAAATAGGTTTTGGATTTCATGCTACATCTAGCATTAATACCAGCACCCAAATAGGAAATTTTTTAGAATCTGCATGAACATCAAGACTTGTTTGAGTTCCCAGGTTCATGCTATATTCTGCATTAACATTAGGTTCCAATTAGGAAATTTTTCAATTTGCATAAACACTACGACCAAATTAGGAAATTTTCAATTGGCATGAACCTAGAGACTCAATTGGGATCCGATGTTCATGCAAATCTGGCATGAAAACTAGGACTCAAATAGGAAATTTTCAGTTAACATGAACATTAGGACCCAGATAGGAAATTTTGATTCATAGCATGAACATCGGGTCCTAAAAAGGAAACTTTTCAATATACACAAACAACGGGAATCAAATAGGAAAATTTCCAAGTAGCATGGTACTATAATTAGCTTAGATTCTTTTTTATGTAGTGTTGAAATTCAGATTATTGATGGGAATAATTCAATTTCAACGGGGGAAAGCTGTAAGAAACTAAATTGATAAGTTTTAGAATTCCCAAATTACTGTAGTTTGCTCATCTATAATGAACACGGAAAGGCATTTATGGTAATATAATCTGATTTAGACTATTTATTCATGAAAATGGATACTTAACTATGCCATCTTGTTATTAAATATTATTCTGATTCGAGATGATATACGTTAGCACGACTCTCAACAAATATAGCTAACTAGCTTCATTTTGATAATTTTTCTTTTGAATAATTTATCAAGCTACCAATCTTGCAGCTCTTGGCTTTTCCGTTTTCAGTGAAAGACCGCTTGCATTAGATCATTCCCAGTAAAATGCCGTTATGCCCCAATAGTCTTTCTGTTTATCCAAGATGATATCTAACAAAAAGCTTTATGAAACCAAAGCAATAGATCTTATAGTTCTTAGGGTCGGCTTTGCGTGATAATATATCATGAACGTTTAACCTATTTATGAAAAGGCTATTTGATACTAGAATATTTTTTCATGGTAGTCATTAGCTACGCTATGCCTTTCATATTGCGCCAGGTATTATAAATTCTTTTATGAGTCAAGATGATATAGTTTGATCTATATTCATTTATCCTTTCTAAATTAATATCTTACAAAAAATTGTAATATAGTGAGAGGTATAAGCTTGGCACGTCTATAAATGAGATGATATTCATACATATTGAAAGCTTTGTCAATTCCATACTTCAGATCTATGGAGAACTGCAATTATCACGCCATAAGTGTAGAACAAACAAGCATCTCAGGTTTGAAGGCTCTTATTACAATTGGTATATAACAGAACAGTAGGCTGCCAATATTGCGACAGTACTGTTATCAAATTGGTAAATCATTTTCAAGGTTGGTATTTGCCAAAAGCAGAAAAAAAGGAGATTCTATACTGATGGGAAATGTATTAGATCATGGAAACATCGCAAAAGAAATTATTATGGTAAATTAGATTTGAAAACGAAAATGGTTTAAAAAATACAATCCTTAGTTGAGCAACGCATTGGGATATAAATATTCTTTCGAGAAGTTGATTAGAAGAGCCTGCCAAAGCGTTCAACTGTTGAGTAGTCTTATCAGTCCTAAGAAAAAAAACCTGAAAAGTTACAGAATCTGACACTGAATGGATTAAAACTTGTTAGAAGAATCCTAGAAAAAAAAGTAGATTGAGGTTTTAAGCGAAGGCTCACCATTGTCACTTTCATGCCTTCAGTCAAGAAAGAATTAATATCAAACATCCATCATAATTAACTTTACGAGGCAGCAGATCTAAAACTAACACAAACTGATGCATCAAGCCTTCAGAAAAATCCTAATAAATTAGATCCATTGTTATAAAAACATGGCTTTGATTATTGAAAACCCCTTTTTGTTTATCAAGTGAAATTATATCTTATGTTAAAAAAGTTGAAAATTGTTTGTATAGCTTGTTTCTGGATATGAAAAAATACAAGAGGTCACATGAGAAATTTGGTAATAGAAGTTATGTTACATGTTGATAATTGTAACAATGGCTTCGGGTAACAAATCGAAGCAAGTATTCAATGACAATTTTGTTGCATTCTATAATTGTTACAATATTTGATGACAAATGTCATTTCTTTCTCCATAATGAATAAGCCATGAATAATTGATTAGAAATTAGATACTATCAATAATATTTGACAAACAATGAATTCATCTATAATCCCAAATGAAGTCAATCTTATTGAATCATAGATAAATATTATAAATTCCTTTGCTGTTTCAGTAAGATTTTTATCTTTCTCTTTTATATGCCAATCAATCACTAAGCAATATAATCAATTATGGGGAAAGACGGATTCAAAAAAGCACAAGCCCAAAGCCAGGCTAAAGAGAAAGGCTCAAGACCATCGTCAGTAATGTCTACACTACAAAAAACAGTGATGGTTCTATGTTTTTTTTTCTTGCTGGCTGCCTACATTTTACCACGACTACCATTAGCGATTTCAAGCCAGAACAAAGGCGATATTCTTGATACATCAGCCTCTACCTCATCTAATCCACCAGTAAATGAAAAACGAGAAGCTGAGAAGCCATTTATTCCAATGGCGGTTAGGAAAGCTGTACTTGCGATTGAACAAAATGAAGGTATGGGTGCTAAAGTAAGAAGAACTATTGGAACATCTGGGATGAGAAATTATACACCTTTTCTCATGTTGGATCATTTTAAAATTTCGCCTGATGCAGGCTTCCCTGATCACCCACATAGAGGACAAGAAACTATTACATACGTCATCAAAGGTCATGTTGACCATGAAGACTTTACGGGGTCAAAAGGAACTCTGGGCCCAGGAGACCTCCAATTCATGACTGCGGGAAGAGGTATTGTTCATGCAGAAATGCCTCGTATTGATTCTGAAGATGGAAACCTGGAAACGGTAGAAGGAATACAACTATGGGTTGATTTACCCCAGGAACTGAAAGAGTGTGAACCACGATATCGAGATTTGAGAAAAGATGAGATACCAATTGCTAGACCGGACTCAAAAACAGAAATCAAAGTCATTTCTGGGCAATCATATGGTGTAGACTCTATCAAGAATTTAGCATACACTCCTGTTTGGTTTTTGGACGTTCATTTACAGCCAGGAGGAAACATTCGGCAAAAACTTCCCTCTGACTCTAATACTTTTCTCTACATACTAGAAGGTGAGATTGTAGTTAATGGGACTCTCTACAAACAATTTACAAACATCTTTTTTCAAAATGAAGGAGATGGTGTTGAAGTGCTTGTTCCCGAGGAGTTTAAGGATACAGCAAGATTTATTATCGTTGCTGGAAAAATCCTCAATCAGCCAATTGTACAACATGGCCCATTTGTAGAGACATCGCGTGAAAGAATAATTAAAGCTTTTCAAGATTATCAATCAGGCACTAATGGCTTTGAGCGTGCTGTTGGCTGGGAGAGTGATATTGGCAAGAAAATGCTGAAGGGATTATAAATAAAAATTTTTGGACCATTTAATTTATGTATTTTTACGTTTTTTATGCTAATTAATAGGATTTATATCTCAAAAATTAATGACAAGAGATAGTTACATTTCCACTTCACATTAATCTGCCAAATTCCTCCCATATTTTGATTAATGCTTCTAAAAACTATCCAACAGTAGGCTTTTTTCAACATGAATAATTTTAAGAGCACGGCTCAAAGAAAAAGTATATGCCAATTATAAATTGATTTGTATATTATGTAGAGAAAAAAATCAAAAGTATATAATAAACAGTTATTCCCTTAAATAAGAAAACAAAAAAACTTATTACTTGGTCTATACATCGTTTCTCAAACATTTAAAAAAGCAATACTATCAATATCAAAAATGAAGTTTTCAACTATTTCTAATATCTTTACAACTTTGTTGTCTGCTGCATCTGTAATTATTGCAGCCCCTATTGCCAACAATTCTTACTATTCAACTAACTTCAATACTAGCCAACCTTTTGAATTGTTTTTTAGTAATACTTTAAAAGAATTTGGCAATGTTGAGATTGAAACTTTGGAAAAAAGCGTTAAAGAAAGCCAACCTAGAATTTTGGATTTTAAGTCTTCAAATGATCTTGAAATCGCCTCTTTGGCTTCAAAAAACTCTCTCTGGAATCTTTTGAATGAGGAAACTTTGGAAAACCCATTGACTAATAACATCTATATGCAATTCATTTATGAACACGCTAATCCTCAATTTGTTGCCGCTCTTGAAAAAAAAATTCAAGAAACTTATACTGGTTACCTTAAACAATTCGAGACTTTCAACAGTATTAAACGGAAGTATCCCACCGAATGGCACAACGTCGAAAAGGCCTTTCAACAATTCTATCTTGAAGAAGATTTTCATGATGATGATACAGTGTCTGTTCAAAAATGGATTATTCCTCACAATTATCATATTGCAGGACGGACACTTGTAGCTGGTCCAAGAAGAGCTGCTAAAACTGGATATGTAGCTGGCAAATTGGCAGCATTGTTTGTTAAATCCACTTATGCATTTTATAATCATGTTCATGGTCCTCAACATGACAAGGAATATGACTACGCCATACAGATTGCTGCCGCAATGGTTCTTGGTTCAGTTTCTGGAGGTGCTTGGGGGCTTGAGTCTGGAATACTTGCTGGAACAATTGGAGGTTATCGTCAAGGAAAGACTTTAGGCGGTGAATGTGATCCCAGAATGTGTGGCATACTTACTTCAATAGTTGGTGCTGGGTTAGGAGCTTTTACTGGACCAACTTTTGGTGCTGCAGTTGGTGCCTATTCTGGCGCTTTACATGCTGCTCCTAAGCACAATGCTGATGACTTTTTCAATGTTATTTTTTGGAGATTACTGTCAAGAGCTTCAAAACAAGTAAAACAGTTGAAAGCCAAGGTCTCTGCAAGACGCAAAAATGAGAAGAGCCTGGAAAATGAATTGGGGGTCGAACTGAGTGCTCCAAAAGCTCAATTTGTTTCTTACGAAAAATTAGATCGAGACGATCAAAAGGTTCTAGTTGCTGGCGATCTGGTTGAAGGCCCAATCCCAGGTGAAGGAATTTTTTCTGCCAAAAAATATGTTTGGGAATCTGAAAAAAAAGACACTTTTATATCTGCTATTGGATTGGTATTTCCTAAACTTATTACCCCTCTTTCCGCCTCTAATAAATCAATTACGGGAAAAATCAACCAAACCATCTGGAAACTCAAGTACAACCACAAGAACAAAGTTAAAAATGTGTTTTTGACAATGAGATACTCGCAATCCAATTCAGAAGATGATCATGAGGAAATACCTATTCTCACTGATATTTTTTTCAAAAAGAGTATCAAACCACTTAAAATTGAACTTGTTTTACCTCAATTCAAGATTCCCAATGATGCCAAAATTATTGACATTTCAAAAGCATCGTGTATAAGAAGAAGCATTGCCACAAACCTTGAAGCTAAAAACAATAATAAAGGGTCAAAGAACTTTGAAAACAAGTTTTTCAAGTTAAAGTGGATTTACGACATTTCGATTAGCCCAAATATAGTTGATATCGAATCTAACATTTCTTTTTTGTCTTTTTCAAATGGTCTAAATAAAGAATATGAAACTCTTGGCCATTCAGTACTTTCAAATATTCAATCACTTTAAATTAAAGCATATATCTAATATAAATTGTAACTGTTTAGAGACGCTCAAAAATGGTATCAGCAAAAGAGAAAAATTTAAGTATTAGCACATGAAAAAACATAAATAAAAAAACTAATATTATTATCTTGTTGTTATCTCAGCAATTTATTAAATCATAGTCTATGAGATGTAAAATAAATAAAAAAATAAAAAAAGCTATATAAAACCCGTGTATACTATATCTTTTCACGTTTAATAGTTGGAGAATTATTATTTGTATTACCATCATCCGTCTCTTCACGTTTTCTCTTCACAGATTCTAAAATTGCTGAAAGATCAAATCCTTCAATTCCAGAAATGGTAGCTGGTACATTTTGGGCAGTTTCAGCTCTGGGTCCAGTAGGAATGGAAGATGCTGAGGATCCTTTAGATTGTTGTACCAGCTTAGAGATTGCGGCGGATATAGCATCCGATTCAGCACTTTGATTTGAAGCTTCCAATTTGTTAGCTCCAGTGGAAGTAGACAAAGGATTGTGGGCAGACGAAGAAACAGTTGATGTTATGCCTCCGCTTCCTGAGTTGGTGGATTTACCACTTGAAAGTATTTGTTGCAAAAACTTCCCACCATTTGTTTTTTCTGCCTCAGCATAGCAGGTAGCATGAAAGTATCGTCCTTGAACTTCCACTGCATTTTTCCATACCCATTCTTCAGTGTCTTCATAAAATGATGTAGAAAACTTGTCACGACAGATTGGACAAGGTAGCGATGCAATTTGCTTGTTTGATGGAGCCAAAACGTACTTCGCTTTTAATTGCTCAGTAGTAAGGCCATTTAAAGATAATTTAGGAATGGAAACTTCACTAGAGCTACCACCAGAGTTTGAAACTCTAGAAGAAGTATTATAGCCGGATCCAACTACTGCCGAGTTGGAAGACTCAGTTACCCCATCTTTAGTTGTCTTTCCTTGTTTATCGGAGTTATTATTGTTTTTCTTCTTTTTCTTTGATTTGGACTTTTTGCTTCCAGAAGAGGTAGAATTGGGATTACTTGCTGCAGCAAGCTCCTTATTCCTATTCCTAGTGTTTTTTACGATAAAATCAAGCTCTGTTTCATCACGATACTTGATCCATTCATCTTCTTGAATAAACCAGGATCTTGCTTGAGTCCAATTTCCATCTCTAATTTTTTTGTTAACTCTGAAATGCCAGTCGAAATGAGCATCTCTTACTCTTTTCCCTTCAGCACTAACTGGGAATCTTTTACCACACGTACTACATATGCGAAGCATGTCACTATACAATACACCAATCATCTCTTTTCTAGGAGTTTGAAGTGAAGAGGAAGAGAGCTCGATCGATCTGAGAGATTGCTCTAAAGACTGTAAGCCAGTAAGATTATTGCCGCCACTATTGTTGGATGAGCCTTGTTGATTGTTGTTGCTAGGACCATTATTATTAGAAGAATTGCCATTCTTATTATAGTTACCTACTGAGTTGTTACCTGAATATGATGTACCTGGTTTACCAACTGAGTAAGGTTGCGGCTTAGCGAGGTATGGTGCCAAATTATATGGCTGTTGCTGAAGTTGGGGTTGACCGTATGGCTGCGGTTGAGGAGTTGACATGCTGGCAATGCCCTGTAATGCTGCCAGAACGGAATAACTTGAGGTTGGATCAGAAGCCATAGGCTGAGGATTTAAGTACATGTTGGGTTGGGCGGGTTGCTGGGGAACATTGCCATAAAGAGAGTTCATAACAAGTGAGAGAAGGGCATTATTGTCTGGTTGGGGTTGGCCAGCTGGAGGAATAAAATTTGACTGCGGTTGCAATGGCTGTTGGTTTGTAGATGGTAGTGATGCAATTTGTTGGATCTGTTGAAGTAATTCAGGTGTAAAGTTTAGAGTGTTCGATGCACCTTGAGAGTTTTGTTGTGAAAAATGATTCTTGTTATGCTGTTTTTGTCTGTTTTTTTTACGCGTAGAGGCAGGGCCAGTTACTAAAGTTTTGTTTAAAGATGCATTATTCCCTTTTGGAGATCTTGGGAACTGAGTAGCCGCTGGACCTGACGGAATTGATGGTAAGGTAGATGCAGGAGAAACTGGAATATTGGGTGGTAATGATGATGATTTGCTTTCTTTTGCTTTTCCAGAATCTTTTTTTGAATTTAAGCGCTCAAGCTCTTTATTTGTGAATGTAGTTAATTTTTCCTGAATTACTGCTAAAGAGTCTGCGGGTAATGTCTGCACACTAAGAGCAGATTTTAATTGAAGAAGAATACCCAGTTGTTTTTTGGCGTCAGTGTCAGCGGGATTTGAATCTCTACGTTGTTCAGTTAGGCTTAAAAGCTTATCAATTTGCTTTAGCAAGTCAGATTGATTTAGACTACTAGATGCATCATTTTTCGACAACTCACCAGCATCGACTGTTTCATTAGTTTTTGAAGAGCTAGCCAATTGTGAATTAGGTAATGATGGAGATTGAGTTACCGGTGTTGTTGATTTTGATTTCTGAACATGATTCAAAAAACTTTCAATTTTATTCATGGGTACATTATCAAAAAGTTGGGAGCCATTTGATAAAGGTTGTTTCCATGTCAAAAATAACTCATACATCTTTCTCCTGACAGTTTCTGATACCAAAGTATATGTATCACTAAAAATTCTATAAAGATGTAAACCGAAAAATATGGTATATGGCTTTCCAACATTTTTGCATATAGAATCCAATAGGTATAAGGCATACAGCTTGTATTGAGGAGGGCACTATAAAAAAGTTGGTTAACAATGGCATGCTTTTAATTAACTTTTGATTTGATACTTACTTTTAAGATATGCTCTTCAATCGTTTTTGTAATAACTTCGGCAGCATTAGAATTTTCCTGAGCAATAACAGTCAATGTCGTGATAATTGGACGAGAATTGAATTTCAAGTCTTGTAAAGATGACAAGTAATCTTCTCGTATAGCGTCAAAATTTTCATGAGACATTTAAAATTAACAAATTTATCACTTTTGGATCTTAATATTTATTTTGCAATTTAAATTGAAGTTCTATCGGAATCGAATACAATATTAGCTGGTTTTGTAGGGTGTGATGCAAATTCACAAATATGACAAAAAAAACAAAAAACAAATGAAGGTGCTTCTTCCAAATAGGAATTTTTTAGCTATTTCAGAAAATCAATTATTAGAAAATATAGTCCAATATGTTTTATTTAGTTGGTTGCAGATGATTAGAGGCCTTAAAACAAGAGAAAAAGAATTAGATGTTTAAGAAGTGATTCAATTGAGAAAAGGCAATGTAACAATTTTAAAAGCTACAGCTTGACTTTTCCGGCAATGTATTCAAATCAACAAATAAATCTCAAAAGAAAAAAAAAAAAAAAAGGATTTAAAGAAAATTAAAGTGAAAAAAGATTCAAAGAATTTTAAAAAGTTTCTTTTGCTTTCTTCTTTTTCTCTTTAGTTTCTTTGAAGTGGATTGAAATTACGGAAATGATAAAGGAACTAGCAGATGAGCCAGGGACACAAAATAAATCTCAATATTTAGTCTCACAGCTTAGGATAATTACCTTGAATTTTATATTATGTGATTGGGTTCCTTCTAGTTTGTAAAGGGTTTAATAAGAGTTATATTCTCTTCTATGTAGTTTATTTGAATAAACGAAAAAAAAAGAAAAAAGAGAGAGGCAAAAGACTACTATTTATGGTGGTGGAAATTTTTAATTAGTATAATACTGTTCAGGCTTAAAAGCATAATGAGTGTCATTATTACGTAATATGTTCATATTACCAACCAATTTGTAATCATGTGTAATACATCACGTTTTAGGTATTATAAATTGGAGTGCCACTTTCTGTTGGTGAGTTTCAGTTTCTTTTTTTTTTCTTGACATCATAGGCAATTCGTCTTTGAATTACAGTAAATTGCAAACTAATCTTGATAAATTTTGAGAATATATTCTCTCTAATCTTTGTGTTTCTCTGTTATTGTTTAATTGAGCTTTGCCAACTTTGTTTCGTTTTTGAAATCTTTATTTGTCTACCAATTATACAGATTTTCGAATCTCAAGCCCCAAAACCGCTAAGAAACCTTAACAAACTTTGAGATGGTATGAAAGCATGGTTTGTATAACAGAATTTATATTGGTCCATTTTACTAACCAGGTATCCAAATTAACAATTATTTTTTTTATCTTCACTGAGTGTAAACTGGTCTGCGACGTTGTATCTCATGAATGGGGTACATCTTCAGATTTACAATCATTACACAGCTACAAAAACTGGTGTTTTGATGACCTGAGGTATAAGATGATTATACACTCAAGTGAACATGAAAAAAATAATTGTTAAAGTAATAATTATCTATTGCTTTTTTTTAGTCAACCGATCCAAAAACAGGTCTTCCAGAAGGCTGGGAAGTTCGAATGTCCAAGTCACGTAACATGCCCTATTATTTCAACGGTTCAACTCGTGATTCAGTTTGGGAACCACCAGAGGGAACAGATTCAGAAAAACTAAAAGCTTACTTGACTGAGTTTCAATCACAAACGAATGACAATGGACCAGAAAAGATTCGAGCCAGTCACTTACTTATCAAGCACAAAGATAGCAGACGCCCATCTTCTTGGAAAGAAGAAAATATTACGCGCACCAAGGAAGATGCAATTAAGATCATTTTGGCTCACGAAGCTAGAATCAGATCTGGCTCTACAAGCCTGGCTGAATTGGCTAGAAAGGAGTCTGATTGTAGCAGTGCTCATAAAGGTGGTGATCTCGGCTACTTCACAAGAGACCAAATGCAAAAGGAGTTTGCAGATGCCGCTTTTGCACTCAAACCTGGTGAGGTCAGTCATGTAGTCGAAACTGCTAGTGGTGTACATTTGATTGAAAGAACTGCCTGATTGATTTTTCATTTGCAAATTTTTATATATTTATTTTTTAACCATTTCTTATTCAGATGTTGGCACACGGTTTAATTATTTCTAGTTTTATGGATCAATTGCTTATACATATGTCGGTGTAAAGTTTAGTATTTATAGATCAATAACTATTTCTGGTTCTACAAGATTAATTATATTCTTTTTTGGCAATTGTTTTGGAATCATTGATTATATTAATTAATTTTGTAGTAGAAAAAGAATATCTTCACGATCATTAAATGGAGTATCAAAAGTTGTTGTGATTACCTAATCTTTGTTTACTAGAAGTTAAAATATTGATTTGATTTTTTATATGTACCTAACTCGCTTCTCTTATCTTAATCATAACCATCATAATTTACCTATCTTCTAATTTAATTAGCCACTCATTGAAATATATTCATCCATTTTGATATAATTGTCATTTTTATTCAATAATATTTAGGCACAAAAAGTACTTTGCCTTGAAAACCAGAAATAGGTAGCGGCTCATTCAATCATTCACTCATAACCTAGTGAGCTGGTTTCACATTAATACAAACCTTCTAATGAAATGACACTGCCCGAAAATTTTGAGTATATTACAACGGATGGTAGTAAATTCAATGTTGTGAGTATTTTTCAGGCTTCAATTTTTTATTTTTTTGAAATTTTATTAATATATTTTTTACAGAAAATTATTCAACCTCAAATAGGAAAAGGAGCTTATGCAACTGTATATAAAGCAGTGACAGACTCTGGTGAAACAATAGTAGCAAAGACATTCGATTCATCTAGGATTTCAAAAGAAATTCTTAATGCTATTAAGACAGAAGTTCAAGTTCTCAAAAAGCTTGATCATCCCCATATTGTCAAATATTTAGGTGCAACAAATAAGAACGGATACTTTTGCATTTTTCTAGAATATTGTGAAAATGGGTCCTTAGACAAAATTGTAAGAAAGGCAAACAATCAAAATGGCCCCGGCTCAAAAGGCCTTTCTGAATCTGAAGCATCTAGATATACATATCAAGTTCTTCTTGGCCTACAATATTTACATACCCAAGGTGTTATTCATAGAGATATCAAATGTGCAAACCTATTGGTTTCAAAAGATGGTACCATAAAGTTGGCAGATTTTGGAGTTGCATCGATAACAGCTGGATCGAATACCAATAAAAGTTTACAAGTCTCTTCAACCACTAATTTAGACTCCAACAACTTGGGGAATTTAAATGAAGCATACTCCTATAAATTTGATGGAAGTAAAACATTTGTCGGTACCCCTCATTGGATGGCTCCAGAAGTTATTCTTTTACAAGGTGCAACAGCAGCAACTGATATATGGAGTTTAGGATGTACCGTTATCGAATTACTGACCGGCTATCCTCCCTATTATGATTTTTCACAAATGGCAAGGGCTTATGCAGTTGTTGAGCATGATAACCCTCCGATACCGAAAGGCATTTCAGAGCTAGCAGAAGATTTTCTCTTATCTTGCCTTAAGAAAGACCAAAGTTTGAGAGCAGATGCTACTCGATTATTAAAACATCCCTGGATAACTAAGGAGCTAGGAATAAAAGTTGAGGGTCATGAGTCGAGTTTTCAGAACGATTTAAATATAATAGACCTTTCCATTGAGAGAAATAACGACAGCTATTTTGGTTCTGATATCACTGAAAAAACAGCAGTAATAGATTCAAATAAGGAGTTAAAATTACCAAAAGAACTTAAAAAAGAACCATTTGGGAATAAATTGCCTCTTGAAGAATGGCAAGATGAGGATGACTTTTCTGATTTAGAAGGTGAAATTGATATTAGTATATTAGAAAAAAAGAAAGAAAAGGGAAGTATCGTTCAAAAAAGTCAGCCAGCACTTTCATCATCTACAAACAAAATGCAGGAAGCCCCAGAAAGCTCTAAAGATTCTTCCGGAGCATCTGAACGATCGGTTGATACTAAATCTACTCCATATCCATTTGGGAAAAATACAAGTTCTCGACAGAATTCTCATATTCCTCTTAATATTTATAAAGAAAATGAAAATGAAGACGATTACAGCAATGAATTTATTCTTGATACCCAGACATCAAAGCTTATTAAGGAGATTAACAAGCCTATTACCACTACGACCTCAGACTTCATGGAACTGGATACATCAGATTTAGATCTTAGTCAAATTAGCGAAAAAGTTGACCAATACAAAAGTCGATTCAACACGGTAGCATCAGTTGATGTGAAAACTACTGCTGACAGCTCAGATATTGATGCTGAAACGTTTTCATTTAGAACAAACTCAACAAATTCTGAATCCAATATCTTTACAGATCCATTGAAAAGTCGTAAAAATTTTTCAAATGATCATTCTAGCATCATTGCTACCAACCGATCCGTTTCTGATAGTCTTGATGTAGAAGCAAACGAGCCTTACAAAATTTCGAGAGATTTATTTGCTCCAGTCCATGATAATTCTGCCAATCTAAATGCATTTATTAAAGATACAACAGAAAAGACAATTAGCACAAGCTTGAAAGACCTTTCACTTCCTGAAGTGAATTCTAAAATCTCCAAAATCTTGGATCAATTAGGTGTCGAACTTTCATCGACTTCGGATTACGAATCGGTTTTGAAAAACATTAAAACCTTACATTTTTTGTTTCAAATATACCCAGCTAGCCGTTCCTTTTTTTTGAGGGGAAATGATACGCATTATCCTCTGCTTTATCTTATCAATATTATCAAAGCTACAATAATTAGAGGAAGTGATTTAGATCTTGAGTTGGAGAAATATATTTTGATAGTGTTAAACTCACTGTTATCACTAGGTGGTCCAGTAGTGGATAAGTTTTGCTTGTTGGGAGGATTATCAATTACAGTTTCTTTGACATCTCAATTTAATCCAAAGACAATTCGACTGAACTCTTGCAAAATTATTAATACTTTACTGTTTAGTGATTCTGAGACTTCTAATGATAAAATGGTACAGCTTTTAATGGCATCAACTTCAATTTTTGAAACATTTGTTCAATTTATTTCGGAATATATGGAAGATTTTGAAAGTTATGAAGATCTTAGTTTGAATATCGAAGAAGATGCTAGCGCTGATGCTGAAGATATTGTAAAACTGGGAGTAAAGGGAATCTTGGCACTTTTCCAAAGCAACAGTTCAATATTGAATGAGATGGGCCTTATTCTCATGCGACTAGAGTTTTTCGAGTCCTTGCTACCAGCATTAAATCACTTTGTCAAAAAACGTACAATCCTACTCAAAAGAAAGGAGTTTGAACTTGCTAAAAATCTGGATTCTGATGTAAATACGATTCTTTCTGTTTTCCCTTACTTTGCCAAAATGGACCGATATGTCAAGTCCAAAATTTTAAACAAGTCTGTCACTAGAAATTTATTTCAAATTTTTAAAAGATTGAGATCAGATCAGCAGCTCATTTTGTTAAAGTTTTTTAGATCAATGTCAGTGATTCAAGAAAATATAGTGATTTTTGAAGAAACAAACATTTTCAATCCGCTTATGATCAAGTTGAAAGAGTGTTTTTCATCTACCACTTCGATATCTAGCACAACCCTTAAAGATCCTCATAGAAGAACAAAATTAATTATTATGATGGAACAAATATTTTCAATATTTGAAAATATGTGTCGTTTATCATCACGGAGACAAGAGATTGTTGTCAAACTTGGTCTTGTACCATATTTGACAAAAATCGCATCATCAACTCCAACATCTACAGTCTCCACTGTTGAAGAGGAAAATCTCAAGCTGCTTTTTTCCAATTCCAATCTGCTTCGCGAAATTGCCACTTCTATTCTTTTGAGCCTGGCAAATGTGAGAAAAAACAATCTTCGAGAAGTTCTTTTAAGGGAGGGGGCTTTGGACATTTTTCTTGATCTTACAACAAGCTCATCAACGTCATGGCAAGCTTCGGCATTTGATGCTATTGAATCTTGGTTCACTCAGGATTCTGAAAGTATCGAGCTGTTTTATGAAGCCAATATTCCAAACTACAAAAAAAATAGTCTTTTACATTCAGTTGCTACAAGACTTATAACTGGGCTATCAATAACTAGAAGTGATACAGTTTATGATCAATTTGTCAACCTGCTAACAAAAAACACCAAGTTCTGTATTGAAATGTCGCGTATAGATATATTTTACAAAGTTTTGAAAAAGGGTCTTGAAACTGAAAGCCCAATTAATGGGTTGAAATTGCTGAAAATTGCACAGCTAGTTATTACAAGCTCTATTTCAGTTTCTGACAAGTCACAATTTTCGATTGTTGAAGGCAAGTTTGAATCCTTCGGCGTTAAAGAGGTGATTGAACATTTGGCTACTAAAAATGATGCAGTTCTTATCAAAGATCTAGCCTCGCAGGTGTTGAATTTGTTGGTTAGAAAGTCACAATATAATGACGGTGATGCAAAAACAACATCCTCTTTTGGAGGCGAAACTTTGAACTATATCCCTACTGTTTCGTCTGTTGGTTCAACTTCATCTTCATTATCTAGATCTTCGAGTCTTTCTGGAACCTCTTCTGACTCCACAAGATACAACATCCGAAGACATCAACGAAATAGATCTATCGCTACTGATAGTATGCGAACAGAACTACCAAACGATCATAGTTTCTCTATGAGAAGAGTAGGAAGTGGAAACAGTGATACTTTAAAACATAATAGTATTACTGAAAATTCCGTAGATTCATCTCTACCTCTCAATAATTCTAGTAGTACACATGCAACTCCATTTTCAACAGGCATTGCTCAGTTGTCTAAATCTAGCATCAAGGAAAACAGCAATACAGACTTGAAAAATAAGGAAAGGGAAAAGCCAGATATATTGGGAAATGTTCACTTAAACAAAAGACAGCAGCTGAGTCGCCCGAGTTTGAGCCGTAGTAATTCTGCTCGTCATCATCGCACTAAATCAGCGGGCGTTGGTGACAGCAACGGCATGAAAAGATCAGAAACTAGTGGAAACCTGGATGGAGGTTTAGTGGCGAAGAGAAATAATAATATAAATGGGGAAAATAGCAGGTACAATAACCTTGGTGAGCTTCGATCCCCTAGTAAATCATCCGGAGGTTCAAATGTTTCTCGGTCTAAAACCCGTGCAGACTTTTTCTCATCTGGCCCCATGGAGGAAGTAGAGGAAGGAAATTCTAAACGACGACGAGAAAGCGGGATACTGTCACCGTTTTCTTCTTCATTGAATTCGTCAACTCAAAACTCGCCTTCACATAATCATCAAAACCATCGTCCAATAAATCGGGTGAACTTAAATAATACTCAAAAACAACTTTCTGACGCTTTTGCATTCGTTTCATTAAATGATTCGAGTAATGAAAACAATGATGCATATAAAAGGCATCAACATTTATTATCATCATCATCTTCTTCATCGTCATCATCATTGTTGTTAAGTCCAAGTAAAAAGCCGCGTGAATCTTTACCGACTTCATCTGCTGGAAAGCCTAGCACTGCTGGATTTTCAACACCATCATCTAATAATCAGTCTCCAGTTAAGCTACAAATCGGAACCCCACCAAATCTTGATAGAATTCCAAGTACTCCTACCAAAAGATCATCTCCACTTAAAAGTCGTCTTCAAAAACCATTATAATTTATTTAATAACTTGAGTAACTATTCATTGTATTCTGAAAAAAAATCTCAAAGCATTTTTCTTATGTATGTACAAAGGTGAAAAATTAATAAAACAAGGAAAAAATAAAGTTTAAAAAAGGACATAAAAATTCATTAAAAAAGCATTTACAAATATACAAAATATAAAACTTCTATTATTTTCTCATAAAAAACCATTTCTAATCAGCTGAAGAAAGGTATCATTATTTGCTTCGTTTATTTACCGAAAGAAATGTTTTCAGGACCCTTTGGTGGTTGGCCCAAAGAAGTGACATAAGCCTTGGTCAAACCACCATCGACAAGGAAATCTTGACCATTAACATAAGAAGATTCATCAGAAGCCAAGAAGACAACAGCCTTTGCTTGTTCAATGGCTTCACCGAATCTGCCTGATGGAAGATGGACGGTTCTTCTAAGAGCCTTTTCTTCGGTATCCAAAAAGGCTTGGAGAAGAGGGGTGTTGAGAGGACCTGGGCAAAGGGCGTTGACTCTGATGCCTTGCTTAGCGTAGCAGATGGCCAATTCTCTAGACATTGCCAAAACGGCACCCTTAGAAGTGGTATAAGCGATTTGTGGGGTAGCAGCGCCCATAAGAGCGACAAAGGAGCCAGTGTTGATAATAGAACCCTTCTTATCGTTCTTGAGCATAGAGGCGATAGCGTGCTTGCATCCAAACCAGACACCCTTGACGTTAATGTTTTGAGTCAAATCCCAGATGGATTCTTCAGTGTTCAAGACACCATCGTCTTTGGGGTGCATGATACCGGCGTTGTTGAACATAACGTCAACACCACCCCAGGATTCAACGTGGTCGACAAGAGCCTTGACTTGGTCTTCTTTGGAGACATCGCAGACCTTGCATTCCAACTTAGCGCCTTCGCTGGCTGGAGCAGATTTCTCCTTGACAATATCAAGGGCCTTCTTTAAAGCTTCTTCGTTGATATCAGAGATGAGAACATTAGCGCCTTCGAGGGCAAATTGAATAGCTGTTTCTAAGCCGATACCACCGGCACCTCCGGTGATGATAGTGTTCTTTCCTTGGAGACGGTTAACCATTGTTGTATATATGTATATTTGTTAAAGATGAAGTTTAATTATATTATAATAATAATAAAAAAAGCTGTTTATAATGAATATTAAAAGTATTAGTAAATTGATTGATATGAGAAGGAAAAGAAGAAGAAGAAAAAAAGAAGTTGAAAATAAAGGGGAAATGAAATGGTTTTTATACTTGGTTTTTGAACCTCCCACAATTGCTTTCAATTGAGTACTGGCTGATATCATTGACAAAGGTTAGGGCTTCTTGTTTTGGAAATTATTGTGATAAGATAATTCCCACTGGGTGACCACTGGCAGGGGAAGTTACTCGGTCGGATAAACCAAAATATCAAGCCTTTAACTCTGGAAATCACTGAGTCAAAAGCAAACAAAAACAAAAAAAAATAACAAAACCATCAATATGTTATTTCAAATAATGAAATATAAAGAGTTTACAGAGTGAAATTAGAACTCTGAGTAAAAATAATACCAATGAGGACCTTGTAAACTATGATGATATTGTTATTGGTTAGATACTGAGAGATTTATTTTGCCTATTAAAGTCTCACCATACTTTTCACCAAGATCAAACTTATTATCGCCGTTATTTGATTGTACCGTTTTTATTATCTGCCTGTTTAAAAGCCAAAATAATCTCCAGTATTTTTATACTCTGATTTCACCGGGTTCTTTATGAGCTTTTTTTTTAATCATTACCCTTTTAAGGTATCTACCGATAGGTGGCTTATCTTGATTTGTCCTTAATCTTTTAAAATGTTATTTTTCACTCTGTTTGATGAATTAAACTCTGGTCTCGACAAGCTGAGAAGAAGAATTAATGGAATATCAGTTGCTTTTGTATCTTTCCTGTTGACAATTTTTTTTTTTTTCCAAAGAATGTTTCATTGATGGCCTTTTTTTGTTGTTTCGGGATTTTCACCAGATTTGAGGATTACCCGAGTTGTTATTTTTTTTTTGTCATCAATACCAAAAACAAGAAAGTAACAGCGGGGTCTTTTTCATACAACAACTATTTGATTCACGAAGTTGACTGGTTTATTTGTTACTCAGAGCTTTGATTTCTTTTGGTCCAGGTAATTGGCTACTTGAAAATAAGTACATTTCATTCCCCCACAAACCATGTGCCATCCATATATAAATGAATCATTGAATCCTCTGTTTCTTTTATCTCATTCCAATTTTTTTTTGATATTCTCATATGTATGACACTTATATTACATACGTAGTTGTAACAAGCCGCAGTCAGGTGAAAATCTCGTGATATCTAACTGAACAAACTAAACTAAAAGAAGGCACCAAGGCTGTGGCTACTGCCTTGTTGTTTGTAGTAATTTAAATATGAGCTTAGTCAGTATATGCTATAATAGCTAATCTCACTTCCTGCCAAATGCCACCAGGCTAATCTTGAATAGAGTTTTTTTCTTGTATATGTTTATTTTTTCCTTCCTTTTTTCTTCAACCTCCTCCCCCCTACAGTCAACCATACATCTTTCAAAAAAACTCCATTCACTCGTTTAAAGAATAGGTTTAATTAAAACACTAATAAAAAAAAAAGAATTCAAATCTATATTACATCTATTCGATAAACCATTCGCTTTACTAGTTTTGGTGTAGAGATAGAATACCTGTGGCAACTTTTGTTATAGATAAAGCCGTTTCTTTCACTACCCTTGTCTAATATCAAATCAAACCATCTTTGTTAAACAAGATCTTGATTTATATCCAACTATTAAATTGACGACATCCCATTGTCAATACTCATTTTATTCTTCACCTATTTAGATAACCATTAAATAATTAATAACAATAATAGCATTAAAAAAAAAAAGTACTGACAACTTTATATCATTAAGCATCTTTAAGATATAAATCCTCCTTATCGATAAAAGATGGCTTCCCCAAGATCTATTCAAAACAACCAAAAATCGAAAAGTAGACGTATGTCTAACCAGACACTTGCTGAATCACCTTTTCGCCAGTCTGCTCGCTTGGGTTCTTCTCCATTGAATAGCGCTTCACCCAGCATACGAAACGTTCCTGTACCTTCTTCTATCAGCAACTCTATCAACAATGGATCTAACCCATTTCTTAGTGGCTTAAACTCCCATGGCGGTTCTAGAAGAACTTCATTCGATGTTCATGACCGCAACCCTGCATCTTCGCTTTTTGCTAACGATGGTAGCGCCCTCGGTACCTCACCTCAAAGCAGTTTGTTACATCAAGGCCCGCAGTCAGTAGCTCGAAGTGGTACCCCATCAATCTACTCTTTGAATGTAGACAACCCAGATCCTGAAGTGGTTCGGGTTGTTGGGCGTCACCTGGTTACTGATGAAGATGTATCTGGTAGCTATGCAAATAGCACCATAAACAACAATAACGGATCATCTTCAGACAATTCGAATTCCAATAATAATAATGGTAATAACAGCAATAGTAATAATAACAACAATAGTAACGGCAATATCAATAATAACGGATATGGTTCCAATGGTACCAGCACTCCTCAACGTACCGAGGAACAGTTCGACTCATTAAAACTACAAGGTGGAGATATCACCAGACAATTATACAAATGGCAAAAAGATCACGAGCCAGAAAATCCATTCCACTATCGCAATCGTTCTAAATCATTTGACATGCCTCGTCCTTCCGATGCCGGAATCAGTAATATCAAGGTTCCCGGTGGATTCCGTCGTGACTTTATTTCGCAAAGAGCAGCACGTAAATCCAAACATGCTGAACCCCCAACATTTTTAACTAGAAATTTTATTGAATTTTTGAGTATATACGGGCATTTTGCTGGTGAAGAATTAGAAGAAGAGGATGAAGATGAAGACGAAGATTATCTCTATACTGACGAAGATGAAGAAGAAGATTCAGCATTGTTGACAGAAGCTCAAAGAGAAGAACGACAAGAAAGAAGACTTAGAAGACAAGAAGCATTGGAAAACGGCGAAGAACCTAATGAAGAAACTTCATTGCTGCACTCTAGAGAGCACAGGCTTAAATCGAAAGCAGTAAGTAGCCAGCCCGCCAATGCTACTGCAACCAAGGCTGTCATGCTTTTATTAAAGAGTTTTGTTGGTACCGGTGTTTTGTTTCTTCCCAAGGCATTTTTGAATGGTGGTCTTTTATTTTCATCTTTGACACTTGTATTTGTTGCCTGTTTATCTCAGCTTTGTTTCTTACTGTTGATTCAAGCAAAGAAGACTGTAGGTGTAGGAAGTTTTGGTGATTTGGGTGGAGCACTTTATGGACCAATTATGAGAAAAATGATTTTATTTTCAATTGTTCTTTCGCAAATTGGGTTTGCTGCTGCTTATATTGTCTTTACCTCAGAAAACTTGCAGGCATTGATTTTGGCAGTCACAAACAACAAAATGTTGGTAAACATTGAAACATTGATTTTCTTGCAGTTGCTTATCTTTTTACCACTCTCGATGGTCCGTAACTTGGCTAAGCTATCTATTACTGCTTTGATTGCAGACCTGTTTATCTTGCTCGGCTTGGTATACTTGTACTACTGGGGAGGAATGACATTGGCCCGAAATGGTGTTGCAGATGTCAAACTTTTCAATCCTCGAGATTGGACTTTATTTATTGGGACAGCGATTTTCACATTTGAAGGTATTGGTCTAATTATTCCTATTCAGCAGTCAATGAAGAAGCCCGAACAGTTTAACGTTGTTCTCACTGGCGTTATGATTGGAATCACCTTGATTTTTGTGTCCATGGGCGCACTTTCATATGCCGCTTATGGCTCCAAGGTCAAGACTGTTGTCATTTTGAATTTACCTCAAGATAGCAAATTTGTCAATTGCATCCAGTTACTCTATTCGCTCGCTATTCTTCTCAGTACTCCTTTACAACTTTTCCCAGCCATTAGAATCTTGGAAAATGCATTCTTTGTGCGCAGTGGTAAATTCAACAACAAGATCAAATGGCAAAAGAACATTTTCCGATTCTGTCTTGTCTTTTTTACCGCTTTCATATCTTGGGGTGGTGCCGATGATTTGGACAGATTTGTTGCCTTGATTGGTTCTTTTGCTTGCGTACCTCTTGGCTACATCTATCCACCAATGCTTCACTTGAAAGCTGTTGCCAAAACTCCGCTTATGAGAGGGTTTGACATTTTCTTGATTGGTTTTGGATTTACATGTATGGCATATACCACATATACAACTGTTAGCAGTTGGATTGCAAATCCTTAGAACCTTTTGAAAAAGAAAGAAAGAAAATAATAATAATAATAAACAAACAAAAAAAAACATTAATTAAAGAGATTGTATAAATAATCTCAAATAACTATATACACTAACAAATATTAATACATTATTTAAAAAAAAAAAATAGAAAAAAATTTAGAGATCATTCATCATCATCATTTTCATAAGATTCTTCTTCTTCATCAAAATCTGCCAAAAGTTCAGATTCACTCATGGATTCAGGGAAAAAATCACCTTCACTATTTTGACTTTCGTCAGGAGAAGGAGGAGAAAAAGGAGAAGAAGGAGACGAAGAAGAAACAGAAGCTAAATCATCTTTATTCTGTGTGACTTTTGGTGACTTGGAAATATCGTTTTCATTTTGATACTGTTTTTCATTTTTAACTGACAACAAAATTTGATTGTTATCTTTTTTTTCATCATTATTATTTTTTTGTTCAATTTCTTTTTCATTTATTTTTTCATTTTCATTTTCTTCTTCTTCTTCTTTTTTCTTTTCTTCTTCTTCTTCCTTTTTCCTTTCTTCTTCTTCCTGTTGTTGTTTAATAGCTTGCTGTTTTTTTAGCCCTTCCAAATACAATTCTTGGTCATGTTCATCTTTTTTTCTATAAATTTCTTCCTCAAAATCAATTATTATATGGCTGTTGTCATCATCATCTGAAGACGAACTTGCACCAATTTCAATATCGTATTCGTCATCGCCATCACTAATTTCTGCCAACTGAGTTTGGATAAAGCTACTACTACTACTGCTTGAATTGATGGTACTAGAAAACATATTGTTTTGGAAAGTTAGAGAAGTTTGGGTATTATTTGAAGAAGAAATATGACGAGAAATAGTAGAGTTATTGATGCTGGTAGTTTCTATGTGATTTGCTTTGACAGCTGGAAGTGGTTGTTGTTGTTGTATTTCTTTAGATGATTGAATTTCAGATGAAGCTTGATTCTTCTCCTTGGTATTTAAATTGTTTACTGAAATTTTTTGTTCAGTTTTGGGTTCAACTTGATTATAGCTTTGGTTATCATCATCAGCTTGAGTTTCATCAAAGCCTCCTTGATCATTATTATTGTTATCATCATCTAATAGAAATCCACCTCCACCACCGTAGTCGTTATTGTAGTCATTACCATAGTTATTATAACCATTGCCAGAATCTGGAGCATCGCCAATAAGAAAGCCACCTCCGCCTCCAAACTCATCATCATAATCATGAATATAAACGCCAGCCTGCTGACCTTGTTGTTCATTATAATAACCGTCGGGTTCTGAAGAATATCCAATCCAACTATTGTCTTCATTTTCGTCAATCAATTCTTCTTGCTCAGTTGCGGCTTCTTGTTCCTTCTGCTCATCTAGAGGTTTGAACACACGCTCACCGTTTTTGTCAATCACTCCGTGATCTCTATTCAACTGTGCTTTAATTCTTAATGCCAACAAAAACTTTTTCCACTTGACAAGTGAATGAACCAACCTCATTTGGTGCTTTTCTTCTTCCTTTTCCATTTGTAAGTGTTCATAAGTTAGCAATACGGCATCTTTAAATTGTTCAGCAACTACTATTCCTCCCGTTCGAGGTTGAGCAGTTCCAGAACCTTTTGAACGGCTTGAGCCATAATTTAATGCTGAATATGACGACGACGACGACGACGACCCTTGACCACCAAAATCAAAACCAACAATAGCTCTTGCATATGGGATCCGTAATATTTTGGCGGCTTCTTCAATGTCTTTCATAGGCAATAAAACTGCACCTTTTGGAACCATACTAGGAACAAAAACGTCAATGTTTCCATAAATGTTTTTGGGAATCGTACCATCTGAATCAACAGGAGGTGGAACAAATAATTCAGTTTGATCATATGAATATAATCCGACACGAACATCACCTTCATCATCATCCAAGTCCATTATACTTGGTTCATTTGTTTCTTCTTCTTCTTCATACTCTTCTTCCTCATCATCTTCGTCACTAGGAACTTTCCTCTTTCTTGAAATCTTTGGAGCTGGGTCTGGTAATGCTTTTGGCTTTTTGACAACAAACTTTTTGGCAGTGGCTCCAACTTTTAAAACTCTACCTTGTTGATACCAATACCGTGCTGATCGAACAACTTTTACATGCTCTCTTCGGTATACGTTTTGAACACCTGGATTTGTTGCTGCAGAAGATTTACGGGATTTTGAGGCTGAAGTGGTTGCAAGCTTTCCACAAGGAATCATAGGCTCCAAGATTTCATTGGCATGAAGATGACGTTCGAGAACATATACTGGGTGATTTTTAAAGTCGGCAATTCTTGATGGTAAGGGCTCTTTTTGGTTTCTAAGCTCCAGCTCTTGTTTTTCAAGAATATCACGAGCTGCGATTGTTTCGGCATCCTCAATCAACGCCGGGTTACTAGGCATACGCATACTGGACATTAAATTTTTGTTTGTTATAAACTTGAGCAGATCTTGATACCAAATAACGTCTTCAGGATATTCATTTGGTTTGCCATCGATTCGTTTACGCAGCGTTTTGGCGTTGTAGTAAAACGCGTATCTGCGCGTCACGTCTTTGACAGCACCGTTTGGTTCGAAAGCCAAGACGTAACGCATGCAGTTTGTCGACGATTCCGAGATGGGAGGTTCAAATTTGGATTTACCGCGAGTGTGAACATTGGCGACTTCAATGTATTTGAGACAACAAGGATCAACTGATATCCATTTAGAGATGTAGGGGTTCCAGACCTCGACCCAGTAGACTGGATAGCTGCTAACAATGTTTAATGATCCGCTGGATGTTTGAGTTTCAACTTCTTCAAGCTCTTGTTCTGTGAGATCTTGCTTGTTTTTATCGTCTGCAAATGGATTGTTTGTAATAGGGTAGTTTGAAGTAAAGTCCAAAGGTTGTACAGAACAAATCAGCCTTGCTGAAAGGCCAATTGATCTGAGCAAAGTACAAAACCCCTGTGCAGAAACGTCACGATTGCCTCTTCGTCTTTTTATCAAAATTTTCAAAAATTTTTCTTTATTAACTTTGGATTCCACGATACGATCTCTGTTGTAGATATCACACCACTCGACCAGTTTGATTCCTCGGTCGGTAGCTGTTTCAAAGACTCTGTAGTTCCAATGGTTCATTGCATGTTTTAAGCCGTCAAGGAAATTGCGTGATAGAATAAGTTCTCGTGACTCTTTGGAATACTTTTCGTATTTTTGCAAGTCTTGTTGCGTAGGAACAAGTTCTTTAAGGATGCTTTTAGGGAGAATTGTGCTGTAACGTTGCAAAAGGTCTGGGTTGTTGCACCACTGATTTCTTATTGAAACATGCATCATGAGACATGCGAGATGGAGTTTGTGGATAAGCCGTCGTTCTTGACGCTCTGCTTTGGATATTCTTGTTATTATTGAACCATCTTTTCGTCGTTTTACTGTTTTCTTTTTGTTTTTACCATTTTTGTCAAACTGACCTGGACGAGGTTTTGGTTCTGGGTTTTCGATTGATATAACAACACCACCGTTAGAAGAAGCAGGAGAATCTGTTGTCTCGGGGTTTGTATCCAAAGTAGACAAAGAAGGAACGTCTATATGAGGTATATTTTTTTGTTTTCTGTTTTCATAACCATCTTCATCATCATCATCATCGTCGTCATCATCGTCATTTGAGAGTTTATATTCATCTTCAGAGTCTTCATCGCTTTGATTTGTTGGCTCGCTTGATTTAGTGATATCTTCCCATTCAATATCATCATCATCTTCATCATAATCTGATTCTGAATTTGAAACATCAATGTCACTTCCATCATTAATATTTATAGCCATAGAACGTGACGATGATTCGGGCTCTTCAGATTTGATTGGAATACTAGTATGATTATCTTTTATTTCGTCATCTCCTCTTTTTCTGCTAGTGCTAGATAGTGGTAGCTTTCTATCATGTTGTATTATTTTTTTTGAGTCATTTAGTTTCGAAGATGGTTGATCAGTATGAAGGTTTTTACTGTTATCCAAGGAAGAACTTTTTTTGTGATTCAAGGTTTCGCTTAAGAGTGACATGTATTCAAGAGGAACTGAATATCTCGACTTACTCTTTTCTTTGTTACTACTATTAGTTTTACGATTATTACTACTACTACTGTTATCTTCTTCCTCTTCTCTTTGACTATTGTTATTATTATTATTATTAATGCTATCTTTTTTGGTGTTTATTAATTTACTGATTTGTTTTGCGTTTCTAGAGTCGATACCTTGATATTTTTTCCTTAACTTATCTAAAACGGTTGCGTTTTTAGTAGGTCTCCCATGATAAGTATTGTTGCTATACACAGAGGTATATCCTGCTGTTGGTCTCAATCTTTGATTTACAGGATCTGTTGGATTTATAATTTTCACGGGACGACGCGAAGAAGAAGAAGAAGAAGAAGAAGGTGATGAGGTTGATGATGATAAAGATGAGGGTTTGGATTGAGGTGTTGTTTGACGTTGAGTGTTACGACTCTTCTCTGATTGAGAATGGCTTTTAGATGGCGAGGGCATATTTAAACCATCTTTATCAATTGGGTGGGGTTTAAAAGATGGTTTAGTCTCGGGTGGCGACGATGATAACGATCTTGAAGGTCTTTTATCTTTTCTATCCACTAATTTTGAATCATCACGAGCCATCTCTTTTTATGATTAGAGAAAATATATCGTATTGATTTTATTTTTTTTAATTTATCACTTTGTTTCGTCTAAAAAACAACAAAGTCGATATATATACCTCCCAAAAACAGGTTATAACGAAAGGATATAATAATAAATGTTGAGATTGATAAAGGGTAAATATAAAGAAAATGGGTTATCTAAAATCAATTGGCTGGTTGGTGATGGAGATATTTTTTTTCTTGTTAAAATTGATAAAACTTGTAACAAGCGGTTGTAACAAAATTAAGTTGGCTGACTAAGTCAGGTTGGCTGGTTTTTTTTTTGGTTTTATCCACTATACTAAGGATAGATAGAGAGAGATCATTAATAATTCTACACTATCTAAATTCTACAGACGAGAAGAACTAGGCTGAACTGGTTCCATTTTCAATCAAATAGCAACGCTCAGAAATCTTGGATTGAACCATCAAATTAATAATCTTCTTTCACTGTTATTATATAAAGAAACAGGAGTTTTTATTATATAATTCTTAAAGTTGATCATTTTAGAAACGACAGAAAAAAAAAAAACAATGTGGATCCATCCATTCTACCAACCAGTGCAACGGTATTACTATATTTATAATCATCTATATATAATATATGGAACTAGTTTGATTTCAAATGATTAAATGAATTTATTAAATTTGCAGTAGACTGTTTCGCGTATCAATAAAGATCCCTATTTCTGAAAAGAAAAGTCACGTAAAAATCATTAAATGAAATATTGCCATTTTTGGTATAGACATTATTGATTGATTTGATTTGATTGAATAATTTATGAATTTTTTATCAAGTTTTTATTATATTTTTTTTTTTTGCTCATAGAATTACATACATTATTTAAAAAAAAACATCATTAATTATTTATTATCATCATCATATTATTTATTTCTTCAATCAATTTAACTTTCTTCTTCTTCATCTTCATCAGAAATCTTTGGAGCAAGATAAAAGTTCAAATGACCAGAAGGAAGCTTATAACTGACAAGAATTGGAATACCAGGAGACATATAAAGGAAAACACGTGGAGCAAGAGAACCAGCCTTGCATGTTTGAAGAAGATATTTCATGTTGAAACCCAAGCTGACAGGTTCTTCAGCACTGATTTCAATTGACTTTTCGTCATCAGACAAGTCTGATGTTGGTTTGAGACTGATGGAGCCAGAACCAAACTCACCTTCACTAAAGAAGCGGGCACCCTCTTTTGAAGCCGATATGGTCATTGATTCAGACAAGACACTCAAATCACGAGCAATTCTTTGGTATTCTGAGGAGGGCATCTTGATGGTGGTAGTGTATTCAGTGTCTGGAATGGAGAGGTGATCTTGGTCAATGTTCATAAGCTTGATGTTGTATTCAGAGATACGGTCTGAGTTGTTTGCATCTTCAAAGACTAAGGTTAAAACATCACCGTTGTCCTCTGCTCTCAATGTCAGTACATCGTTACTGTTTGCACTTTTTAAAACTTTCATAAGGGAGTCAATGTTAAGACCGAGAGGAATGGTTCTGTCGCATCTGTAGGAAGAGAATGCGTCAATTCCAAGTTGCATAGAAACCAAAGCAATGTGTGATTCATCGATAGCTTGAATAGAGATACCTTCTTCTGAGCAGTCGAAATTGCAGTGTTTGACTAAATCTTTGATAGATTCGACAATCTTTATTTATATTCTTGATTAGTTTTATTTGAAATATGATTTGATGATTATTGGATGTTTAAAAAGAATACATACTCTCTTAAAGACGCCAGCTTCTTGTAATTTTGCCTCCAACATTGTTATAATTGATTTTTTTTTATATTATATGATGTTTGGTTGATTATATATTATTAATTTAAAAAAGATTTGATGATTGAAAAAAAAAAAAAAGAAGAGGAAAAAAAAAGAAAAGGAATGAAAAAGGAAAAGAACAAGATATATATATATCTAAAAGAAGTACAAAATCAATCAAAACAATTGAAAATAAATAAACAACAAATTGGATACGCGACGCGATGATCTATTTTTATTTATTACCCGAATTGGAACGTGTGTGTCAAAGGTCAGAAGCGCGTGTTTTGTATAGTATACATTTGCTAGTTTGGTGGTGATGTTTAAATACAAGAAATATTATCTGACTAAGCCAAAGTGGTATGCTTATCTAAGTCAATTACCTTATTTCAATAAAGTTTACATGCAGTGCCAGCCGCATTTTTATTTTGTTACAAGAATCGGTTACAACCTGCAAGGGAAAAATATTAGAACAGAATTTCATCCATAAAAAATGTTTATTTTCCACTCAGCACAGTCAAATTTTCTCTTTTCTTCCCTTTAATTTTTTTTTTATTTATATTCCAATCGTTTCCCTCCTAATTTTTAATATTTTTTTTTTATATAAAATTTTTAAAAAAAAAAACATCTAAAATTTATCATTCAAACATCATCAATCAATTAAAAACCCTTTCAAAAGATTCTCAATTGAATTCTTGTTTTTACTTTGCATCTTCCTACTAAAAAGTTTGATTTTCTTCTTAACCAACCCCTTTTTGCTCCTTTTTTGTATCGTATTTTTGTTTACGTTCCTCTTTCTTCTTTTCTTAAAATAGCCTTCATTGGCAGCAAATAGCAGCAGCATTCCATAAGGTTATCAAAATTATCAACAACTAAAAAAAACAAAAAACATTCATCGACATCATCATTATCATCATATTTTTTTTTTTTTTTTCTATCAGCATTAACACATATATATAATCAATGCCAGAAGAACATTATTTACAGAGCAGTCAACATGCTCAAGATATTCGCGACAGAAATAGACTGCCTACTCTATTTGAGGTTCTCAACCTTAGAACTTTGGCTCCTGTTGACCTTTACTCCTTCTACATCTTTATGAAGGAACAATATCGCGGAATAGAATATTTAGACTTTTGGCTAGACGTCGTACGTCATCTCTCACTATGCCGTAACTACGTAAGAGGACTTAGACAGAGCCTATTAGCCTCAGAAAGAGACATGACATCAAGCAGAACATCTTCAGTACTACTAGACAATCTCATCCAAGATGGAACACTGGATGATACTGACTCACACAGACTGTCTGCGTTTTTACGCGGTACAGAGCCCGGTGGTTCTCAAGGCGGTCGCATTTCGGCATTATTAGATATGATGAACCCTAAAGATAGAACACAAGCGCCTCTAGGCGAGTACCAACAACAGCAACAACTTGAAGAAGATATTCAAAGACATCAACAACAAAATGCCCTCTCATCACCGACACAACAGCCTACTTCGGATTTGGCGGCTATGTGGGCTCAAGAAAAGCGTAGACCTTCAGGAACACCCATAAGAGTGGTAATGCAAGATTCTCCCGAAATGGCTGTTCGCCAATCTTTTAATAGAAGCTCTAGCGTCTATGACGAAAAGTCGCCCAGCACTAATACACTCCCTAACCAGCAATTACTTTCATATCAAACTCAGCAACACCCATATCAAACAGATATTAATCATTCTACTAACTCGTTTTATACAAATGCCCCACCAAACAATAATTCCAGCATACCTGCGATAATCCCCACTGACACAACAACTTCTCAGCAGCGAGATACAACAACTACATCAGCTCTGTACAATCAGGGTCTTTCAGCTTCTCCATTACAAGAACAACAATATAATGATCAATTAATGTCTTCCCAAATCGACCATGACCCAAACAACCCACAAACGGTGCATAATATCGGTAATAATAATAATAATACTGCCAAATCGGCCTTAGCAGGTCATCCCCCTCAGCAACATGACTCTCAAAGTGCTAGCTTTGTCACACGAAATGATATCAGACAGTCTACTCATTATATCCTGGTGACCTATTTCATTCCAGGGGCTGAACGCGAGATTGTTTTGCCTCAACGAATTATGCGGTCTGTGCGTCATGCCATTGAACAGGAGCAGAGAGACGATCCTGAAGTATTTGACGAGGCTCGCGAATATGTTTTCCAAGCCATGCAACGAGAGTCTTTTAGAGCATTTTTGGCAGCAAAGGCCTTGGGCAATACTACACCCTTTGGCTCTATTATCCGTCTTATTATTGGACTCATGGGCATTTTTGCTGGGTTTTGGGTTGGTTTCATTTTAATCTTTTTGGATTGGCAGCCTAAATCGACACGGCTTTGGCTCATTCTTCCCTTTGCATTTGCATCATATGGAATTGTTTCAGGTCTATACAACTTGGATCCCATACTAGCTATTCTAGGCTTTTCTGAGCGTGGTCCTGGGAAACTGATTAAAATCAAAGAACCATATGTTCGAAGGTTACTTATTAAAAGATCTCTTTTTGTTTTGGGCATAATAATACTTATAGCTGCCATTTTGGTTATTATTTTTGCATTAGTACCTGGTAAACGATTATAATGATCCGTTTCTTTTATTATTTTTATTTTATTTTTTATGTTAGATGATTAAAAATAGATTTTCTTACTCAAACATCACCATCAAGATTAATTTCTAATAGATTCCTTGTTTTTTTTCTCTTTTTTTTTATTCTTGTATAGTTCTTTCCTTTGTATTATTTTGTTTTTTTTTTACACTTTTTAAAAATAATAATAATAATAATAATAATACAACAACCATTTATGATTCTTTTTTGTATAGACTTGAATAATAATAATTTGATGTCATAATCGCAAAGTTTTATCTTATATAAAGAAATGAAAATGATCGGATATATACCTAGACGAGTTCTTCTTTTCATCCTTTTAATTCAAATAAACTAGAAACAAATTGATGGCTGGCTGGTTAATTGTTGGTTTTTTTATTCAACAAATGTTACAGTGTATAGCTAGCTAGTTAATCAAAGACCTATTATCTCAATAACCAACAAAATATAAAACATAATAATTGTTATTTGAAAGGTTTTTAACAACTCTTTTAATCATTGATAAAAAAAAAAGACTTATGATGATGATCCTTTTTTGAAATGTAAGAAAACGACTGTTGAAAATTTTTTGAATAAAGTTTGTATAGTATGTATAAAAGGGACAGATATTGGTTCAATATATATATACAAAAAAGAAGTATTCAAGTTTGATTACTTTTTTCAGTCAATTTCTTCTCCAAAGGAGAAAGAGAGAAAGCCTATTACTGATTATAATATATAAAGTTTCAACTATGAATATTCATGTTGTAGTTTCAGTATGTATATTCTTTGAAGGAACAAGTATAGTACTATATACAATAATAGTACTACAAGAGTAAATAAATAGATGGAGGAAGGTTTTTACTATACACATGAATATCGCTTATTCAAACAAACGTTGAAAAAACAGTTTCTTTTCTTTTTGATAGAAAAAGAAAATCTTCTTCATGTTGGATGTATGGTAGTAGACTGGATATCATATCAAACAAGGCAATTTTCAACTGTGATCAATTATTTCATTACTGATAGAAAACAAAAATGTTTCTTTTGCTTCCATTCCAAAAAGTAAACAAACAAAACCTTTATTTGGAATAGTCTAAAAAAAAAAAAAAACAGCCTATATTGTAAGAGACAATTTTTCTTTTTCAGAACTAACAACAATATTAAAAATGAAAATGAAAATGGTACTAAAAAAAGAAACATGAAAAGAAATATATCAATATATATAGTCTTTTTAATATATCTTTTCATGGTTTGTAACAAAATTAAAAAAAAAAATAATGACGTATATATAGTTCTATGATTGTAAAATGAAAAAATGTAAAAGGGACTATTTGGTATTGAAAGAACTGCCAATGGTTGTTGGACTTGTATGTACATAATTAAGTGTAAATATGAGCACTACTCCATAATATATTCATTTCCTTTCTATACAGTATGTAATCTTGTTCTCTTCTTGCTGTAGTAAACTTTACAGATTCTTTTATACCAGTAGCATTTTTAATGCTTTATTTATTTATTCTTTTGGTTTGAAAGATTGTTTGATTATTTTGTAATGCACATGAATACCTCAGATACCAAAGAAAAGCCAATACCAACAATAATAATAGCTAACACAATACCATCTTTTACTTTTCATATCATATAATGCTGATAGTATAGTTTTATTTCATAGAGAAAAAAACTCAATCGCAAATTTAAACTTGATTTTGTTAAACATTATTGTTATCATTTCCTAAAAGGCTTTCTTCTATGTTGCGTAAAACCTATACTTTTTTTAATCAATAACAAGTTGAGAAGCGTACATCCTGAATGGAGTAAATGTGGTTCAACCTAGAGATTGGAATATAATCTGCCATTTCAGAAGTCAATTATAGGAAAGCTTGCTAAGACACTCAAAAATTCATACAGCCTGGACCTAAATCGATTAAGGTGTAGCTTGCTATAGTCAATTAATTGAATGAGTAAAGAAACATGGTGCTTAAGTCAAAGACTCCAAGTCAAAATTTACGATTTTCAGTCTCGTGCCTTCCAAGTTTGATCAAATAAAAAACTACTTTACGTTTCTCTAACTTTATGGTTTATATCAATACTTTATTGTTTGTCTACTTACTATTTATTTCCATATTAAAAGGGGTTGTATTTTGCCTTGTACCTAAAATATTCATAGTATTCATCTGAATGTGTATAATAGTCGTCTTTATTAACTGCGTCACATTCAGACACATGGAAATCAATCAGCATCTCATGCCCAAGTTCATAGTTCAAAACAATGTTTTCCATTCGAACATCATTGTGATATACTCCACGCTTCCTAAGCATTTCGACTATCTTCCGTATCGTGGCATAATCACAATCTTCTGCCATTTTTGGGTTTTCTCCTCCGTAAGATAAAAGAATATAAGCCGTAAAAGAATCTTCTACATATCCAAGATATAATGGAATCCATTCACCTTGCAAGTCATCCAGATGCCTGTAAATGGCAGCTTCGTACTCCATAGCCTCTGTATAATGCTCATAAACAATAAACCTTTTCTTGCCAACAAACGTATATCCGTAAGGGTATACTGTGATTTTCACCATTTTCCCAACCGCACCTTCTTTTGAATCGTAACTTCGTATGACAGTCTTGTAGTTTTCTAACTGCTCATTGAAAAGTGATACAAGCTCATCGCCATTGATTGGGTGTCGATTTTCCGTAGTGCTGCTATTTTGCTTGTGAACATTATAGTTTGGACATTTCTCATCCATTGGCAAGTTTTTCTTGAGACCCAAAAGGCATTTCTGGGTGCAATATCTAACCAAAGGGGCAGGACGTTTTTCAGATGTTGGGGCTACTTCTTTATCCGGTTTTTGTGAGGCTGTCTTTTCATTGTTATTTTGTTTGGATAATGCCAACTTTGCTTGTTGCTTTGTTTGGGAACGGGTGCGCGGCCTTTTTGGCTCCTCTTCTGATCCAAATTCCACATTATTTAGAGGCCTTTTTGAAGGACAATTATTTTCATTGTCTTTTGCATTTCTTCGGTTTTTCTGACTAATGCCCTCTTGGAATAATTGAAATCTTTCTTTGATCTTGTTATCTTCATCTTCTATGTTAGACCATTTCCAAGATTTCATTTCTCCTTTATAATCTAATAACGGTTTTAGCAACATAGAAAGCAACATTCGGAAAGCTTTTTTCAAGTTATAATCATCTGTAATAAAAACAACATGATACTTCAAATGTCCTGGATTGTTTGGGTCGGCAAGAAAAAAAAGCCAACAGAATCCAGAAGTGACAACTCCACAATCAGAACCATACTTAGTCATATGTGTATGAATTTGCTCAGAAAGTTTCATGAACCTTATAAAACTAGGATTTCTCACATATCCAGGTTCTGTTGGATCCTTGTAGAACATTTCTACAGGCGATAACTTTTGTTTTTTCAAGGTTTTGCAATGGCTTTCAAACTCACTATAATCGTTTTGAGTTATCGTATACAGCCCTTTGTACTCACACATTATGATAGGTTTAGATCCACCTTTAACACGGAAAAATCCTTCAGGGATTATTGCATCAATTCCTTTGGCAATACTATACGCGTCTCCAGAATATTTTGAAGCCTCTTTCTCGTATTGATAAGATAATCTACTTTGAACTATCTCTTCCATATTTATGCCGTGCGAAATTGCATCTGTTAGTCCAAGTACTTCCTTATAAATCACATTTGCAGCTGTGAGCGCTGGTATTTCCATCATTGTATTCATCCATAAGATCAATTCAAACTCGCCTTTTGGAGGAAAAGCTTGGCCTTTGGTTGTAGAAAATTTGATCACAGTATCAGACGGGAACTTTTTCTTTTTGAAAATGTGAGCATATCTTTCTTCCATTGAGTCCACAAGGCTTTTTATATCTGATTCACCGGGTTCGATAGATTTAATTTTGGCAATAATCCTCATATTGTGGACTGTTTGTTCAGACGTCATTTCTTCAATCTTGTATGGAACCATATGCCTTATACGTTCTCCTATTTTGGAACAGCAATTCAGGAGCTTATCAAAGGTGGAATTTTCAGCAGGCTCCAGTTTCTTTTTTAGTTCCAAGACTGTTCTTTCGAGGTCTCTGTTTGTTATTTCCAGATCGGTGATTCTTCTTTTATGGTCGATTGTTTCATACAGCAGTTGAGTTTTTTCTTCTCGTCCTCTTACAAGCTTAGCATCCTTCTGTCGTATCACCTCTTGAAGATCTTGACCCAAAGAGCCAGGAGCTTGACGATTTCTTTCTGACTCGGACATTTGAGATAATCAAAAACTGTAACTTTTTTGCTTTTTGCTTTTTTGCTTTTTTGCTTTTTTGCTTTTATGTAATTGTGTGATTGTATATTGATGTGTATTGATGTGTGATGGTAATAAAAAGGGATGTACAGAAAGGAAGAAGTGTAGAAAAATAAAGAAAAAAAAAAGTTTAATCAGTTGGATATGTCTTAGTTTGAGCTTTCAGAATTTGTGACTAGTATAGAAAGGTGATAATTTGACATCAGATTTTACATATGCGACTTCTCCAGTAGGCGCATTTTTGTCAGCGAATTTTCCCTGTTTAACTGTTCAATAATGCGATTTATATACTATTATTTTTTTCTATTTATATTACCAAGAAAAAGCCCTAAGGTCTATGTTTGGAAATATATTATAGCTGCAAAAGGCTCCAGTAGCCATAATTTGGCATTAAGCCAATCAACTTTCAAGAAAAAGCTTTATTACTACAAAAATGACCTTTATTAATGCTAATTATAACTTGAACGCTTTGATCAATGCCACCCCATGCCCGCGCAATTTCAGCAGTTTGCTTGCAGTATTCTGTCACACTACACCAAACTATGTTCAGTGGATTAGAGCTCGGCATTGTTAGCTCATTCTTCAACTTGAGTTTTCTTGTCATAGGTGATAACAGTCTAGTCTCTGGAAATATACCCTAAAATCTATAAGCTTTTAAACAATCGGTCTAGACGTCAATATGGCTCAAGTTTAAAAGCAAGCAGTATACCCTTTTGGCATACCTTCGAAATCAATCAAAAAAGCAACAATTCAGAGTTGCGGAGCTTAAAGACACGTTGGAAACGATTTGTATCAATACTTTATTATTTATTTAATTACTATTTTCATATTAAAACATTTTGAATTTCGCTTTGAATAAAAAGTATTCATCAGGTTGCGAACAATAGCTTGCTATATCAAATGCGTCACAGTCAGACACATGAAAAATCAATCAGCATCTCGTGGTCAAGCTTTTCTTTTGAATTAACGTTTCCTAGCCTCAAGCTAATTTGTTTGGCAGCTCCAACTTGATATCATCCTGCAAGATAGGATCAAGCCTTTTTTCTTTTTATCAGGAGGAACGAGAAGGCGCGCAGCCAATTTCAAGATTTCATCCACTAGACATAGTTTAGTTTGCGGTGACTCACTAATGTTCAGGCTCAAAAAGCTTTCCTTTGGGTATCATAGCGTAACGGGAGTCTCCTCTGCAGGTACCAGAAGCCGATACATCCATCTGGGTTTCTGAAAACCTTTTTAAAAGTCAGCTTCAAATGACGATGTGGATTTGGATCAAAGCTTGAATAGGGTCCTCTTTCTGGCTCCTTGCTGCCATAATAGCATCAAAACATCTATTCACTGAGACATCAATTCGGTTTGTATGGGGAATCTCTTCGAAACTTAGCTTCAATATATCTTTCAACTTAAAACAATGACATGTGATGTGAATTTGGAAGCAATAGGTGTAGACAAAAAGGACTAGAAGATAATCAGCATTATGACAGGGTATGGGAGATAAAAAAAAAAGTTTAACAAGTATGCATAGTTCGGCTTGGAAGACCTCCTTAAAATATTGTTTCAATCGGTTTGACCTTTTTTTTTTTTTTTTGATTTCATCACACATACTCAGGCCGCTATAATAACACAAGCAAAAATTCAATTTGATTGTGTAGACATTTCTTTGAACATCAGCCTAAAGTGTTGATGTAGTGTGGGTTTGCATTTGCATCTGCATTTGGAGCTGGTAGCATGAGGCGTTGAATTTCAGATATCACTAAAATTCGTTTTGGGTATTTGCTTTTGATGATTCTGAAATAAAAATATACTAATTTTTTTACACTAAAATAAGTGATCAGTGGTATGATGGTAGTTATGAGATAGACTTTGATTCTTTTGATGGCGAATAGCTCAACATCATTGCAAATAGGTTGTGTCGTGAATGGATGAGATGTTGGATATAGTTTTAGAAAATAAATTGAATGAGTACATAGATCATTACAATCACTTAAAATAACAATTGGCATAGTTTGGTTTGCGGAACCTCGCCGATGTTCAGGTTCAAAAAGCTTTCCTTTGGGTATCGTAGCATGGTAGTTTGCTCTTCTGCCAGTACCAGATACTGATACTTCCATTTGGTTTTGCGGGGAAACCCTGCTAGAATTCAATTTCAATTGGAAATGTAGACTTGGATTTGAATCAGGTCTAGGGTTAGATTGCTTACAATTTTGTGCAGCTTCGCATCGCGCTAGTTGTTTAAAATCAAGACTGTGGAAACCTACTGAACACAAAAAATGAAATTCGATAGACTTTACTAAAGTCCCTTGTTTTTCTTTCATTGATTGGTTTTGCTGAAACCATCTTTAAATTCAGCTTTAATGATTACTTTTGAA
Organism: Magnusiomyces sp. LA-1; assembly: GCA_029678045.1. Taxonomy (NCBI): domain Eukaryota; kingdom Fungi; phylum Ascomycota; class Dipodascomycetes; order Dipodascales; family Dipodascaceae; genus Magnusiomyces; species Magnusiomyces sp. LA-1. The sequence goes on along the minus strand of CP115650.1, from coordinate 2,735,206 downwards.
AGCTCTTATATGTTTTCATAAAAGTGTCGGTGGTATTATCAATTTGGAACACTTGAAATGGTTTGAAGGTTTTGATTTCTGGCTCTTTGTATTATTATATATATTAGCAAGTATTATAGATCTATAAAAATGAGAAAAAATTGAAAGCTTTGTGGTGATAAAGGTATGGATGATAGAGATGGTAAGAAGAAAAAGTGAGGTTATCAAAAAGAGAAAAATAAGTAGTCTCCCTCGACCACAACAAGAAATTAGTCAGTATCTGCACAATGCACTCCAAGCAGCCAAATTCAATACTATCTACTTCTATCTGAAGCCTTGATACGAAATGGAATAATTCTCCAAAAATAATACGATTAAATAACTTGGGTTTCAACAATGATATGATTCATATCATATTGTGCTTAGATTAGATGGGCAGATGTCAAACCTGAAAGCATGGACATAATACCACTTGTAAAGGCTTTTAATTTTAGTATATTAAAGACTTTAATAAGCTATACAAGTTTTGTATTTTAAAAAGGGACATTTGCAAAGAAATATTACTAGTAAATAAAAATCGGAGACATGGCATAGTTCATTTTCAATTTTTTATTTTGGCCATTAAAGCATGGGTGACTTTTAAAAGCTCATGAGTCGTTAGCATTTGTAATTTCATGGTTTGGCTATTCCTGTAATATATTAAGTATATAGTTCTTTTTTCAAGTAATGATATAGCTTGAATTTACTAATAATAGGTTATGTATAATAAATACTGAGATAGGATTGAATCAAAAGTTGACATCTTATAGTCAGTCAGCATCATTTCTTGAATCATTTACCCTAGAAACTTTCAAAGTTTTCAAAAAGCTATATAATGAATTTATTCATTACTAGTTTCTCTATTAATTGTTTTTGAGCAAGTCAGTGCGCACTCTTTAAGATAGATAATTCAGTTGATGGAATGCGCAAAAAAAAAAAAAGTTTTTTTTTTTTTTTTGAACAGAGGCAATGCAATTTGTCAAGTAGTATATACACCAAAAGAGATAATTCATTTGAATATAAATAGAAATAATCTTTATTATTTTGACTTTTATTCATCTATGACAAAATAATTTTTGTTGTTTTTTTTGTTTTTTGAAGAAAAAAAAATAAGGCAGGATCTAAAAAAGGTACGATCGGAAATTTTTAAGTAGTGTGTTTCAGGTATGAACTAGTTTATTCAAATAATAATAGCAATTCAAGATGGTAGTAATTTATATATAATAAGAACCAAATTAAGCTACACGTTTGTATAAAAAACTAACAATGTTGTATTCTTTGTGGTATCTAATTATAGAGGCACACGGGGGAGGCTTCACAAAGAACTGTTCAATTAGAGCTGTTTTTGATAAACTTGGTATACCAATCTCGTTTAAGCAAGATTTACTTTATTATATCGATTTTTTTTTTTTTTTTTGAAAAGGATAGTAGCAATAAATAAAACATTCTTCGTTTACATGATTTGCTAAAAACAGTAAAGATGCACATTAAAGTAAGTTTTTTTTTTTTTGGTAATTGTTTTTTAAAAAAAAATTGAAAATATTTGATTTATTTTAAGAAACGGTATTATATTTAGAACATAGAAATGAATGCTTAGCCTTGAATGATGAGCAGGTTGGTTTGTTTTTTTGTCCATTAAAAGGTATATAGTTCCAAAAATAACTGTCAAAGTTGAGATTCGTTCAATTGGAATCCTTTGATTTAAAAAGGCTGTGTATATCTAATCTGATATATCGGATCTAAAAATAACACCACGCCATAGAAATTCAAGTCTGGACTTTTATCAAAAAACTCGGATAATCTTAAAACTTATTCAAGAGCCAAGTGAAATAGACTGCAGAGGTTTTTAATAACTATTTGAGAAAAAATAAGTTGATAATCTGTCCTTGTTAAATGGTTTTGTTTGATGATTTGGTGGGAAAAGGGAAAAAAGATATACTGCTGTTACAGGTGTTGTAACAACTCAAAGCTTGTCATATATACTGCACGTGTTTTTATGAAAAAAAGGACTAGACCTTATCAGCAAGAGAGATCAGCAAAAAAGCGAAATCTCTTGTTAACCAATTTTTGGTGCAAACAATGGTGCGGTGCGTCTTCATCAAAAGAGACATCCTTTTTCAAAAGAATGTGATTCTGTGCTTTTGCTTAACGAGGTGGTTCAAATGAAAAAACCATCAGCAAACGACTCTTTTCACGATAACAATATCATAATGATGTAAGCATGCAATCGAATATTTTCTATACATCAGAATCTGATTCTAAAGAAAAAGCCAATCTTCAATGTTTATTATGATAAGCACTATACTTTAAAAACAAAGTTGGTCTTTTTGTATGAAATAAGCAACTTTGAAGCAGGTTATATTGAAAATTTGAAATTAAAAAAAATTAAACAGTTTTGGGATATCCCAAAACAGGACAAGAAAAAGTGGGATAGACGGGTGTAAAATGAAGTATTAAAAAAAAAAAAATATTCACGGGGTTACATACAGTCTCCCCAATATCTTTAATATACTTCATATCCCGTGAATATAACAACTAATAAATCCAACAGAATGAATCTACGACCCTCTCTATGACAATTAATAATCCCGTGCGCAATGCTTTATAGATGTAAAAAAAGTTCAAGTTTCCAAGTAGATGGAAAAGATTTATATAACCAAATATCATCAAAGCAACAACCACAACAACAAGTTTTATTTGTTTTCTGGTTGAAATCATGTTTTTGTCCTATTTCTGTGTTTTAAAAAAGTATGATAAATGAATGAGATATGGATATATCAAATGGCATATGAACTTCAAATAATCTTCATATTAAAAAGTGCCTTTATTTACAATAATAAAAAACAAGGTTATATATATAATACTTGAGTTGATCTAGAAACGAGGAAAAAGAAATTGTTTAAAAAAAATTCAGAGACTTTCGGTTAGAATTTAGAACCTTTTTTTTTTTTTTTTACTTGTTTAATCATGACTATAAAAATATTTATCAGTAAACTTTGACAATCATTGGCTTTATCTCTCTCTCTCTATACTAATATATTTCACAAGGGCATATATCTCTATAGAATGATGGTATCTAATGGTTAGCAAACTTTGAATTCAGTCACTAAAAAAAAGATGAATTTTCTTTTTGAGAAAATGACAACTGTCTATATCACTTTTTTAGCAAAAAAAACCATTTGGGGTAAAAACAGCCGTCTTTGCTTTCTTCATCAGTTTCGAAATTAATGAGTTGACGCATTCAAAAAAAAAAGAACTTATGGTTGTCATATTTCAAACAGCAAAAAAGATATATTTCAGTCATAGATAACATCAGTAGTAGTTGTGGGGAGGAAAAGATACTATAGTAAACATTATTAATTAAAAAAAAAAAAAAAATCTATAAATATTTGTTCAAAAACTCCAGATTGATTATAATTTCGTTTTATCTTGTTAGTTGAACAAAAAGTAAAAAAAAGCTTCAGAGGTCTAGAGCTTCAAACATTTTCCTTTATTCTTAGTTTAATGAATATCATTTCTTTACTACGTAGAAAAATGATATTGTGTATTGAAAAGAAAAAATAACTTTAAAGTTTGTTATAAGAGGAAGTATCTCAATAATAATGTTTCTATACAAGTTCACAATGGTATTTGGTGTCTAGAATCATTCTTCGTTTGGGTATTCTTTTTCGAAAAAAGGAGGTTTCAAAAAAGAAAAGCGATACAAGATAATCGTTTGAATTTCAACATGGCAATTTGTCCAGTTTCAAAAATCTTCCATTTACCTTTGAATATGTTACCACAGATTGCTTTAATCTCTTCCTTTTCATTGTTATTTAGTATTCTAAGCAAGTTGAAGTTTAGAAAAGAATCAATTGATTAAAAAAAAAGAATAGCCATAAATAACCGCGCGGGAGGAGACAAGAAAAATTGAAAGAAGGGATATTGACTTTGACTGACACTGATGAATAAAATACTGATGAATTGTTGTTGTTCCGTAGAATTCTAAAACGTTTAAAACTTGAGATCGTCGATGCGCAAAATACATAGAAAAACTTGTTGAAATACCTTGTTTCTCCTGTCAACAATTTGGAGAAAAAAAAAAAGGAATGTTATCAAACAGAAATATTGTTGAAATCAGATCATAGAGAATGAATAATAAAAAAGTATGCCGATTTCTTCTTCTTTAAACTTTCTCGAGAATGAATACTTGTATTCTACTACTATTATTCTTTTTTTTTTTTTGAATTTTTCAATATTTTTTTCCTTTTTTCTTAATTTGAATTTAATTATTTTTATTACTTTTTTTTCGTGAATATCAAGTTTCAAGTTCTGCTTGAATTCCCATTTGGTGACCACTTTTAAACAAACAATATAAAGCACAGAAAACAAAAACCTTGTTCTTGAAAGAGTAAAGAAAGTAGCAAAAAAGAAATTAATGGAAATTGAACATTTGAATTGAAGAAGAAGCATTTTCAAAGAAGAAGAAAAAGCTTCTTATTCAATACATAATTGCTAATAAAAATACTGAAATACTAAACCATTTTCAATATTCGAAAAAAAAAACAAAACTTCTTTCAAGATATCTTCAAAAGAGTAAAAAGAAAGTTATATTAAAACTGTGTTTGTCCCTTACACCAAACCTTCTCTTATTATTGTCGCTTTTGAAGATTTATTTCCCATATATTTCTTTTTATTTTATTTCTACAACAATTAGTCCTCTCTGTCTTTTCTCTTACAAAAAAAAAAAAAATCTCCCTAAATCATTCAACAAAACAAAAATGAAATTGACCATTTCGGTTCAACGGTTGTCTGGATATTTTAATGAAAAAAATAAAATAAAAAAGGAGGAGAAATCAATAGTATATATAAAAATCTGATTCTGGACTTGACAAAATTTTACAACAAAAAGTCGTACATACAAAAAGGACTTGTATACTTTCTTTTGTCTCTATACAATGATTTACAATGTTCAAAACAAGTAATTATTGAAAAAATAAGATTGTTCTTCAAGTCTTTTTTATTTCTTTTTTTTTAATTGTTATCAATGATTTTTAAAGGAGGATTGTCTTCTTACAAAAAGACATAACCGAGAAATAAAATAACACTCGAAAAGTGCTTTGTCTTGCTTTAAAGATCGTTTTATAACAAACTTACTTCTCAATTCTTTATTCCTTTTTTGCCTCTCAATACTTTAAAAGAAAACGTTTGTACAATTATATATATTTGAAAAAAACCTCACTTTGGTATTAGATATATCAGCTTTGTTTTTTTTTTATATGGGTCTTTTAACAAGGAAGGAGATAAAAAAAATCAAAAATTTTGTTTGATATATATGTTTATAAAACAAAAACTAGTTTTCTTTAAACTATTCCTTTTTGATCATCAAGTTTTTTAAACGATTCAAACATCGATCTGACAAGAGATCATCTACTTTTGGATTTTTTTTTTTTTTTCAAATTCCTTAATTCATTCTTTTACAAGAAGATATGTTTGAAAGAGAGATGAAAAAGCAAATTTCCTAGTAATTGTAAGAATACTTGAGACAATCTTTGGTTTCTTATAAAAAAAGAATGTTTTGAAAGAGTTGGATAAAAGAAATATCGATGGAAATATATATAAAGGAAGAAAAGAAAAAAATCAGTTAATTTTTTTTTTGAGATTGAAATTGAATAGGGAAATAAAGGCACAACTCCTTCTGTTTAGATATATATATATATATAAAGATATATGAATACCAAAACTATGGATAATGATTTGTTTTCTTTTGATTCTTCAAGGGTATTTATCAAGAAAGGTTTGCGGGGACTTTTCAATGAAAACAAAAGAGTCTTTTTTTCATTTGAAAAAAAAAAAAAAAAAAAAAAAAAAAAAAAAAAAAAAAATCCAAATTCAAATATATACTTTAATGAAAAAAAATGGTTCCTGAAATTCATTTCGTTTTATGTGAGTTCTTCATTGGTTAATTCATCTTTTTTACTTTTATGAATGCCTAATTGTATGGCCGAAAAAGTTCATTTGTATGAAAGTTGATTTTTTTTAAAAAAATAAAAAAAAATCATTACTTACTTTCTCATGAAAAGATAAAAGAGAAGAGAAATAAAACGATTTGTTTTGTTTGGTTGATCAATGGTTATCATTGATCATCGTTAGTTGTTTTTTTTTCTATTTGCCTTGATTTATAGATACATCGCTAGGAGCTGATATTTGAGACTTGGGTCAAAGTTGGTTGATCAGACGAATGTTTTAATTTTTTTTTTTTTTTTTACAAAGTACAATAATTGAATTTATTTCAAAAAACAAAAACTATACCAATTGATTTCAAAAATAACAAACATTATTGCAATGAAGTTTTGATTTATAAAATTGATGATGTTTAATTTAAAAATAAAAAGTAAAAAGGCAGATACATATTGAGAAAATAAAAATTAATTCAACAGATTCAGGAACAAGGAACAAAACTAGAAACGCCTCAAAGATGTCATTTTTATTATGATAGTAAAAATAAAAAAAAAAAACCAAATATCAATTATTACGTAGGCAACTACTGGCAGCAGATATTTTTATTATTATTCTTCCATCATCTATTTTGGTTTCTACTTTTTTTTTAATGTTAAAACTGCAATGTTTCTGAATTGATTTTAATTTTTTAATCGAATAAAGTATTTTTATATAATTCAAGTAGTTTTGAGGAGTAGGTAAAAGAAAAGAAATAAAACAATCTCTATCTAGATTGAATCTTTCTATAGTTTTAGATTCATATGTTAATAACAAAATAATTTTGAATACAAATGTCATCTCATTTTGAAGATGATCAAGTTACGATTAAAGGTGAAATTGATATACGTTATGTCTCATAACCATAGGTTTTGTGGGTCTATCGTTTTATTTCATATTATTGATCGGTATACAATACTTTGATATATAATATAAACCGATATCTCTGTAAAAAAAAAAAGTAGAAAGTGGTAATATATATATAGATTAATTGATAGCATTGAAGTTATTTTTTTTTTTTGTCAACAAAATACCAACAAAAGAGAAAATGGGGAGAAGTAGTGGAGGCTTCAAATATTCAATTTAAACAGCAACAACAACAACAAAAAATAATAAAGGTCTGATTTTGCTTATTTGATTTCTTTTTGATACTTTTAATAAGTAGATTTTGAACATCTGTTTTATCTATTGTGACAATTTTCAATACTGAGATTTATGATCATATTCATAGCCTAGTAAAATGATCAAATAATAACGTATTACTTTAAAAATAATCTAGTTGATTATCTAACCTATATACTATACAAAAAAAAGAAGGTTATAATGTTTTATAACATGTTTCTAGTTGATAGAACTTTTTTAACAACAATATTGAATGTTTGAGTGGAATTATTATAAGAGAAAGACATTGATAAATAATAATAATATTATTTTTTTGATATGCCTTATTGATTATTTATATTTCAATGTCCATAATAAAGGACTAATATGGACTATAAATGACGATATGATAAAAGTAACCAAGAAAGGGTTTTTGGTTGTTTGTTTGTTTGTTGGATAGAGATATTATCTCTACTTTCTTTTAGTGAATAATCAACTGAGTAGATCGATAAATATTGATAAAGGGTAGAAAATACTTAAAAGAAAGCTCATATAAAAGAAAGGACAAGCTAGAAATACACTACTATATATATATATATATTTTCTTTTTTGCTTTTGTCTGGTTTTATAAATATTTTTGTGCCTTTTTTGCATCTTCGCTTCTGTATAAATGACATGTATCATTTTCACTTTCCGTTGCTTTTTTTTTTTTTTGTATGATTAGTAGAGTATAGTTGAGATTTACCCATTGTAAAAACAAAAATTAAAACACAACAGTAATAAGTTTACTAGTAAGTAAATTTTGAATAGTTTTTTATCCAAAATTATAATGGTGATACAAATATTCTTGTGGTAGAAGCTCAAGTGATCTGTTAAGTCCGATATATGGAACAGGTTTCTTGATAATAAAGGATAGATGTGTCTAGGACACGGCTAAGTACTTTAACCTTTTTTTGTATTCTATTCTGCTTCTTCTTACTTTATCTTATTTTCAAAGTAACATAATAAAACTATGAGGTATAAATTCAATCAAAAAAAGATTCTAGAATTTCATAAGCTTTTTTGATTGTATATAATCAATAGAAAGAAGTTTTGAAACAAGTAATTATCTAATAAAAATAAGAGTGCGGATAGCAGCATGTTAATATATTTAGACATTTGTTAAACAATTTCCGAGGTTAGCAGGAAACTCCATCATTCATTCAGGTACAAACTTTGAAAGTAATAAGAACTTTTGAAAAGATTATTTATACTAGTGTAGAAAGAGGCTTATAAAGGAAAACTCTTTGGCCGATAGTGAATATAAAAAGAAAGGTTCTTTTCAAGAGTTGTATGAAAATCTTAAAAACCAATTCAAGACGAATAGATATAAAAAAAAGAAATGAATAATATGCAGTATTTCTTTTTTTCTATTTCAAAAATGGATTTAACTGAATAAGTAAAAAAATAGTTGAAATCTTCAAATATTCGAAATACATACAGATGTTTGCTATGTATATACAGTCTCTTATAATAATAACTTGTTGAAAAAAAACCATCGTATAAAAAGAAAATAAAGAGTTTTGACTAAACAAGATCAACAAAAAGATTATTATTGAAACTACAGCACAAACTAGATTATTTCAAGATCTTGGTAACAACGCAAGCGCAAAGCAGCAGCAACACGGCAGCAGCAGCAGCAGCAGCAGTGCAAATACACTAACCAGTTTTTTTTTTTATTCTTTTTACAGAAATAAACATTGTAAAAGATTCTTTATATATATATTTGATATTGTCATGTGATAAATAGGTTTTTAGCTGCTTTTATTTGGATGCTTTCATATGGGCAACTCGGTATAAAATATCAAAGTGAATATGATTATTACTGGCTGTTGAATAGTTTATTCTGAAACTGCTAGTATATATATACAACCAATTTTGACTCTATAAGATTGATTCATTGATGACTAAACACAAACGACGAAACGATCAAAAAATAAAGTCAAGTGAAAAATGTTTTTAATTCAAGTTATTTTACCCCAATTTTATCTTTAAATAAATAAAATCAAGTATATTGGAATGTATCAAACTCTTATCCTCGCGGGGTTTATGCCCGTTAGATGTGCTTGTAATGCCACCGAAGGACACTGAAGAAATGTCTACACATGGAATTTATACCTCCCAAAAAAAGTCTTTTTTTAGTCGTGTTTTAGTAAGTTTTTGCGACTTATTTTTTTTTTAAACAAGGAACTGCTGCTGCTGCTGCTGCTCCTTATTGTTAAAATAAACAATTGGATTTAATAGGAAGAAGCAGTTGGGAAAATATTTTATAGTCAACAACAATCGGATTTAAGAATACGGTAGTAGTAATTTCACACACACTATACTGTTTTTTTTTTAACTGGGAAGCTACTTTTTTTTTTTTTTTTTTTTGCGCCTAATCGCCATTGTGCAGGTTTTTTAATATGCTGATTATTGGTGCAGTATGCAAGCTGAAAAATTAAAGCAGCGGTAATTTGTAGCTTTGGAACCAAATAAAAAACAAAAAGAAAAATAAATAAATAAATGAATAGATAGGGAAATTTCATAAGAGGTAATTTTTGCTTATTTGTTAAAGAAGAGAGGGAGTATGTGAGTAGAGGTGGAGAAGAGACAAAAGTCTTGAGAGTCTTTTTTTCTGTTCAAGTATAAAAGGCTAAATCATGGGCATTCAATAAATCTCATTCATTCTTCTCTTGAATCTACACATCTTCTTTTAAAGAATTCTGGATAAATACTTTTCTAAATGAGGTGATCATTTCTAGATCTCTTTGAATATGGTTGAAGATTGTTTTGATTTTCAAATGATTGTTGTTGTAGTATTATAATCTCTATATATCTATACTAGTAACAATCAACAACCTTATTTCGTAAATGGAATTATGGGATGATGATAATGCTCCGATTCGCGTTTTTATTTTATTTTATTATAATGATCATTCTCCTCTTTGATATTATTATTATTAAAAAAAATAAAATAATTAAAACCCCCCTCCCATGGATTGATATATTTTTATTATATCCAATAAAACCACAGCAATTCACTAACATCAAAAATTTTCTTTTTTTTAGTAAAATTGTAGTCATCTAATTATTTCTATAATGAAACGCTTTAGATATAAGCAATCTCGTTAATTATATAGATAGAAAGAAAGGTCAATCTATTAGTTCAATTAATATTTATTATTATTATTGATTAATATTTCTCTAGTATAGATAATAATGATACTCAGTATACAAAGAAGGGTATATGTTTCAAAAGAAAATGTAACTCATTCTTTATATCTATCTATTACAAAAAAAACCCCCCTTCTGATTAATATCTAAAGTTTTTTTTATCAGAGTATCTCTTTTATAGACTATTATTATTATTATTATTACAAAATTCATATGTCCCAAGATTAAATAAACCCTCTGTTTGGATTGTATGGTTGTAAAGAAGTGGCAGAAAGGAGTATACAAAAATTCAAATAAAAACAGCAATCAATCATATAAAGTAACAACAAATTATACGTTTCAACTTAGGATTATATTAGATTTTATCTTAATAAAAATGAAAGAAACATAAAGATTATGGAGATTTAATACCCTTTCTTATCTTGTCTCTTGATCTTTTAATAATATTTAAAACCGAATTATGTTTGATTAAAGAATACAACATTTGTGATTGCTTCTCTTTTTTCTTTCGCTTGTAACATTCATATAAACTAAATACACAACATTTTTCATTTCTTTTTTAATAAAATTATTCATTCTCGCTTTTTCATTTTATTTTTTATATATTTGCTTGTGAAATAGATATTTCTAGGTTGCCAGAAGTAACTGTGTTTCAAATCCTATATTTCACCTACTAACTTTACATGTAATGTGCCCATACATGAGGTAATATAGCAAAAATCGTAACAGTAAGGGGCTGGATCCAAACTTACACACATAATGAAAGTTTTGTTAATAGTAAGATAGTAAGTAAGTAAGCACAAAGATGTGTATGTATTTCTGGTGAGATTTTAATTAAGATGTTGTATTAGATTTAAGATTATTTTTAAACAGGGGATAATTTATACAAAAAAAGGTGTATAACATTCAAATTTAATTGGATAAAGATGAAAGATTAAAAATTCTAATGATTTATATTTATATAATTGTTTGAATCAAACCCTTTCTTTACTTTATCAAAGGGTTAGTGCGTGTGTGTGAGAAATAGTTTCTTCATTCATATTCATGTATCATCATCATTTTACAAGAAAAGAATTCTTGAAGGATGTTTAAAGAACTCGATAAAAGAAGATGAAAAATCAAAAGGAAAGATCTGATTCAGAAATGCTCAAAATCTTCTTTACTTTCAAGCCAGTTAATGTACAGATTGAAAAATAATAACCAATTTCAACAAAGTTTGTGCACTCTGTAATTGTGCTTATACATACTGAAAAATAAGAAAGAAGAAAAAAATATCTATGAATACTTGATATACGAGAAACACAAGATATACAATTAATAAAAACCCTCTCGAAGATTGGTAAAAGGATATAGACAAAAGTAAAGACTTTAAAATTGTTTTATAAAAGCATAAAAAAAAAGGAACCTTTCGTCGATGTAAATATGCAAGAATACATGAATGAATTTTATAAAAATATTGATTCAAAAGAAGAAATAAAACTTTAAAAAAAGTACTATTACTATTGTCTTTTTTTTTCTTTTGATTATTTAAATATCGAATCTTTTTTTGAAGAAATATAGTTGAATGGATAATGATAGCAGACAGAAACGGGGCAGCTCACCCACAAATTGTACAGTCCAAACAACATATTTTTTTATATATCCTTTTTTTTTTCAAGGCTTTATTCAAAGTATATGATTTTGACGATAAATAAGAGGAAAAAAAAAGTTCGTTCCTTTTTGAATATTTAAAAGGTTTGCTATTTTGCTATTTTACAAAGCTACAATTAACTTTTTTTTTTTCAAGGCATCTATTTCTTAGTCTTGTTCCTGAAACTTTTGACATTCATTATTAAAAAAAAATCGCTCTTAAAATATTATGAAAAAAAAAGATGATCATATCATGCTTGCTTAAAAAACAAGAGAAAGATAAAACTTACCTCATGTCTAATCGACTAGCTGCTTTTTTTTATTCTTTTTAATTCTATAATTGATAAAATTAAAAACTATTAAGAAACAAAAGAGCAACAAACCACGTTTTTTATTCTATAACAATGATGATTATTTTTTTAATATAATATTAGTAGATATATGTTGTGATTACTACATACAATCTGCAATGTATCATAGGATTAAAAAACATTTGATCAAACACCGTTTAAAAGATTCATATGTTTGGAGGCAGTCAAAAAAAAAAAGACGAGAGAAACAAAAAAAAATGTAAAGTTTTAAGTTGAAGGATTTCAGGGGGGAGGAGGAGAAGAAAAGAAAAAGCGAGATAGATAATAATAAAGATCGAAATGAAAAAAAAAGGTACATGCTTGATAGAAACGATAATAACCTGGAATGGGCATTTCAAACACAGGTCAACATGATTGACAAAACAAGATTTCACATGTCAATATTTCTTGCCGAATTTGGGTGCATTGGATGGAGGTTGTTGGTTTACCAATATGCAATTGAAAAGGTGGTTCTTATACTTTATTGGAATTTTTACTTGTTTCTTCTATTTTCAAAAAAAAAGATTCTTCGTTTATATAGCAAGATAGAAGAAGAATATTTTGTAGTTATTATAATAAGATAGATATAAAATCTTTAAAAAAAATTCATTAAACTTTAGTAGATTTAAACAATTGAAAAATTATTATCCAAATATGTCTTTTTTTTTTTTTTTTTTCAACAAAATTCAAAATGTTACTATTGAATTGTTATCTCAATCTGTTATATAATAACCGAAGTAGCAAAATAAACAAAAAGCAGCAAACATCAAATAAATGGCTCAGATTTTTGGGTGCCTGAAAAAAAAATATATATAAAGAAGATACTCGATTAATGAATACTTTAGTTCTTCAGGAACCAGGACACTTGAAACAAGACTAAGGTGATGATAATAATTGATAAAAGAATTAAAAAAACATGACTGTAATAGAAAAACAGGTGAGGAGTTTAAATTTTCAGGGGGAACTATTATCAATTGGTCAAATAAATAAAATTCACTTGGCCCAGTAATCGCTTAACCTTTTGTTATTTTTTGTTCCTGAATTTTTTTGTTTCTCTCAATTAGTAAAAATGGCTGGAATTCATTACTATGAAATAATAATAATACTTGCTTTATTTTTTATTTTATTATGGGAGGCAAGTGGCCCAAAAACTTGAAACAAGCTTAATCTTTATTCTTAAATTCCTTCATTGCCCTAAAAAGCTCATGGCTGAAATTTGGCTGGAATTGTTTTGTATCAGAATCTGCATAGTCCCTGTTTAAACGAATTAGAAAAAACCTTGTAAAAAAATTACAAAAATGTTTTTTTTTTTCTTTTTATAGAGAGAGAGAGGATATAAACATTTCTATAGTGAATTTGCAATTTTTTTTTGGGAATATTGCTGTTTATTGATAAGATCTTCAAATTTATTATTACTAGGATTCTGACCCTTGAAAATTGATCTTCTTCTTACTCTTGTTAGTACAAATTGTTGCCATCACCATTTATTACCATGTTTAGTGTCCTAAGGACATGTTGCCCCGACAAAGTCTCAACAGGCCCTCGATGTTTACTTTCTTGGGATTTTTTTTCTTGGGAATGATGACCAACTATATAACAAGCCCAAATGGCTTAATCCAGTAAAGCCGCGTTTGAGACGTGCATAGAGCTGCATCTCAAATTACCTGGTCTTTTGGGGCCTTATTTTGTGTTGCTGAGTCAGCAGAATGTTGTTGTTGTTTCCAAGTGCTTTTAAAACACGCCAAAAAATAAACAATTCTTTTACGAATTCTTTTTTTTCCCAATTTAAAAAAAAAGTCTCCAGATTATCATTTCAACAACAAGCAATCTTTGCATTAATTACTCAAAAAGAAAAATAATAATAAATTCCAACGTTCCTGAAAATTTTATAGGATTATCAAACAGCCTAGTGCAGCTTTAGCGATTCTTTTTTCTTGCCATTTTATTTTGATTTTTCTATGGATTTCTATTATTTACTGCATCACCGTTAGTATTTTTTGTATCTCGTCAAGTTTGCTCAATCCCAAGAAAAAAAATAACGCCGTTCCTTGTTCCTGTATATTCTCGATGATAAATGTTTCATCTTTTTTATTTTTTTTCTGCTTCTATCTAATCCAACCTCGTTATATCATTATTTATATTTTTTTTTTACAACAAATATGTTTACTATACATTCTTTCATTAAAATTGCTTTAATAATTATTACCATCATTATCAATTGCTTAAAAACGCTCAAAAAAAAACATGTCTTTTTTTTTTATATCCTTGTAAGCAAAAAGTATGAAATTAATCATGATCTTGGTAATTTATAAAGTGTAGGCAAAAGTTGAAGATTTGGCATTAAATAAGTAATAAATACTCGGTATAACAATAGATCGAATAATCCGTTATTTCGTTTTAGTAGCTGATTGGCTTCTGATTGGTTTCTCCGCCCTTACTTAAAAACACTCAGGGATTGGCTAAGGTCATGTGAGATAACCAGGGAAACCCTCTTATTCGTCTTTGTCCCTTTTTTTCTTTTGACATCCACTGATATACCATTCACATAACGCCTTCACCTGAACGAGTATTTTAACCCTCAAAAAAAAAATAACTAAATACAAAAAAACTTTTGTTTAAACAGTATCAACTATGCTTTTTTTTTGTTTTTGACAAGGTCTCTTATACAATTTTTATTTTTTGTACGCCTGTTATATTTGAAATCAATGCATATGACAGATTAGAAAAAGCCTTACAGTATATACCCACTTTTTTATTTTTGAATATAAATATTTAAATAATAAAAAGATTTATCAAAATTTATCAATTGATTCATCAGAAGAATTATCCGACAAACTTTATCATGTTAGATGTATAGAAGAAGAAGTAGTATCATTTTTCTTTTTTTATAAACAAAAGTCTAGAAAAAGGGAGAATCAATTATAGACTTAATCAAAGTTTAATTACATATGAAAGATTAAAGAAATCAATATTTACATGCCTTTTTTTTTCTTCCTTTTCATTATTATAATGTCAATCCAAAAAATGATAGTGGTATAATACAAGGTTTTATACTAAATAATGGATAAGTAGTATAGAAAGAGAAGGTTAAATTGTCTTTTTTAACATTTTTAATTTCTAAACCTCCTATTTAAAATATTCACACTTTCCCTTACTTTAAAAATTAAAAAAAAAGCTATTCAAAATCCTTTATTTAAATAACTGTCAATATAGATATTACCTGAAATGTACAAACTTTTATTTATATATATTTTGAATAATTAATATTATCAGTATATCATCACTCAATATTAATCATATTTTGACAAGAAAAAAAAGTCTATTTTGACAGGTATTTTTTATTTTTTTTTCTCTCCTTTTTGTTTACCATCATTAATAAACCTCTCTCTTCACCCCCTTTTATGCTCTTTGACTCATTGTACCTTATATTTCTTAACCAACCTTGTCTATGTAAATAAACGTTTAAATTGTGTTTCCATTTTTTTACCTTTTTTTTTTTCCTACAGCTAAATTTACTAAAACAAACTTATGGGTCCTAAAAGAATGCCTGAGTTTGAACATGTAATGAATATCTATTTTCAAAACTGGTTTGATATTGTATAGTATACAAAGTAAACAAATATTAGAAACAAAACATTCTTTTTTTAAGATATTTCTATAACAAGAAATTGTTTCTCTACAAGTTTCTTTAATATTTATGTGTTTAAAAGATAATCAGAGTGCAAAAAAGAAAAAAGAAAAAAAAAAAAAAAAAAAAATAAAGCAAGACAGTACTTTTGACAGCACCTACTTTTAATATCTTTGAATTACAATTATAATAATTATTACAGTATTAAAAAACAAAGATAATAAGGGCTCCTTGCAACCACTTAATCATCTAGATGATGAGCTTTAAAAGGATGGAAAAAATAAAATAAAAAAAAGGTTAAATTTTGATAGTGGCTTTTATTAATATTATTATTATCATTTTAAAATTATAAAAATCCAAATTAAGACTTGTAATATGAGCCATTCATTTCTTTTTTAGCTTATTGCAGAGAGATATATCTAGTTGAAGTGTCCTCATCAAGTATAAAAATACAATGGTAATTTCTCATCGCTGGCAAAAGTAGCAACAACAGCTTCTAATATTACGGTTTCCTTGCATCCTTTGACTTTTATTTTTATTTTTATAAAAAATATAATAATAATAATAATAATTAAAAATAAAACTGTTTGAATTTCATTATCATGAAATAGTATATAATTTTTTGTTTTTTTGTTTTTTGTTTTTGGTTCAATTGTTGACAAATATTTTGTTAAATATATTAACAACATCAACTACTCAATCTAATCCAAAATGACTTATCTATACATTTTTCAATCCTAAATATCATTATCTACTATTATTTTTTTATAGTCTTTTTCATATATAAAACGTATTTTAATGCGTAATGATATTAAAAGAGAGAAGAAAAAAACAAAAAAGCTTAACTAAAAATATAATTTAGTCTTTTTACAATAAACTTTGTTTGAATAAGCTTTCTTTTATAAATTTTAATTTTAACAATACAAAATGACGTTCCTTACAGGTTCTCCACTGTCAAGTATTTTACGTAGATAGTAGTAAAAAAAGGGAAATAATGGAATATTTGGAAGCAAAAAAAACAAGATAAATAAAAAAAAAGTTTTCAAAAAACATTCTTTTGGATCTGAAATTTTTGTTTGATAATAAGTGGTTTACTCTATCAAGAAGATGTATTATTTATTTCCGAGAGTTTTAAACTTGGGAAAAAAAAATCTGACTTTAAATTTTTTTTAAACAATTTCCTTACTATGCCAGATGTAACTCAACTGCAATGCTTGTTTTTATTCTGTAATTTATTTTATATATATTTGTTTTTTTTGTGGAAGATAATGAATCCAAAAACAATCATTTATGATGCCTTTTTTTTTAGATTGATAAGAAGATAATCCCTTTTTTTTTACTGTAAGATTACAAAAGCATTACCTAGTAGGTTTCATTCTTATGTTAAAATGATTGTTTTTTCTTGTATAAAAGTACTAAAATGTTGGATAGATTGCAGATATCAACCAACGTCTGTCAAAATAAAAAGCGTTTTTTTTTTTTTTGAAAAAAATGTTGGTACTCATACACTTGAAAAAAAGAAGGAAAAAAATGGGGGTACTTCGTATACTATTAGACAGTTTATTTATCCATATCCGATAATACTCTTTTTGGTTTTTTTAAAAAAAAAAGAAGTAATGCTTATGCTTGTGCGTTTACTTGTAGAGAAAGCATACTTTTTGAAGCTGAAATATTCCAATTCAGTACAAAAACTCACCATTTTTGATTCGCTTTATTTCTTATAATTGACTATATATAATCTTTTTAACGCAGAGCTATGAAAAAAAAAAAAAAAAAAAGCTGATTAATGATCATTATCGCAACCACGTTTATAAACATTCAAATAATTATTAAATCAAATATAAAAATCAAAATCAAAACTGTGCAACAGTGGGGACACCTTTTTTTTTCTTTTTTTGTTTCCCTTCAAACAAAAGTATTTTTTGTGCAAATTGTCATACAATTTCAGTCCCTATATTGGGCTTTTTTATTCCGGGAATTGAAGTTACATAATTCCTTTTTGCAAATCAACATACTTCAGCCACTAAACATACTGAATGAATTTTGATAGCGTTCGTATTTTGCCTCTTGTAGTAAATTGATATTTTTTTTTTTGTCAGGACTTATAAACATTTTTCTCTTGCTAAATAAATGGCTGTATTATTACTATAGAACTTGCAAGGACTTTTCACATATATAAGACTCTATATCATTCTGTCTACTTATTTTCGTCTTCATCTAAAGTATTTTATTCATACGTGATTTTATAAAACCTTTAAAGACTATAACAAATTGAAGATTAATAAGAAAAAAAAAATTAAAGTTGGTTATTTAGCCATTTTACTCTACTCTCTGTATAATATAAAACTTTACATTGAAAGATGGAATCTGGACCTTTATTTATTTATTTAATTTTATTTAAAAGTGATTGATTAGTAGATAAACTGTCAAATTAAATACTCAAAAAGCTTTTTTTGTCATATAAGATTTACTTGAAAATTCTATTGTTTTACAAACTGATAATAATAATAATCTAGAGAAGCGGGCTTTGGATATCATCAAGAGTTTAAAGAACATTGATTTATAAATCAATGAAAAAGATAAAAAAAAAAAGGAAGGGAAAGAATATAACAGAAAAAAAGGAATCGTACCGAAAAAAGCAAGATTAGTACATTACATGTTAGAACATATCCAATAATAGTCGACTTTTTCCATACAATTGTACAATCTATAGATATCAATAGTGAGATAAATAAACAAATGAAAAAAAAACGTTTAAAAAAAAAAATAAATAAAGAGGCTTATAATGTTAATCTTTTTTTATTTATCTCTTAAAAAAGAGTAGTCGATATTCAGTTGAAACAAGCCAATAACCATCTATTATGAGTATAATCAAAGTACAAAAAACTCAGGGGAGTGAGTAGTCGTAATAAACAGTAGTAATAATGGTAGTTGTAGTGAAATTTTGTAGAGGTTATCAAAAAAATAATAATATTATTACCCTATAGAGCAGTGTTATGGCTGGCTGAGTTTTGTGCGGATGGCTGCCAGTAGACCCTCCACTGCAATAGAACACAACTATTGACCAAAAAAGTCTATAAACCACGATTATTGGGTAGCAGCACCGCAACTGACTGGCAATAGCAGCCATCAGAGGGGGTAAAAAAAAGTTTTATAATATAAATACCAGACAAGTTCTCGCTGTTTTAAATATAATATTTTTTTTTTTTTTAATTTTTATTTTGAACTATTTGAAGCTTAATATATTCATTCATACTCTTCTCCTCCTTAATAATTCTAATAAATCTAATTGACACTGCTAAGCCAGAGTCTTTTTTTTTCCCTTCTTTCTCTCTATTCTTTTTTGATAAAAGCATTCAAAAATCCTCTTAAATCTTTTTTTTTTTTTTTTTTTTTCAAATATTAAAAAAGTCGCAACGATTCCTTCTAACTCTTCTAATTCACAGTCTGTTCCTACTTCAAATCAGGATCAGACCTTTAATCCTCATTTACTTCCAAAAATCAAAACTAGTAATCAAGGTTCTGCGTCTTCTTCACTTGTAGTGACTCCTATCTCTGCAAACTCTCCTTCTGCATACCCTCCTTACTGCCATACTCCTCAAACCATCACACCCATCTCCCCTTTAGAGACATTCAAGTCCTCAAATCTCACCATTCAACCCTTCAAACAACAAGGCTCTCAGTCAGCTCAGGCTTATCTTCCCGCCTCTTCTGATCAGCAAGCATATTCTCCACGAGATCATCCACAACAACAACAACAACCGCCTCCTTCCTACCCTCAAGAAAACCCTACTCCAGTTGTTTCTCAGCAACAACAGTATGATAATAGCCAGGTAGTATCAGCAATGACTTCTTATGCCTCTTATCCAATGTCTCAAAACATGGTCCTACCTCAACAGCAGCATTCTCCTTATGGGCTTTCTCCAGCTCAACAACAACAACAACAGCAGCAACAACAACAACAACAGCCACAACAACAATTGATTCATTCTACTCCAAGACCTTATCCATATAATTCAGATCAATCTCAACCCCAACAACCTCAGCCTCCTTCTCAACCAATGCAATCTCCTTATTTCCAACAACAACCTCAACAAAGTCTCACTACTTTCCCTAATCCTTACTACTCTTATTCTACAGCAGTTCAACCTCCTGGTCATCATATGTCTTACGATATGACTGGTCAACCTCCTCATCCATACATGGCCATTTCTCAACCACATCCTCATGCAACTGGCGGACAGGTAATTCCGCTGAGTGCGGCTACTCAGTTCCCCTCAATGGTCAACGCAATTGCAGTTAACAGTAACTCTCTTGGCCAGACTCCTCCCCCTGGAATCAAGCCTAGAGTAACAACAACACTGTGGGAGGACGAAGGCACGCTTTGTTTCCAAGTTGAGGCACGAGGTATTTGTGTTGCTAGACGTGAAGACAATAATATGATCAACGGAACCAAGCTTTTGAACGTCGCCGGGATGACGCGCGGGCGCCGCGACGGCATTCTCAAGAGCGAAAAGGTTCGCCATGTTGTTAAAATTGGAACAATGTATCTCAAGGGAGTCTGGATTCCATACGAGAGAGCACTTGAATTTTCTGCTAGAGAACGAATTGTAGATCTTCTCTATCCTCTATTTGTTGCAGACATACGGTCATTTTTATACCATCCTCTCAACTATACCCGTACAGTTCAAGTCCTGGCGGCTGCAGAACGAAAGAAACAAGTTGATCAAATGAGAATGCAACAAGCTGTAGCAGCTGCTCAACAACAGCAGCAACAACAACCTCAAAGATATCAACCTTTGGCTTTACCTCCTTTACAAACAACAAGTTCTCATGGAATGTCTTCTGCTCCATCTACTTCTACTCCAACTTCTTCAGCTCCTTCAACATCGCAACTTCAAGGAACCCCACCTCCAGCACAGTCAACTGCTCAAGCTAGTCCAACTGATATTAAACCTGTAATTCCTCAGCAACAACAAATGTGGCTTCCTGTTCAAAGCAATTATTATCCAGCAAGTCAACAACAAACTGCATTGCCATCGTTGACATATCCAAATGTTCATGAACAACAACAACGACAACAACCTACTCATCAAACTCCTAATTCTTCTCAAACTTCTACTCCTACTACAATGACTGCGACTGCCATGTTTCCTAATGATCAACCTAGACAGGTTCTTCAACCATATGTCTACTCTTCTGCTCCTCTTCCTCCACCTCAACAACAACAACAACCTAATTATGCATCATCTCCAATAAACCAAGCTAGTTCTTCTTCTTCATTATATCCTCAACTTCCTCCTCCAAATCTTGTGTCATCTTCTTCATCTACGACTTATTCCACGACTCATGACTCTCAACAACAACAACAACAACAACAGCCTTCTACGACTAACGAAAACACAACTAATGAAAGCATTAATGATAACAACGGCGCAGGCGCAGGTTCTAATACCCTTCCTTCTGTCAATTCTGTGAATCGTCAACTTCCACCACCTTCTTAATAAAAATAAAATAATAATAATAATAAACAAAAACTAATTTATAATAAGGCAGGCGTGAGAGTTTCTTATTTTTGAAATAAATAAAAAAATTACAATACTTTTGAGCATGGGAAAATGAACAAAAAGATCTTTCAAAGAAGAAGAAGACTCTTATTAAAAAAAATGATGTTTTAATAATTTTGAGCTACTTTTTTTGATTTCTATCCCTTTATTTGTGTCTCGTATTTTCTTTTTTATCCAACAACATTTCAAAACTTTTATCAATTCAATTGAACAGATAAAAAAAAAAGAAACCTCCTCCTTGTTTGTTTGTTTGTTTTCATTTTTTATAAAAATCTTTTTTAGAATTTCTTATTTTTTTTTTCTTCATATACAAAATGTTTTTTTTTTCATCTTGTTTATACAATGTTTTCTTTCTTTCTTCTTTCTTATTCTTCTTTTTTCTCTGTTATAAAAAAAATATATATATATCTCCATTTTTTTTTTTTTTTTTATATACATGAAATTGTATATTTTGTATTTATAGTTATTTATATATGTTCACAAAAAAAAAAATATTATTATTTAAAATAAAAGAAATTTATATTCAAAATAAATTGTTATAAAAGTCTCAACTAGAAATGTGCCAATTAATAATTTGTCTTTCTGCAAGAACTTCTTAGGCAGGTGTTTGTGCACCATGCAATAACATCATCAACAACAACTGGGGGAAGTTTTTGATAAAAAAAAAAAAAGATATTGATGATGATTGATTGACTTATTTTGTATAGATATATTTTGGATTCGTGTCAAACTAATAATAAATTTTAAAAAAGAGACATTATTTGTTTCATCAGATAATTTTAATCTTTAACAACCAAAAAAAAAAAAAAAAACATTTTAAATTTCTCTTTGAATGCTATACGGTAAAATTTTTTTTTAAAAAAAAGAGCAATTAGTTCGATTTATTTTTTTGATATATCTATTGAATTATAAAAATTTTGTTAGTTTTATTTTTTTTGTATAATTCATTCAATATAATGAAAAAGGATTCGCGTAAATCAAACTAAATAAACTCAATATAGAATAATCAATTTTTTTTAAAAGGATAAAAAAAGTATATCGACAAATCTAGTAAATAATCTTGATTATCATCCCTCTTTTTTTTTTATTAAAGAAATAATAATAAATCAATCAATTATAAAAAGAATAAAAAAAATTAATTTATTAAAACATTACTAAATCATTAAAAATATACTCATCTATAAACATTTAAATATCTTCTTCAATAGAAAGTTCAACACTTCCAATTGCCCATAAATCTTCTTCATCCTCCATGCGATCTGAAAATACTGCAGTATAATCTCCGCCAGCTGCAATTCGCTCAACTTCCGCAGATGCAAGTCTAGTAGCAACTCTCTTAGTATATTCAGAAACGGATCGTCCTAGTGTACCAGGCAAAACATTGGCCTCTGTAGCATGCTTGAACCACTTTTCAAAAGTCTCTTGTTGCTTGCTCTTGTCCTCGGGATTTTCTTCCAATTCTTGAGTAAGTTTAAAGATTTGCAAATAGGCCTTTTCAGCAGCAAGCTTGACAGGGATAACACTGTCACGGACACATCCGAAAATGGCTGGAACCAAAATATCCAAGCACTCGTACTGGCAAACCATGTCGTACTTGTGGCGAGCAAGTGTTCGGACAACAACAAGTGCTAATCGTCGTGTCTCAACTGATTTGGATGGTGACTTGACCATAGCTTCAGCAAGCTCTTTAACAAGTCCTAAAACGATTTCAGGGCTGTGATCAAAGTTCAACTTGATGTTCCTGAATTCTAATGTAAATGGAGAACTGGAGTTTTTCAATTCTTCATCAATAGCAACCTCTTCAGTTGCTGTGGTAGCAAGCAAGTATTTACCTGCGGCTCTGATGGAATTTTCGGAAATTTCGTCATCTGCATCATTAATGTGGGCAATCAAGTAGTTGGCAATATCCTTACTAACACCAGCTTCGTCAATCTTGGGTCCTGCAACCTTAAGAAGTGTATTCAATGTCAAAACTGCAAACTGCTGGTTGCTGCTGTTGTTCAAAACGCTAGATGTAATGTACTTTTTGGCTTCTTCACCATCCATAGCATTAGTGATACCACCAACCAATTTAGCAAGTGTGATTCTTCTATGGCTGCCAGACTTGAGAAGTTCGTCTTCAACAAAATTGGAAATAAGACTCTTGGAGGTAGGTCCCAACTTGGAACCTGCAACAATAACAATGTCAGAAAGAGATTGCAAAATAGACTCTACAACAGCCTCATCATTGGTGGAATTAGCACTTGTAACAAGCTCAGTAACTAATGGGTCAACCTTGGGTTGAAGCTTAACCAAGGTACTAAGTGCCTTTCCGGCACGTGAACGAAGAGTTTCATTAGTAGGGTCAGCCAAAGCCTTGGCAAAAGTTCTTTGCAATTGAGGCAAAAATGGTTTCAAGAATGCTGGAATCTTTACCAACAAGGTATTAAGTGTATACATAATGGCAGCCTTGATGGGCGATGGGAATCTTTCACCAACAGTTCTAATCAATGGACCAGTGATTTGGGTTACGAATGGCTTGAGATTAGCGGCGCTAGTTCTTTCAACAACATCAGAAATACCCAAAGCAGCTTGTTCACGTTGGTCATTAGTACCATACATTAAACCTTGTAAGAAAATCGGCAAAATGCAGCTTGCACCCTTTGGAAGAGCAAAGCCAGGAAGCTCTTGTCCAGGTGTGCCTGTAGAGCGAAGTGTGCTGCGAGCAGTTCTGACCAAT
This sequence comes from Magnusiomyces sp. LA-1, assembly GCA_029678045.1. Lineage (NCBI taxonomy): Eukaryota > Fungi > Ascomycota > Dipodascomycetes > Dipodascales > Dipodascaceae > Magnusiomyces > Magnusiomyces sp. LA-1. The sequence goes on along the minus strand of CP115650.1, from coordinate 2,711,023 downwards.
GCAGCCAATTGTTCCTTGCTTTGAGCTTTGATAATGCTGTTGAGGCACTGCCATGCAGCCTTGACAACATTTGGATCAACATCGTCCAAAGATGTAATGCACACACCAACCCAGTCTTCAATGTAGTTGGAGTAGTCTACAGATGTTTCTGAGAAATATTCGCTCATGTGCTCGAATGTAATCTCGCGGCGCTTTGGCTCGGGGTTTCGGGCTAATGAGAGCATGTGGTGCATAAGCGTGTGCACGCCTTCATCAAAGTTGATTGACAGCAGAACGGAATTCAAAGACTCCTTAAAGGTTTCGGCATCTTGTTCAGAAGGCTCTTCGCCATCCTCACCAACAATAGCATCAATCAAAGAATCAACAATCTTTTCAAAGCGCTTGATAAGAGCAGGGCCAGCAACAGATGCCAATGCACCAAGAGATCGGGCATTGGTAACTGTCATAGGTGGTTTCAACAATGTAGGCATAAGAACTGGGAAGACAATAGCTCCCTTGGTAGAAATGATCTTCTTCAATGCAGCAAGAGCATTGTCGGCAGTGCTCTCGTTTTGTAACATGTTGATAAGATCTGGAAGAATCTTGTCCATGATTTGGTTTCCAATTGCATTTTGAAGAGAGTCAAAGGCATTGGCAGCAGAATCGCAAACTCTTTCGTCAGAATCACCAAGACCAGAACGAATAATAGGAATGATAAGACCTTGTTGAGCCTCCAAATCGTCTGGCTGTGTAGAACCAATAAGTTCGTTGACTGCAATACAGATACCTTGTCTGGCATCTGGGTCACTGGTAGCCATACCTTCACTAAGAGTAGGCAAGAGACGGGACAAGGAAGTACCGCCAACACGACGAACAAGCTCTCCAAGTGCTTGGGCAGCAATGTTTCTTTGGTCTTGGTTTGTACTGGCCAAACGTCTGATGATAGTTTGGGTAAGAGTTGGCAAAATTTCCTTGATGGTTCTTGGGGTATTGAAAACCAAACTCTTCCAAACTTCGACTGCAACACCACGGACTTGTGGATAGATATCGGATCTGCAAATGAAAATGGCGGCAAAAATACGATCACGACGTTCAGTTCCGAGAGCTTCAACAATGTTCTTGGTAACATCACCGTAAATGATCTTGTCTTCTTCAGCCAATTCTGTATTGCCAGAAACACCAGTAAGTTGGAATAACAAGTCACCAGTAAGCTCAACAGAGGCAGCTCTAATTCTGTGACTGTAATCAGAAAGACCTCTTTCAAGTTCTGGCAACAACAAGTCGACAGCCTTGCTGGCATAGTTCTTGACCAAAAGTCTACCTGCCTTCAAAGAGGTTTCACGAATAGATGATTGATCGTCAGAGAGACCAGCCAAAATTGGAGGAATAATTTGTGACAAATATGGAGTGAAAGATGCACCAAAAGAAGCAGGAAGGAAAATCATCAATGGCATGAAACCTTCTCTGATATGGGCCTTTGGACTTGTAGCATTCTTTAAGATAACTGGCAACAATTCCTCCAATTTTCGGATACCCAAACCATAAACAATTTCGGCCAAACCTTGGGCAGAACCGAGTCTGTCTCCAACCTTGTCCTCGGACTTGAGAGTGGCCATAAGTCTGCCAATAAGATCTGGGAATTGGTCTTCGCCAAGCTTTTCAACAAGAGCACCAAGAGCTCTACTGGCAGTGCTTCTGGTGGCAGGAACTGGATCAACCATAGAGATTTCAAGTTCAGCAACAAGATCTGGAAGATATGGAACAAGGTCCTTACCATCAGTAAGAATAGACATGTTACCAACAATTTGAGCAGCCTTACGCTTAATGTTAGCAGATCTATCCTTCAAACCACGATGCAAAATGTGGATAACAAGAGCCAAAGATGGGGCATCAATATAATGGATGAATTGAGTCTTGAGAAGACCGTCAAGTGCCTCTTCAGTGTGCTTAGTAGGATCACTAATTGCCTTGATAAGAGTTGGAACAAGAGATTGAATTTCAGGATTCTTGATGACTTCACCGAATTTTTGTAAACTTTGGTTGGCAGAGCTTCTTACTTCACGATGGGTATCATTGAGAACACCAACCAATTCTGGAATAATAACAGACAAAGATGTAGACAATTGTCTAGGATCCAAGTAGGCCATAATACCAAGAAGTTCAACAGCTCCCTTCTTAGCTCTCCAAGCAGTTTGATCCAAACTTTCCAAAGTCAAAGGAATCAATTTCTTGATACCATAACCAGTAGCATGCTTCATGATCTGCTTAGCGGCAAAAGATGTAGCTTCACGTACATCAGCAGAAGAATCACCTAAACTGGCCAAAATCAATGGAATAATTTCAAAAACATAAGGTTCAAAGTATTGGCCGAGACTTTGAGAAAGTGTTTCAAAAGCAAATTGAGCACCTTGACGCTTTTTAGGATCCTTCTTGTCTTCAACGGCATCAATAAGAATTCTAATAATATCGTAATCGGCCAAGGCAACAATACCACAGCCTTTAACAATACCGGAGATACCATAAGCTGCACCACGTCTGTGAGCATACTTGGAATCGTTGAAGAGCTTGTCTTGAAGCTTTTGCAAATAGTCTCCAATCTTGGAAGAGAACAAAAAGACTAAATCAGCCAAGCATTCAGATACGGCATATTGAACATATTCGTTAGGAGTGTCAAGAGTAGAAATAAGACGTTCAACAATCTTTTCAGCACGAGGATCAGATGGCTTCAAGTGACGAGCCAAGGCACCATACAAAATTACAACGCTTTCTCTGATACGATCTTGAACTTCAGTGGGCTTCTTGATATCCTTACTCAAGTAGTCTTCGAAAATTGGAATCAAAATTTCAACAATCTTAATACCGTGAGCCTGAATGATAGTCTTGCCAGCTTCTTGGATTTGTTCACGAACATGTGAGTTTGCATCACCTAAACCATCTTCTTGAATCAAAAACTTGAAAAACTTTTCAATAAGTTCATTGGTAAGGTATGGAGCCAAATGACTAAAGGCCTTGGCAGCACCTTCTCTAGGTTTCCAGGTATCAGATTCATCACCAAGATTGACTGGAACGCCATACTTGTCCTTAACTGGCACTGGTGGTTTGGATTTTTCCTTGAAATAGTCAACTAAATCATTAAAGACACTTGGAACCAAGTCTGGGAATCGGGAGGCGGCAGAAGCAATAGCTTGGGCAGCTGATGCACGAACAGAGTCATCTTCCGATTCCAAAAATGGAAGGAGCTTAAAAGGAGTGCTAGAGTCAACTTCTAATTCATTATCAGTCCAAATAGATTCAGCAAGTTCAGCATTGGTTGGATTCTCATCGAAAAGCTCAATGAAGATTTCACTAGAATACTTGAGATGGGAAATGTCCAACTCGTTATCAATGATTTCAAGAATAATGGTACGAATAGCAGGATCACTTGAAATAGTAAGCTTAAGGAATAATTGAAGTTCATCATCGTTAAAAGAGTCGCCGATGCTTTGGACAATACGGTTAAGAACATCTTTGATTCTCTTGGCCTTTGAAGGGTGAGCTTCCAAGAATCCAAGCAAGGTAGTCAAGAGATGCATTCTTGAAGTAACTTCTTCTTTGAACATGTCAGCTTGATCTGTAATAATATCTAAAGCTAAAATAGTTTGTTCTTCGGATTCATCTTCAGTAGAAGCTGCAATACCACCCTTGCCTTCCAAAACTCTGAGAAGTAATGGTGTAAGATAGATCAAAGATATAACATCAATTTTACCCTTTTCACTGTAGAATTTAATTCTGTATAAAATGCTCAAAACGGATTCTTTCAAAGCTTCTTTTGTAGTGAGAGCTAGAGAGTCAACTTCAGTAGCGTTCAATCCTCTAAGAATAGCAACACCGGAAATATCTCGAAGATTAAGAAGAAGTTTAGAAGCAACATTTTGCGAAAGTTTAATAAACGTTCTTGATGCTTCACCCTTGAAAATAAAGTTGACTTTTCCAGTTGTAAGCATATCAAGTAGCAATTTACAAGAAACTGGGTACCAATCCTCAATGCCATTGTAAGCTGTAACAGCCATATCGGAAAGTTTTGTTATCAAAACAAGAAGTTTGTGAACTCTGTGATAAATAGACCTTAGTTGAGATCTGATTTCTGTTTCTTTCTTCAACTGTTCATTAACAGTAGCTTGCTGTTCTTTGGTATACTTTGGCTTGTTATCTTTGATGCCCTTTTTAGAGGCAATCTCTTTTCTGACACTTTCTTCCCATTTCTTGGTTTCGTAGTCTTTGGTATTTTTATTTTCAACATAAGTCTTTTTACTTGCAAATGGATCAATTGCCAATTCACCTTCTGGGGTTTCCCAAATCTTTTTAACAAGTTCGGGTTCCAGTTCGGTCGTGAAATCATTAGTATTCAAACCCTCCTTGATGGTAGATGTAATTCTGGAGACGAATAATGAAGGATTGATGAAGGAAAGTGTAGTGACTGCAGCAAGAGAAGCTTCAAGCATTACCTCGTTACCAATATTTGAAGCCAATTCGGCCATTTCAAAACAGCTATTTAGTAATCTATCACTATGAGCACTGACAATGGCACCAGGATCCATATCAGATTCCAAACATAGAGTGACCCAACCACCTTTGATGGGAACGTCAGGATGATGAGAGATGACAAACAAAGATACCAAGTTTGATTCAAAGATTGAAGAATCAATTTTGTCGTTAGATCTGAAAAGAGCTAAAATAATGGAGTTGAATTTAGTCTTGGGAATATAAGATAAATTGTTGTCATTTTTAGAAGTAGGATCTAACAAAAGTTGTTGAATGTTGGAAATAAAAAGAGAACCCACAAAAGATTGAAAAGACACATAAGTGTCCTTGAGAAGGGAGATTGCTAAGCGTGAAGTGGTGGAGGAAACAGGAGAAGTGATATAATAGATCCAAGTCAAGGCCCAGTCATTTGCAATTTCACCATCATCTATATCTACGACATTAGCAGCAGATGCTTTCAAAGCACGAATAGCCCATTCCACATCTGTTGGTTCGGTCAACTTTGTAAATGTCTTGTGTGAGATTAAGAATGAATGTTTGTCATTTTTCAAAGAATTATTAATGACATCTGCTTCTTTATAAGGCTTTAAGAGATCTGGGTTTAAAAGCTCCAATTTTGAAGTAAGAGCAACAACTGCAAATCCAATGGCAGTAGATTTGTTCAAAATAGATCCTGGTGGGTTAGTGTTTACTTCCTTCCATGAGTCAATAAGAGGCTTGGAAAGAGAATTAATAAATGACTCCAACTCGGCTGAGCAAGAATTGGGTTGATTAAAAATTTCGCCAACAAAACTAGTAACCCAAACTCTCTTCAAGTTAGCCTTTTTGTCAGTCATTCCTTTAACAACAGCTTCGGTGACTTTTTTGTCAATAATGGCATTGCTTTGGAGATCGAAAATCAAGTGTTTGAAAAAGGCTTCAGTCAAAACAATCAATGATTGCTCGTTTACCTCTTTACCAACTGTTGTAAGGATGTTGTTATATATAATAGGTGAGCCTTCCAAATAAGGATTGAGTGATTTCAAAACCTCGCCGTAAAAAAATCTCTGTTCGTGTGATGTTACTTTGTTTGTTTTTAAAGGAGTGACGATGGATGTCAAAACTTTTGACAATTTTTCAGTTGGCTGAGCTAAAGCCAACAAAGCCTGAAGATTTTGACTTGCATAAACTCGGACGTTGGGCTTGGAGGAAGAAAATGCTGAAAGAAGAGGAGAAAGTAAACAAGAGTTGAGAGAGTCTGCGGTATCAACCAAAGGAGAGAGCTTTTGAAAGAGTGTGATAGAAATAGTTGACATGATAATTTCAGGCGAACGAAGAAAGGCCTTGGCTACAGCTGGGGCAATCTTATTGTCAAAGTCGGACTGACTAGTGAAATCAATGAAAAGAGGGCTGTAAGTATCGACCAAAGTCAAAGGTAAAGCAACCTTTGTTCCAAGAATGGCTTGGTTGTAGATGGTGAAAATTTCATCTTTCTTTTCCTCAACCTTGACTTGAACACCTGGCTTAACTGGCAAAACATCAATGGCAGCTCCGGCGAGAGCAGCAACCGATATCAAGCGAAATACATAATCTGTTGGTGTGTTTGGTTTTTCTATCAGAGTTTCAAGGAAGAACTGAGCAAATTCTGGAGATGAGTCAAAATCTGATCGAGTCAAGGATTTCGCAATTGTTGATCTAAGAGAGGATACTGTGGAGTTGTACTGCCTGCTTCGTTTTTCAATTGTTGGAATTGTGACAATCTTATAGACAAGTTTCGCTTGCGCTATGATGAGAGTTTTCAAGGAATCTTGATGTGATGAATAGACCGGAGCGAATTGAATAAGAACTTTATTGCACCATTCCAATACATTTAAAAGACTGGATACAGATTGCGAGCTCTTATTATTGGCTACGTTTTGAACAAGAAGAGAAAATGATGAAAGTAAGCTTAGATTTTCGCTGGTCTCAATGAACTTGATAATAATTTCTTGAGCAGATCTTCTAGATTCGTGGTCATTGTAATGGGGGTATTTTAAAAAGACCACTGATAAAACTTCTTTTAAATCATTGTCTGATGTGTCTAAAAATGAAAAAAAAAGGTTAATATAAAAAACAAATAAACAAAAAGGTAAATCAAACAATTGAATCTTACTTTCTACACGAGTCAAGTTAAAGAGTTTCTTCATGAAAGCAGTTCTACTGATTGGAGAAGAAAGCAATAACTGAGTATTGGCAATTGGCTTTAAAAAAGCCCATGAATCAGTAGACTGTTCAGACATTTAAGAACAAAAAATAGCGAATTGTGACTGGATCAAATTGAGTCTATTGGAAAGATGTTAGATTTTGTAGCAAGTGATTAGATTAATAGAAAAGGTAAAAAAGCATACAGGGTAAGCGTATAAAAAAATGTAGTCTTCTAAAGTAAAGTATGGATCCCACGCTTTTTATCTATTAAGTAATGGTGATGATGATATGTCAAGAGTCAACAATTGTGACTAAAGGTCTGTATGAAAAAAAACTGCAAGAGTGGTGGTTACAAGGGTTAGGGTGTGATTTACCCTGATTTGTTAAAAAAATTTTCCAGCTATAAATTGTTTCCAGATGGGAGATTTTTTTTCTCTTTTTCCTTTTTTTCTTCTTTACAACTAAAACAACCTATGATGATGGGTATACATTTACCGCTTTATTCTCACTTCGCTAGAGCTTCGGCTCTTGATGAATGTGGGTTCTGTGGATAATAGTCGCCACACCACCCTTTGGCTATTTGTATCTGAGGTTGTTTTCTAGTTGAAATTTTGATCTTTTCATATAGTTTGATATAGAGAATAAACGGTTATGAAACCATATAACTTGTTGATTATACCTAGCTGTCTTTAAATAGGAAGTATGGCATAGCTTCTGGCAATTGTAGCAATTGTATTGTGTTGTGTATTGTATCGCTACAGATGAAACAGTAGTATATGTTTGCTTAGTTGATTTGTACAAAGCAAGCACCACTAATGTTAAGAGTTGGGCATTATAAAATTATATACCCATACGTCTTTTGTAAATTCTTGGATCCTCGACCGCAATGTTGCATAAAAGAAGCTATCAATGATGAATGCTTTTTGACAAGTAATTGATCAGAAGTTCTGAAAAAGAAAGGAGTTTATTTAAACTGTCTGAGATACTCAAACTAAACAGTGTTTGATTTTCAAATCAAATTATCAAGGTTACTTGTTTAAACAGTTATCACCTATGATGACATCCCTACAGCATTGGAATATAGATAGCTGTAGATCTACCCCGGTTTAATCCAATGTGAAAAATAGGTTTAATTGAATGGATATCTATATGACTTTTTTTTTGTAGTATATATTTAGCAAACTATAGATTTAAAATAAGCTTAGTGCTGTTGAATGAAAAAACCTTAAAATGCCTACCAGGGAATATGATTCCATAGAGAATTCTACAGAATTGAAACAAAATCTGGTCAAACGACCAATTACCAATACTGCAAAGTGCTAAATTGCTTTTTTTAAGTTCAGTTTTTTGCTTTATGACCTTCATGTACTATAGTAATACTTCATGTTCAAGCCACAATTGAAAAGTTTTTTTTTTCAAGAAAAACAAATGAGAGCAATACAAGGAGTAGCGTATATTCCACAATCAGAGTTTGTTACAACAATTTGTAATAGCCATAATAGGCCAGTAAAGGAACTGGCAAAGTAAACTAGCTTGAACATACGAAACGAATAATAGATAAATGTTGACTAAACAGGAATAGGCGGAAAAGTTGTACAAATAGAAACATCACCGATACCGAAATTCGATGATTTAATATGATATAATAGTTTTTTTTGTTTTAGAAAATAAAACTTCTCTCGTCTTAAGTTTCTAAGGACGCTAACAGATGCCAACTATGAAAATCCAAAGTTCATTTACAGAATCAACAAAATTTCTTGATTTAAAGCATTTCAAGACTTGTTAAATGATATAGAACCTGTAAAACAAATCCTTTGAGCCCAAAATTCACAAGCCACAGCTTTACGGCGCCTCCTCCTCGGATGCAAGCGGGAAGCCAACAGTTGTGGCGTTTGTGGCTTGTGAAATCTTTGCTGTTATATACTAAATTTAAAAAAAAAAAAAAAAAAAAAAACATTTCAATTGACCCTCATACCGTAAAAACCAAATCTAAACCTGATGATGTGCAATTAGGTTAGCAAACTATGTATGATGGTTGGGTAGGGCATGTCCTAATTAACGTTAGTACTTTGCTACAAAGCCCATTTTTTACAGATAGTAGTAGTATTGTAAACTATATACATTCACTCAATTGATTATCATGTCTTGAAGCATAAATGTAAATTACATTTATAAACATCTTTCTGGATATGCTTTTTTTTTTTCTAAAGCTAAAACAATATTTTAAAAAAAGATATAAAAGACCCTGAACTTTTCCTCTTTTTTTATATTTTTTTTTCCTCTTTTCTTTACCCTTATTTTCTGACACACACTATTCAATTATCATACCTCTATTTTTTTTTTTCCAGTAATTATTTAATAAAACCAACATGACGTCATCAAACAAAACCACAGATACCAAACAACCTCAAGTCCTTATGATTGTAACTCACCCACGTTCTACGTCTACAGCTCTTGAGAGGTCTTTCTTAACTCGTGAAGACCTTGTTTGTATTCATGAACCTTTTGGTGATCCATATTACTTTGGTCCCGAACGTATGTCTGACAGATATTCTGAAGAAGAACGCAAAAAGAGTTCATATGCAGATACCACCTTTAAAGACGTTGTAGACGAGATCTACAAGGAATACAAGCAAAAAAAGGATGCGGAAAATCCTGAAAATCCCATCAGGTCGATGGTTATTAAGGACATGGCTCAATACATCATTCCACCCAAGGAACACAAACTGGCAAATCACACATCAATTGTAGCCCCCTCGTTCAAAGATAATAAATCTGAAAATCCCCTATTAAACGACAAATCAGAAGACCCCTCCAATGTCACTGTACTGCCTTTGGGCCTGTTGAAGGGAGTTCAATACGTGTTTTTGATTCGACCTCCACACCTTTCCATCCCAAGTTACTACAAGTGTTGCATTCCTCCCCAAAGCGAGGAAACTGGGTTTGACCACTACCGAAGCAGCGAGGCTGGTTACCGTGAGCTTCGCATTCTCTACGATTACCTCACAATTTTAGCAGCAGATGCTGATAACAATATGAAGCCACCCATTATTGTCGAATCTAATGACATTCTGCAACACCCTGAAGAAGCAATCAGAACTATATGTGAATTTGGCGGCTTCCCCTTTAAAAAGGAAATGCTTTCTTGGGACGAAACTCCAAAGAAGGAAGTCGATATGTTTTCAAAGTGGAAAGGATTTCATCATGACGCTTTGAAATCTACTGGATTCTCTCTTCCAAAGAAGGATGACAAAGAAGCAGCTGAGAAATTGAAGAAAAAGGCAGATGATTTTGTTGTTGACTTTGAAGCTTGGGAACAGGGCTGGAAATCCAGATTTGAAAACGATGAAAAGATTGTTAAAGATATCAAGGATTCTGTTAAGGAACACATGGATGATTATCTTTATTTGCGAAACAAGCGAATCAATTTTTAAGCGTACTGGATATGCTTCTTTCTTTTATTTGAATTAATAATATTTGATAAGTAATAAATACAATAAATGTGCAATAATAAAAACCTAAAAGTTCAAACATTTTCATAAATTTTCAAGACTAAATGGGGTTTAGTTTAGAGTTTTTCAATGTAGAACATCGATGCGGATTATGTAAGCGATTGTTATTTTTTTTTTTTGTTACAGGATTTGTTTACTTTCCCCTCCACCCCTCCATAGATTGTTTATTTTTTGACTTTTTGTATATTATCACCATATTATAAAACAATGAGCGAACTTCAGCAAAGAAAAAAAAGTCGAGTATTTCAACGCGGTCTAGGAAAGGAGTTTGAATTCAACAGAGAGACAGCGGAAGATGCCATAGAAGCGTTCCATAACCGTGACGACACCAAATCTTTACAACGAATAGACGCGCAACTAAATGCCATTAGACAAAAACAAAATGAGATTATTGCAGAAAAAGAAGCAGAGATTCGGACGCTAGAAGAACGGCTACGGTTTATGCGTGCCCAAGTCGAGTTGCGAGAAAACGATTTACGAAGAGACCAGCTTATACCCGAAGCAGCAACAGGAACAGGAAACCGAACGCCATCACGACGACGAAGCAGGCCTAGACGATCAGTAGTCGCAAATGGATCATCTCCTGGCGACAACGAAAATGACAGTAATGAATTTGACTACGCTGACGAAGACCTAGATCTAGATGATGACGAAGATAACGATGACGAAAGCAATGAAAATGAGAAACTTGTTGGTGCACCAAAAACAAAACTTGCCCTTCTTGAACGAAAAATCTACAAAACAGCAAACGCGTGCCAGGACTTGGAGCTAGAAAATATGATGCTTCAAGACAAGCTTGACCAGAAAAATCAAGAGCTGATCCGTGTTCTAAATGAAGACGTTGTTCTTGACCAAGCAGAAGTTTCCGGCGATGTCAAGCTATCGACATTGTTGATCAGCCGGCTACTTTTTTCAATGGGGATCACTCTGGACGGTAAAGTGGGTGAACACGAATCAGTGACAGTTTATTCACAAGACGCGACAAAAGCAACAACTATTCCTCTAAAAAAATACCCTATTGAAATGGTCAGAAATGCAATTTGGGATAGCTTTTAGTCCTGGTATCAAATGATTGAAAAGTGTCGTGACGAAGTCGACTCTTTAATTTCAGTTTTCATTTAAAAAAGAAATTTGCACTTGGTGATTTCACAACAAGTGTATTAGATTGCATACCTTTTGCAAAAGCTTTCTAAATACATCTACTATAGAATATAGAAATAGTTTTGCCTCCATATGTACTTTTATTTATTTATTTATTTATTCACTTTAATTTTTTACTTTTTAAATTATATAGAAGTTGAAGCCTTTTATAAAATATGATTTTTGTTTTTTTGCTTTTTTTTTGTTGTGTAATTGCTAAACCCCGTTTTATATACTTTTTCAAATTAATCAACGTCGTTGTTAGGAGAATTTTTGCTGGAAGAATCAGGAACAAAGAATTCATCGTCTTCAAAAATACTTTTAGATGGTTGTAATTTTCCACTTCCAGGAAATAAAAAAGTAGAAAACTTGCTGACCTTGTTTTGAGGTCCTCCAGAAAGACCAACAAGTAAAGAAGGGGACTTTGAATTGTTATTGATTTTTTCCAAGCTTGTAAACTTTCGAGATTGTTGTTTTTTCTGCTCTTGCTTTTTGAAAAGAGACCCGTTTTTCAAGTTATCAAATCCTTTTTGTCGATCCTTTAAGGATGTCATCGAAACACAACGTTCTTTTTCAAATTCAGCAGAAGTAGGCATAACTTCCGCCAAAGCCTTCATCAATTCACTTACAGTGCCATTATTATTGTTGTTATTCTTTTGATTACGGCTAGTCTGTTTCAAGTCGTAAGAGGGTGCATCCGGAACTTCTCCAGTCTTTTTGTGTTCAAGAATATTCAAGCCTTGTTTTTTCAATTCTATAGCAGAGAGCTCGACACTGCCATTTTGAATCAAATCAATCGTCTGAGCAAATGTCATCTCCAAAGTCCCTTTTGTGACTTCCTTTGGTTCAAAGGCTATTTTATTTCCTTCTTGTTTTTCTTCATTGCTACCGTAATCATTTTTGAAATCCATATCGGCGGGAATAGGTTCCAACTCTTCAAGCTCTTTAAAAATGAAAGCATCATTTGTTTCAACATTATTACCATCTTGAGTTGCTGATGGTGACTGTAAAGTCAAAATTTCCAAACTATTTCTTGACTTTTCTTGTTCCAAAGAGTGCTCTATTTCATCGACGTGAGCTGATATCTTGCTCATCTGCAAAAGGAAATAGCTTCTCCTTTTTTTCATTTCAATTATTGGCCCAGATATAATGTCAAACTCTGGCTTAAAATTGTCGAGTCCTTTATTATTATTATAATTATTATTATTTTCAGTTTCTTTTATTTGTTGTTGTACCAGATTGATGGTAGAAACGCGATACATCAATCTGTCTTCAAAGTTGGCAATTTCCTGATTTAATTTTTCGTGTTCAATTTCGACTTCATAGAGACGTCTAATAAAAGTTGGTTGGTTAGGATGATTAGACAACTTTGTTTGAATCCTTGTACTTTCAGCTGTCAAGTCCATCTTCAATATTTCAGCATCATTTTTGGCTTGAGCTATCATTAATTTTTGATATTCATAACTTTTCTGTAAGTACGTGATATCAGTCTTCAATTTTCCAAGAGTTGTAGACTTTACTAATTCATTGTTTTCATCAGCATTTTCATTAAGAGTCAAGGTTTGTGTTACTGAATTGAGTGAAGTTGGTTTCCCTAAAGCGTCTGCTAAAGTAAAAGAGTTTGCAGAAGAAATCTCTAGAGGCTTTGTTTTTTCAAGTTCAATACTACCGGGCAGAAAGGTTGTATTTGCAATAGACAAGGTTGAATGAAAAGAATCAGAGGATGAATTAGAGGTTTTCTGGCTATCCAAGGCTGAACTATCTTGTTTATTGTCACAAAAAGCTGCCTTTTTTCTAGTAAAACTCTGAGAATCAAGCACATCAGCTTTTTGCTTTTCAAAAATTTCTTGCAAAGTAGAAACCTCATTTTTCAAGGACTTGAATTGGCGTTGGTTTTTGCGAATATATGTTTTAATTTTTGAAAGCTCTTGTTTGTCTGCCGCTGTTTCCAAAGTTTTTGCTGTTCCAACATACAAAGTGTTCACAGATTTTCCATTAGAATCTTGCATGGGTTGATGAGCAAAATGTTCAATGTATTCGTACAATTCTGTTCTCAAATCAGAAAAGAGCTCAATCAACATGCATTTCAGTTCAACTCGCATATTCATATACTCAAGATTGGAGTCGGCTGCATGTAGGTCTAGTTGTACATTAGATGTAGTAGTCGGAACAGAAGGGCTTGGAAAAGTTTTGACTATTTTACTTGTTGGTTTCAATTCAGAATTGGTTGTATCTCTATCCTTTTGAAAATTATTGGCAAAGTTCAAAAAAATGGCTTCCTTGTTTGATTTTTGGATATTTTCTAGGCCCCTATCTTTGTGCTTATCATTATTAAAAGACACATTACTGGAATCCTTTTCTGTGTCAAGCTCATGGTAAAGCTTTTCTTCGTTGGAATCTTTCTGAACACAAGAATTATGTTTGTTACTGGTATTTGTATTTGTATTAAACAGTTCCAAAATTTGAGATAAAGGAATTTCATCACCATCATCATTCATGATTTTTTTATCCATCAGTAAGCTGACAATAAAATTATCGTCAATTTCTGGGGCAGCCATACTTTCTTCAGTGGTAAACATGGTATTGAGGAAAAGTTTGTTGGCATAACTTAATTCGTTGTTATCAATAATTGCGTCAAAGTTCTGTTTTGAATTGATACTCTGAGCATCACCATATTCTTCTAATCTTGGGTCCCCAATTAAGAAAGAAGATGAACCATTATCATCATTTGTTTTTTGAGTCAGTTCAAGGATCGCTGGCAAAATACCTTTCTTATTCCAGTTGTGTTCATTTTCTGTCGCCTCAGCCTGTTTTTTGATTTTAATCAAATCTTCAAGTATATCTTCTGGGTTTTCAGAGAGTACTGACAGTGAATCTGTTTGTTCATTTATGGAATGATCTGGATTAAAAAAGCATTTGTCAACAGAATTATGCAACTCCAGGCCGCTGGAAGACTTCCTGCTGAACTCAGAAGAAAAAGAAGATTTAGAAGAGCTTCTTTCTGCTTCTCTGCATATATCCGCATCTTTTGGTTTTAAAACGTTGGTGTTGATGTTTGAAGTGTACAAATATTCTCCAAATAAATCAATTACTGTTGCACTGTTTGGGAGTTCCAAATCAGCTATATCTTGAGATTCTTTAAGAGAGCTAAGACTAATAGGTTCATCAAAATTAGTCGTTGTCAACTTTGTCGTAGAGGGCTCCGGTAATTGGTTTTTGTCGTTTTGATTTTTGGATAACGATTGCATATTAGATGTAACAGCCTGGTTGGGATCTGTGTTGGTTGCAGTAGTAGTGGTATTTTTGGTGTTGGCAACAGTCAAAAGAACATTATTATTACCATTATTTGTTGTAGTTTCAGTGAGATGTTTCTTTTTTCTAGAGTTATTCTTTTTCGATGTGGGTTTAGTAATAATATCAGTACTATCTTTAGTATGTGAATCCAAAGTTTTATCCCAATATCCACATATGTCATCGAGAACGCACATACAAGATGAAGAAAAAGGTTTGTCATCGAGATTTTTGATTTTCTTAGGTGTAGATTGTTCTGAAAGTTGAGCAGTGATAGTTTTTTTCTGAAAAGGTAGTTGCTTATCATTGTTAAAAAAGCCTTCTTCTTCAAAATCATCAATATTGGAAAGACATTTTTTTCCTTCTGTCCTTTTCAAGATTTTAAACCTTTTTTTGGTTTTGGTATTTTTGTCGTTGGTATCCTTTTTTATTTCGTCAAAAAAATCAATCTTTTTGATGCCCTTTTGTTTTCTATCCTTAACTATTTTCACCTTTTGGCTGCCAGAAACTATATCTCCAGCAAAAGCAAATCCAAGAGATGTGGTATTTCTGTCTAAGGTGCTTATATCATTAGAATTTAACGCATCTTCAGCTTCTTGGGTTTTTCCTCCTTTAAAAAGATAATGGTTGCTTTTGCGAAGTTTGAGATGAGATTTAGTTTTGTCTTTTTCGGTTAAATTTGGATTCATGCTATCTTTTCCTTGAGTCGATTGATTACTGTTATATTTGACTGAATTCATTTTTTGATTCGAAGATTCCTCAAATTTTTGATTTCTAGATATCGCTTCAGGTTGTCGATTGATAGCTTTGTCAGCTGTGGTGAAGACAGTTGTAACAGAGGAGCTTGAAGGTCGACTTCGTTTTTTCTCGCATGTACCCTTGCAATGCCCTTTTGAAGAGTGTTTCCTATGCTTGCAAATATTGGTGCTTTTGGCATTGGATTCAGTGTAAAGGTGACCATTGTCGGTGGTCTCATCAAATAGAAATTGGCTTGTACAATTATTGGTGGATGATTCGTTTCCAGGCTTTGAAGGTGTAGAATGAGAGTAAGCATGGCCAGCGTTTACTCGTTTCAACTGTGCACCTCGAGACTGGTACCGTTTCTGTACTACTATTTGGCTGGCACTTCTACTTGGTTGATCAGGATAAAGAGAAGTTTCCAAAGCCATGTTTGAGCTTACATTGCAGTTGTCTTCTTCTACCCAGCCATCGTCTGTTAGGTTATGGTCGTCGTTTGGCATAGCACCAGAATTAGATCTATCATTATTGAGCTTTGTACTATTAGATTCTCTGGAACTATGTGGCGAACAAATGCATATCTCAATTGCCGATCTGGAATGGGAATCTTTTCTTTTATCTGAAATAAGAAATTCATCAGAAGAGTTGGTTGAGATTGTCTGGAAACTCCCCGTGGTTAGTGATTCCTCTGCTTCTTCCTGGTATATTGAGTGCAAGTTGTTTGGACTTTTAAAAGAACTTGGTGCATTTCCAGAGTCATTAGAAGGTGGCAGCAAGTTGCGAGTCATTTGAGGAAAATGAATATACTTATATACAGTTGTTGATAGTTGCAATAAAAGATACCTCTTATTATTGTATTAGACTTGTTGACTTATAAAAGAGAAAGAAAAGAAATAATAATTAAAGTATCTTTTAACGTTGCATTACAAATATTATGTTGTTTATGGTACGGCTGTTGGCGATCTTTCTATCTTAAGAACTATATGGGTATGTCTACAAATTACGTGTTTTTATAGAAGCCATGTTAATTATTTTTTTAAAGATTTTTATTTTTATTTTTATATTTTTAGAATTTATAATAATTATATAATGATCTAATTGGGATGTTTTAGTAAAGAATAACATTAGTGAGATAGAGGGAATGGAGGAGTGAAAACTACAATGGAATAAATATAAAAACCCATATTGAAATCAGACAAATAAAACAGTAGCAAATTGTAAGAGATAAGAAAAAACAAGAGGGATAAAAGACATTTTTGTTAATCATATGGTTTTATATAAATTCCAGTCAACTTTCATGAGAACAACGGTACGAGTGCAAACTTAAATTAGCTTACAATTGAAAAGCATCCTTTAAGAAAGCTTCTTCTTCGTCGTGGTGAAGTTTCTTACTACCAGCAGCGACACCTGGATTAGGATCTCTACCAATGTATCTGACAGTGTTATTCTTATACTTTTCAGTAGTTCTGAAAATGGTGTGAAGTCTTTGAGTAGCATAAGAGTAGGCACCCATGTTAAGAGGTTCTTCTTGGCACCAGCAGATATCGGTAAGGTTAGGATAGCTGTTCAAAAGATCACGGACTTGGGCGAATGGGAATGGATGAAGTTGTTCAATTCTGACCAAAGTGGTATCCTTGACATTGTTAGTTTCACGGGCCTTGGTAAGAGCAGTGAAAACTTGACCAGAGCAGAAGATAACTCTCTTGACTTGTTCCTTAGGAAGTTCAGCAGGGTCTTCAATGATCCACTTGAAGGTAGAATCACCAGTGAAGTCTTCAATAGGAGATCTGGCCAATGGGTGTCTGAGAAGAGACTTAGAGAACAGGAGAATAAGTGGTTTTCTGAATTGTCTAAGCATTTGTCTTCTGAGAATGTGGAAAAGATTGGCTGGAGTGGTTGGGTAGACAACTTGCATGTTGGCATCTTGGTGTTGACGCTGAAGAGCATCTTCAGTTGGGAATTTTCTTGGATCTTCATTGCAAAGAGCCAAGAAACGTTCCAATCTTGAAGAAGAGTGATCAGGACCTTGACCATCAAAACCGTGTGGAAGAGACATAACAAGACCAGATCTTTGGGCCCACTTTTGTTCACCAGCAGCAACAAACAAATCGGTAATAACTTGACCAGTGTTGGCAAAATCACCAAATTGAGCTTCCCACATGACGAGGGCATCTGGGTTGTACAAGGAGTAACCATATTCGAAACCCATAACACCATATTCGGAAAGGGAAGAGTTGGAAATGTGGAAGGCAGCTTGGTCCTTGAAAGCATGTTGAAGAGGAGTGTAAGTTTCTTCGGTTTCTTGGTCGTGAAGAACAGCGTGTCTTTGAGAGAAAGTACCACGTTCAACATCTTCACCAGAAACTCTAATGTGGTATCCTTCCTTCAAAAGAGAGCCAAAGGCAAGGGCTTCACCAGTAGACCAGTCGATATTCTTACCTTCTTCAACAGTCTTCAAACGGTTGTTGAGAATACGCTTAAGGTTTCTGTGAAGTTGGAATCCTTCTGGTGGAGTGGAGATAACCTTACCAATGTGTTTGAGGGTTTCAACATCAACAGCAGTTGGAAGATGTGGAAGAATTTCGGTAGCCAATTCCTTTGGAGTCTTGAAACCGTCCCAGGCAGAAGCAAGCCATTCCTTTTGGCTTGGAACGTAGTCTTTCGAATTAGCGAAGGCATCTTCCAAATTTCCCCAAACCCACTTCTTGTGTTCTTCAATATCTTCCTTGGTAAAAGTTCCTTCCTTGATGAGCTTGTCGGTGTAGATATCCAAAACAGACTTCTTTTGGGAAATCTTCTTGTACATCAATGGTTGGGTGAAAGAAGGTTGATCAGTTTCATTGTGACCATACTTTCTGTAGCAGACAACATCGATAACAACGTCGGACTTGAACTTAGCACGCCATTCAGCGGCCAACTTGAAAATGTAGTACATTCCTTCAACGTCATCAGCATTTACGTGGAAGATTGGAGCATCAATAGCCTTGGCCAAATCAGATGGGTAAGGAGTAGATCTTGAGAATCTTGGATCAGTAGTGAAACCAATTTGGTTGTTGACAATGATGTGGACAGTACCGCCAGTAGAATAGTTTGGAAGATTCTTGAAACCAAAGCATTCGTAAACAACACCTTGGCCAGCAAAAGCGGCATCACCGTGAAGCAAAATAGCCATGGCCTTGGTGCCCTCCTTTTCATCATTCTTGTAGAATTGGATAGCACGGGTCTTACCAAGAACAACTGGGTCTTCAGCTTCCAAATGGGAAGGATTGGCAACGAGAGAAAGGTTGACCTTCTTGCCAGATGGAGTTGGTCTTTGGTAGTTGGCACCAAGATGGTACTTGACATCACCGGAGCCAGTGTCGAAAGAGGCAGAACCAGAGAATTCAGACAAGATAGACTCATTTGGCTTTCTGACAACGTTGGACAACATGTTAAGACGACCACGGTGTGGCATACCAATGACAATATCTTCGACACCGTGTTCAACAGATTCATCAATAAGAATCTTCATGGCTGGGATGGTAGCTTCAGCACCTTCAAGACCGAAACGCTTGTCGTTGGGGAACTTGGTAGCAAGGAAAGATTCAAACAAGACAGCCCAAATGGTACGGTCAAGGATACGTCTCTTTTCGTCAACTGGGAAGGTGTATGGTTGAGGGATTTCAACACGTTCTCTGATCCAGTCGCACTGTTCTCTGGATGGAATGTGCATGTATTCAACACCGTAAGAGCCGCAGTAGGTTTTTTCGCAGGCAGCAATGATTTCACGAATAGTCATGGAAGACTTGCCGTTGGTAGCAAATCTTGGGAGAATACCGGGTCCCAAAGCAATTTCCTTGTCGAGGTCGGCTTCAGTGAATCCGTAGAATTCTGGGGTGAGTTCCTTTGGAGGAGGAACCTTTGTATCATAACCGAAAGAGATTTCCAAAGGATCAGTCTTAGCACGGATGTGACCTCTAACTTGGTAAGCACGAACAAGAAGTTGAACCTTCATGTGGTCAGCAATACCGTTTCCAGCACCAGGAGTGACACTGGCATTATTGCTTGGAACAATTGTTGGGGGAGCTTGAAAAGCTTGGCTGCTTGGGGCGCCAGATTCCAAGTTTCTGAAGTATGATTGCCATGAAACGTGGACGCTGGAGGGGTCTTGTTTCCAAGCAGAATACATTTCATCAATGTAGTTGGCATTGGCAGTAGATAAGAAAACGTCATCACCGCCGGTCTAAATTCGTATTAAAAAATAAATAAAAAAAGGTAGTTAGTAAGGCTGCAATTTTTTTGTGTGGTTGCAATTATGTTTGGTTGTTTGCTTTTTACGAGTGAAAATTTTGATGCAATGGAAAAAAGGGAGGAGGGGGAGGGGTAGATATTAGCCAATGAGAGTGTTGTAAATGGAATTGCACATTGAAATCACAACAAAACGGCTACTACATTATTTGAAAACACATAGAAAAATTAAACAACTGAATTGAGCAATTTTTGAACTAGAAACAATGGGATGAATTGGAATATCTGTTTCATAGTAAATCAACTTGGTTATGGGTATAAAAAATATCTCATTCCGACATTTGTCCCAATGTAACTTTTTAAAGAGAAACGGTATCTAAACAGAAACGGCACACTGAAAAGTGAGCCAAACAATAATAAGTGGTGATAAACATAATTCATATAAATTATCAAAACTGGTAGAGTTGTTCCATATGTGAAAAAAGATTTTATATTGTATTGGTATTATTGTTGAGATGGTTGTAAATTCTGAATGTTGAATGTCACAATTGACAAGTAACTATTGTATTTGTTGGGCACACACCAAAAAAAAAAAAAAAAAGTAACAGATATCCGCAAAACCAAACAAAAAAAAACAGATGAAAACACCGGAATTGATAAAAAAAAAAACTTACAGCAAATGAACTTCTTTGAACGTAAGATCCAAGAGTAGATCTGGTGATAGATTGTCTGAGGGTGTTCCTACTCAGTAAAGAGCGTGAGGATCTGGAAAGATTTCTCAACATGGTGAAATTTTTCTATATTTCTTTTGATGTGTATTGAAAATATACTACAGAAGATATAGCAAAAAAAGAAAAAAGCAATAATGAAGAGAATGGAGATTCCTTTTTTTCTTCCTTTTCTTTCTCCTAAGAATGATTTAGTAGAATAAGAAACTAGTGAATTGCAACTAGATCAGGATTTTAAAAAGAGGGTAGATTTTTTTTCAAGAAAAAAAAAAAAAGATGGAGAAGATTCAAAAAAAGGTAAAAGAAGAGAAAAAAATGTATATAAATATAAAAGTAAAAAAATTAAAAGCGGGAAATAAAAGTGAAGGTAAAATTGCTATTACAAACTGTTGTAATGTCACACCCACCACCGTTCTAAGGAAATACGCCACCCAATCACCTACAGCCCACCTGCCGGAAACCGTCCAATGATACTTTGAGTTTGGCCGTTTCTAAAAGGTCGCCTCCATTTGCTATCAAAAAATGTTTGATACTTGTGACAAACATTTATTCTACAAATCAATGAATCATCGTCAACATCATCACCTGGTCACATAACAATGAGCAATGTTAGCAAACCCTATTTAACCTTTTTTTTTTTTTTGTTCTCAAATTGATAGAAGCGAGTTGCACTTAGTTGTTGAATATTGTTTTTCTTGCTTATGTATTTGGTAAATTCTTCTATTATAGAAAACCTCAAAAACCGGTTCCGATCCCGAAAAGAGGTATGGTTCTAGGTACCCACCAGGTTTGTTTGATTATTAAGATTCCTCTAATCAAAACCAAATCAAGGAAAAACTTTGGGGTAAATTGAGATTTAAAGAAGAACAAACCCCCCAAAAAAAAACGCTCATGATGAATGACCCTTTTTTTTTTCTTTTTGATTTAAAAGTTTTTTACTTCAACTGTCTTTGATTTTCGTAACCATTGCTACTTTTTATGTGCACAAACTCAATCCAAGTAACCGGATCATTTCCAGCCTTTTAAATTCTATCTTATTTTTGTCATGTGGTATTATCATTACTAATAATCAATCTATTTTTATACACTATTTTCTCCGATTCTATGTAATCCGGGGAAACTATCTCATTATTCAAATTTAAACAATGTAGATTGATTTTGGGGAAAGTCACCCGGGTTTGTTGTATTTAATCAAAATATTACTATGTCTGGATATCATGTGATTGAAATTTTCATTTCTAAAAATACTTAGATGTGCAAAAAAGAAATGCGAACTCCGCGGATCGAACGCGGGACCTCCAGATCTTTGGAGACTGAACTTCTTGACTTCAGTCTGGCGCTCTCCCAACTGAGCTAAGTCCGCTTCCTTAAAAAACCAATTGCTGATAGTCATTAGGTTCTCTTATGTTGTATCTGCTTTTCTGATAAAATGAAGCTGGAAATGAAAAAGGGTTAAGCTAAATATTGGATAGATAAGATAGAAAGGCCGTATGGCCAACAAAATCACGCAGAAATTCTAGAGACAGGCGGAATTATAGTTTCTATCACTAGTACTGAGTTAAGTATATAATAATTAAAAGGAATATATTAGAAGAATATACCTATGAAATCGTATTCATAATTGTTGGCGAAAGCAAAAGAAGAATATAAAAATAAAAGGAGAACAAACTAAAGCTATTTATGTCTCTAGAGACTGACTCAATAATAAACAATTATTGACTAGATATAGTAGATGATACGTTTGCTCGTATCTTCAATAACATTTGCTAAGCATTTTTTTTTTAGATTTTTAGTGTCTAGATTGATGAAGCTAAGTCAGACGATTAACTATAAAATAATCAAATTATTTTCATATAGGATTGTAACACTATTTGGCAATACGTCTGGGTATGTGATACGGAGTTTGGTTTAACAAAAAGGATAGTAATTAATTCATTGATAGATGTAAGCATGTTTTTATAGCAAACATATGGTCATAAATATATTCAGATATCAGATATCAAAATTCATCTTTCTTACAGAAATTTCAAATAGACATAAAACTTGAACAATGCTAATGACTTTTTCATAAATTATTAGTTAAGAATTGTTATAATTACTAGCATAATGTCTTGAATTATTAATATATATAGAAAAAATATATAAAAATAAAAGCTTTCCGATAAAATCAGTGTTAAAAGACAAGAAATTTAGTCACACACTGTCAAAGATTGATTCCATATTTTTTTATCTGCCCAAAAAAAAAAGGATCTTTAAATCAAAAGTTTGCATATGTCATATACTCTTTTGGTTTAGTTTTTGCAATATCTTTAGGGGCTATAACCTAATTGTGCTATAAAGTGAGTCAAAAGCAAAGCCTTCAAGTTACAACTGGGTTTTGATAATATGGATTAATATTTGATAGAAAAAAAAAAAAGGCTAGATATCATAGAATTAAGAATAAAAATTGCAAAAGTTCAATAAATTTTGGCGTTGTAAAACAAAACTAGGTCATCACATATAGGCTTTAGTCCTTCGACAAAAAATTGATAGTGCTTTTACAGACTTGTGCTTTAGCATTCTTGTATTTTAAGCTTGTAATGCTACCAGATTTGATATTTGATATTTGCTTTCAAATATAGGCTTTAAGTTCGAGATATGATATTGAGTAAAATAATTGGTTACAAAACACTACCGAAAACATTTCTAGCACCATTAACATATAATTAAATTTTTCTAAAAGTATCAAAGTTTAAAAAAAAAATGGATATCTCAAAAAGAATTCAATATATTAGACAGTGAAGTAAGATAGTATATATTGATCAAGGAAATTTGCAAGCACTTAGCTGCAGATAATAAGGATATACAAAACTGCAAAACCAGTATCAGGAGCTTCCGATTATTGAGCCTAGCTCTTATAATTCATTATTGGTATTTCAATCAAGGGATTCAAATTTGGAGTTTATGAGTTATGTATAGACAGATTTTGTAAACTGATAGAAAAAGAACACAAGCAAGATAAATAAATATTTAAAACAAGTCAAAAGTTTCATTGTTGTTGTAGACTTAAATTTTCTTCATTAGATAATAGTTTCGCTTGTGAGGCATTTCTAATGTTCAAACTTCAATCCTCTTTCATTGAGCAAATTTGGATTGTCATCACGTTACCATGTTAAAAATATCAATTCACTGAAAAATAAATTTAGTTACGCAAATACTTCTTTAAAATCCAGTTTCAATAAGTGATGCTAACAAAAATACTACTCTTTGAAATTGCTAGAGTATGGTTTGTTTTTGGGGTATCTATTTAGAACTAACTAAAATGTCTTGGTGGTGAAGGTAAATCGATGATAGAAAAAAGTGTCGAAAACAAAAAAAAAAATACATTTTTTTTTTACTCACAACAGTTAATAGTAGCAATAATGACATTCTCAAATATCTAAATACGTCACTTTTTCCATAATTCCCTGAATTCTTAATAAGCCAAAAATCAAATGTTTAAAATGTTATAGTTAAATGCTTAGCAGCATCATATAACTTCTGAGTAATATCAGAGGGAAGTTCAATGGCTTTTACAAAAATACAATAGTATCCTATTTTAAGAGTATTAATTTTTTTTTTCTTTCTTTTATGTTATATATATAATTAAATGTATTAACTATATCCAGAAGCAATGAAACAACTATTTACTTTAATTCAACAATTTGGTGATCTTACCAATGGCAATAGTAGTACCTTGATCTCTCAAAGTGAATCTACCGAGTTGTGGGTGATCATCATAAGTTTCAACACAGACAGGTTCTTCGGTTTCCAAAATGGCAATAATCTTCATTCCCTTCTTGGCAAAAGCTGGAGGCTTCTTAGATTTACGGTTGGTACCCTTTTGAAGCTTGTGTAGCAATTCAGAGAAAGTAACTTCTTCAATAGCTGTGTGGACGTGCATGACACATGAGAAACCCTTGGCTAAAATGGAGTTGAGTTCGACAATGGCGACTTGGGCTTCGAATCTAGTGACTGTGTGAACAGGGTGCTTCAATGAAGACAAGACATAGCCAATGCTGAGATCTTCTTCTTCAATACCCTTGACACGGATTCTGACTTGTTCACCAGAAACGGCTCCGTTAACTTCAGCTTCAGTTTCATTAAAAACGGCCAAAACTTCAACTTGGGTCTTGTTTGGCATGACAAGCAATTGTTGTCCCTTCTTAACGGCGCCAGATTCAATCTTACCTTCAATGATAGTACCAAGATCCTTACCCTTACCAGAAATTGGAAGCATGAAAGGAGCACCGATCTTTCGGTTGGCAAGTGGAAGAGCATCTAGGTATTCAAGAAGAGATGGACCATCGTACCATGGGCAGTCAGTCTTGGAGACACGTTCCTTCAAACCAGCACCAGTGTAACCAGAAACGGGCATCATATGGACGTCAGTCTTAAGATTGTAGCCAGTTCCCTTCAAAAAGTTAGCAAGCTTGGAGGTACATTCATCGTAACGTTCCTTGGACCATTGGACAGTAGGGTCGTCCATCTTGTTGACAACAACGATCAATCTGTTGACACCTTGGGTCTTGGCCAAGATAGCGTGTTCTCTGGTTTGACCACCCTTTTCGAAACCGGTTTCATATTCACCCTTTCTAGCAGAAATAACCAAGATACCGACATCAGCTTGGGATGCACCACCAATCATGGATGGGACATACATCTTGTGGCCTGGAGCATCCAAAATGGTATATCTTCTCTTTTCAGTTTCAAAGTAAGCACGTCCAACTTCGACGGTTTTACCTTCAGCTCTTTCTTCCTTATTTGTATCCATGACCCAAGACAAGTACCAACCTTGACGACCAGCATCTTTGGCTTCACGTTCATATTTTTCAACAGTACGCTTATCAACAGAGCCAGTTAAGTAAAGAATGTTACCACCCATAGTGGATTTACCAGCATCAACGTGACCCATAAAGATAATGGACATGTGATCCTTTCCTTGGCCTCCAGCTCCAAAGAGATCAGAAATAACTTCTTCGTCAATTTCTTCTTCTTGTTCTTTGACCAAAGCATTAGCAGATTGGGTTGTTGAGGTGGTGGAATCAGCTTTGCTATCTGAAGAAGCTGGTTTTTCAGTAGATTCAGCATTCTTTGCTTCAGCTACTGGCTCAGGTTTTGATTCAGTTTCTTTTGGTTCAGATTTTGGTTCTTCTTTAGCAGCTAGTTTAGGTTCTTCTTCCTTTGGAGCTGATTTGGGTTCTTCTTCCTTTGGAGCTGGCTTGGTTTCTTCTTCCTCTGGCTTGGAGGTTTCAGGCTTTTCTTCGGCTGGCTTGGTTTCAGCAGCTGGTTTAGGAACAGTCTTCTTTATAATTGGGGCGT
Source organism: Magnusiomyces sp. LA-1 (assembly GCA_029678045.1). Taxonomy (NCBI): domain Eukaryota; kingdom Fungi; phylum Ascomycota; class Dipodascomycetes; order Dipodascales; family Dipodascaceae; genus Magnusiomyces; species Magnusiomyces sp. LA-1. The sequence goes on along the minus strand of CP115650.1, from coordinate 2,685,384 downwards.
TAAGAGCAGCTTGTTGTTGCTTCTTGTATTCCTCCAAAGTAAGAGTTTTTTCTTCAGATTGATTAGATCTGTTATTATTGTAGTTATTGTTGTAATTGTTGTTGTAGTTGTTGTAGCCACCACGTCCACGGTAGTTACCTCCTCTGCCTCTACCACGATAGTTGCCTCTGTAGTTGCCTTGTTGTTGTTGGTAGCCTCCTTGGTAGCCACCTTGTTGATAGTTACCTTGCTGGAAGCCTGGTTGAAATCCACCTTGTTGAAAGTTTTGTGGAGGATACTGTTGGTAGCCTTGTTGATATTGTTGATATCCTTGAGGTTGTTGTTGGTATCCTTGTTGGAATTGAGGATAGAAGCCTTGTCCTGGAGTGAATGATGGAGTGGCAGCATTTGGGTTATAAGAGAATTGGTTTGGTTGCTGTTGTTGTTGAGCTCCACCACCGATCTGGGCCTGGTTCTGAAAGTCTTGAGCCAAACGCTCGTCAGTGTTGTCGTTTTGGTTATTAGACATTGTTTCTTTGTTGGTCTTTTCTTTACAGAATAAGGTGAATCTATTTCCTCTAGATAATTCTGTTTGGTTAGTGAAAAAGTTTTTTTTTTCATTAAGATTTCAATAAACTTTGCAACTTGTGCCAGGGTAAGTCAGAGGTTTATCATGTGACATATGTCATGACAAACGTTGCCGCTTGTAACAAACGGTTTTTAGTACAGGCGGCGGCCAATCGCTTAGGTGTATTTAAAGAGGCTGAAAAGTGTATTATTTCAAGGCTTTTTAAAGTAGCACCGTTTTTAACATAACAGTATTATCATAGAATTTTCGATAGAGACTACGTAACTAGGTTTCAAAACACAGCCAAGTCCTCAAATTCAAGAAATCTTTGATCAGACAGCAACCCTTTTTTTTGGTGATAAAGACTTGAACTATCGATAGTATCGACTTAGGTTCAATTTCTAATAGCTTTTGTACCTAAAAAAAAAAAAAAAAAAAAGAACTAATAAAGTGATATTTTTGACTAGAGTGTTGTCGTAAGCTCAGATAATTGATTTTCACTGCCATCGTTAATACTACTATTAATAAGTTTTATATTTAAATAAGCACTTTAAAGTTACTACGTCTAATAAGTCTATATATATATATATAACTTACCTTCCTTCCCTTTTCTTTTTTTTTTTTTTTTTTCCTTTCTCCTCTCTTTTCTATATCAAAAATTATCTTACGAATCTTAAAAAAGGGGAACCGTCTGCATGCACCTATTCGGTATATTTGGAGTTCATTCTATAGCAGACTATATAACCTTCCTTCTTACTACAAATCCAATCAATATATCCTCGATATGGCCGAATATTCTGCATTTAAAAAAAGCGATAGCTGGAGATGTCATAAGCTTTTGCTGTTTGACTGGATCACAGTAGTGGTGTCGTTGGCACTATGGTTAGGCTTAGAATTTAAAGAGCCATTCAACAGAATGTTTTCATTATCAGATTTAGGGATCCAACATCCATATGCAGAAAAAGAGCGCGTGCCTGTATGGGCCTTAGGGGTAAGTTTGTTTCATTGTTTCTAAAACTTAAAGTTTTTTTTTTTCTTTTTTTTTTACTCTGTGAAAAGATCAAATATTTTGTTATCAATCGCCAACCCTTCTTATATCAACTGTTTAATTGCACAGGTGTCAACTTAATTTAGAAGCAAAAAATTTATAAATGATGTGGATAAATCAGGCTTGACAGCCTCATCTCTAAACGGCAAAGCAAGTAAACCTATGAAGTGTATAAAATATATCACCTCTAATGAACCAAAAGTGATCTGTTGGCCTCTGATAACTAGCCTCACGAACTAAAACTTTAATATGTTAAGTCGTTATTTTTTTTTAAAGATACAACATGGTACTAACTTTAGTTTCTTCTAGATCATGGCAATCGCCATCCCACTACTTACAATACTCTTAGGAAGCCTTCGAATAAGAGGGACGCGCGAATACTTTATACTCATCCACGTATCAATTCTTGCATTTGCACTCTCATTATTTGTCACCGGATTTATCACAAACTTTCTCAAAGTCTTTATTGGTAGACCTCGTCCAGATTTCATTGCAAGATGTGCCCCAAACCCAGATACACCAAAGGATGGCTTGGTTACATCTGCCGTTTGTACAGAAACAGATGCGCACAAACTTGAAGATGGATTCAAAAGTTTTCCATCTGGGCACTCCTCAATTGCCTTTTCAGCATTCTACTTTTTGTCGCTTTGGATGGCTGGTCAGTTGTCGGTCTTTTCACAGCAGTCCAAAATGTCATCAAAAGCCAATTCACTCAAAGCTTTTGTCTGCATTTTGCCTATACTGTTAGCAAGTTACGTTTCCATCAGTCGTACAGAGGACTATCGTCACAGATTTTCAGATATTTTGGCAGGTGCAATTATCGGAATCATTATGTCTTGGATCTGTTACCGATTATATTTCCCCAGGCTGGCTGATATTGAAAGTAACATCCCATGCTGCATGTATGGCACTTCTTACAGAAGAGAATTGGACCTGGAGGAAGGTAATCCAAATGAAAATGTGTTTGAAGGATCAACATCAATGTTCCCACAAACAAATATTCAAGATGACGAAACAGCGTATCGTGGATCATCATACTCCCACCAACCGCCTGTATATTCTTCGAACCAGCCAGCAAGAAGTAATACTGCTGTAAGCAATAATTCTGTGCAAAGTATAGAACTAACTGCAATGAACCGTAGCCAATGAAACAAACGACAGCAAGAAGCTTGATGAAAATGACTTTTATTAGTTTAAAAAAAATTGATGATTATATAAGAATATAGATGATTAAATAGACTTGAATATTTTTGTATTAGTGTGGGGATAAGCTTTTTTTTTTGTTATCGAGGAAGTGATTTTGTACTATGATACAATATTTCAGCTGAATCAGGATTTTGTCAATTTTTAAGCTTTTATGAGTAGATTTAACAATACAAATTGGTAATTTCAATAGATACCCTGAAAGCCTGAAAGGTCCGGAGTATTTTTTTGTTTTCTGACGTATGATAAAATGAATTGTACAGCCGTTGTTTCTAATAATAATAATTTTTGTTTTTACTAAAATATTTGTTTAAAGTTATTCTTATTTTTATGTATAAATAGAACTCAATTTCCTTTCTGTTTTGCTTCTTTTTTTTTATCTTTTTTTTTCTCTCTTAAATTAGGGGTTGGCATTCTTGATATATTTTGAATATCAAGCTTCTTCTTCTCTTTCACTTCATACTCCAAATCATTATAAATATTCAATCTCTTAATATGATCAATTTTACTACGTTTAAAGCAACAGATGCCTGGAAATGTCATAAAAAGTTGGTATTTGACTGGATCACAGTGGCTGTGTCTCTTGCGGTATATATTGGCTTGGAATATACAAGACCGTTTCACTCAATGTTTTCATTGTCAAATGTAGAAATTCAACATCCACAAGCTGATAAAGATACTGTGCCAGTTTGGGCAGTAGGGGTAAGTTTGAAATAAATCCTAGCATTGATTGAAATTGACTGTGAAATTAGACGATTAATAGGTGAAAAATTAAGTTGAGTACAGCCATCAGTATCCTTACGACATTAGTCGTCTGTTGCATGTTAATTAACTTTTTGTTTTTAAGAATACCCAAAAAAAAACTACAGTAGTTATCCATCATGACATCATGAGATGGATATTATTATTCAGCCTCCTCTGTATCTACAAAATAAAACGCAACAATTTCAATATACCAAGCTTTTTGAAATTTTAAAAGTACCTGAAAGTTTTAAAAAAAAGAAAGAAGAAGATTTTTAGCAAAAAAACATGTATACTAACGAGCTGTACGGACTAAAAAACACACACACAATAAACTTTAATATTTCAAAAAGACAAAATGCCAAATGATATCCATAACTAACATATATATGTCTGTCTGTCTTTTGTCTTTAAAATGAAAAAAAGGTTATGGCATTTGCTATTCCATTTCTTTCAATAATTATAGGAAGTATAAGAATGAAAAATGTCACAAAATACTTTGTATTAGTCCATGCCTCTCTTCTTCCATTTGCATTATCCGTCTTTGTCACTGGCCTGGTTACCAACTTTATCAAGATTTTTTCTGGCGTAACTCGCCCAGATTTTTTGGCCCGATGTGTTCCAGCTCCGGATACACCAACAGAAGGTCTCGTTACTTCAGCAGTTTGCACAGCTGAAAACATGGATAAGATTGATGACGGTTTCGAAAGTCTTCCATCGGGCCATGCCTCAATTGCCTTTGCAGCCTTTTATTTCCTCTCACTGTGGTTGGCAGGCCAAACAAATGTATTTTCGCCGCGCGCCAAAATGTCTGCTTATGCAAACACACTCAAAGCATTTATCAGCTTGTTACCTATTCTTCTCTCTATCTATATTGGAATTAGTCGAGTCCAAGACTATCGTCACAGATCTCTTGATATTGCTATAGGCGCTGTCATCGGAGTCATTATTGCATGGATCTGTTACAGATTGTATTTTCCAAGGCTTTCTGATCCAGAAAGTTATATTCCATACTGTATGCTCAAAGGAGCATACTGGCAGGATTTGGAACAAGGTCATGGTACTAGCACAAATGGAAATGTCTATAGAGAATCATCAGCAGCAATGCTTCAAGCTTCACCTGCTAGAAATAACGGCACCAGTTATAATAGAACTGAATACGTTCAACCAACTCAACAGCAATACATCCAGCAAACCCCACAACAATACTCTCAGCAAGATCAATATATTCAGACCGTTGAAGATCCATACATTCAGTCAACTCAAAAACAGCCAACATACTCTTCAACTCAGCCTATAATAACTGGCAATAGTTTAAATATGAACAATAACAACAATTCTAATCAAAGTATAGAACTAACTGCAATTAACCGTGGTTAAAAGACAATTTATAATATTTTGATGTGAGTTTAATGATGATGATGACTTTAAAAGAAAATTGATGATATATTTATATATGTGTGTACATATAAATTATGATGATAGATAAAAATTATGTTATGAAAAAAAAGGGATATCTTGTGACCATGGCCCTTATCAAAGATTGTTTATCAAAAGATATTTTGTACAATGTTGAAATTGGTTTTTTTTAACATTAACAAAAAACTTTAATATTGATTAACCGCCGTTTTATTTTTCAATCAATATTATTTGTTATCTATAACATTTCGTATATATAAAAAAAGATAGCAAGCTTGCTCATAGATACGGCTTTTATTTTGTGTTTAAAATTCAATAGTGATTTATATCAGATGTATTTGTCACCTATATTTAAAGGACCCAATATCCTCTTGATTTCGAAAAAACTTTTTGTTTCGTAAAAAATAATCTATTATACCATTTTTTTAATTACTATTCCATTCCAAAAAATAAAAAAAAAAGAGATTCCCAATGTTTATATATATTAATTTATAATGTCTTTTCAAATCCACTACTTGCAAATGCCCATTGAACAAATTGTTCCCAAATATTAAGTTTTTTATTTGCATCAATAGGAGATTGGTCTTCCCCTTCTTCAGTTGGATCATTGTTATCATATGAAGTCATTCTGCCAGCAAGCTTGATCCATTCCGATACTACTAAGCTCTTCATATTGTATGGAGCCTTATCGGTCTCGTACTCAATATCGTACTTAAACTCGTTACCTTTGGTGTTGACGTACGACATGTTGAGAAAGTATTGATAAAACTTTACTGGAGTGAACAATTGAGGGTCATACGCCGGACCTCTAGTGACATTTTCAAAGATTGGTGGCCAAGTTGGATCAAGTTTCTTTGGTTTCTTCTTCTTACCTCCCTTCTTGCCTTTCTTCTTACCCTTCTTTTTCTTTTTGGCAATTTCAACGATATCCCTGGTACTGAGCATGCCGTCAGTTTCCTCATCCAACTCGTCCAGCTCTTCAAGAGACATGTTGTCAATTTCGGTGAGATAGTCGTTCAAATCATCAAAGACTTCGGACCAAGGTCTGAAGGGGGTCCCATCTTCGTATACCCGGGCAGATGGGGCTTCGTCAAGACCAGTAATGTTGTATTCGTATATTCTAAAGCCGGGGTAGTATGTTGGAATGATACTTGCATGGATGTATGACATGGAGAATCGTTCGTCATCATTTCTATCTTGATATGCCTTTTCATAGCTAAGTCGGACTTCATTAAGATATTCCAATTTGTTTTGAATAGTGAACTCGTCATTGTCATCATTTTCAAAAAGATTAAACATTTTCTGACGTTGAAGAGGCGAGAGCTTCTTGTACTTTTTGTTTCTGTTGAAAGGAAGTTGGCCATCATCTTCTTCTACCTCCTCTCCTTCTGCAATATCAAGTCTTCCAATCTCATTAGCAACACCCTCCTTCTTTTTAAGCTTATATGCTTCTTTAACATCGTGGAACAGAAAGTGGTCAAGATTCATGTGTCCCCATAACCCTCCAAGCACGACGTCGCGGTACTCGTGAGACCAAGCAATGAACCTATCTCTGCAGGATGGTTCCCAATTTTCTTGGGAGGGTGGAACATGGCCAGCAACCCAAGCTTTCATGCCTCTAGATCTCAATTCATTCAAAACTACACGAAGCCATCTAAATTGCAAAGAGCCAGGATCTTTCTTTCTGTCACAACCGTCGACAGCTGGGTTGGTATCAAACCAGTAGATTGTGTTGATTGAAATTACAGCGAGTTTGTCAGGAATGACTTCAGTGACAAAGTGCATACCACGGTTGAAGATGTGTACTTGAGCCTCAGGGACAAGGTCTCTATATATACGATAAAATTCTCTGGTTTGGAGTGTTGGTCCCTCCACCAACATGTTATGAGGATAGACGTCATTGTTTCCAATATTGGGAATGATTGGGATTTCATATGGGTGATAGATGTCGCCAGTTCCAAAAAAGTCTTTTAAAGTGTTGACCATAAGTTCGTTAGCATCAAAAATTTCTGGTTCTGTTCTTGGGGTTCTTCTATCTCTGTCATGTCGGACATTGTCACCAGTCCAGACAACAAAGTCAATTGTTCCGTGGATATTTTCCTTGATCCATGTTAGAGTGTCGTTGACAAGAATTAAAGGTGTGTCACAACGAGAGTTGGGAAGACCATACTTCCATGTCGAACCCTCTTCTCCTTCGTCTTTACCATCCCCGTAGTGACAACAGCTTTCTGTAGAAGTGAACGGTTTGTACTTGGGATCTGGATGTATATCTGTGATTTCCAAAAATCGGCCCTGAATAGCACGTTGTTGTTTTTTTTCAATTCCTTCTTTTGGAATTACTGCAGCAGCTGCCTTATCTGAAGTGGAGGCTACCAAGGCGCTGAAAAATAATAATGTCAGTATTAGTACACCTGGTACTAATGATTGTGCACCCCTTATCATTACTGATACTGTTTAGAAAAGATGTTTTTTATTTTTTTTATTAGTGTAGTTTGTTTTCACCAGGAAAAGAAAAAGAAAAATAAAAGTTAAAAGAGAAATATGCAGGATTTCGGTATCCAGATGTATATTCCAGGCTAATCGAACGGTTTTTTTCGCCTGATTAAATTTCAACAAGAGCCTGAAATAACCTAAATAAAAAAAAGTCGTGTTATACGAGTATATATTATATGATAAGTATTGAATGCTGTTAAATAATAGTTTATGTTTATTTTTGAAAGAATGAGATGAGGTAATAACAATAAAGAATATGAAATGATGAGATGTTAAGAGGGGAGAAAGGGAAGAATTAAAAAAATTTGTCGTGTGGGCAGTATTAAAAACGAAGGAATGGTAGAGGTTTTGAAGCAGCAAATAGAAAAGACGCAGCTTTCAAATGCTTATCCTATCTCCATCTGCAAGCAGCCATAGTCAAGAAATGCAACAAGTGAAAATGGTTTGAAACTTTTTTTTTTTTTTTTGTACTCAAAATAAACTTCAATCAGGGTTTGTAATTTCAGTTTCAACAAGTCTCATCTGAGATTTGGACCATGTTTTTGCGTTCTTTCCTTTTCTTTTTTTTTCGAGAAATGGCCCAGAAAACCATCTACTGATCTTTCTTTTTTATGTATTAATCAACAAAGTTTTGTTAGAATTCAAACTCAAATTTAGTGTCTATTTTACAATTATTCTTTCTAATCTGAACATCATTTTAGAAATAGTCATAACTACATTATTATTATTAGAGTATATATATTTTTCAAATGAAAGCTTCTCAATTAATCCTCCTCAAAATTACGGATTGTTGATATGGTTTAATGTTGTCATTGTTTCTAAGCATCAAATCTAGTTCTAGAAGACTTAATTGTACCCCAAAAATAAAACATAACAAGGGAGGGGACCACCAAAAAAGGTTAATCATGTAACAACTTTGTTACTAATAGTAATGTAACATCTATAAGTCATATGACCGACACCAGCCAATAGAACGGAACTAAATACTTTTTATTAACAACCACCGCTCCAAACCTTCTTCTTAGGCTCAAGTGTATATATCAACACCTTCACTATTCATATATATCCATTTGTTTGATTTCATTTTAATCAAATAACCTACCTATTTACTTTTTTTAAAAAAGAAAAACACATACATATATTTATTTAAAAATGGCACTTAAAGATCCTTGGGCCAAGAGGTATGTTTTGACAATGAGCTTATTAACAGACAAAAAACAACTAACATTAACATTAATGTTTTTATAAAATACAGAGAAGCTTGGAGATTCGAAGGTCCTATGACCAGAGTTAACAGATTCAAGGGAGCTCTTCCAGGTTTTGGAATTGCTGTTGTTGCATTCACTGCCTTCAACATTGCCGAATACTTTTTCCTTCCAAAAGATAGCGGACACCATTAAAAAAAACTCCCCAGTCTTTATGAAAACTAAATAATAAACAGCATTTTTTCTCTAATTATGAAGGACGGATTTATTTTTTTATTTCTTTAGAATATATAATCTAGAATTCAACATGATAACGATTCGTAACGCATCTTTTTAAAGCCTCCGTTTTGTTCAATATTATCAGCCTTTTGCTTGTTCTAGTTTATGAAATTAGCAAGATACAGTATTATCAAAATATTTTGATAAATTGTTTTTATAGCACTGTCCTTTTTTTTTTTTGTTAATCTTTACGGTTATTATTAATATATTCATGGTGATTATTAAGTTCATTTCCGCTTCCTAAAAATCAGCTGTAGACTGAATTTGTAAATTGATAGAATTGATTTCATTTTGGTTTGATATCATTGACTTGTGATACTAGTGAATTCAAGATAATCTCATTTTTAAATGTTTTAAACAGTCTCAAAAGGGTTTGTGCAATTTAAAACAAGTTGGGGTAAATTAGATAGTAAATTTTTTGCCATTGTGCTAATTTTCATTTGATATTTATTTAATATGCTAAATTATGGGTTATGTTTTTAGGGTTTAGCCCTAACACAAACTCTGGACCCAACACAGTCACATATAATCCAAACAATGGTGAATATTTCAGCATGGTCTACAACTATCACCTGTATTTGGAACAAATTTTCTGTGAAAGCCTTTTAAAGTAGACAACAGTGAAAAAAGGCACAGGCTTGTATTGGAAATAGCACAGACAATCTTACACCAACAAGCCACCCATACTACCCTCTTTTTTTTTCTTCTTTTTTTTGTTCCCTCTTTTTCACCCTCTCCCTTTCCATTTAGTGCCTTTTTCGACAAACACTTTGTTCAGCACGGTAATATATAATTAAAAATGAGTGGTATGTATCATGAAGCAATGTCGATTATACAGTCGGACTGGGATCTCTCTGAATAAGATCTTGACGTTCATGTCTGTTGTTTTCTTTAAACATAAAGTTATTAACATGCAAATGTTTTTTCAGGATCTGGTGTCTCTGGTAACAAATATAGAATGTCGGTATGTTTTTATTACAAAATAATAGCTTAAATTTTTTTTCAACAATATATGGTGTGTTTGAAGAGTATGTTTTCAAAGTTCGACAATCACGACGTTATTTACAGAAAGAAATAAAATCGAATGACAAATTTTTATCGACTTTGGCATATTTTTGAATATTTCAACCATTTTTTTTGATATTGAAAGCATTCATGATCAGCCATTAACAACAGCCTCTGTCAAATTCAACAACTAGACGTTAGTGAAAATTTTCAAGGACTACTCGGACGACCTCCTAATATTGAAACTTTCAACAATTTTTATTATATTCGGAATATCTTTTTAACATTATTATTATTATTTTTATAGCTCGGTCTTCCCGTCGGCGCTATCATCAACTGCTGTGATAACTCTGGTGCCCGAAACTTGAGCATTATTGCCGTCAAGGGTTTCGGTGCCAGACTTAACCGTCTTCCATCTGCTGGTGTCGGTGATATGGTCATGGCCACTGTCAAGAAGGGTAAGCCTGAACTCAGAAAGAAGGTTATGCCAGCCATCGTTGTCAGACAATCCAAGCCTTGGAGAAGAAAGGACGGTATCCACCTCTACTTCGAAGATAACGCCGGTGTTATCGTCAATCCAAAGGGTGAAATGAAGGGTTCCGCCATTACTGGTCCTGTTGGTAAGGAATGTGCCGATTTATGGCCAAGAATTGCCTCCAACTCTGGTGTTGTTGTTTAAAGAATTTAAAAAACAAAAATATAATTATGATAATATAATGAATTTTTAAAAAAAAAATAACGAACATGCAGAATCAAAATGAAATTATAGGCGTTTCTTTTCTTTTGATACTTTTTTGTAACAATAAACTTTGGGTTTTGGATTTTTCAATTTATTATGAGATGTTACTACTAGGTTTCGGTATAAGATTTTTTTCACGATACTTTGTGTATTATAGTAGGTGGTACTAGCTCAGTGTTGGTATTAGTAGTTGTAGTGTAGTAGGGTAGTGCTGAGCACTGACAAGTCATTGTAGGGTAGTGGAAGGCCATACAAGCAGCCCGCTGTCCAAAAAAAAAAAAAATTCAACCACACTTTTTTTCCCTCTCTTTCCAACTGGGTTGTTTGATCAGTAAATTTCCTTTACCGTTTTGAATCTATTCAATATTTATATCTAATTCAAATCATTTAAATCGAGATTTTATTTCATTTATTCTATTGAATTTTTTTTTTTTATCAAATCAGATAATTCTTTATCTCTTATCATATATACTGAATTTGGAAAGTTTTTCAAAAACATCCCAGTATCTGAAAAATTCGTCTATAACCATACAAAAAAATCAAAAATCGTCAACAACTAATATATATTCATCAAAATAATAGAAAAAATATAATCAAAAATGACAGTACAAGAAATAGAAGAAAATTCATTTTTAGATTTTTTCGGAGTCTCGGAAGATTTGGTTCCTATAAGGCCTCGCGAAAACTTGGGCAATTCCGAACTCACATTCGATGGACTTCTTGACAGTCCAGGTCTTCAAGTCTATGAAGATGGGGGAGCTAGTGGATGTGGTGGAAAGCTCTGGCCAGCTGGAGAACTTTTATCTAGATATATGATTCATCTACTCAACGGAGATCTAAAAAAAATCCCTTGTGAATTACCTCAAGAAGGAGGGAAACTCAAGTTTCATAACGTTGTTGAATTAGGAAGTGGAACAGGATTAGTTGGGTAATTACTATTTTTTTTTTTTTTTATCAACAGTTATTTTTAACTGAGAAAAAAAGTCTCTAACAAATTAATGTGATCTATAAAGGTTGGCTATCGCATTAAAAGAAAAGCAAAAAAAAGCAAAAGGTTTGGAATCAATAGATGATTTGAAGATATGGGTAACAGATCAAATGTATGTATTACTTTGTTATCTCTTGATAAATTCTTATCAAACTAATGTTTATCATTATTACTATAGAAATATGGTTCCTTTGATGCAAAAAAATATCGACTTGAATAACCTTGAATCAAATGTTTTTTCAGAAGAATTAGACTGGGGAAAGCCGTTACCAGATTATGTTGTTGATCCTGAATCTCCTATAGATTTGGTACTAGCTGCTGACTGTGTATATTTTGAACCAGCATTCCCACTACTAGAAAAAACTCTACTAGATCTAACACATCCTTCTCCAGAAAAAAAGACACCATTGGTGCTCATGAGCTATAAAAAGAGAAGAAAAGCAGATTCAAAGTTTTTTAGGCATATGAGAAAAAGTTTTGATTTTGAAGAGGTATTATTACTTTTATTGTTTTGTTTTTTGAGATTTTCAGTAACTAACTTTATTTTTTTTTTTTTCTTTTTTTTTACTTTAGATCAAAGACTATCCTGAATATCAACAATATAACAGAGAGGCTGTATATCTTTACAAAATCACTAGAAAACAAAAAAAGCAATAGATTGATTTAATTTATACAATATATGTAATAATAAATGTTAAAAAAACAACGAGAAAAAAATAAACAAGAAACCTACAAGTTTCGGATAACGGCTTCACGACCGAGGTTCATTAATCTGGCCTTGGAAACAAAATCATCTCTACTGATATAGGCACCGCACATTCTTCTGTTTCCATTGAAGCCCAATCTTCCATGCAAAACTCTCCAGTTGTCAAAAATTAAGCATTGGCCAGGCTTTAACTTCAAAGTAATTTCATTTTCCTTTCTAGTCAGAATATCATTCCACAATCTAATGGCCTTGTAGAATTTTGGTACATCATCTGGAGAGGCCCAATTATCCATGATAGATCGATCACAGTTGTTCCAGCGAACTTGAACAAGCTCACCAGTCACAGGGCTATGAGCAAATACTGGACGAGGGACATCAGGAACAATGCAAACGTCCTCTTCACCAGCACTGTGAGCAGGAATACGGATGTTGGACAAAAACTCGTAGCTGGCTGGGTCTTCCTTCTTAAGAATTTCGGCACAAGCAAACCCGTCAACCAACATGTTTTCACCACCCTCGCCGTCATGACCAAGCATGTGGAAAAGTTGGAGACCTGGAGTGTCACTCCAGTAAGTTCCGTCAGTGTGACTAGCAATGTAGAGGTTAGTATAAGCTGTGTCGTTTTTAGCAAGGTCGGCAGTGAAATCCCAAAATCCACCATAGTGAGTTGGTTTGATGTAAGCAATACGTTCGCAGAGTTTTTCAGTGGCTTCTGGGTTGATTGGGACGTTGGAAACAAAACTGAACCCGTATTCGTAAATGTTTTTAACCCATTCCTTGACACCTTCGTCAGAAGTCATGATCTTTTCGCAGTCAACCTCGGGCCAATTCTTCTTAATTTGTTCGACGTTCCATAACTTGCGCTTCAAGTTGGCTTCCTTCTCAGCTGCCGGAACCAATACGGGGTTGTATGAGTGGAGGTTTAGCCAGAATGAAGTATACTTGGATTGATGTCCTTCTTCGTCGTTCCATGTAATGACAAGATTGTTTTCGTCATCCTTGGTAGCTTCCTTTGGAGCAATATTTTCTGGAATTTTAAAAGTGTCTTGTAAGCGTTGCTTAGTGATTGGATGGTAGCATTTTTCGCATTGACATCCGTCTCTCAACCAAATATAGTGACTGTCTTGATTGTTAGAAAGAATTTTAAAAATGTGGAGAAAGGGGAAAAAAAAGCTTACAATTTGGAGGTCACACCGGAGCCAAAAGTGACATTGACTTGGCCATCTGATGTAGAAACTTCAGAAATAGTGTACTTTGAATTTGACTATAATGAGTTAGTTGTGAAAAATAAATCGTAATTTGTTAGAAAAGTTGATGAACGAGTGAAAAATCAAAAATGAAAATTATTTAGAAAACCATAGAATAATTCTTCGCATATTATATAGCATAATCCTAAAAAAAAAAGTTTCAAACATACCATACTGGGAATTGAATAATAAAAAAAGAAGTAGTAGCAATAAAAAGAAGAGGGAAAAAAAAAAATATGAATTGATTAGATTGATATGATAAAAATGAAAAGATAGAGGGGAAATCGTGGAGTATTTATACAGAAAGATGTTGTTATGGTCTTATAAAAATCAGGCTGCGGGCCAATCGTTTAGTGCTAATCAATACTAATCAGTGTATGGTATCGCCCAGCGACTTTCTTCAGTGTATGGTAAGATACAACGACCCTTTTTCATTCAACATCAACACTTGGCTTGGATTTGGCACAAAATTGATAAAAAGGTTCAGAGAAATCTTTTTTGCTTACAGATAAGAAAAAAAAAAGTTTGTTTGATCGATGACGTCGCTTTCTCCATTTTACCCTAATTTGTATACTATACTATCCGATTCTTTTGATATTGTTTTTTCTAAATGGACTGGTTGAAATGCCGATGGTTGGACAGTTGTTTTTAGGTAACAACAGCCAAAATAACTTTGTTTATTTGTACAACTTAAATCAACATAACATGTTTATTGTATCAACTTTGTAATAGTGTATATGTACAGTATATACTATAGTATACTTATTACTTACTACAAACAGTGACATCCCTGTTACGAAATTTCCAAAATTTATCAAATGGTTTTTTCAAGTATTCCATCAAATCAGAGCTATTTAACAGAAGACTTTTTCAAATACTTTATTCAATGTACACATAAAGATACTAATGAATATTTAGTCATTTATTTCTGGTTCCAGAATATGGTACTCCTGAAATATTGAGGCAATGTCAAGAATAAAAAAAAAAGATCTCTAAGCCATTTCTCACCAACATTGTTACAACTCCGCCTCTCCCAATAATAACACTATGTTGGCCCAGCCCACCATGATAAAAAATCCCCATATTTTAGTGTCTCATGAGTGTGTATGTCATAAAGTTTAAAATTAGAACAGAAAATATAAACTCCTCTATTATAAATATCGTTCAATTTCCTAAAGAAATTACACTTTTGGTCTATTCTTTTTTTTTTTTTCTCATTATAAAACAACAATCCATTTTTATTTAATCATATCAATTATCAATTATATCAATTCTTTAACAATGTCAAACAGAGATTATTACGGCGACAACGGTCCTTCTAAAGACCAAAATGACAACTACAATAGCAATAGTAACTACAACAGCAATACCGGTAGTAATTATAACAACAGCAACAACAATGAACAAGAAGTTGGCGACAGAGGATTGGGCTCCGACTTGGCTTCTGCTGCCATGAAAAGCTATTTTTCTGGTGGTAAGAAGAAGAAAGACAATGATAATGGTCTCATGGGTATTGCCACCTCCATGTTAGGAGGCGGTTCAAACAAGAATAGTAATAACAACAATTCCAGTGGTGGTGGATTGGGTGATATTGTTGGCGGATTCCTTGGAGGAAATAAGAATGACAACAAGAATCATAATAACAACAACAACAACTACAACAATAATAACAACAATAACCAAAATAGTTCTGGTGGTGGTTTAAGTGACCTCGTTGGCGGATTCCTTGGAGGAAACAAAAAGAATGATAATAATGGTAATTATGGCAATAATCAAGGAAACTATGGCAACAATCAAGGAAATTACGGAAACAACAACAACAATAATAATAATAACAGCAATAGCAGCTCTGGAGGTTTAGGAGGCCTTGTTGGAGGATTACTTGGTGGAAAGAAGAATGAAAAGGATAACAAGTATGGAAACAACAATCAAGGATCATCTTATGGCAATAGCGGCAATAATAACAACCAAGGACCACCATATGGTAACAATCAAGGATCATCTTATGGTAATAATCAAGGATCATCTTATGGCAATAACCAAGGACCACCCTATGGTAACAATCAAGGATCATCTTATGGAAACCATAACCAGGGTTCGTCATATGGTAATAACAACCAAAGACCACCCCAAGGAAACCAAGGATACTACGGAAACGACAATCAAAGACCTGGCAACAGCAATTACGGAGGAAACCAAGGGTCCTATGGCGGTAGAAATGACAGCTATGGAGGTAACCAAGGATCCTATGGAGGTAACCAAGGGTCTTATGGTGGTCGTAATGATAACTATTAGTTTTTTTTTTCTATATAATATTTTCTATTATTTCATAGTATACAATCAGAGTCAGATTGAAAATAATGCCCATATGATGTAATGACAAAACTTTAATAGTTTCACTCAGATTTGTAACAAAACTTGGCCCAATTAAACGCGTCTCTTTTTTGTAGTATTACCCAAAGTGGTTTACTAAACGGAGGAGGCAAAAACGTCAAAAGCACGCGGCCTTACATAAGCAAATAGCAAACACGTCCAAACTTTTTTTTTTCTCTTTTTTTTCTTCATTTTATCCATTACCAACATTAAAAGAACACATTCAAATTTGTGATTACACAGTATATTTATTTTATTTACAACCAAAACTACATTATTTATATATTTATAGAAGAATATTTGATTTTAATAAACGCAAAGAAACAAACACGATATCAAGATATAGTATTAACGACAGTCAATAAAAACCTCTATGGTCGGCTCATCATGTCTAATACAACTTTGACCGATACCAGTAACCAGTCATCATCATCATCATTTTCCCCATCAACTCAACGACTAACTAAAAACAACAAGTCTTTATTGGAAAGTAAAGTCGAATCTGACAATGAACAGAAACCTCTGTATCTAGTGCAAACTGAATCTCCAGATCCATCAAGTAGCAGTAACAACAGCGGGAATAATAGTGATGAAGAACAACATCAGGAACACACTAGTAATAAACAAAGAGAATCACAAAATGACACAACCAGTCCAAATATCATAAACCTTGAGAAATCAAATTCAGTATTGGCTATAACGCCAGAAGCTGAGGCCGAACACTCGTTAACCGCCGATGAAACTGATCAACAAACTGATGATGAAAAAGAACTACACACTGTTACTCCCTCATCTACGCCTCGCCTTTCAAGAACAAACAGTAGCATAAAACCTCAATTTCAGACTCCTACACCAATGAAGGCAACTGCCCAACATACTACCATTCTCAAGCCATATAACTCATCATTAGCATTTTCGCCTCTACCAAAATTTGATTTGCTAACTACCCCTCCGTCTTCTCAGTCTTTTACACGCGCATCGTTCAAACAGGCACCATATGAGACTCAAGAAGATAATAGTATTCGAATATCTTCTGAAAACTTTCCCCAAACCCCAGCATGCTCGCAAAACAGTAACTCTTCTATATGCTCAATAGATACTGAGCCAGAGCCATATGAGGATCAGGAGCCTCAGTCAGCACGCTGTCCTTCGACTCTACTTCACCAGGAAGAGAAAAATAAACTAGGTGCTGATAGTGATAATTATGGGGATGCTGTAACCCAGACAACGCGAAAGCTGATGGGGGACAAGGCCAGTGATGTCACCAACAACGCCAATAAATCTCCAAAAATAAAACCAAAAGCAAATTTCACTTTGTCTTCTCCTTCTCCTTGTTTTCTTCCCTCAACTCCAACAAATAATAGAACCGCCCAAACAATCATATCCAACAGCAGTAGTGGAAATAGTACTACTACTACAACATATAATTATGAAGACATGTCTTGCGACGTTACTGAAATTACCACTCCATCATCTACCGTAAATGGTACACCACAGACATATACAAATCATGGTATAATAGAAGCTTCCACTCCCACAAACCGCAGTCACACGACTAAGAAGAAACGCGGCCAGGGGATTCTTAAAAAGCGGCCGTACGAGCACTTTGATATCAAAGCTAAGCCTGAAAAGCCCAAAAAGGTCCAGTTTGACGACCAGTTTTTACTAGCGTCAAGAGTCTTTACTCAAGAAGAGGAAGAAGACGCAGATTATGCTGATGACGAAGAAGACGGATCTAGTAGTTTTACCAATACCTATGATTCAGAAGATGACGAAGAAGACGACCCCGATTATCAAGATTGTGATGAAGACGAAGACGACGAGGATAGATCTTTATACAGTGAAGACTATGATGACGAAGACGAACCTTATTCTTCTGATGACATTGCAACAATAAACAAGGCGCGAAATGAAACGATTCACGAATGCAGTCTACCACCTTTGCAAAGTTATGGCCATATATCAAGAGCTATAGAAAGAAATGAGACTCGCAACAAGATACTAGAATATCTCTGTCAAATTCGTCAAAATGATACTGTTAGAAAGCTTGATGAGTTTCGCGAATTTGCTGCAAATGCAGCTGAGTATATTTACAATTTGAAATATAACCAAAATGAGCCATGCATTGAAGATGCAGAACATCAAGGCGATGACCTCACAACAACATCGCTAGCCACTATTTCAAACTATGAGGAAGAAGAAGAAGAAGAAGATAATGGCCATAATATTCATGATGCGTCGTCTTCATTACACAAATTTTCAGCCAACAGGCAAGCCTCTACAAGTGCGTACCCCCCGATCTCTGCATTCAAAATTAATCGAAAACAAAGCATAATAAACGAAACAAAAAGCGACAAGGATGCTGCTGACGAAGAAGACAGTACCAAGAAACTTTCAAACGGCAATACAATGACTACAAGACCCAGTTCAACACAGGTCATTAGTTATAAGCATAAACTTGTCAAACTGCTAAAGGCTGCCAGTCCTCGTTCCCTTGTACATCAACAAGAGCGTCAACAAAAGGATGGTTACTCCATAATCAATGAATTTTTAATGATTGAACTTAACCTTCTTGGCGATCAAGATGAGGACAAAAAGGAAACAGAACAATCACTATTAATGTCTCTTGGTACTGATGACGAAGATTTACTTTCTCCAAGCAAGGACTTTGCTGGATCTACTCCTAAATCGAAACCCTTGGCATTCAACAGCAATACTCTTAATCTTCTTCAACAATCACAATCAGCTGGCAGAAAACGTCTACGGTCTGCTGACAAGCTTTACTACAATACTCATCATGACAGTAAACCAAATTTCACATTCCCACCTAATAATAATAATGATGAAGAAAGCGATTCTTTTGAAGAAAAAATTAATAATACTACTACTACTACTAACGACGGAAATTCAGAGAATTATGCATCTACTTTTAAATTCCCACTTTCATCATCTACTCGTCCAAAAAGTCTATTTTTGTTTAATGATAAAGAAGCTAATGACAATAATGTTAACCCATTAACGACACAACAACTCAATTCTCCTTTACAAAAACGACGAAGAAGAAAACAGCAGTTATTGAATAATAATAATAACAATAATTCATCACAGACAAACTCTATAGTAACTGTAGCAGAAACAGAACCAACTCATGCTATAAAGAAGCGATGCTTAGCTGTTACTAAAAAGTAATCACATTGATATATATATAAAAAAAATTTTTCATTGGATGTAATAGAAAAAAAAAAAAGAAGAAGAAGAAGAAAAAAAGAAAGCTTATTTATAAAATCTATATAACCACGAATAATTATTATTGTTTTTTTAGAAAAAAATAAAGTCTCATGAGGGCTTTTTATACTGTCTATAATAATAATTTGATAAAAAAATTTCATAATCAACACTTTTGATCTTTGCTTTCCATATAGCATAGATTTTTATAATGAATAAAAAAAGGTTTTGACATGAAATTTTTTTACTTTCTTTTTTTTTTATTTTAGTAAGAAAGAAGAGAGAGAGAGAAAAAAAAAGAGTTTTTTTTTTTTTTTTTTGATAAGGAAATATTTGTTTATTGTTGTTTTTTTTTGTAAAAGATCTGTTACATACATTGTAACAAAATGTTACACATTTCCCGCTTATCTGAATCGTTTTCATAGAATATAAGCCTATATTTGCCAAATCTAATCTTATACTGATGATAGCTAAATTTCAACATCTAGACTTTTTCTAAAATACCATATATATAAAAAAATAAATTTATATTTAATAATAAACACATATAAAATCCTTCTTTTTTGTTATTTTCAAATTTTTTCAATTATTATTATTATTATCTTTTTAAGCAATACATATTAGCATAGGTCTAATAAGTTATATAATTCATACAAGCTATCAAGCTTTTGATTTTTTTTTTTCTTTATGTTGTTGTTTGTTGTTGTAGTTGTTCTTTTTGTTCTTCTTGTTCTTCTTGTTTTATTTTTTTTAAAGTGCTTGGCGACTTTGGAACATGAAGCCAATTTATTGTAGATGCTTAGAACTTGTTTTAATATTAGAATAATTCTGAATACAAACGCTACTTTTCCCAATTTTTTGTAAGAACCTTCAGAAATGTATGGGTGAGAAATTGGAAGACTATGAAAAATCAAGCGCATTGAATAGCGTACAAGATCTATAAAGAAAGAAAAGAGTTGCCCCCCAAACCTATAAGGGCCAAAAAGGGATAATAAGAGATCAGTATTAGACTGGTAAAACATTTTGTAATAATCGGGTTTAAGCTCATTTTGGGACCGTTCTCTGCGACCCAACCTTTGATTCGCAACTGAACTCGCAATTTCAGTCGGCTCTGATACTATAAGTGATCTCACGTACCAGTAGAGAATGCAAACGTTTTCTGCACATTCATTTAATAAAGAAAATGCCCCAATTATCATAAGAGCACAATACTGATTATCGGATTCATTCATTGTTGCGTTTTCCTGCTTGGATTCAAAGTAGAGTTTCATCACCATAACCAGCAACAACGCAATGGAAAGCCCTGTTAAAATAAAAGCAGCCAAATACTGGTGACTTCCAAGCATAGAAACCAACGTTTCTTTGGGAGACTTATAAGGGAAAGGATATTGAGGTTTGACCTCCTCGAGATCTCTTGGTGCCATAATGGCTTTTAAAGATTTAAGTGAGTCAAGTAGGGTGGTGCTTTCATCTAAAGTGGTAACAACAAATGCCGTAGTTCTTTCATAACTTCTGAGTTCACAGAGAAGTCCAGGTGCTGTTTGCAACTGTCTGATGGTTTCAATTGGTACAACTTTAGCGGCAGTATGTATAAAGATAGTAAAATTCTTTTGGACAGACAAGTTGCTCCAAAATTGTTTAATTTTTTTTTTTTGGCTAGCAGATAACTCAGATGCCTTATAATTAGGTTTATTTCTTTTTTTAATCGCTTTGGTGAATTTCAAAAGAAGCCGATAAATAGAAAGGAAATTATTTTTGGAATATATATAAATGCAGTTTTTTCCAAGATTGGAAGGTTGTCCTTTTTCTACAATGAATGGCAAAATTTGAGTGAAACGGGAGAGACTTAAGGCTGAAGGGATTTTAACAGAACTTTCGAGTTCTATACATATATGATTGTATAGCTTAGAGTGATACAATAATGGAGAGTAATGTGGTAAATGCGAAGCATTTTGTGTTATAATATTAAAAAGCATTTGTGAGGGTACAAGTGATAGGGAAGATAATAGAGAAGATGATAGGAGAGATGATGAGATAATAAGAGGGAAGGTAGGTATTTGTTAAAATAGTAATTTTATATCTACAATGATTTGTTTTTTTTACAACAATTGATATGTTGTATATATTTTACAATACTGGTATATATTGATATATTGATATTTCATTTATACTATGAACTCAATTGATCTCCTAGTCCCAATATGAACAAAACCCCGTATCACCTATTTACTGCTTGTTACACAATTTGCACTATATGTAATTTGTAATATAATACAGTAATACTCCAGAAAATGAATGAAATATCTTCCATTGTTCAAACATTCTGTGTTTTTGTGAGTATAACTCCCTGCTAAATGTGGCCTAGGTTCATATCCATGTTTTGGATCTCCCTTGAACCAATAGTCATAATACGGACGCCTTTCACTGGATTTTTGTCACATTCATAATGTTCAGTAAACCCTTTTTGGTTAATGCCCAAGAGTATTCAGCAAGATCGGTACTGTACTTGACAAAGAAGTTGCAGCACCAGGAATTATTATAAAATCAATCGGTTACGCTACATACCATAAAACTGTACACTAGTTATTACTTTACATAGGGCCCGTTCCGTTGCACCAAGAAATAAAGACTGCTAGAAAATAGGACTTGTGTTTTTGTAAAAAAAATGTAGAGAAAATAAAAATTTCTCTTCAGAAATGCTATTTCACTATGTGGGAATTTGGTCTCAATCTTGGTTTTCTTCTTTTGTCGTCAGCCCACATCACATGATTTTGTTACAAAACCTTCTATAAAAGTGACAAACTTTAGCCAAAATTGGCACCATTTATGCTATAATAATAATAATTAATCATCGGCGACCCTACTTGGATACATACTTAATATACTTAAATAATATTACATAAACAATCTTGATGTAGAATAGAACATAAGATTGCGCCATCAATATTTTTCTTTCCCATTTATTATATTTCATTCTTCCTATTTTCTATAGGTAGAAAATTGTGTGTTTTGTTTTACAACCAGTGCACTAACACAAGAGTAGGACCTCTGATCCCAGCTTAAATTGTAGAGTCCGGAAACCTTCAGCAAAAAAAACCATTTCAGGAAAAATTTTGCATCATTAGTAAAAACCGCTCCAGGAAATACCCTCACATTAGTGATTCAGTGTCGACCCTAGCTAGGTTTTAAAAAGGCCACCATGGCTCGGAGGCCTTCTTTAGTACCTAGTAGCTTCTGTAGCTTCAGTTTTTGATCCGCATTGATTAGATTAATTCTTTCGTTTTCTCTCTTCTTGCAATCTTTGATGATATGACTTATCGTTTCGAGGTGCTGACCATTGTCGCATTCACAATTATATTCGACTTCTTTTATATTAAATCTTTTGAAATAACTTCCGAATTTTCCATGACCAGTTCTCATTTGTATGATTGTGCTCCATTCTTCTCGTCTAGCTTCTTTCATGATTTTTGCTGTTACCAGTTTTCCAACTTTTGTAGTACATTTTTCAATGTCTCCATTGATTGTCGACAGGTACCAGGAGCCTTTGCTTCCCTTTTCGTATCTTTCTTGTCATTTTTTTAATGTGGCCATTCTTGAGTTTTTTTGCAATAATCGATAGTTTTTTTCTTCTTCGACTTCTTCGACTTCTTCGACTTCTTCGACTTCTTCGACTTCTTCGACTTCTTCGACTTCTTCGACTTCTTCGTCTGTCGTCTCCTCAGGGGCCCATGGTCTTTTCCATCTAGGAAAAGATTTGGGTACGGCTTCTTCAAAAATATTTTGTAGAGCAATCTCCAAAGTGTTGATGGGCGATTCTACTCTTCCTGAATTTAAGTCGTTGTTAAGCGGGTTGTTTCTGTCGAGTTTGTATTTGAGTCTAATTGCCTTCATCAATTTAATTTTTTGGTGTTCAATGTCTGTAAGCAGAGGTGCAGCTCCTTTTTCAATGACTTCAACTGGTGTGGATCTATATGTTTCTAAGATTCTTCTTATTGCCGAATTTTGTAGAACTTTGATCAGTCTCTTCTGTTCAACGCCTAGGTTGCTTTCCCAGATTTCTATGCCATACTCCATTGTAGGTTTTATGCATGACATGTAGAACATTCTTATGATACTTCCAGTGATGCCCTTGATAGTGCCTCCCAATCTGCGGAAAATGTTTGGTTTGTTTCTTGCCTTTGAAATGTTGTCATTGATATGGTTTTTGAAATCAAGCCTTTTGCCAAGAGTTATTTCTATAGAAGTTTAACCTTCCTCTTAATATTAAACATTTATTACATTTTCAAGATTTAGTTGGCCTTCACACGTGATATCAATCCACTTCTAAACCCAATCAGATTGCTGATTGCGTCCTCGTTCTCTTGCAGGGAAAATAGTAGAATATTTTCTGAATTTTCCCATAGTAAAATCGAATTTTCTCTGTATTTTCTACAATCTTTTGTGCAAGAGAACGGAGCCTACGTAGCTAGTTGTATATTTGATTACATAAGTTTCTTGCCATATTATATAATAATAGAATTTTTTCTACAGAAAGGCAGTATGAGAATAATATTTTTTCAATTCTCAATTTAGAAAAGAATCTTTTTCTTTTAATGCAACATAACAGACTCTTTATTTCATTGTTTGCAAACAGGCCCTTAATCAATCAGTTGGTTAGAACTCCTACAAAGCTTATACAATCTTCAAGCAACATCGCCTTCGCCTTCTACTTTTCAGTCTACTTTTTTTACAATGAATTCGATCATTTTTTTCCGCTTTATTATTCGGGAAGAGTAGCTTGAGGCAACCCATTCACAAACAATCGAGCAAGCCCCCTGATTCCAGCATAAGACGAGGGTTCGGGAAACCTTCAGTTGCCAAACCTATTTCTAGAAAAAAATCACATTGCTGGAAACAAACATCCCCAGAATTTACCCTGATATGAATGCCAGTTTTTCAGTAGCAAATTGCACGCGTTTTTTTGTTATAACTTTTGGTTTCTTGAGACCTTTCAGTTTCACTTTGGGCTTCTTCTTCGTCGTCCATTTCCCAAGGTGAATCGTGCCTTATGACCTTTCTTCCTGGTATACCTTCCTATCTTTTTCCAAGAGTCTTCTTGATGATGCCTATAGACCTGTTATCGCGAGCTTTGGCCCATTTTATTGTATGTTGGATTCCTCGCATCTTAAATAAGCATCACCCTGATGAGCTTTTATTTTTTTATTTTTTTGCAAATGTTGAATTCAAACTAAGCTTCAAGAAACTAACGAAAACTTCTGTAGCTCACAGGTACCGTCCACTAACATGGAGAGATAATGCACTGTAGTATTGATTGCAAAACCTGGTAAAGGCGACTACATAAGCCCTGCCGTATAACAACCAATATCTTTACTAAAAGTGCCCTTAAAAGTTTTAAAGAAAATAACGCACAAAAGATTAACTTACATTACAAGCCACTTGCTAGTTGATAAACAATTTAGAGGCAGATAATGATGCTCTGCTAATGAGGCAGTACTCCATCTGATCCTTCAAGTAAATTCCAACAAAGATTCAACAACCGCCATGATGATATACATCAAAGGAGCTTTTAACAATGCCAACGGACAATATTTGATTGAAACTACGGAGAGCTTGAAAATATCAAAAATAATTAGACAGTGGATATATTACTTTATTACCAACAGAAGAGCAAAAATGATAATCACTGGATGAAGCGGAACCCAAGGAGCTGCTAATACAGGAATACCTTAAAGATTCCCACTATCACTATTTCTTTTGATGGTATACACAACGAAACTGTATACCATAATAAAGGAACAGACGATCAAATAAGTCTCATCGACGACATATCAATCAGCGTAGCTGGAAAGAATACCAAGAACAATGCCAGAAAACTCTCTGATATGCTCTCGAAGATCCGTCAACATGCAAACTCAAGAGATACATTAGGAGGCTATAATTTCGAAGCTGTTTTTGTTGATATTATTATTATTATTATTTTTTTTTCGTCTTAGAGAGACAGGTACCAACTAACCATACTACTTCAATAAGTTGAAATGTTTTCATTAATCTTTGTGAGTTAGGGTTTGATAAAAAAAACTGTTTTTTTTATACATTTTAATCTTTGATTTTTATGACTACAATAATCCTTTGTTATTATGATTTTAAAGGATAAGAAAATAATAGCAAGCAAAACGGATCATTGATAATAACAAACTGTTGTTTCATAATTACCAAATTAATGAATACTAGTGTTTTTTTTTATTATACTTTTTTACTTTCAATAAGACATTATTTACCCCTAAGACAAACTACTGCTAATATCCTTTTGTAAATGATCTTCACATTTGCTAAAATGAAACTTGAAATGGGAGAGATGTTTTTGTATTATGTAGCCAAGAAAGATTAAACAAAATATTAGAAGAGGATGGTGGTGAATTATTAAGATTATTTGTAATTTATTTTCTTTCTTTGCATAATACATAGTTGTTGTATATAGTGTTGGAAGCTGATTTATCAATAAACGAGATTGATTTAAAAAAAAAAAAAAAATAAAGACACACACAAAAAAACACATAAAAAAAAAAAACATATCAATTGTTGTTGTATAAAAATATCACACAATGAGATTATCTTTCTAGCATATATATTCTACTTCATCTCCCATCAATTCTACTAATCAACAATGAATGATAACAACACCCTCCAAAAATATCACGACACTCTGATAAAAATACGATGCCCACCTGGCATTCGTACTTTATACTCAGAGTGTCCTGAATCCTTTAAACCTGACGTTATTTATCAATTACAAGAGGATCATATCCGAATAACTTCAACTGACAAAACCCTCAACCACCTCAACCACCTCAATCATCTCAATTATAGCAGTTATATCAATCGTATCAATCAAATCAGTCATCAAAATTATCACGATCATATCAATTCTACAAATTCTACCAATTATTACGATTGTAACAACTCTCCCAGTTACGATTATCTCATTCGTCGCAATTATGACAGATATGTCAATCATGCCAATCATATCAATCACCTCAATCACCTCACTCCACATCAGATTTTTGATACCTTTGGAAAAAATTTCAAGCTACAATTATTAAGACAATATAATGAGCGTTTTTTTTCTTCCCTGTCAAATTCAACTTCCAATGAGGACGCCAATATAGATCCAAACTCGACTACAATTCCCACTTTTGAGCGACCTTTAAGTTATGACGCGAATGAAATGACGGCACCTATTGATAGTATCTCTATGAAAATTTTGACAGAAGTTACAAATGAAGATGTCAAGGCGCTACAACAAAAACTAAAGCATACCCGATTCAATATTGAAGTTTATAGAGAAGCGGAAGAAAACTCTGTCAATTCTGTTACTCTTACTTTTACTGGGTTTTCAGATACCACAAGAACAGCAGGCTCGAAAGTTATTCCTCTGTTTAACAATAATTTCGAGATCTTTGTTTTCAGTCTTGGCCCTGATGTCGCCAACTATAGTATTTTAAACCAGATCAAAAAAAATGAGATCACCCAAACAAAGGCTATCCTTCTTGTGTTATACTCAAATAAATATTTGCTTTTTATTTTCCTCACCAACTGTTTTGTAAATCAGCCTTTTGTTTTTTATAATCTTTTTTATAGTAATCACTATGTTAACTACTATATCATTGCAACCATTTTTCAATATGCCATTGTTTTTAGGGACGTGTTAATGATAGGTCACGGAATTTTTACTAAAATTGATACTATTATGAGATCTTACAGATATCTGAAATCGCAGTACATTGTGAGAACGTATTGCTTTCCCCATAATAATAATAATGATGATGATGATGATGAGAATGATGAGAGTGATGATGAGAATGATGATGATGATGAGAATGAGAATGATGATGAGAATGAGAATGATGAGAGTGATGATGAGAATGATGATGAGAATGATGATGATGATGATGAGAATGAGAATGATGAGAGTGATGATGAGAATGATGATGAGAATGATGATGATGATGATGATGATGATGAGAATGATGATGAGAATGATGAGAGTGATGATGATGATGAGAGTGATGATGAGAATGATGATGATGATGATGATGATGAGAATGATGATGAGAATGATGATGAGAATGATGATGGGATGATGATGAGAATGATGATGATGAGAATGATGATGATGATGATGATGATGATAATGATGATGATGATGATGATGATAATGATGATGATGATGATGATGATGAGAATGATGATGAGGATGAGAATGAGAATTATGATGGTGACGATGATGATGAGAATGAGAATGAGAATGATTTGGATAATGATGAGGATGATGAGGATGATGATGAGGATGAGGATAATGGTGTGCTCCCTTAATAGTGCACTTTGAAAAATTTGCAAACAAATTAAATAATTTATATATATAAATAATAAATGAATACATTTCATCTTTTTTAAAAAACACATTCCAATTTTTTTTTTTTTTTTTTTGCTCATGCTACGTATAAAATAGAGTAGTGCCTATTTTTCTTAGCTCTTCTATTGAATCAATTGATTTTGAACTTTTGTTCCCAGAGTCTCCAGATTGGCCACTTTAGTTCGGAGCTCTGGATTTAGCTTCCAAGCTTTGTAGTAGATCTCGATCTGTTATACATTCCAACCAAATTCTCAAAAAAGTGTTGCACGGACACTTTTCCAGTTTCTTGATAATAAAGCAATAATAGACAATGATACCCCTGTCATAGATTCAGGCATTAGACCATCTTTTTTTGCTATTTTTTCAGCAAAAGAGTTGACCGCATCAAAACTGAGATTGTGCCGATCCCTAACTCAGCCAGTTTTCATTTCACGCTTCAGTGATGTAAAGCCAGCCCTTTGGAAGACATTTTTAATTGAAACTGGAGCAAAACATGTGTATCGGAGTGGAAAATATGTCTCAAAAAGCATCTTTTTGTTCACAATCCATTCTTCACAATTTTTGCAGAAAGTTTTTTTTGTTGCAACTGCTTAAACACACCAAAAGGTACAATATCCAACAGGTGAAGAATATTTGTCATACGGGATGAGAAAAACATTGGAATGATCAAACTAGAGTGACCGTCGAGTGGCAAAATGTTCGACACATTAGTAACACGATCAAGACATGCAGTACACTCTCAAAACCAATTCATTAACAGCTTCTTATCGATAAAAGCCGTTTCTGATGAAGTTGCGTAAACAGACTCGTCAGCATTTGACGGAAACCATGATTCTGGGAGATATTTCCCTTTGTAAATAAAGAGGGGATTGGCAGCAAAACCTGTAGCCTACATCAGTTCCAGAGCAGGAACTAGCTCTCAAGTATCATAGCCTATAACATTTAGAGCGTTTCTATCCATGAAAACACTGCACTTGTATATGGTTTCTCGGACACGAACTTCACATTGATTAATATTCCATATGCTGTTATACGCTGCGTCAAAAAATTAGATATAATACTCGTAGAAGTCAAGAAATAAATTGTTAAGGTCATCTGGATTATGTTAGAAAACGATAAATATCGATTTTGCCGAATTTGATGTAGGTCAGATGCTTGCAATGGTAGATACAGTTTTCACGTCTCAGCATTATACCTGCTATTTCTCGCACCATTGGGCTAATAATGGCTTAATCGCACTGATACAAATTAATGATGTGAACCTCAAGAATTGATTCTCCGTTTGAAATCATTAATTTTCCATCAATAGCTGTTGTTTTGGAATCTTGTTTGCCTTAGAGTTGTCTTTTTAAGGGGCTATAACTTACACCATGGAGTTTTGTCACCTAGTAGCCCAATGTGATCATTAGGGTCCAAACATTGGGGAATAGCCTTTTTATGTTATCCTCATTTTCTGACATATTTTTTGTAAAAATTTTTGGGATAAAGTAAAGAAAAATGGTGATTTATATTTTATATTTTTTTGAAGATGCCAAAATTGCACTATCAAGGTGGCTAACTTTCAAGGAGGGGTCTGAACCCTATAGCGTACAGTTTTATAGTATATATGTAGGTAACGGATTGATTATATAATAATTCCTGGTGCAACAACTTCTTTGACAAGTACCGATCTTGCTGAATACTCTTGGGCATTAGCCGTATTTCTCATTTCCTTCCATCTCGTTTATACTACGCATTGTCTATTAGTGATCGAACTATCGAGGATATATATGCTTCTTACTGGGCATCACAGGCAATATACTTTCGGCGCCCCATGAACTTATCACTTTCCATCTCCAAATCTAATTTACTACAAATGCCTTTCACAATATTTTCAACGGCATTAGTACATCTCTCATCAGTGTAAAATGGCCCTTTCATTTTTTTCCTGCTTTCTCTTTCTCTCTTTCTGCTTTTGACAAGTATTAGTCTCAAAATCCTATACCAACCTTCAAAATGATTGATCAACTTGGTAGTAGCGTGGTTTCAATATTGGCAACCTATTTTTCTGTTTCAGATCTCAGCTCATTGTCACAAATGTCTCCAACCCTAAGATACTTGTTTCTTTGCTATTCGTGGCGTAAGGTATTTGTTATTCCTCATAAGTATTTGGACCATGGAACAGATAAGGCTTTCAAGATGTATGAATACCAGGTCATCAGTGTAAAAATGGTTAAAAAGCTAGAAAGATACCAGTGGATCAAAGGAAGCTGTGTACAAGAGCTAATATTGAGTCCAATGTGTGGATCCATAAAAAAGAGTATAATCGATCAAATTAACATTGAAAACAGTTTTCCTTATCTGCAATCGATTTATGGTGCAAGTTATAATATGACAAGGCCAAAAAATTGCAACAAACTCATACCAATGCGAACCTACGATATAAGATACTGTACATGGGATAGAATGGAGCCATCCAAATATAAGTACCGGAGGCCATCAATTTTCACTGACAAAGTAGTTTCAACTATTCCCAGAAGTGTCAAAATTGTAAACTTACTATTAGAAGACGAAATGCATTTGTATAGCGTTTCTAGGTTGAAAATACTCACCTCACTACATGTTACTTTTGCAAATATCGATTCAGACTTTGTAAAACTTACAGATCATTTGAAGCGTTGTACCAATTTACAGCGGTTTATATTCACGCCCTTAGCAACGATAACAAGAAACCAGTATTCCCTCATATATTCGGTGATCAACAACTGCTTTCCAAAGCTAAAGTTTCTAAAGCTGCTACATCGGTATGAAAGCGGTGGTTGTTTTGATAACCTTAGTAACATCGCCACTGTTCAACAATTGTCAAATAAAAATATTGATTGCTTTGAAGTCTGTATGGTGCTCAAACAGGTTGATGACTGTTATTCTGACTCTATATTCAAGCGTTTTTACGACTATATCAATTTTGATTTGCTTGAGAGCAAGATTGATCTGACAGGTGTTCATGGCCTGGAGATTGAAGAAGGGTGTGATTCAGAAATGCGAATTGTATGGCCACTTATAACCAGAAAAATTTATGCTCCTGACTTGAAACACTTTAGATTGCGAACATATACTTTTGGACGATATTTTGCCAATATTTTACTGCCTGCACAAAACAACCTAGTGACGCTCAATGTCGGTGTCATGTATGGATATGATCTTTGGCTGTTTGTTTCGTGTCTGGCAAAGTTCAAAAACTTGAAAAGTTTAGTCGTGCAATGGGCTGACAACAAAGGCTTTTGCGAAGATTATGTACGGGGTTACCTTTGTGGTGACCTTTCCAGAGCCTTCTCTAGGACAGCGTGGAAATATGATTTGGTCTATAGTCATGTCAGAGATGGGGATATAGAAATCGACGGCATAAAACAGCTAAGTGACGAATCTGTGCAAAAGCTACTAGTCAATATATTAATAAAAAGCGAGCCCAGATTTTGTGAGGAAGTTGAAGACGAAGGGTTTATAGAGACAATGACAATGCTGATAAAGTGCCCAGAAAAACTAGTCGAGGTTTATGGAAACATGTTCAAACGGATCGGCTTTAGTGACGGATGGGGTGAAACTTTGCCAAAAGGCATTAAATTAGTTCCTTTCGTTTACAGCTTTTGGGACTCGGTGTTCAACATTTGTAAAGATCTTACAAAGCTGGAGGTACTCAAGGTATTTGAAGCATCAATACCGTTTGCGTCTCCGCATTTCAGCAATCTGGTACACAACCACAAATCCAAGCAACTAAAAAGTATCACCATAGGTACCATGAGAGCATGCTCTAGATATATACTCCCTAAAGACCTAAATAAACTAACATATGGGAAATATGTATATCAACTTGAGGTTCCATTTGCAAACAGAAAAATGCTACCATTTCTGGGAGTAGTCAGCTACGTTGATGTTGTGTATGAGGTGGACATAGAATCGATGAAAAAAGATTTCAAGGGCATAAAGAGGTTTCGTGAAGAGGAAATGAAACATGGGCGATGGTATTTAGACTCTACTTTCAAACAAGGGAATTTCCAATCCACCCATGAATGTTGTGAAGATGAAACAAATTGTTTCCGAGTTCAATATTTGGGATCCAAAGAGATTAGAGATTTGAGTGTAAATGTGGGACATGATTATTAACCTTTTGTAGTATAGGTAGAACCCATGTCACCGAAATTATCATGTAACCTTATATACACCTTTACATCTCAAATAAATGAACCATATCAAAAACTTTTTTCAAAAATTTCTTTTTACACATAATAGCTATAAAATCACATAACAAATGTAAAGATATATACTTTTATTATTCAAAATTATATTTCTGCTAAAAAAACTTTTTTAAAACAAGTAATCGTTGTTGTTATTCAGGTTTTTTCTGGGGGCTTCCAAAGAGGATTGCCATCAATTTGCAAAGCCAAATAACGATGAACATGCTTCACATTGGGGGTTTTGATTCTGATCTTTTTAGTCTTCTTAGA
The DNA here is from genome assembly GCA_029678045.1 of Magnusiomyces sp. LA-1. Lineage (NCBI taxonomy): Eukaryota > Fungi > Ascomycota > Dipodascomycetes > Dipodascales > Dipodascaceae > Magnusiomyces > Magnusiomyces sp. LA-1. Next base: position 2,653,272 of record CP115650.1, on the reverse strand, counting down.
CTTGTTTACCTTTTCAATATGACTTTAAATTCTGGTGTTATTTGCTCGAAGCTGGAAGGCATGAGAGTGAAAATTGTAGGGCTCGGCTTGAAGCCCCTCGATCGATCAATCTTTCTCTTAAATTATCTCATATGTTTTAGCAAGCTTTGTTCTAATCAGCTTGGATCCAGGTTCCATGACTTCTTCAGTTTATTCCCTGGGGCTTTGGAGAGGTTCTGACTTGCATTTGAGTCTTTTAGCAAGCTCCTTTATAACTAGCTTCTCGAAGAATGTACCCTCTTTCAATATCCTGTTTAACAGAGGATAATGTACATTTTATAGCTATTGTAAATACATCTAAGTTATTTAAGCATCTCTAAAAACTTTTTATGGCAGTTTTGAAAGAATTGGTTGTTGATATTATCTCATAATACTTCTTTATAAATATTCTCCTTTGTGGACAGATTAAGTTTTGGAAAATCTAAGTGACTTTTCGTTTAGTAACTTCAAAACATGTTTTATCATGTGTGTCTAAAGTATATAAATAGTATAAAATGCAATAAATTTGGATATAACTTTGCGGTGGTGCAATACACCAAGCAAAGGGTCCGTCCGAGACGTGGGACAAATGATCATCTATTGTCAAACTCTCTATTGTTCGCCATAATATTTGTTCTAAATAAGCAGAAATCTTTCTATGAATTGACATAGCCTTTGGATGATGCTACAAAGTCCAAGTTGGCTTTTGTGCGTTTTTGTGGTCATCCAGTCATGGCGTGAACACAGTTGCAAATGATCACTGGTTCCCCGACGGTGCCAGTCTTCGAAAAGGTTAGCAAAATTGCCTCAAATCTAAAGGTCTCATAAGACATATCTCAGAATTCTTCTATGATTAGTTTTTTTATGTCTTGATTCATCTTTTGCCTAATTTTGAATCTTGATTTGTCGATGGTGAAGATACGGTCACCCCCAGTGCCAAACGCCGTGACCTGGAACAAAAAGCAAATCGAACAAAGTTTAATTTAAGTCTATAAGCTCTCTACATGTCTAGCGAAGATTTATATGCTTCTTACCAGGTATCACAGGCAATATACTTTCGGCGCCGCATGAACTTATCACTTTCCATCTCCAAATCTAATTTACTACAAATGCCTTTCACAATATTTATAACAGCATTAATATATCTCATCAGTTTAAAATGGCCCTTTCATTGTTTTCCTGCTTTCTCTTTCTCTCTTTCTGCTTTTGACAAGTGTTAGTCTCAAAGTCCTATACCAACCTTCAAAATGATTGATCGACTTGAGAGTACTGTGGTTTCAATGTTGGCAACCTATTTTTCTGTTTCAGACCTCAGCTCATTGTCACAAGTGTCTCCAGCCCTAAGATACTTGTTTGTTCGCTATTCGTGGCGTAAGGTATTTGTTATTCCTCATAAGTATTTGAAACATGGAACAGATAAAGCGTTCAAGATGTATGAATACCAGGTCATCAGTGTAAAAATGGTTAAAAAGCTAGAAAGATACCAGTGGATCAAAGGAAGCTGTGTACAAGAGTTAGTATTCAGTCCGATGTGTGGATTCATAAAAAAGAGTGTAATCGATCAAATCAATGTTGGAGACAGTTTTCCTTATCTGCAATCGATTTACGGTCAAAGCCATGATAGTAGTGAAAGAAATGATATCACGTGCATTGGTACTCGCGATTACCATGGTTCTTTTATTTCAAAATATGCTGGCTTGTTTTCGCAGCAAGAATCATCAGCTGCTTTTATCGACAAAGTAGTTTCAACAGCTCCCAAGAGTGTCACAATTGTGAACTTGCTATGTGAAAGTCAGTTGCAGTTGTACAACGTTTCTAATTTGGAAAAGCTCACATCGCTGCAGGTTTCTTCTGCAAACATCGATTCAAACTTTGTAAAACTTACAGATCATCTGAAGCGTTGTGTCAATTTACAGAGGTTTATATTTACGCCCTTACTAGTGATACCGAAAAGCCAGTATTCCCTTATATATTCGGTGATCAACAAATCCTTTCCAAAGTTAAAGTTTCTAAAAGTGCTACATCATTATGCAAGTGGTGAGGTTTCAGATCCCTGTAGTAATGTCCATGCTGTCGAAGAGCTGTCAAATACAAATATTGAATATTTTGAAGTTTTTGTCGTACTACAGGAGAACCCTCAACTCTCTGACCATCTTCATCTTGCCCAAGATGTTGGCAACACTTGTATAGATCTATCTGGTATACATGGTCTAGAGTTTGGGGGTCCTTGCTCCAGTATTCACACACCCTTTCGTTATCCATATTTTCGTAGAATGATTCACGCGCCACATTTGAGGCATTTCAAGTTGAACAACTTTCTCTTTGGTCAATATTTACAGCATATATTAGTCCCAGTTGAAAGCAATCTCACGACGCTCCACATAGGTCCCGACCAGATCTTTGATCTTTCACTTTTTGTTTCGTCCTTGCCAAAGTTTTGCAACTTGAAAAACTTAGTTGTAGAGCGTGCCTCTGATACGTCGTATTTAGATGATGAAGTATGTTATAGTTTGATAGAAACCAAATTTCATAACACTATAGGAATCTATGATTGGGTGTACAGTCAAATCCGCGATGGGAGTATTGGAATCGACGAAATAAAACAGCTAGGCGATGAAGAAGTAGAAAAGTTGATAGCTGATATTTTAGCAAAGGGTGAGATCAATTTGTCCAACGGATATGAAGATGAAGGGGTCATAGAAAAAATAAGAATGATGATAAAACATCCAGAAAGTCTAGTTGAGCATTATGACAGTATTTTGAAGGAAATATCAGACGACACGAGTTTCTATTATAGCCTGAAAGATGTTAAAATCGAAGTAGTTCCTTTTATTTATAGCTTTTGGGACTCGGTGTTCAACATTTGTAAAGATCTTACAAAGCTGGAGGCACTCAAGGTATTTGAAGCATCGGCACCGTTTGTGTCTCCGCATTTCAGCAATCTGGTACACAACCACAAGTCCGAGCAACTAAAAAGTATCACTATAGGCATAGCAAAAGGATTATCAAATTTTATACCTTCTACAGAACTAAACGGGCTATCTTATGAGAAATATCTATACAAAGTGAAAGCCCCATTTGTACACAGATACCTAGAGCCATATATGGGATGGATCGACTATGTTGGTGATGTTTATGTGGTGGATATAGAACTGATGAAAAAGGATTTCAAATTTACCAAAAAGTTTTGCGAGGAAGAAATGAAATATGGTCAAGGGTATTTGGACTCTACGTTCAACCAAAAAGGGTTTACTAAACATTATGAATGTGACAAAAATCCAGTGAAAGACGCCCGTATTATGACTATTGGTTCAAGGGAGATCCAAAACATGGATATAAACCTAGGCCACATTTAGTAGGGACTTATACTTACAAATTGTGTAACAAGCAATAAATAGGTGATACGGGGGTTTTGTTCATATTGGAACCATGAGATCAATTGAGTTCATAGTATAAATAAATATCAATAAATCAATATATACCGGTATAGTAAAATACAACATAGTAAATAGAACAGGTTGAAGTAACTAAGGATATCATGAAGCACATTCAAAGACCAGTTGAGGATACACTGATAAAAATGTCAAATAAAGGTGACATATTAAAACTATATATGATAGAATAGAATAGATAAGGTATACAAAAGAAAAAAAAAAAAAAAAAAAAAAAAAAAAAAAAAAAAAAAAAAAAAAAAAAAAAAAAAAAAAAAACAAAATACAGAACTGCCGCGTAAGTACTTCTTGTTGGCTGATGACTTGTCTTTATGAAATCATATTAATTGCCTAACCATCTCAATAATATCTAAAAGCAGATCATACTGTATTTTTTGAAAGCATCAATGTGCTTATATTTGTCAGATTAGGCACCTGCTGAACATATCTATTAATCTCAAAACAAATTGTTAGTAAAAACATAAATAGAATATATCGGCTTGGAGCTACTCAAAAGTAGCGGCAAGAGCGTTGAGAGCTGGAATTAATGAAGATATCAGATGAGGTGTAAAAGAAAACAAGCACAACAATGAATTCACAATTTACTTTATGTATTGTTACCGATATTTAATTTATTCTACTGAATGATATTCACATGATGCATACTACAAAAAGTTAATAATCATGTCCCACATGTACACTCAAATCTCTAATCTCTTTGGATCCCAAATATTGAACTCGGAAACAATTTGTTTCATCTTCACAACATTCATGGGTGGATTGGAAATTCCCTTGTTTGAAAGTAGAGTCTAAATACCATCGCCCATGTTTCATTTCCTCTTCACGAAACCTCTTTATGCCCTTGAAATCTTTTTTCATCGATTCTATGTCCACCTCATACACAGCATTAACGTAGCTGACTACTCCCAGAAATGGTAGCATTTTTCTGTTTGCAAATGGAACCTCAACTTGATATACATATTTCCCATATGTTAGTTTATTTAGGTCTTTAGGGAGTATATATCTAGAGCATGCTCTCATGGTACCTATAGTGATGCTTTTTAGTTGCTTGGACTTGTGGTTGTGTACCAGATTGCTGAAATGCGGAGACGCAAACGGTATTGATGCTTCAAATACCTTGAGTACCTCCAGCTTTGTAAGATCTTTACAAACGTTGAACACCGAGTCCCAAAAGCTGTAAACGAAAGGAACTAATTTGATGCCTTTTGGAAAAGTTTCACCCCATCCCTCACTAAAGCGGATTGGTTTGAACATATTTCCATAAATCTCAACCAGTTTTTCTGGGCACTTTATCAGCATTGTCATTGTCTCTATAAACCCTTCGTCTTCAACTTCCTCACAAAATCTGGGCTCGCTTTTTATTAATATATTGACTAGTAGCTTTTGCACAGATTCGTCACTTAGCTGTTTTATGCCGTCGATTTCTATATCCCCATCTCTGACATGACTATAGACCAAATCATATTTCCACGCTGTCCTAGAGAAGGCTCTGGAAAGGTCACCACAAAGGTAACCCCGTACATAATCTTCGCAAAAGCCTTTGTTGTCAGCCCATTGCACGACTAAACTTTTCAAGTTTTTGAACTTTGCCAGACACGAAACAAACAGCCAAAGATCATATCCATACATGACACCGACATTGAGCGTTACTAGGTTGTTTTGTGCAGGCAGTAAAATATTGGCAAAATATCGTCCAAAAGTATATGTTCGCAATCTGAAGTGTTTCAAATCAGGAGCATAAATTTTTCTGGTTATAAGTGGCCATACAATCCGCATTACGGGATCACATTCTTCTTCAATTTCCAGGCCATGAACACCTGTCAGATCAATCTTGCTCTCATGCAAATCAAAATTGATATAGTCGTAAAAACGCTTGAATATAGAGTCAGAGTAACGGTTATCAGCCCGTTTGAGCACCATACAGACTTCAAAGCACTCAATATTTTTATTTGACAATTGTTGAACAGTGGTGATGTTACTAAGGTCATCAAAATAACCGCCGCTTTCATACCGATGTAGCAGCTTTAGAAACTTTAGCTTTGGAAAGCAGTTGTTGATCACCGAATATATGAGGGAATACTGGTTTCTTGTTATCGTTGCTAAGGGCGTGAATATAAACCGCTGTAAATTGATGCAACGCTTCAGATGATCTGTAAGTTTTACAAAATCTGAATCGATATTTGCAAAAGTAACATGTAGTGAGGTGAGTATCTCCAAATTAAAAACGCTATACAAATGCATTTCGTCTTCTAATAGTAAGTTTAGAATTTTGACACTTCTGGGAATAGTTGAAACTACTCTGTCAGTGAAAGTTGATGGCCTCCGGTACTTATATCTAAAAGAATCCATTCTATCCCATATACAGTATCTTATATCGTTGGTTTGCATTTGTATGGGTTTGTTGCAATTTCTTGGCCTTATCATATTATGACTTTCACCATAAATCGATTGCAGATAAGGAAAACTGTCTCCAACATTGATTTGATCGATTACACTCTTTTGTACCAATCCACACATTGGACTGAATACTAACTCTTGTACACAGCTTCCTTTGATCCACTGGTATCTTTCTAGCTTTTTAACCATTTTTACACTGATGACCTGGTATTCATACATCTTGAAAGCCTTATCTGTTCCATGGTCCAAATACTTATGAGGAATAACAAATACCTTACGCCATAAATAGCAAACAAACAAGTATCTTAGAGCTGGAGACACTTGTGACAATGAGCTGAGGTCTGAAACAGAAAAATAGGTTGCCAATATTGAAACCACGCTACTACCAAGTTGATCAATCATTTTGAAGGTTGGTATAGGATTTTGAGACTAATACTTGTCAAAAGCAGAAAGAGAGAAAGAGAAAGCAGGAAAACAATGAAAGGGCCATTTTAAACTGATGAGATATATTAATGCTGTTATAAATATTGTGAAAGGCATTTGTAGTAAATTAGATTTGGAGATGGAAAGTGATAAGTTCATGCGGCGCCGAAAGTATATTGCCTGTGATGCCCAGTAAGAAGCATTCAAATCTTCGTTAGTTCGATTACTAAATAATGATGATAACCATAATGATAATAATACTAATGATGATAATCATGATAAAACTAGTTTCCTTAATGGTGTACTTTTCACGAATTGCATCCAAATCAAATAATTTAATACATTTCATCTTTTTAAAACACATTCCAATTTTTTTTATTTGCTTATGCTACGTATAGAATAGAGTAATGCCTATTTTTTAACTCTTCTATTTTCCCACCTTCAAAGGACAATTATCATTATTTAAACCCCCTATAAAGACGCAATATAGAGCCGTAGATTTGACTTTTGCTCTGTGTTTGTTTCTTATACCTTTTGTACTTCTTTTGAATCAATTGATTTTGAACTTTTGTTCCCAGAGTCTCCAGATTGGCCACTTTAGTTCGGAACTCTGGATTTAGCCTTCAAACTTTGTAGTAGATCTCGATCTGTTATACATCCCAACCAAGTTCTCAAAGTGTTGCACGCACACTTTTCCAGTTTCTTGATAATAAAGCAATAATAGACAATGATACCTCTGCCATAGATTCAGGCACTAGACCATCTTTTTTTGCTATTTTTTCAGCAAAAGAGTTGACCGCATCAAAACTGAGATTGTGCCGATCCCTAACTCGGCCAGTTTTCATTTCACGCTTCAGTGATGTAAAGCCAGCCCTTTGGAAGACATTTTTAATTGAAACTGGAGCAAAATCTGTACCTTGAAGTGGGAAATATGTCTCAAAAAGCATATTTTTGTTCACAATCCATTCTTCACAATTTTTGCAGAAAGTTTTTTTGTTGCAACTGCTTAAACACACCAAAAGGTACAATATCCAACAGGTGAAGGATATGTGTCATACGGGATGAGAAAAACATTGGAATGATCAAACTAGAGTGACCGTCGAGTGGCAAAATGTTTGACACATTAGTAACACGATCAAGACATGCAGTACACTCTCAAAACCAATTCATTAACAGCTTCTTATTAATAAAAGCCGTTTCTGATGAAGTTGCGTAAACAGACTTGTCAGAATTTGACGGAAACCGTGATTCCAGAAGATATTTCCCTTTGTAAATAAAGAGGGGATTGGCAGCAAAACCTGTAGCCCACATCAGTTCCAGCGCAGGAACTAGTTCTCAAGTATCATAGCCTATAACATTTAGAGCGTTTCTATCCATGAAAACACTGCACTTGTATATGGTTTCTCGGACACGAACTTCACATTGATTAATATTCCATATGCCGTTATACGCCGGGTCAAATATTATCAATTTTGCCAAATTTGGCGTAGGTCAGATGCTTGCAATGGTAGATACAATTTTCACGTCTCAGCATTATACCTGCTATTTCTCGCACCATTGGGCTAATAATGGCTTAATCGCACTGATACAAATTAATGATGTGAACTTCAAGAATTGATTCTCCGCTTGAAATCAGTTATTTTCCATCAATAGCTGTTGTTTTGGAATCTTGTTTGCCTTAGAGTTGTCTTTTTAAGGGGCTATAACTTACACCATGGAGTTTTGTCACCTAGTAGCCCAATGTGATCATTAGGATCCAAACATTGGGGAATAGCCTTTTTATGTTATCCTCATTTTCTGACATATTTTTTCTAAAAATTTTTGGGATAAAGTAAAGAAAAATGATGATTTATATTTTATATTTTTTTGAAGATGCCAAAATTGCACTATCAAGGTGGCTAACTTTCAAGGAGGGGTCTGAACCCTATAGCGTACAGTTTTATAGTATGTAAGGTAACTGATTGATTTTATAATGATTCCTGGTGCTGCAACTTCTTTGGCAAGTACAGTACCTATCTTGCTGAATACTCTTGAGCATTAGCCGTATTTCTCATCTACTTCCATCTCGTTTATACTATGCATTGTCCATTATTGATCGAACTATTGAGCATTTAACTGCTTCTTACCAGGTATCACAGACAAGATACTTTCGGCGCCGCACGAGCTTATTATCACTTTCCATCTCCAAATCTAATTTACTACAAATGCCTTTCACAATATTTTCAACGGCATTAGTACATCTCTCATCAGTGTAAAATGGCCCTTTCATTTTTTTCCTGCTTTCTCTTTCTCACTCTCTGCTTTTGACAAGTGTTAGTCTCAAAGTCCTATACCAACCTTCAAAATGATTGATCAACTTGGTAGTAGCGTGGTTTCAATATTGGCAACCTATTTTTCTGTTTCAGACCTCAGCTCATTGTCGCAAGTGTCTCCAGCTCTAAGATACTTGTTTCTTTGCTATTCGTGGTTTAAGGCATTTGTTATTCCTCATGAGTATTTGAAACATGGAACAGATAAAGCCTTCAAGATGTATGAATACCAGGTCATCAGTGTAAAAATGGTTACAGAGCTAGACAAATATCAGTGGATCAAAAAAAACTTCGTACGAGAGCTGGTATTGAGTCCAATGTGTGGATTGGTACAAAAGAGTATGATTGATCAAATCGGTGTTGGAGACAGTTTTCCTTATTTGCAATCGATTTACGGTGAAAGTCATAATATGATAAGGCAAGCAGATTGCAACAAACTCATACCAGTGCAACGAAAAGAGAGAAAATACTTTATATGGGATAGAATGGAGCCATCTAGTTATAAGTACTGGGAGCCATCAACTTTCACTGACAAAGTAGTTTCAACTATTCCCAGAAGTGTCGAAATTCTAAACTTACTATTAGAAGACGAAATGCATTTGTATAGCGTTTCCAATTTGGAGATACTCACCTCACTACATGTTACTTTTGCAAATATCGATTCAGATTTTGTAAAACTTACAGATCATCTGAAGCGTTGCATCAATTTACAGCGGTTTATATTCACGCCCTTAGCAACGATAACAAGAAACCAGTATTCCCTCATATATTCGGTGATCAACAACTGCTTTCCAAAGCTAAAGTTTCTAAAGCTGCTACATCGGTATGAAAGCGGCGGTTATTTTGATGACCTTAGTAACATCACCACTGTTCAACAATTGTCAAATAAAAATATTGAATGCTTTGAAGTCTGTATGGTGCTCAAACAGGTCAATGACTGTTATTCTGACTCTATATTCAAGCGTTTTTACGACTATATCAATTTTGATTTGCTTGACAGCAAGATTGATCTGACAGGTGTTCATGGCCTGGAGATTGAAGACGGGTGTGATTCAGAAATGCGGATTCAATGGCCACTTATAACCAGAAGAATTTATGCTCCTGATTTAAAACACTTCAGACTGCGAACATATACTTTTGGACGATATTTTGCCAATATTTTGCTGCCTGCACAAAACAACCTAGTAACGCTCAATGTCGGTGTCATGTATGGATATGATCTTTGGCTGTTTGTTTCGTGTCTGGCAAAGTTCAAAAACTTGAAAAGTTTAGTCGTGCAATGGGCTGACGACAAGGGCTTTTGCAATGATTATGAGCAAGGCTACCTTTGTGTTGATCTTTCCAGACTTTTCACTGGGAAATTGTGGAAATATGATCTGGTCTATAGTCATGTCAGAGATGGGGATATAGAAATCGACGACATAAAACAGCTAAGTGACGAATCTGTGCAAAAGCTAGTAGTCAATATAATAACAAAATGCGAGCTGATATTTTGTGAGGAAGGTGAAAAGGAAGGGTTTATAGAGACAATGACAATGCTGATAAAGTGCCCAGAAAAACTGGTTGAGATTTATGGAAATATGTTCAAACCAATCCGCTTTAGTGAGGGATGGGGTGAAACTTTGCCAAAAGGCATCAAATTAGTTCCTTTTGTTTACAGCTTTTGGGACTCGGTGTTCAACGTTTGTAAAGATCTTACAAAGCTGGAGGTACTCAAGATATTTGAAGCATCAATACCGTTTGCGTCTCCGCATTTCAGCAATCTGGTACACAACCACAAGTCCAAGCAACTAAAAAGCATCACTATAGGTACCATGAGAGCATGCTCTAGATATATACTCCCTAAAGACCTAAATAAACTAACATATGGGAAATATGTATATCAAGTTGTGGTTCCATTTGCAAACAGAAAAATGCTACCATTTCTGGGAGTAGTCAGCTACGTTGATGTTGTGTATGAGGTGGACATAGAATCGATGAAACAAGATTTCAAAGGCATAAAGAGGTTTCGTGAAGAGGAAATGAAGCATGGGCGATGGTATTTAGACTCTACTTTCAAACAAGGAAATTTCAAATCCACTCATGATTGTTGCGATGAAACAAATTGTTTCCGAGTTCAATATTTGGGATCCAAAGAGATCAGAGATGTAAATGTAAATGTGGGACATAATTACTAAATTTTTTAGCGCACATAATGTGAATATTATTCAGTAGGGCAAATTAAATATCGGTAACAATACAAAAAGTAAATTTTAAACTCATTCTTGTGATTGTGTTCTTCTACACCTCATCTGATATTTTCATATATTCCAGTTCTCAACGCTTTTGAGTCGCTCCAAGCTGGTATATTCTATTTCTGTTTTTAATAACAATTTGTTTTGAGATTAAAAGATATGTTTAGCGGTTGCCTAACCTAACAACCATAAGGGCATTGAGGTTTCCAAAGAATATGGTTTTATTTATTTATTATTGAGATGCCTGGGCAATTAATATGATTTCATAAAGACAAGTCATCAGCCAACAAGAAGTACTTACGTGACAGTTCTGTATTTTGTTATATTTTTTTTCTTTTTTTTTTTTTTTTTTTTATACCTTATCTATTCTATTCTATCATATATAGTTTTAATATGTCACCTTTATTTGACATTTTTATCAGTGTATCCTCAACTGGTCTTTGAATGTGCTTCATGATATCCTTAGTTACTTCAACCTGTTCTGTTTACTGTGTTGTATTTTACTATACCGGTATGTATTGATTTATTGATATTCATTTATACTATGAACTCAATTGATCTCCTAGTCCCTATATAAACAAAACCCCGTATCATCTATCTGCTGGTTGTTACACAATCTTTAACATGTAGTCTGTGATTTGTAATATGATACGGTTATACTCCAGAAATGAATGAAATATCTTCCATTGTTCAAACATTCTGTGTTTTTGTGAGTATAACTCCTTGCTAAATGTGGCCTAGGTTTATATCCATGTTTTGGATCTCCCTTGAACCAATAGTCATAATACGGGCGTCTTTCACTGGATTTTTGTCACATTCATAATGTTCAGTAAACCCTTTTTGGTTGAACGTAGAGTCCAAATACCCTTGACCATATTTCATTTCTTCTTTGCGAAACCTTTTGGTAAATTTGAAATCCTTTTTCATCGATTCTATATCCACCACATAAACATCACCAACATAGTCGATCCATCCCATATATGGCTCTAGGTATCTATGTACAAATGGGGCTTTCACTTTGTATAGATATTTCTCATAAGATAGCCCGTTTAGTTCTGTAGAAGGTATAAAATTTGATAATCTTCTTGCTATGCCTATAGTGATACTTTTTAGTTGCTCGGACTTGTGGTTGTGTACCAGATTGCTGAAATGCGGAGACACAAATGGTGCTGATGCTTGAAATATCTTGAGTACCTCCAGCTTTGTGAGATCTTTACAAATGTTGAATACCGAGTCCCAAAAGCTATAAATAAAAGGAACTACTTCGATTTTAACATATTGCAGGCTATGATAGAACCTCGCGGCGTTTGATATTTCCTTCAAAATACTGTCATAATGCTCAACTAGACTTTCTGGATGTTTTATCATCATTCTTATTTTTTCTATGACCCCTTCATCTTCATATTCGTTGGACAGATTGATCTCACCCTTTGCTAAAATATCAGCTATCAACTTTTCTACTTCTTCATCGCCTAGCTGTTTTATTTCGTCGATTCCAATACTACCATCACGGATTTGACTGTACACCCAATCATAGATTCCTACAGTGTTACGAAATTTGGTTTCTATCAAGCTATAACATACTTCATCATCTAAATACGACGTATCAGAGGCACGTTCTACAACTAAGTTTTTCAAGTTGCAAAACTTTGGCAAGGACAAAACAAAAAGTGAAAGATCAAAGATCTGGTCGGGACCTATGTGGAGCGTCGTGAGATTGCTTTCAACCGGGACCAATATATGCTGTAAATATTGTCCAAATAGAAAGTTGTTCAACTTGAAATGCTTCAAGTGTGGCGCGTAAATCTTTCTACGAAAATATGGATAACGCGAAGGTGTGAGAGTACTGGAGCAAGGACCCCCAAACTCTAGACCTTGTACACCAGATAGATCTATACAAGTGTCGTCAACATTTTGGGGAAGATGGTCAGAGAGTTGAGAGTTCTCTTGTAGTACGACAAAAACTTCAAAATATTCAATATTTGTATTTAACAGCTCATTGACAGCGTTGATATTACTACTGGGATCTGAAACCTCACCACTTGCATAATGATGTAGCACTTTTAGAAACTTTAGCTTTGGAAAGGATTTGTTGATCACCGAATATACAAGGGAATAATAGCTTTTGTGAATATTTACTAGAGGCATGAATGTAAACCGCTGTAAATTGATACAACGCTTCAGATAATCTGTAATACATGCCGTCATGCCCTTATCGGGCCTTACAAAAGAAATCTGCAGCGATGTGAGACGATGCAAAAGGAAAAAATTGTTAAACTGGAACTCACTTTCACATAGCAAGTTTGCTATTTTGACGCTCTTGGGAGCTGTCGTAATCATTTTATTAATAAAGCGATCAGATGAATTCTGCCGCAAAAGCAAATGCCTATAGTTTGAGATAAAAAAATCATGGTAATCACGAGTACCATTGTACGTGATTTCTTTTCTTTCAATAGTACCATGGCTTTGACCGTGAATTGATTTCAGATAAGGAAAAATGTCTCCAACATTGATTTGATCGATTACACTCTTTTTTATGGATCCACACATCGGACTCAATATTAACTCTTGTACACAGTTTCTTTTAATCCACTGGTATTTGTCTAGCTCTGTAACCATTTTTACACTGATGACCTGGTATTCATACATCTTGAACGCTTTATCTGTTCCATGTTTCATATTCTCATGTGGAATAACAAATACCTTACGCCACGAATAGCGAACAAACAAGTATCTTAGAGCTGGAGACACTTGTGACAATGAGCTGAGGTCTGAAACAGCAAAATAGGTTGCCAACATTGAAACCACGCTACTATCAAGTCGATCAATCATTTTGAAGGTTGGTATAGGACTTTGAGACTAACACTTGTCAAAAGCAGAGAGTGAGAAAGAGAAAGCAGGAAAAAAATGAAAGGGCCATTTTACACTGATGAGAGATGTACTAATGCCGTTGAAAATATTGTGAAAGGCATTTGTAGTAAATTAGATTTGGAGATGGAAAGTGATAATAAGCTCATGCGGCGCCGAAAGTATCTTGTCTGTGATATCTGGTAAGAAGCAGTTAAATGCTCAATAGTTCGATCAATGATGGGCAATGTGTAATATTAGTCACATGGAAGCAAACGAGAAATATGGCTAATGTCCAAGAGTATTCAGCAAGACCGGTACCATACTTGTCAAATAAGTCGCTGTACCAGTAAAAAGTTTGGTAAGTAGAACAGGCTAAAGTAACTATGCAAATTTATTAAGGACTACATGCGGATATACTGACTAAAAATTTTAAGCAAAAGCAATATATTAAAAACAAAATGTGAGCGCTACAAAAAGTTAATAATTATGTCCCACATTTACATTCAAATCTCTGATCTCTTTGGATCCCAAATATTGAACTCGGAAACGATTTATTTCCATGCCAAAACAATCATGAGTGGATTTGAAATTCCCTTGCTTGAAAGTAGAGTCTAAATACCATCGGCCATGTTTCATTTCCTCTTCGCGGAACCTCTTTATGCCTTTGAAATCTTGTTTCATCGATTCTATGTCCACCTCATACACAGCATTAACGTAATCGACTACTCCCAAAAATGGTAGCATTTTTCTGTTTGCAAATGGAACCACAACTTGATATACATATTTCCCATATGTTAGTTTTTTTAGCTCTTGAGGGGGTATATTTCTAGAGCATACTCTCATGGTACCTATAGCGATGCTTTTTAGTTGCTTGGACTTGTGGTTGTGTACTAGATTGCTGAAATGCGGAGACACAAACGGTATTGATGCTTCAAATATCTTGAGTACCTCCAGCTTTGTAAGATCTTTACACACGTTGAACACCGAGTCCCAAAAGCTGTAAACAAAAGGAACTAATTTGATGCCTTTTGGAAAAGTTTTACCCCATCCCTCACTAAAGCCGATCCGTTTGAATATGTTTCCATAAATCTTGATCAGTTTTTCTGGGCACTTTATCAGCATTGTCATTGTCTCTATAAACCCTTCGTCTTCAACTTCCTCACAAAATCTGGGCCTGCATTTTGCTATTATATCGACTACTAGCTTTTGTACTGATTCGTCACTTAGTTGTTTTATGTCGTCGATTTCTATATCCCCATCTCTGACATGACTATAGACAAGATCATATTTCCACGCTATCCTAGAGAATGCTCTGGAAAGGTCACGGCAAAGGTAACCCCGTTCATAATATTCGCTGTTGCCAGAGTCGTCAGCCCATTGCACGACTAAGCCTTTCAAGTTTTTGAACTTTTCCAAACACGAAACAAACAGCCAAAGATCATATCCATACATGACACCGACATTGAGCGTTACTAGGTTGTTTTGTACAGGCACTAAAATATTGGCAAAATATCGTCCAAAAGTATATGTTCGCAATCTAAAGTGTTTTAAATCAGGAGCATAAATTCTTCTGGTTATAAGTGGCCATGCGATACGCCTTTTAAAAATATATTTTGATCCCCGTTCAATCTCTAGGCTGTCAACGCCTGTAAGATCAATCATGCTGTGAAACATATCAAAACAGATATAATTGTAACAACGTCTAAATTTAGAGTCAGAAAAACAGTTATCAACCCGTTCGAGCAACATACAGACTTCAAAGCATTCAATATTTTTATTTGACAATTGCTTAACAGTGGTGATGTTACTAAGGTCATCAAAATAACCACCGCTTTCATACCGATGTAGCAGCTTTAGAAACTTTAGCTTTGGAAAGCAGTTGTTGATCACCGAATATATGAGGGAATACTGGCTTCTTGTTATCGTTGCTAAGGGCGTGAATATAAACCGCTGTAAATTGATACAACGCTTCAGATGATCTGTAAGTCTTACAAAGTCTGAATCGATATTTGCAAAAGTAACATGTAGTGAGGTGAGTATCTCCAAATTAGAAACACTATAGAAATGCATTTCGTCTTCTAATAGTAAGTTTAGAATTTTGACACTTCTGGGAATAGTTGAAACTACTTTGTCAGTGAAAGTTGATCGCTCTCGGCGCTTATAACTAGAGGCCTGCATTCTATCCGATCTATCGTATCGAAAAAAATCGTTTGGCATCACGACTTTTCCTATTATCTTTATATTATTATGACTTTCACCGTAAATATATTGCAAATAAGGAAAACTTTCTCCAACATTGATTTGATCGATTACACTCTTTTGTATAGATCTACACATTGGACTCAATATTAGCTCTTGTACATAGTTTCTTTTGATCCACTTGTATTTGTCTAGCTCTGTAACCATTTTTACACTGATGACCTGGTATTCATACATCTTGAAGGCTTTATCTGTTCCATGTTTCAGATACTCATGAGGAATAACAAATACCTTACGCCACGAATAGCGAACAAACGAGTCTCGTAGGGCTGGAGACACTTGTGACAATGAGCTGAGGTCTGAAACAGCAAAATAGGTTGCCAATATTGGAATCACTCTAGTATCAAGTTGATCAATCATTTTGAAGGTTTGTATAGAATTTGAGGTTAACGTCAAAAGCAGGAAGTGAGAAAGAGAAAGCAGGAAAAGATGAAAGGGCCATTTTGTACTGAAGAGAAATGTATCAATGCTGTAGAAAATATTGTGAAAGGCATTTGTAGTAAATTAGATTTTGAGATGGAAAGTGATAAGCTCATACGGCACAAAAAGTTCTTGGTACTAATCAATTCTAATTATACGATACAAAACATAGATATATGAGATACTTTTGACAATTTCTAAATTGTCTTTTCTTTGACTTGATTTTCAAGTTGCATCTAGAATCTACCCCCAAAAAATAATAATAGCACTTTGATCCAAACTATGTAATTAAATGTATATATTTTATCTTTATAAAACATTTTTTTTTTCTTTTTGAGCACATCAAAATGTACATTGTTTAATGATTAAATGATTTGTGTCATTTGAGATGGGTAAAAAAAAAACACTAGACTGATCTTCCTTCCTACTGGTTGCCAGATCAAGCTAGTGTGGTCGTCAACTGTAACAAAAGTCTTCCTAGACATCGGAGGATCACGATCAAGACATGCAAAGAATATTGCCTCAAAACAATCCATTAAAACACCACTTTATTAATAAAAATCCCGTTTCTGATAAAATTGGGTGTAAGCAGGCCTCATCGTTGGTATTTGTTGAAAACCATGACTTCAGGACAATTTTTTTCCCCCCTTTTGTAAATAAAGAAGAGGTTGCCAAGCGGCATTTGTCGCCGATATCAGTTCCAGAACAGTAAATAGTTAGTTTTTCAGTATATCGAATACCAATAATAACATCACCAAAAAACAGTATTTAACTCTCTCAAATAATTGTTATATAGACTCCTTTTTTGTAATCAAGAAAAGAATATATACCAAAAATTGAAAACAGCATTATATGAGAGAGATAATATTATGAAATGATTGCATTTTTTAATTTTTTTTTTGTTATAATAATGAACAGTAAGACCCTTTTTTGTTTAAAAAATAAATAATACCGCCCTTTTTTGTGTTTGACCCTTTTTTTTTTTTTTTTTTACTATGATGATGAAACAACATATTTATTTTCAATTTGTTTAAGACAAAAAAAAAACACAATTATATCTATAGTATCATTTTTGATAATTATTTTTTTAAGCGAAGAACCAAGATTTGGGGATATACTGAATATTATTATTATTGTTAAAGAGTTACTAAAAAAAAAAAAAAAAATGTTTCTTATGTAATCCATTCTGAGATGTTATAATATCTAAATTCAAGCCATGTATAACCAAAAATAAAGGGCTAAAAAAAACGCTTGAACATTATTCTTCATCAGATGATATAATATATTTCGGAAGATTGAAAAACGTTCCCTTCTCCGAAACATTTCTTCATATAAAAAACAGTTAAGGCAGAATAGAAAACCAACCCCATTTTTCTTTTTTTATAAATATATTTGATTGATTGAGGCAATTTCTTATATAAAAACTGTTATTTCAACCAAATAAGATAAAAAAAGATAATCACTATACACTACTTTTTTTTTTTGTTAAATAAAGAAAAATGGGATGATGAAGATCTTTTGATGATTGGTATACCATTGAGTTTAAAAGTAGTATTAGTAGTAGTAGTATTTATCAATAATAGCAGTAGTTGTTTACTATGTTGTTAAATTATCGGTAAAAGTTTCTAATGTATATACCATACAACCAATTTCTTTTTGGAAATTGAAGAAGAAAACAAATAACTGTAACTATCGAAAATGGAAATGATATAAATATCTATACAAAAAAAGAAAAGAAAACTTTTTATTTTTCTGTTTTTGGATTCAATCAATTGATTTTTTTTGTTTTTTTGAATTATTTATATAAAAAAAAAGTTAAATGTTTTTTGTTTGCTAAAAATATATTCTCAATTGACTTTATTTAAGCAATAAATTCATTTTTCTATATTAATTGAATGGATGATAGATATATATCTATCTATCTATTAGAAACGAATATAAAGTATTTTGACTAATGATGATGATGATATATTTTGTAGGATAATGATAGGTAAGTAAGTGAAGTGAAGTACTAATTGTATTCTATCTATCAAGTGTAGTTAGTTAGTTAAGTTTATCTATTTTCCAGGGTCTTTCTAAAACAAAACAACAACAACAAACAAAGACATTTCTTTTACCATTTACACACGTTTTTTTCTTCTTTAACAAGAACCAAAAAAAATACAAAAATACGAAAAAAAGATGATATATATAGTAATCGATAAATTTGAAAAAAGTGATGATAATGGTGTTGAGTAAATTTGTAGTAAGTAAATAATCAATCAAACAAAACACCAACACTGTAAATATAAAAAAACCAAGTTTTTCCGACAAACCATTTTTTATACAAAAGCAAATGATGATAAGAAAAGAGCCAAGTTTGATATAAGCCTTTCTTTTCTTTGTTATAAAAATAACTAACTAACTAAAAATTCACTCAAATTAGTCGTTATCTTTTTTTTTGCCATAGTAAAATAATGATAATACGAAGAAAATGATAAAGGAATAATAATCATCATCAACAATGGTTCTTTTGGTCTTTAAAAAAAAAAACTTAATGATCTCTCTTTGAAGAAAAAGGGGTTTTTAAAAAATTAATATTATTTTGAATTAAGTTATTTCTAAATATATAAAATGCTTTTTTTTCTATTATTATTATTAGTTAGTAGTAGTAGTAGTAATAAAGTATAGTATTTTTGATTATTATGTTCCATCCATTTTGTTTTGAACAAATAAAAAAAAGGTTTACATATATACATATATAAAACTTTGTTTTAAAGTTTTTTCTTCTTCTTCTTCTTTTTGTAATTGTTTTGTAATAGTTTAAAAAAAATTAAGATTCAAAAAAAAAAGTAACTAACTAGTTTTTTTTTTTTTTGTTGGTTGTTTATTATTTTGGAATAATTGGTTAATTTGCACCACCAGATGCTGTTGCTATACAAGTTGGTGGAAAAGTTGTTGAAGACCCTGGAGGTGTTACTTCTGGAGAAGAATTGGAAGCAATGTAGAACCCATTAGCTTTTGATTTTTGTTGTTGGCGGTTTTTATTATTATTATTCAAATATGGATTTTCGCCTTCATCTTCTTCTTGTAACTTTGGTTGTAACGAACGAGGAGATGTTCGTCTCGAAATGGGTTGCTGTATTGATGTTTCATCTTGATTTCCGTTACTATTATTATTATTATTATTATATTGGTTTGAAGCGTATGGATTATTGTATAAACTTCCACGACGACCATTTGATTGCTGTGCCATGTTTGCAATTTCATAAGGGCTAGCATTAGACATTGAAGGTTGTCTTGATGGGAATGTTGGTCCATTATATAATGCCGGAGATGATATTGAATGATGAGGAGGAGGTCCTGTAACATAATGATTATTATTATTATATTGTTGAGGAGTTGAACTTCTACCCATTAAACTATCAACTGTTAAAGAATTTGCTCTTGATTTAACAAGTCTAGAAGAATCAACAGTACCATATCTATTTGAAGTCATAGATCCAAAAAGATTAAGTTCATTAGATTCATTCATAACAAATTCACTAATTGATGAAGATCTTGCAAATCCACGATGATTATTATTATTATTATTAATAAAAGAACCTCGCGATGGTAATGGGACTGGACCAGCAGTATTAAAAGTTTGAGCGAGTGATGCAGATGAATTTGAATTTCTAACAGGTCCAAAAGGATTTTCACTAATAGAACTAGAAGATGGAACATATCTTCTATTTTTTCTACTAGTTATAGACATCATATCTAATTGATCAGGATCAATTTGAGGAATAGGAGGAGCAGGAGGTCCTTGGAACTGTTGTGGAGGAAATGGAGGTGCCATTTTTGGACCATTAATTGGTGGAGGTACAGCTGAAACTGGTCTAGGTTTATATAAATTATTGTTATTATTATACCCCATGTTGGGAGGAACGGAAGAAGCGCTTGAAAACCTTTGAAGTTTAGCTCCATTAGAAGGTGGGTTATTTGGGTTTGGGGAATTTGAAATATTATTATTATTAAACTGTTGAGATTGTTGTCTTTGTAATTGAAAAGCCCATTGATTAAGTTTTTGTTCACGATTATTTAATAAAGATTCCTTTTCATTTAAAGCTTGCTCTTTAGCTTCTAATTCTTTAATTTTGATTGCAACATCATCATTATTATTATTACTGTCATTATTACCACGATAAGATAATTTAGAAAATGCGTTGACTAAATTATCCTTGTCGGATGAAATAAACTTTTCTGGAATCCGAGTTAAAAAGACAGAGTTATTGGAATTGTTATATGATACCATCTGAGACAAGTAAGCAAAGACAGATTCCAAATAAGGAGTTTTGATACCATAGTCATCAGCTAAAAGAATTGGTTGTAATAACATCAAATCTGGATATATGGAAAGAGAATGGAAATAGTTGTAAAACAAAAGGGGGCTGTCAAGATAAGGAGGGTCAGAAATTGCAAAAGTCAAAGAAGAGGTAGACGAAAAGGAAGAAGTGCTGCTTTCATTATTTTCATTTGTACTATTATCGGACGAGGCATTTTTAAAGTTGTAAGAAAAATGGCTTTGAGAATTGACAAACTTGTCTACAATAGATTGTGCATAATTTTGAGGAAAGGCGTAATTAGAGTGTCTAGTTGCTAGTTCCATTAATTCATTAATTAATCCCATGTATAAAGGTTTTGATAGTACATTGTTGATTAATGATTGTGGAGTTGGTGACTCTAGCAATACTGATAGGCATTCAAAAGACAAAAATGGAATGACGTTAGACCATTGGGATACGTCATAGGATGGGGAGATGATAGCCTCGATGCCCGAGTTTTGCAATGCAACAACCATTGACTTGTATTTGAAACTAAGAGCAGAGCTAAAACGTGAAGAAATTGGAGAAAAGGTTGTTTTTGTAGATTGACCAGAATGAAGAATATAATAAAGAGGGTTTTGAGTATCATCATTTTCATCATCTAATTCATTACTTACTACAGTTTCTTCAGAGTTGTTATTTTTTGGAATTGTTGTATTATTGTTGTCAGTAGTAGTATTATTAGTTGAAGAGGAAGAAGATGATTGGTGGTGATTTGAAGGAGTTTGTCTTAAATTAGCTTCAGTATAAAAGGCGCAAACTGGGTTATTTGGGAATCTCTTTTCAATGAGATTATGAAGAGATAAATAATGAGTAGAATCAACAATTATAATAGTGTGGTTTGGTACTATAGCGTTTGTTGAAGCCAATGTTTTATGAAGAGTAGACAAGGATTTTAAAGAAGAAGGAGAAACAAAGATAAAATCGTAGGGTTCAAGGGGAGTATTTTGGATATTATTATAATCATATTGAATTTTTGGACAAAAAGTTGAATTATGTTCAAATTTCGAAGATCTAAAAGATATAAAAGGTGATGATGATGGTGATGGAGTGTTGTTTTGTGTGATTTTGGATGAGTTATTCCAAGCAACTGAAACATTATAAATAGTACTTAAACGCCATGATAAGAATACTGAAGAAGGAGATGAGCCGACTATAGAATAATAATAAAAAAAGAGGTGGTTAGTATTTGAAAATAAACAACTGGTGATGAAAGGTTATAAAGTAGTAGATTGTGCTTTGTTTGTGTGTATAGGTACATAGCAACTTTAAAAAAACTAGAATTGATTATAAAAAGAATAAAAACTTACTGGATAAGACCTTTACTGATGATGATGATGATGATGAATCTAAAGGAGGAGTATTAGACATTTTTGATTTGTTATGATTGTAATTATTAATATTATGATGATGATGATGATGATATAAAGAAAGAATTAGAAGGAAAAAAAACACAAAAAAAAACGAATGGAAGGTTTTAAAATGATTTTTGATTATGATTGATTATTACTGGTGATATATTAAGAATAGAAATGATAATAAAAAAAAAAAAAAACGAAAGACTGAATTTTCATCTAATGATAAGAAAAAAAAAAAAAAAAAAAAAAAAAAGAAGGAAAGAAGGAAAAGAAGAAGAAAAGAAGAAAATATTTCAAATATAAAAAAAAAAAAAAAAAAAAAAAAAAAAAAAGGTGCTGCTGCTGCTACAAAATATAAATATTTATTTGTTGGTTAGTAAAGAAGTGTTTTGTTACAGGGTTTTACTAGTAGTATCAATTTTTTTAATAGCTTTGGTTTATTACTACTATTAAAAGATATTTCATATTACAGTTTTATTTTATGTTATGTAATATAAAAAACAACCTAACCTAAAAAAGTCTCTCTCTCTCTTTGTATAAAGTTTTTTTTTATATCACTATGGGCCATAAACAGAAACAAAATAGTGGAACCTTTTTTACTATATTCAAAAAGGGCGGTGGTAATAAATGAAATTTGTTTTGACTGTAACTCTGTAACCATCAATCTGTGTGTCAGGTCATTTATAGAAAAAAAAAAAAAAAAGTTTAAAAATATATACTTTGATGATTACGTAATTGTGACTTTTGGCTTATTTCCTATTTTGTTTAAATATTGTTTTACTACTACTAATACTACATCATCATTTACCCTAACCTCTAAATGTTTAAACACTACACCAACTTTTTCTCTTTTAAACAATTGTATTAACCATTAGAGAGTAACCATTAATTTATTATATACTCAATAGTATATACTATTTTGACTATATATTATTTTCATTCATTTGAATTTATATATTTGGTTATCGTCATTATTTATTTTTTCATGTTCTTATGTTAAAATATACAGTCATGTATTCATTCATTATTATTATAATACGTGTAAAAATAATATTATACCCTAATGATAATAATAATATTTAGCACACTGCTTAAAATCATTTGCTAAAAAAAATCAACATTATTACTACCTTTAAAAGAGAAAAAGAAACTTCGAGAATTGATCACAATGTAACGATATCAAAAAAATCATAATCATCTTTATTGTATATATAAAAAGACATTTTCTCATCTTTTTTTTCCTTTCAAAAATACTATACATTCATTCAAAACAAATCTTTGTAGCAAATCATCATACTCAAATCATTGTTAAAAATCAAATCATTAAAAACCAAATCCTGTTTTAAAAATCTCATCATACACAATTCAAAATACATATAAAAAAGATGAATTCTCCTTTCTTTTGGGATCCTTTTGATCATAATAACAATAAAAATAATAATAAAAAAAATCCATTCAATCATCCCTTTTTTCAATCTTCTTTTTATTTCCCTGAATTTTTATTTTCTCCTCAATTAATTCATCCACTTGACATGTACAAAGCCCATTTTTCCATTCCTATACCCGACAACACGTACTCAACGCGTACCACTCTTTTCCAGTCAACACCAGTTTATACTTCTTCTTCTTCTTCCGTCATTGCATCATCTTCTTCCTCTTTATTGGATTTTGATAAAGTTCAGGCTTTATTTCCTTATGAAATATTTTCAGACAAGTATTCGTTTCACCTTAAATTCACTTTACCTGGTGTCCCTCCTGAAAATGTTAATGTAGAATTCGATTATGATACTAATGAAATCAACATTTATGGAAAAGTAAAATCTCGTTATCCTTCTTCTTCTTCTTCGTCTAAATCTAAATCTAAATCAAAAGATTTAATTAAATATTCTTCTTCTTCTTCAACTGAAGATACTTTGAAAAAATGGTCTAATGGTCCTACTTGTTCATTCTCAAGACGTATTGGTTTACCTTCTAATATCAAGTTTGATGAATCTAAAACTACTGCTGTCTGGGTTCATGGTGTTTTGGAAATCACTCTTTTTAAAACAACACCTTCTAACAAATCAAACAATTATAAAAAAATTATAATCAAAAATCAAAGTAGTAGTAAAAGTAAATCAAACAATGATGATAATAAAAGTATTAGAGAACTTCCTCCAAAACCTCCAATGTTGGCTATTGAAGCTCCACCTCCAGGATGGAACAACAACGATGATGATGTTATGTCAATTCGATCTACTTCTTCAACAGTTGCAGGTTCTGTTCGTTCAATTCCAATCAGCCTTAATGATGCTAATAAAAGTATCAAATCAACTGCATCCTCATCGCATAAAGCTGCATCTATAAAGTCAACTAGCTCCTCAATGTCAACAATGTCTACTGCTTCTTCAATTATGCCAGGCGCCCTCCCCATGGTAGGTGCAGTCCCCATTTATTCAGACTCTGTTAGGTCTAGTAGTATTGCTCATTCAATTCCTAGATCTTTGGCTCCTAGTAACAATTATCGTTCTTCTGCTTCAAGTTCTAGAATGTCGGAATATGAGCCATCTATTGCTTCTTCTAGAAAATCTTCTTCTTCATCTTCTCATAGAGATTATGAACCTTCTATTGTTTCTTCTAAAAAGTCGTCTTCTTCATCTTCTCATAGAGATTATGAACCATCTATTACTTCTTCTAAAAAATCCTCTTCTTCCTCAAAGAAATCTTCTTCATCATCTCACAGAGAATATGAACAATCTATTTCTTCTTTTTCTAAAAAATCTTCATCTACTAAAAGATCTGATTCTATAAGATCTTCGGCTTCTTCTACTTATTCTTTCCATTCCGATCCAAACTACGTTGCTGATAATAATAATAATGATACTAGATCCACTTATAGTGGAAGGTCTATAGCATCTTCAATTCCTGGAAGTTTATACACCCCTTCAATGTATAGTGGACACTCAACAATTCCTGGTAGTTTGCGTAGTAGTGTTAGTAATAATAATAATTATAACGACGCAGCTTCAGTCCACTCAAACGCCTCCACTATCCGATCCTCTAAAAGTAATAATAGCACAGTTAGTGGAAACAATGTTGACTATCACTTGAATTCTTTTTCAGCAATGAGTCTTAGATCTGCTCAATCTTCAAAGTATCCAGAAAGTGTTAAAACTTCAAAATCAACTGCCGCTTCATCTTCTAGAAGTAAATCATCATCATCATCAACTCGTAGTAATCAAAGTCATTTAGTTTATACAAATGATGATGATGATTATGTTTTAACTAGTCATTTAGAAAGTTCACCACCCAAATCAAAAAAATCTAACCGATGGTTTGGATTTTAATTTTACCCTTTTTTTTTTTTCTTTTCGTCTCTCTCTTGCTTTTTTATTTTCTTTTTTTTTAATTTGTCAAAACTAAACTAAGTTGAAACTTTTCAATATTAAAAAAGATAAATGTTTTATTTTATCTATATATATATCTTACTTAGTAAAAAGAGGTTATAATAGTAGTAGTAGTATAGTAAACTAGTTCTAACAAATTATATATCGTTATATATTATAAATAAATTTTATTTTGGTGCTTTTATATGTATAAAAATAGATTTTTTCGTGTAACAGGATAAAAAAAAAAAAGGATCTAAAAAAAATTACCTCAAAATGATGTTGTTACAAAAACAAGTAATGACATATTTATTTTTTATACTAGTTATTTAAAAATTATATATATATTATGTCTATTATTTTTCATAATTTTTCAATCTTTTTCAATCATAGTTTTCTTATGACGTTATGTTCAAGTTTCTAATAGTAAAAAAGTAGTAGAATAAAAAAAAAAATGATTTATCCTTTTTTCAAGTATACATATACATGTATATATGTACCGTTGTTTCTTTTACTTTTTATTATACCTTGTTTCTAGCATATTATTCATCGAATCAAAAAAAAGGTTTTTCATAATAGTAATAATAATGAAATGGCAATCATAAAAAAAAAAAGAATCGAAGCCGTGTGTTGTATATACATACGGAATAGCCGATGGTAAACCGGGAATTAAAAATTTTTTCCTCTTTTCTAGATTTACAAAATCTTGTATTCTCTAATAATATACTATTGTAAAAAGGATCATTTCATATATCTTTAAATAGTAGAAATACAAACAAACAAAAGGTTGATTCATTAAAGGTGTGTATGATATAGTTGAATATTGTATGTTTTTGTATGTGTGTATTATAGATATTAGAGATAAGATAGTAGATAAATATAATTTTACAAGGGTAGTAAATATTTCTATACTGTTTTTTACTACTATAAAACTAAACCTTCGGTAAAACTGCCGTATACCGTTTTTTTTCTATTGTTATTAGTTAAAAAATTTTCTACTCTTTTTTTTTAAATCAAATTTATAAAAAAGGTCCTTTTTTTTTTCTTGTTTGAAAAAATTTTTTCTTCTTCTTCTTCTTCTTTTTTTTCTTACTTGGTAGATTTTTACCCTTTATTAAACCAACAACAATAAAAATTTTTTAAACAAAACCACCAAAAAAATTCATCCATCTAATCATACATACATCATCATTTCAATACAAAATAAAAAATACCACACACAAAATGTCTATTGAAAAAAAATACATTTCATATAACCATGTCCACAAGTTGTGTCAAGAAGCAGCAGGAATCATCAAAACCAAATTCCGACCCGATCTCATGATTGCCATTGGCGGCGGCGGTTTCATCCCAGCCAGAATTCTTCGCACGTTCCTCAAGGAACCCGGCCAAAAGAACATCCCCATCCAAGCCATTGGTCTCTCACTTTACGAGGACCTTGGTGTCGAAGACGAGTACGCCGAGAGCTTGGGCACTCAAGTCATCCGCACTCAGTGGCTCGATTTCGGGACCATGGCGCAACGCTCTGTCGAATTTATTGGCAAGACTGTGCTTATTGTTGATGAAGTTGATGATACTAGAACTACTTTGCATTACGCGCTGTCGGAATTGGAAAAGGACGTTGCCGCACAGGCTCAAAAATTGGGGAGACAAGATGAAAAAACTACTTTCCTTATTTTTGTGCTTCATAATAAGGATAAACAGAAAAAGGCTCAACTGCCAAATGAGATGGTAGAAGAAGGAAGATATATTGCAGCAAGAACTGTGCCTGATGTATGGATCGCATACCCTTGGGAAGCAAGAGATATTGAAACACATACCAAGAATGCTATTGAACAAGGAAACAATTAGTATATACATATACAAAACTACTATTGAGAAAAAAAATAATAATGTATAAAAAAAAAACTTATATTTAATCTATAAAAAAAAAAAAATGAAAAAATAAAAATCACTTTTTAGATTTACTTAATTGATCAATAAGATCTTCAATTTGAGTTCTATACATTGCTTTAAGATCTTCAACATCTGCCCGAAGTTCTTCAACTCTTTCTGACTTTTCTCCCAACATTTCTAATGTTGTTTGTTCTCTTTTTTCCAGCTCCTCAACCTTTCTTTTCAACTCATCTGCTTCTTCTTTATACTTTGTCAGCTGCTCATTTTCTTTAACCAATCGTAACACTTCTTTAGTACTTTCTTCTTCTCGTTGTGTAGCTTTACCAAGTTCCATTTTGACTCCAAAAAGTTCTGATTCCAATGTTCGTACTGTTCGTGCCATTTTGCTTACAAGTTGAATAGATGTTCCATTATTGTTATTGTTATTATTTGATGCTCCACCAATTGTTGAAACTGAATCATCAATATCTCCTATACTATTGTTACTATTATGATGTCGATGATTATGATTATGTTGTTGTTGATTTTGATTATTGGAATATTGTTGTGCACTACCACTACTTCCAGTACCAAAAGAATTGAAACTAGAACTTGAAAAATGTCGGCCATTATTACCAAAAGTTTGCGCCGTGGGCGTTTGCATAATATTACTATTTTCTCCAAATGATGACATATTACTACTTCCTACTCCAGAGTACGGCGGAATAGGCATCGGTAAATCTTCATTATTATTATTGCTATTATCATAATAAGGACCACCGCTTGTTTTTATAGACATTGAAGTTTTTCTACTATTATCATTAGTAGTAGAAATCGGTGACTTTAATGCTAATCCTGTAGGATAAACAACTTCATCGCCCTCAATTTCCATTAAAGGATCTCTAGAAAATCCTCCAAATTCTCCATTATTTCCAGTTTGAATTCTTAATGATACTGGAGATGTAGATCCTGATTTATTTGGTGATTGTTGTTGTTGTTCTGTTTCTTCTTGCGGATCTTCCGAAACTACCGACGGCCTCTTGCTACTTAAGCTTGCCATATCAAACGGCGACGGAGATTGATCATACAAACTAGACATACTATTAGCTCGGAACATTGGCGACGACGATGAGTGCATGGTTGGAGACATGATTGCACTGTTTTTCCAGACCTGCTGCTGTAATTGTTGCTTTTGTACTTCAAGCTGTTGTTTCTGGATATTTGCTTGAGTGTATTGATCCATTGAGGCTTGTAGTTCCTTTTTAAGCTTGGCAATTTCTGACTTTAGTTCTTCCGACTCTTTATCAAACTGTGCTTGTGCATTTGTGGCTTCTTGTCTCAAGTTTTCAAGATCCTTTGACAATTGTTCAACCTTTTGTCTAAGAGACTTGGTTTCCATGTGCGATTCGGCCAACTGTTCTGCCACAGTCTCGTTTTCAACAACTTGTACTTTGAGGTTTTCGTTTAGACTCTTGATCTTACGCTTAAAGTAAGTCTCGCGGTTGTTTGCATCTTCGAGTTGTTGCTCCAGGTTGGAAATCCGAGCTTGCAAGTTGGATTCAATGCCGTTACGGTTTTCAGTAGCAACAGTCAATTGCGATTGTAAAATCTCGACTTGTCGAAGTAATGCCACTTGAGATTCTTTGCTACCGGTTGGCCCATCGATCTTGCCGCTTAAGACGTCGCTGTTTGTTGCTGATGACAATTCTTCAGATTTGCTGCGATACATTTCAACCTTGGCTTCTAATGCAACAATATCATTGCGTAGTTTAGACTCTAAAGCCTTCCAGGCTGTCGACTCTTTGGTATATCTAGAATCCAATTCTTGGATTTCAATCTTGTACTTTTCTGTAGTAACTGTAAGCTCAACTTGGACCTTGGACAGCTCTCTTTGAAGATCTGCAGACCGTTTCTTTTCTTCGTTCAGGGCAGCAGTTTGGGATGCAAGTACTGCCTCATCGTTCTTTTCTTTCAGCCTGGTAATGGTGTTTTGTAGATTATCGACCTTGTTCAACAAGTTTTGTTTTTCCTTTTTCAAACTGTCAATTTCGTTTTCTAATTTGTTGACAGTCCGTCGGTTTTCGTACTGTTGTTTTTCTAATTCTTTGACAACTTTCATCTTTTCCTTCATCTGGGAAACTTCCTTTTCCGCCTTGTGTTGACGTTCTTTGGCATCTTCGACCAAACGCTCGTTTTCACGTTCTCTTGCTCGAAGGTTTTTAATCGTAGTCAGATGCTTGAGCTCCTTTTTCGAAAGTGATTGCCCTTCTTCCATTAATAATGCAATTTGCTCTTCTTTTTCAGCTAGCTTCTTTTGTAGCCCAGAGCTATTTAAACGAACGTTTTTGGCTCGCTCGGCTTCTTCTCGCGACAGAAATATCAGCTTCGACTCTAAAGACGTAACCTTTTCCTTGTATGATTCGAGCTCTTCATTGGAATCAGGTGAACTTTTCGAAGATGCAATGTTAAAACTAGTAAGCTTTTCTACTAACGCTAGAATTGCATCCTTTTGCTCTGGTGTTTCTAGTGACTCTACTTGTTTTTTAATATCTTCAATGGCGCTTTCATAAGTTTCTTTTGGCTCAACCACTTTTGCAACCTCTTCAGGTTCTTCTTGAGTAGCATTACTAGTGCTGGCTGCTGACGATATACTGTCAAAAGATGTACGTGAGGCCACGTCTAACGATTGTCGTGCTGATGATGGATTAGATGATGCTGCCGCTGCTTGTTTTTTGACAGCCATTGCTAGTCGCTGCTCCATGGTCAGTCTTCCAGAAGGAGTCGGTGAAGGAGTCGCTCTAATGGGGGTCTGATTACCCGATCCATTAGGCACAGGCTTTGTAGATTTGCTTTCATTTGCTTCTGATTTTGATTCATTAGCACCCAACTCAGATGTCGATGTTTCTTGGATAACCTTATCTAAAGTTGATTCTACATTTGCAACAGCTCGTTTCAGAATACTGGTCCATGGTGAATAAGATGCTTTGGCTGGTTGCGGTTGTACTTGTGACGTTTCCTTTTTAACAGATTCTACCGTCTTGCTGACATTATTCTGAGGTTTAACATTAGCCACACTTTCAGTGTCCGCTAGATCTGTCGTATTTTTCTCATTTGCTGAGGTGCTATCCAATTGTTTGTTTGTATGCGCATCAGATTTATCTGGCAAAGTTGTACTGTTGGCAGGTTCTGGAGAAACTGGATTCTTGTCCTTTTCGATAACTGGTGAATCCTTCGGTTGTAGATCCTCTGCCTCCGCAGGAACAGAGTTTGGAATGTCCTTGGGATTTGAATCTGACATATCCATATGTACCTAAAAGTACTGTTATCTTTGTTGGTTGTAAAATGATTTTAGAAAGAAAAAAAATGTAAATATAGGAGAAATGAATTTTTATTTTAAGAGATCATCTAGAAATGGAAATCTCAGTGGAATTTACTCTATTAATACTCTTATTACAAGATTCCAACACAAACCGGGTAACCACGTCGATCAAAACTCAAGACTTTCAACCTTTTCAAAACTAATAGTCAAGTAAATTAATACAAGTTTATTTTGAAACGTTTAAAAAAAGGTTTGTGTTGGTTATAATATTCAGACAATTATCTCTCTGCTAAAATTCATACAAAAATATCAACGTTAAAATCAAAAGCACTTTGCTGAAATGCACAAGTTCTAATGGACAACGTTTGGTTCTGATTAATCATTTGTCATCTTGAATGCCCAGGAACAAAGCCAATAAAGTTTTGATCAAGTGACGAGAAGCTGCTAGCCGCTCAATATGACGTTTATTTAGTGTTCTGACACACCCTCTAAATACTTGAAAGCTTATAAACCCGCCTTTTTCCTCGCACAAATTTCTTTTCTTCTTTCCATTTTTTTATACCAATTGTATTCAATTGACATTTTAAACCATACGAGAAAACATTCAAAACTATTAAATCAATTAAAGAAATATATAATGGGTCTTGCAAGTAAAATCCAAGCATCTCAAGGCGGTGCCCCTCCACCAGGTCCTGCTCGTGCTTCAGCTCCTCAACCACCAACGTCTACTTATCCTCAAGCCCAAAACACTTATGGAAGACCTCCCCCAGCTCCTCAACAACAACCACCTCAACAACAGCAATATGGAGGATATCAACAGCAGCAACAGGCTCCTGGTCAAGCCCCTCCACAATACAGCGCATACCAACAAAGACCTCCACAACCACCTCAACAACAGTATGGGGCATATGGTCAACCTCCACAACAACAGTACGCAGGATATGGTCAACCTCCTCAACAACAACCTGGAGGCTATGGCCAACCTCCTCAACAACAACCTGGCAGTTATGGCCAACCTCCTCAGCAGCAACCCAGCAGCTATGGCCAACCCGCTCCAGGTCAAAACTATGGTCAAACGCCACAAAACCAAATGCAAAACTATATCAACAACTTGACCAAGGCTGTCCAAGAAAACAGATTACAAGCTTTTTACAGTCCACAAAGAATCCAACAGATTGCAGCTAGTATAGGATCAAAGATTGAATATGTTTCTCAAAACTGGCACATTCCAATGGAAATTGCCAATGACCTTGTCCGTCTTGCTTTGTACGATATTGTGATATTTGCTGACGACTCTGGTTCAATGTCTTTTGAAGAAAACGGTGAAAGAATTGACGATTTGAAACTCATCATCAACCGTACTGCCTTTATTGCCGGTATGTTTGACGATGACGGTATTCAAGTCAGATTCATGAACAGTGATATTCGCGGTGACGGTCTCAGAAGCGAAAGAGACGTTTTGAACTTGATTTCTCAGGTCCATTTCAGAGGATTGACACCATTGGGAACCTCGTTACTTCAAAAGGTCATCCATCCAATGGTATTGGGCCCTGCTAAGTCAAACCAATTGAAAAAACCCGTTTTGATTATTGTCATCACTGATGGTCAGCCAGCTGGTGAGCCCCCAAATACCGTTACAAATGCAATTATCCAAGCTAAAAATGAACTCTCAAGAACAAACTACGGCCCAGGATCAATTGCTTTCCAATTTGCTCAAGTCGGTAATGATATCAAGGCTAGAGATTTCCTCGCCAAGTTGGATACCGATCCTATGGTAGGAAAAATGATTGATTGTACAAGTAATTTTGAAGTCGAACAAGACGAAATGGCCAAATTGGGCGTCAACTTGGATCCTCAAACTTGGCTTGTTAAGATGCTTCTTGGTGCCATTGATCCTTCTTATGATGAACAGGATGA
Source organism: Magnusiomyces sp. LA-1 (assembly GCA_029678045.1). Lineage (NCBI taxonomy): Eukaryota > Fungi > Ascomycota > Dipodascomycetes > Dipodascales > Dipodascaceae > Magnusiomyces > Magnusiomyces sp. LA-1. The sequence continues at coordinate 2,620,730 of CP115650.1, read as the reverse complement.
GTAGTTGTATCAACCTTTTTTTCTTATTTTTTTTAAATTTTTAAATAGTGGTAATATATTCTTGATTATAGAATCTACATGTTTATTTGTAAAAGTCAAATTTGTCAACGTCACTTCCTACCTTGACTTGACTGCTATATGCTTCTTCTAAATCGCTTTGTAAAATAACATATCTATTCTTACGAACAGCTCTAAGACCAGCTTCTTGCATAATGGCTGCAATGATGGCACCAGAAAGTGGATCATTACGAACGATTAAAGAGTCCAAGTCAACTTCTGGAGCAAGAGACATTTTAGATGCAATGGTAGTGAAGATAAGACGTCTTTCACGGCGGTCTCTAAGTGAAGGAAATTCAATCTTTCTATCAAGACGACCAGGACGCAATAAAGCGGGATCTAAAGTATCAGCACGGTTAGTGGCCATAATGACCTTAACATTGGCAGATTGATCAAAACCATCCATTTGGTTCAACAATTCCAGCAAAATACGCTGTACTTCACGATCAGCACCGGTTTGGGCGTCAAATCTCTTTGTGGCGATGGAGTCAATTTCGTCAATGAAAATAATTGAAGGTGCGTTTTCTCGTGCCAATCTAAACACATCTCTTACCATTCTTGGACCTTCACCCAAATACTTTTGAACAAATTCTGAACCTACAACTCTGATAAAGGATGCTGTACTGCTGTTGGCAACAGCCTTGACCAACATGGTTTTACCAGTACCTGGAGGACCATAAAGTAAAACACCACGAGGTGGGTCGATACCAATCTGCTTGTAAAGCTCAAATTGAGTAAGTGGCAACTCAACAGCTTCTCTGATTTCTTGCTTTTGCATGTCCAGACCTCCCACATCGGCATAAGTAACGTTTGGCTTTTCGTCGGCTCCCAACATGGCAATACTGGAATCTGCCTCAGGAGGAAGAATATCGACCAAGGCATTAGAATGACGGTGGAGAGCAACAGAAGAAGATGGCTTTAAAAGTTCTCTGTCTAACGTAGAAAGGATTCGAACGGAATAGTTGGAACCGGTGGTTGAGGCAACAATACCTGTATGCTGATCTATAGGTTCAAGGAATTGCCCAATTACTAATGGAACCGATTGAATTCGCTTGACTTCTTCTTGAGCACGCACAAGCTCTCTTTTTAAATGACGTTGTTCATCTTTGATGTATTCTTCTTGTAAATTTAATAATTCGTACTGACGTTCTAACTTTTTTAACTGGAGATATTTGTCTTTAGATGAAGTTTCGTTTGATTGTGTGCTGATTCCTTCAGAAACGCTAGAAGGCCCAACAGGTTCTTTTAATTGAGCTGGTGATATTCCCAAAACTTCCATTTTTGAATTATAATAGTAACAGAAAAAATAAAATAAATAATGTTAAAAGTGTGTTGAATTTATAAATAGTAAGATGTGGCAAAAAGGAAAACGAGAGGTTCTGTGAATTGGTTTGTTTTCTAGATACTAACTAAGGTGGTGGTAAAAATCGCTGAAAAAAACAAAACATTCAGTCACGTGGCAATCATCTTGAAAGCGTGTATTTTTTTCACCTCCAAAAAAACAACACAATTCTTTAAACAATTCAACCAAGACTAAACAAGTCAAACTCAATCTCCTATATTTTTTATTTATAATTTACAATGTGTAAGTGGGTTTGTAATTTCTTTCAAAGATAACAATTAACATGATTTTAGCTCCCCGTCCGTTTGAAGCGTTTGTCAATGAACGCAGAATGATGCGCACCTTGGGTCTCGCTACCCTTAAAGGAAGCAAAATCGGTATTGATGTTTCTCATTATATTGAGTCCATTTTTAGATCCGATAGCGAACCGTTAGTCCAAGCCCTCGGCGGATTTCCATTCAGTTTACTAGAACGCTTCAATCTCGATTTGGCATGCTTGAAAAGCTACGGAATAACGCCAATATTTGTTTTCGATGGTTTAAACGTCACTTCTCAACAACCAATTACCACCAAGAGCACCAACAGAACATCTGCACTATCTACAACACCATCCGGTAATGTAACTTTTGCAACACAAATCTCAAACACCTTACACAAGAGAAATCAAGCCTGGGATGATTACGAAAAGCGACAGGCTGAACAAGCTGTCAGGGGCTTTGAACAAGTTTCCGAAACCTCCTTTGACATTAAAAAACAATTTGGAGTCCGAACTCTTTTGAACTACTTCCTTGACCAAGAGCCTCCTGCTGAATACTTGGTAGCACCATACACAGCAACTTCTCAACTTGTATACCTTCAAAATGAAGCATATATCGACGCAATCATGGGATCACTAGATCTTTTCCTATACTCTACAATTGACCGTATTATTCTTCACATGGATCATAGAGGAAATAATGGCGCTGGAAATTTTAATTGGATCTCTAAAAAACAGACACTTTATGACTTGGGACTTACCCATGAACAATTTGTCGAAGCTTATATTATATCCGACTCGGTGAGCTTTGCAAAGGATATGCTATACCCACCAATCAACCAACAACTTTTGGCTCAAGTTGCAGGAGGACCAGCAGCTGCCACCGCTGCAATTACAACAGCAGGCTCTGCTGTCGCCGCTGGATTATACTCAAGCTCTTCTCCTTTCAATGTAGCATATGATTATGTAGCTGCAAGCCCTCCATCATTCTTCCCAACTTTGGTATCCTTTTCCAAGCAAGAGGCTGCTACTGAAGATAGTTACGTCGTAAAGTTTCAAAAAGTCTATGCCACCATTCTATACCAACCAGTCTTGAAAGATGATGGTAAAGTCGAGCCTATTCCACCTGAGAATGAATGGCCCAACGACATCCACTCTTTTATTGGAAACAGATTACCTGACGAAACCTTTTTTTACTTGTCAAAGGGTCTTATTGGACCCGAATTGCTCAATGCCATTACTTCCAGCTATTTTTTCGAGCCAGCACCATTAGATGGAGGTAGAGTCACTGTTTATCGAAGATTTGTTTCTCAACAAAATGAAGAAATCACTAGAAAATCTTTTAGTTTTCTAACACAGACTATGCACAGATACTTTCAATACAAGCCAATTAATTTAGTATATTGGCATGATCTTAACCGTGACCATGAATTACAAAGATTAATCACTCCAGTCTTTTATCAAACAATGGGCTGGAAGGTTTCTGACGAATTGTTGGAAAGTGAATACGCTGCCAAAAAGCTTTCCAAGTATCAATCTCAATTTGCGCGTCTGTTGTGCTTGTTTACATCTACTAATGACTCTGAAGAAGATGTTCGTACTTTTATTTCTTCCTCTGTTTACAAAAAGAAACCGGGTGCTTCAACACCTCCAAATCCTTCAACAGCTTCCAGTCCAGCTCCAGCCCCGGCTTCACCTGCCAAACCAGCAGCTGCTGTACCGGTTTCTTCCAACCCCCCAGGCACAAGCTCTACAAGCCATGCTTTTCCTGCACCAGTTCTCAACACTGTTAACGAATTGGTTTCTAATGCCATTTGGAGAGTTTTTCAAGCTATTGGACTTTTCAACAATGAACACAACTTGACTCCATGGGGAAAGATTATAGCCCAAGTTATGGATGATTTGGAAACGGATCCTGAATACAAGCCTCACGCTAAGCAATTGTCAGAACCACTTTTGTTGTCATTGCTGCTTGCTCGTGACGGGTTCCTTAATAGTAACAAACTAGAGCCAGAATATTCAGGTGGTCCAGATCCATCTGCTTCTCCAGAAATCCAAAGTCATATCCTACTTTTGAGTAGAATTGCATCATATGTTGCTCTTCGTCACAACCCTGTTGGATTTGCAGGCCCATTGTCTAGAACAATTTTGGCTTTTCAATCGATCATTGCTCGCCAGTACGCTTCATATCGTGAAATAATTGAAGCTGCCATTGTTTCAATTTTGACAAATGGTGAAGCCGACCGTGTAAGCTTAAGATCTAGCAAGTCTCCAAAGGACAAGTCTGAACCTGCCAAGTTATCTGAAGATTTTGTATGGAAGGAAGTAGTTTCCTCTTTGCCATTTGTTCAACCTCCAAACTGTGGAACTGGTGTTGCCATGAAGACGTACCTTGATAAAATTGCCATCAATTCAAGCAAGGGAGCTGAAGTTGACAACCAAAAAATTGTGGATGATCTTAAAAACATGTTTAAGCAAGCCGTTGATGTTTCCGGAGATATTGGATTGGCCTTTAAGCTTTGGAAACTGATTTACAAAGCAATTGTCGAGGCTGAAGAAGCTGGATTGCTATCAGCATCAGCTAATCGTCAATTCCATTCAGCCAATTCTTGGGTCAAATCTTATATTATATAGATTTCCTAGTTTTTTTTTTCTTTTTTCTTTTTTTCTTTTTTCTTTTTTTTTTCAAGTAAAATAATAGAATTGTATATTGACTTTGAGAATTACAAGAAACAGTGTTGATTAGGTAATAATCAGCGAAATGTCATCATACACAAATTTGGATTACAAACCACTATAAATAGTGTGAATTTCCCCCTTCTCCGACTTTCCATCAATTTCTCTTTTTTTGAATATCTTTGCACAATCTCAATTCATTCAATTATTTATCCAATTGCCTTCCAATTAACTCAAACTAACCTTCAATACACTCACAATGTCTATTCCAACTTTTACTCTTAACGACGGAAACAAGATTCCAGCTGTAGGCTATGGAACTGGAACCAAGTGGTTCAAGCGTGATGGCAGCACCCCTGACGTCGATGAAAAAACTGTAGAAGCACTTGTCACTGCTATCAAGAACGGATACACTCATCTCGACACTGCCGAAGTTTACAATACTGAGCCTGAAGTTGGTGAAGCTATCAAGCGGGCCGGCGTTCCTCGATCCGAACTTTTTATCACAACCAAAGTTCTCCCCCACATTTCGGATCCTGAAAAAGCCCTCAACGACTCTTTGAAAAAACTTGGAATTGACTATGTCGACCTCTACTTGATCCACGCTCCATTCGTCACAAAGGAAAAACAAGGCATCACCTTGGAAGAAGCCTGGGCTAAGCTCGAATCTTTTGTCAAGGCTGGAAAAGTCAAGTCAATTGGTGTTTCCAATTTCCAAGTTGCTGACTTGGAACGTATCCTCAAGGTTGCCACTATCAAGCCAGCAGCCCACCAAATTGAATACAACGCATATCTCCAAAATCAAACTCCCAACATTGTCAAGTTTACTCAAGACAATGGCATCTTGGTCGAAGCCTACTCCCCATTGGGTCCTGTTTTGGTCAAGGATGACTCTGCCCCATTGACCCCAGTTTTGAAAAAGATTGGTGAAAAATATGGCAAGTCTCCTGCCCAAGTTGAATTGAGATGGACCTACCAAAACAATGTTCTTCCAGTCACTACTTCTGCCAACAGTGACCGTCAAAAAGAAGCATTGGACATTTTTGACTTTGAACTTACCAAGGAAGAAGTTGAAGAGATTAGCACTGTTGGATCCAAGTATACTTATCGTCAATACTGGAAGCCTGAATACTCCAAGTATGACAATTAGTTCTTTAGTAATAGCGAAATTAAATTTATATATCCATAGATAAAAATATATCTATTTATTTAACAAAAAGATACGCAACCAAATTGTGTACGGCTGTGATTGGTTGCCATGCCAACGTAAAACAAGGTGGGATAAAAATAAACAAACAAAACAAAACAATAAAATAAAAACCTTCAAAATAAAAAAAAAATCTTTACTGCTCTTTTGACATTTTAAATATTCAAATTTTCTCTTAATACCAACTACTTTCAAAACAGTTTGTTTATCTTTTGTCGATCGCAAGTTGTTGATATTTTATATATTTTGAACACGTTGAACACTGCTGGCACTGGTGTCTCACAATCCTTTAAACTCCCTATTAAAGTGTATGTTTTTGATCCTACATTCCTGGCTAAAAAGTAAAACTCCTTGTTACTGAACTTTGACTTCAAATGTTACAATCATAACTAACCGTTTAGAATTACAATAATTAAATCTCCGATCTTTTTTTTTTTTTTTTTTTTTTTTTTTTCGTTTTTTGTATATTTTTTACATTCCCTTTTTTTTTTCTTTTTTATTTTTTTTAGAATATCAACTTACGTTCACTGTACCATATCTACCCATTCTTCCAAATCATCCTTTCCAGTATGGCCGTTCAAAAAGCCACAACAAAAAAAATAAGAAGCTTCTGGTCAGACCTGGAAAAAAACCCAGAAAGCGTTACATCAAGCCCCAGTTCTTTCAATGGGTCTCCAATAACTAATAAAAGTCCTCGATTTGACGCTCCAAGCGTATCAATAAAAAAAAATGTCTTTGTTCAATCTGACCAGCTGAGAAATTCTCCAGATCCAAGTGGTACACCGCTTTCTTCTTTTCCCACATCGCCTGGCCCTCCCAATATACCCAAATTCTCAACAACCACTTCCCCCTCTTTTAAAGCTTATTCTCCTGTCATCAGCGAAAACGAAAATACTCATCAAAATTTTACAGACGAATACTCAGATACCCCAGATGAAGCAGCTGATCCAGACATGCTCTATAATAACCAATTCCCAAAGTCCCCATCTCCTGTTTTACGCTCAAACAGCTCCTACTATAATAACCAGCGATACTCAAATATTACTGGAAACCAATACAAGTATAATGAAAATCCGCAAGTCGAAATTTCTAAAAAGACATCTATAATGAGAAAGGGATCAAATGGCAGGTTGCTAGGTCCAAGGGCATTAAACTCTCTGGACGGTTCTCCAACAAGAAAGCCCAAAAAAATCGTCACATTCGTTCAGGCTGCACCTCAAGTCATACAATATGAAACACTGACTCCAGAAATGTCGTTCAGTTCTAACATGGCTTCCAGAATGCAAGATGGCCCCTCTGACGATGAAGGCGCTGACGAGTATTCAGAAGACAACGTATCTTTACTCCAAGAGGAAGATAGCATGGCAAACGTTCCAGTACTAGAACCTCCTCAAATGCTCAGCCCTAGCATGCTTCAAAACCAACCTTACGATAACAATAATATCGATACTTATTTTGCAAACGAAAACAGTCCAGTAAACAGTGAAGACAGATTCAGTAATGTTCCATTATTTTCTCCCGAAGTAAACCACAACAACTTTACTTCTTCAGCTTTAGAAAGAAGTTTGAGTGCATCCAGACGCCCTCTTCCTCAAACTCCATCAAGATCCAACAGCGTAATGTCACCAGACCCTGTGCGAACGTCACCACGACGGGCTCTTCCCAATCCACAAGATTATATGAGCCCATCACCTAATCTTGAATCGCAGGCTTCACAAGATGAAACAGATATAAACAGTGCGCAACCACCAAACTGGAAACCTTCGATTAAGGTTGAACCAGAAACAGACCATTCCAGCCCCACTTCCGATATTAGAATAAAAACCGAGCCTGTCGATTCTTCTATCCTACCAAGCAGGCAAAACGACAATGAGAGATTGTTGTCTGAAGCCTTATCTATAACTCCAACACCAAATGCACTTGTCCCTTCTTCTATCATATCGTCTCCAACTTCAGAGTACAGCGAGGAGACTGAAGGAAGCAACATCAACAATCTCGCAATGGCAATGGGCCAAATGTCTCTGCCTCCAGATCTTTCTAGAAAGGAATCCTTGCTGGATTCACAACGAAAGATTGCTACTGTTATTCATACTGCTAAACCAACAGATGAGATACCTGATACGGAAGAAGATACCCAACCAGCTGCTTCTCAAATAGAAATAAATCGTCGTGTTTCGCAAAGAAGAAGATCTTTAATAGAAACTTGGAAACGAAATTCGCTACAAGGGTTGTCAGAAAGAGAATCATATCATTTGGAAACTCATGTTGAAAGCGAGCAAAATGAACATCTTGCGATTCAAAGTGAGCAATACAACGAAACTGAACAGGAACATGACCGTAGTGAAACACCTACCGATCAAACTACCACTCCAGCTCAACCTGTAGTCCCAGATCACGCTCCAGCTCCAGCTCATGCTCCAGCGCCAGAACCAAGACATCCAAGAGTTCACATTGTAACAATCAAGGAAGAACCCTCAGACGACGTTTCTTCCTTGTCTACACTTACTCCTCAACACTCTCCTGGCAAGAGACAGTCATCAACTTTTCCAACCTATCCCAAGATCAAAGAAGAGCCTACAGATAATGCTCCATATCTTCCACCACCTACAATGCCTGCTGCATCTCCAACTAGGTCTACAAGGTCCATGTCTCCAACATACCGAACTAGCCTGCATGCTTCACCAGAACCTGTTCGATATCGCAGCTTAGACCCCGGATCCCCCAATCGTCCTACATCTGCCTCACCAAGAAACTCAATAGCTTCTGCTCCAAAGTCTTCATCTTTACTAAACAGTCTTTCAACTGAGACGGCTGATTTTGGTATTTCGATTCCTGGCGAATCTCTACCACAGCCATCTCTATTTCCTTCTAATGAAATTTCCCAAGATTCAAACAAAGAAGCCCCTGTTTCTGAAAACACAAACACTCGGTCATCCTTAAGACACTCAAAGGATCCATTCACTGATGTTCCAACATTGAATTCTATAGACACTAACAGCTCTAATACTCAAGAACCTGTCAAAATTAAGCAAGAACCAGTGAATGATTATACTAGCCTTTACGCGCAAAATAGTCTTTCTTCTCCAGACAAGGAGAATGCTGCCCCTAGAGCCTCACTGAATAATCAGGTTTCTGCAAATCAACGATTTTCTTCTCAACCATATGACGAGTTCGATCAATCTATTGAAAAAACCCCTGAGTTTCAATTGCACAACGCTACCCTTAATTCACAACCTGCTGATACTCATAACCCCCTTGATACCCAACCTCATTATAATGATACTCCCGAAACTGAGCCAGCTCATTTGCATTCAAATACTGAAACAGCAGCTATAGATCCTGTTGAAAACCGTAATATATCACCAGACTATTCTAATGTAAAAATCAAGCAAGAACCTGTCAGCTCTGAATTGTACCCTGTTTCAAATGCATATTCTGAGCCCAAAATCAAACGAGAAAGTGAGCAATTTGGTTTCAACTCAAGCTATACGCAAGAACCTCCACATTCTATTGAGCCCCCATCTCAGCTGCAAGAAGATCTATCAAATCCTTATTCGACTTCTCCAGCGCGTTCCAGAAATGCTAGCATAGCAGATCATCCATACAATGATCCAAGATCACGTTCCGTCAGTGACAGCAATGCGAGCCTTTTATTACACGATGCTGCAACATACCAAGAAGTGCAAGAACGCCATCGCAGAAGAAGAGGGTCTACACCGCGCACCAAAACCACTTCTCCATTACTTGATTTGGCACCATCTTTCCCTGAATCTCCATTTTTGGCCAACAATAACGCCACTTTTGTAAATGTAGAAACAAACGTTGATAACCAACATGAAAATGCCCCTGATACAACTGAACATGAAGAAATAAAAAGACAATCGAAAATACCTAATCTAGATTCTTTGCAACTCCCTGATTTTGATCTTGACTTTACTCTCAGAGATAACGAAGAACAAGAACAAGAACAAGAAGAGGAAGATGAAGAAGAAGAAGAACAGGAAGAAAATGAACCAGAAAAACAATTCAATACATCAATGGTTGCCAAAAGTAGAAATCTCAAAACTAGACCAAGTATTTCTCCACAAGACGTTTCTCGTTTCGCCGAGATTCACCGAAATGCTTCAATAGATCAAAACTTGAGAACAGACTATCCATATGAATCTCAAGAGTATGAAGACGCTGATGAAAACGAACAACGTTCATCACCAGAGGCCAACAAGAAAGATTTTAACTTTTCAGCAAGTGGTGGTTTAGTCACACCTTCCAACAATGTTTCATTACCATTGTTAACATTTGATATCAATGACATTATATCTGAATCCGATTCTATTTTTGGAGATTTGGATAAGGAATTTGACAAGATGTTACAAACCGATTCTGTAAGTTTTTTTTTTTTTTTTTTTTTTTTTTTTTTTTTTTTTTTTTCATTTTTATAAACCACTCAAACTAACTTTTTTTTTTTTACCATAGAATGCTGACGAAGATGACGAACAAGAAAAGAGACATGGATATTTTGTCAGAGAAAGCAAAGACATTATTGTTGCTTCACCACAAAAGCGTAAGAGCAGTGTATCGCGACGCAAGATTAGTGGGCCTGTCAGAAAGATCTCTTCCCCAATATCCTCACCTGTAAAACCGGACTTGGAACAATTTTTCCCAGAACACAACTCTAAAAATAAAAAGCGATTGTCTCTCAATCTTGAAAAAAGCAATGTTGACGATATGGACAAAGAAATTGATGAAGCTGATCAAGTTCCGCCTATTGGGAAACCAGAACCTGCTGTCGAACTAGATGAAAAGACTAAAGCAAAGAGAAAGGTTTCAGAATTGTTTGAATCTGATCGTGGCAGACTTTTTGTACGTGTTGTATGTATTAAAGATGTCAAGCTTCCAGATATTGACTCTCACAATGCCAAAGTCTGTATGGTACTTGACAATGGCTTACACTCTATCACTACTCCATACCAAACTCTTGGAAGCAAACTCACCAAAGTTGGCCAAGAGTTTGAACTGGTCGTTGGCAAAAACCTGGAGTTTATTTTGACTCTCAAATCAAAATGGCCTAAACCTGCTGCCATCGTTCCTCTTGCTGGCTCTGAATCAAGCTCTAAAAATTTGGCTCCTACTTCTTCATTACATACCACCAAGTCCATTACCTCAGTCTCAACTCAATCTTCTTCAAAGAGACATGGCTTTGCCAAGTTGTTTGGAAGATCAAAGGATAAACACGTCGCTCCTCCAGCACAGCCTGGAAGATACCACCATGCTAAGCAGAATTCTTCTGTGACACCTCAAAAAGCTCCAGAACCTAATCCAGATGCATGGACTAAATTGACAGCCCGCGACGGCTCGTTTGGCAGAGCTTATATCTCCTTTTCTCAATATGAAGAAGAGATATATGGAGCTAGCCGTAAATATTCTATTCCATGCTACAACGAATGGACTGTTGACCCTGAGAATGGACTTGGCACAAAGAAGTCTCCTTATCAGATCGCTACTCTAGAGTGTCAATTGATGTTTATCCCTCGTGGTTCCAAGAAGGAAAAAATGCCCGACTCTATCCAAGAAGCTGAGGCCCAAATTGAAAAAATGAGAAAGTATCTTGAACAAAAGGCTATCGAGGAAGAAGAAGAGCGCAAAAAGAAGGAAGCCCTTGAAAAAGAAAAGGAACTGGAAAAGGAAAAGAGAGCTGCTAGCACTATTGATAAAGACCCTAACGAACCAGACATTATCATCAAAGGCTGTCTTTCTCAATTGGGCGGTGACTGCAAGTACTGGAGAAGAAGGTACTTTAAACTCAATGGCGTCACACACACTCTTACTGCTTATAGCGAAACTTCTCGTAAACCCCGAGTTGCCATCAATCTTGGCAAGGCCCTTCGTGTTATTGAAGACCGAAGCACTTTAACAGAGCCAATTGTCACAATTGCCCCCGAAAATGAGTCTACCGCAACAAGCTCTACAACAACAACTTCTGGCAAAAAGAAAAGACGTAAATCTGCATTTGCTGAAAAGGAAGAAGGCTTCATGTTTGTTGACGAAGGTTTCCGTATCCGATTTGGTAACGGCGAAATCATCGACTTTTATGCTGATAATTGCAAGATGAAATCCGAATGGGTCACAAAGTTACGCCAAGTCATTGTTGATGCCAGAGCCAGTAAGTGGGAAAAGTCGAATCCTAATACTGAAGAATCATCTTCCACAGACCGTAAAGGAAAGGGTAAGACTAAAGTAACATTTGAAGAAGGAAAAGAAGAAGAAGAAGAAAAGGACAATAAAAAGAGTTCTGAATTTGTAATCAAGCCTTGGATGCAAAAGGTAATTGATTTTGAAGAAGAAAAGCCAACCAAACTAGTTGTTGCTTAATTGAATCTATTTTTTTTTTGTATTATATATTTTTTATCTTTATTTAATAATTTTTATTACTGCTTTTAGTTTTGATTTTAGGAAAAACTTTTCTGTTTTTTAGAATCGACAATGATCTAGTTAATTAAATCTATACACTTTGGAAAAATTTCAGGTTCACAGCAGTTTCCAATTCCTTTATTGGCCAAATATTGTTGACTTAAAAAAAAAAAAAAGCCAAATAGTTTTATCTTTCTAACTGCTTCAAAACCCATTTCAAATGTTGCGCTAAGTCATAGTTTTATGAATGAGCTAAAAATATCCCAGTTTGTATGTACAATTGTCAAACTTTTCCAGCAATTGAAAAGGATAGTGCCTCTGCAATAACATAAATTTTTTTTTTTAGTAGCTAAATAAGTTTTAACTCATTAGCATTGTTATTTTATAAATGAACAGTTTTGAATTCATGATTTATATCTATCCTAATTAATCCAGCAAAACGTATTCCAGACTTTTTTGAAAAAAATAACATCAATAAAGTATTATTCACCATCGTATAAAAAAGCTGCAAAAAATGATTCGACCCAGGATCGAACTGGGGACGTTCTGCGTGTTAAGCAGATGCCATAACCGACTAGACCATCGAACCATCCTTGAAATTGTAAGAAACCTGAATGTTTCCTTCCCATATTCCTAATGTCAAAACTGTCATGTCAATATCGATCATGATAAAAGTGTCATACCTATGACCTAGCCGTGTCTCAGAGTATATTAAATACCGTCACGTGTAGATCACTAACAATAGTATTCTTTGTGAATATAAATAGTTTTAGTTTTCTTTGTTTTATATTTCTTTTCTTCTTTCCTTTCTTTAACATTAAATTTACTTTTACTTGAACATTAAGTATTGCCAATTCTATAGTCAATAGTTACTCAATATATTTTATTATTTAAATTGGTTGTTCCGTCTCCAGTGAAGGATCTCCTTCACTAGATCCGTCCTGTCCCTTTACGTCCCAGCATACTCTCCTCATGTACCGTAAGTCGTCCTGTTCGTCCAAGACTCTCGATCTTCATATCGTCTGTTCTTAGCCTCCTTTCCTATTGCGCTTCCTCACCGAGGCTCTCGTCCATCCCAATCCAGTCTCTTACATTTTGGTAGCGATGCTAGGTTAGGCTGTTGTCCCTTTCCGCTAGGTTAGGCTGTTGTTCCTTTCCGCTAGGTTTGGCTTTTGTTCCTTTCCGCTACGTTCGGTTGTTCCTCCGTTCCTCTAGGCTTTGGCTATTGTCCCATTCCTCTCAGTTAAACTGTTGTCCCTCCTTTCTAGGTTGACCCGTTTACTCGCCTACTTTGTTAAGCATTGCTTGTTAGAGCTATCATTCTTTTCACGACGTTACAGTTGGTCACGACTTAAAAAATCATTTTTTTGACTACGTTTTTATTCCTGTTAGCGAATATTTGGATCTGTATCTCGGTAGCACGTTCCTACGATCCAAGCTGGTTATTTTTCATCGACGTAATAAATTGTTGAGTCCCCTTTTCTACACACGTCTATCCCTTAGTTTTTTCGACTCCAATTTCCATTTTTTTTTAGAAATCACAATTTCACTTTTCCTTCAGTATAAAGCAACACGTTTCCCTTTTTTCTTGTTTGTTTTTTGATAAAAACACTAGCAACTGGTCTTGTACTTCTTTGCCACTACTCCTTCATTCCAGTGAGCGAAAGAATTGAACAATTTCATTTACCATGTCTCACATTGTTGAACCTATTAATAGTTGTTAGCCAAAATTCACCTTAGACCCACATTATTGTGAAGAAACGTATCCATTCGAGTGTACGAATGTTGATATTTCCTGTTTTCCCGTTGCTTTGGATGTTATTGTTGATGTTCTATTAGGACAAAATTTTAGTATATTCAGTGTTCTTGTCAGTTCTCGTTATGCCGGCCCCCAACGATTATCTTGACCGTTCCTGAATCAAGTGCGGAAGATGATGAGACGTTAATAAATCTCTTCCTGCAGACGTTGCCTTTCACTTCCTTAAATTGGGATAGTTGACTAGTTGGATCTCTGATCAAGATCCATTGAGACAATTGAGTTGTCAGAGCTCAGGTGTGATTGCAACGGAACCCCGATTTACCCGTGTAGATGCCAAGTGGTTTACTAGTCAGAACACTTGCGGTTGTACCCCATGTGCGACATATCGAATAGAGTGTATTCGATTACCCTTTTATTTATTTTATCTTCTTAGTTTTTTTGATGTACTATGAGTTTCCATGTCCATTATCCAATGTCTGTTACATTGTTGATACCCTTTGTTCCACCCATACCCAATTTCCTTATCTATCATTGTTGATATTCCGACTGTCACATCCAATTCTTTTATTTATCATTGTTGATATTCCGACCGTCATATCCAATCCATTTTATCTATCATTTTCTTTGATATTATCGTCCCTGTTTCCTGTTAAACCAAATCCAATACATACCTGAAGTTGTTAATGAATCTTCGATCCTTGTTTATCTACTTTTTTCTGTTTATGATTGTTTCGACCTTCCATTGTTAAAAACCATTTGTTGGTACTGCGTTCTCTTGATTGATTTATGCAAGTTTGATTATAAGCTGATACTTGAGATTTGTCTTCCAAAAATTGTTTGTTTTTTCCCCATTTCGGTTCAAATTTCCGACAAAACCAATTTTATCTCGTATCTAGATGCTTTCAATATTTACCAATTACCTTGTTACTACTACATTATTGTTCCTCAATCTACGCTTGTTTGCTTCATTGCTCACCGCTGTTGAAACTGTTTACATCATATCGCCTTTCATCCTTCATGGTTCCCAGTTATTTATGTCAAGATTCATCCTTGTTACGGTTAAAGATGTAATTGAATCTTCTACTATTCTCCTTTTTTCTCTTGGATTTTCACGATAATTTTGGATACTTCTGTTACTGTTCAATCAGTCATGTTGGTTTTTTACCACTCTTTTGAATTGTTTTACGAAATTTTGGATTTATATTTCTGTTTTAGTCAGTTATTTTTGGTTCCACCATTCCTTTTGGACCTTTTTATGATAATTTGTGCTTATCATATCTTTATTCAGTTCCTTCTGTTAATAATATTGAGAAAAGTGTTTCTTAATATTGGACATTCTTGTTTTACCTGGTGTGACCAGCACCGCTCTGTTGTCATCATATTTAGCACCCTGTTGCTTATTGGCTTACCCTACGAGTTATGAATTTTTTAATTTCTTGCTTCCTATTTTTTTAAACGCAATCAGTCTGGTTTTCTGTTGTTTTTCCCTTTTCCATCCGTGCTTGTCAGTTTGATTAAAGCTTGTGCGCTTTTCAATTACCCAATCTGTTATTTCCCATCAATTTTTTTTCTGGTTCATTCATTCGTTAAGATTAATCCCTGGTTTTGATTTTTATCCCCATCGTTTCGCATTCATTTTGGTTTCGTTAAAGTCGAGCTCGCTTCTCCTTTTAGTCCCATTTCAGTTTGAATTTTTTTTTGAATACGCTACTTTCCTTTGCTTTCATGTTGATTGCAACTCTACCATTTTTCGAATGACAATTTTAATTTTTTTTCCAGAAGGGGGAAGGATTGAAATGTTTTTGCACTGGATAACAACGTTATTTGTTTGTTGAAAATTCAAATGGTCATTCTCTTTTGAAGTATCACTGTTCTCCTGGAATTTCCTGTCACTTGCTGGTTCCCATTTCGTTGCTCTGTTAGTTTCGATTTTGTGCTCATTTCTGGTTGTTAAATTTGTTTAACATTTTGAAGTATAAAATCTTTAGATTTTAGCTAATGGCTGTAATTCTTTTGTCAATCTTTCAGCCGTTCCATTTTACAAATCCAGTTACCCGGAAAACTTGTTTAAGTTTGAACCACGCAGCCATTGATTTCTATTTTCATTTTATTTCCACTTTCCAATTCCACCTTTTACTTCACCCTTTCGTTTTGTTTGTTTAAACTCCCTGACCTTTTCACACCACTGATCTGTTATTATCTTTTTATTAAGATGCGTTTGTCACGATGTCTTGATATCTCTTGTCTTCCTGTTACGTTCAACAACTCCCACTGCAAGTTAAGAGTTTGAATATTTGTTCGACAATATTTCCGTCAGTTATTATTGACCTTCCCAGTCCAACTCGTATCGACATCACATTACCTGTTCATTATTTGTTCTACATTCTCTGGCGTCCATTCAATTAGTTTTTTATCTGCACTCCCTGTCCGAGCCATGAGATCAAGCAAGAGCAAACTTTAGTTTAGTTTGCATTCTACTATTCAGTGCAATAGTCTGCAACTCGTCATCGTTTAAGTTGTTAACGATTCCATTCCTGTTTCCCGTCTAAGCCTACAACATTCCACATCGGCATCCTTTTCCCGCTACCCTCGCCGTTGTTAGAAGAAGATACATTGAAGTCGATTAGAGAATCCTTCAATGCCGTTTCCGTTTTGATAATACGATTTTTAGTTTTTTTGAGTAACACCTTTTGTTTAAATCATCGTTTGAGTGTTTCAAAGATGTTAGCTGCTGCTATGGATTATTAGTACTCGTTGAAAGTATTAAGTGCGCGGTAGAGACTGCGATCCAACGTGTTTACGTTCATCTACTCACGATTCAGTTATTATCATTATTTTGGTTCCCTTTTTATTGTAACCATATCCCTCTGGTCCTATTAGTTTTAAAGATTAAACTAATTGTTGCTTGCGCTCTGTTACGTTTGAGCACTCGAGCATTTTGCTTGCTTCCTGAAATTGATGTTTATCAATTGAAGATTATTATTTTGTTTATCTTCATTCCTGTTTTGGTATTCCTGTTTACCATATACCTGTTGCCTTCGGTTGAGCCTGTCTCCTGATAGCCCGTACCTGTTTGTACATTCTTGAAAGAAAGATTATTTTTTAATTCCCATTTTGGTTATAACTTTGAGCAAGTTATCTGTTTCCGACAATCTTATCTGCTTGTTATCATTGTTCCTTTTTTAGTAAAGATAACAAATATTGGTATTGAGACTTTTCTGTTCTATGTTCCTTTAACATTTGGCCTCCATCTTCTGTTATCTAAAGACATTATTGATGATTATCTTTGTCATTACCTTTTCGACCTACCTTGAACCCAAACACTCCAAATCACTCCTGTTACCACTGACATGATATTTTAATCATTTGAGTTTTGTTGTTGAGTATTATTCTGGTCCTCTTGTCTATTTATTTTTGGCCTTTCCTGATAATGTTATTTAATCTAGTTTTGATTATTCCCCAACAGACTTTACCATTCCCATTTATGCTGCATTGTTTGCAATAGCATCTGTCGTTGAATACCATACCGTTTTCAGTACTGTTTCTGATTACTTGGGTTGAATTATTTTAGTTTTGATGTGATAATGTTTTTTTTTTCAATCAAATTACTATTTCCACCAAAGTTGAAAACTTGTTGTTTTCCTTTTCTATTGTTGACATTTCCATTGTTCCCGGAAATCTTTAAGGCTTATCTATCTGTGTTCAATTCCATTTATTAGTATTTCTACTGTCTTAGAAATCTGCAACGCTTCTCTTTCCTGTTATACTTCCGTTTGTCTTGAGACCCTATCCACGAAGTTGAGTTGTTTCTATCATAATTGTCGTTTACAATTAAAGCCTGTCCACCACCGAATACATTTGATGTTTATCAAGATGTGATTCCAACTACTTTTGATGCTGATCAAAATTGTTAGTTCAATTTGTCTTTTTGTACTTAAGACTCCATACTTCCGTTCCCATTACCCACTACTAGTGCCTGGTTAGATGTTTACGTTGAATGACTTCCATGTTAGTAATTAACAAAAAGATTTTGTTTCCAATTCACCATACCTTTTGATTTAAGTTCAAATACCCATACAAGATCTTTTCAGTCTGCTCAAGTTTCCTTTTCTGTTCCGACCAAGTGCCTATTCTTAATTCGTTGAATCGAGACGATTCAATTTAAGAAGGGGGAAGATGTAAGAAACCTGAATGTTTCCTTCCCATATTCCTAATGTCAAAACTGTCATGTCAATATCGATCATGATAAAAGTGTCATACCTATGACCTAGCCGTGTCTCAGAGTATATTAAATACCGTCACGTGTAGATCACTAACAATAGTATTCTTTGTGAATATAAATAGTTTTAGTTTTCTTTGTTTTATATTTCTTTTCTTCTTTCCTTTCTTTAACATTAAATTTACTTTTACTTGAACATTAAGTATTGCCAATTCTATAGTCAATAGTTACTCAATATATTTTATTATTTAAATTGGTTGTTCCGTCTCCAGTGAAGGATCTCCTTCACTAGATCCGTCCTGTCCCTTTACGTCCCAGCATACTCTCCTCATGTACCGTAAGTCGTCCTGTTCGTCCAAGACTCTCGATCTTCATATCGTCTGTTCTTAGCCTCCTTTCCTATTGCGCTTCCTCACCGAGGCTCTCGTCCATCCCAATCCAGTCTCTTACAGAAATTGTAAGGGATGGTCTCCACGACAATCTCCTTATTTAAATTGTAATTTGTTCTTGTTCATAATGACATTAAAGTTGAGGAAGGTGAGGAAGCGCAGATAAATGTTGCTATTATTTGAGGAAGCGTCTAGGATCATATATCATACTGACACATACGATAGGAGGATCG
The DNA here is from genome assembly GCA_029678045.1 of Magnusiomyces sp. LA-1. Classification (NCBI taxonomy): domain Eukaryota; kingdom Fungi; phylum Ascomycota; class Dipodascomycetes; order Dipodascales; family Dipodascaceae; genus Magnusiomyces; species Magnusiomyces sp. LA-1. The sequence goes on along the minus strand of CP115650.1, from coordinate 2,602,184 downwards.
TACGGCCAACAAGGGCACAAGGGATTCTGGAGACAGACGGAAGGAATATCTTCAATAAACTAAAATATATTATACTATAAAACTAAGGGATAATTCGCTTGACTAAAATAAAAGAAAGAAAAGAAGAATATAAAAAATAAAGGAAAACTAAAACTATTTATAATTTTTGATAACAGGGATTATTAGCTAATTTCATATGATCATTGATATCTTGTAATCATTAGATAATTTGAATGACTCATTGGGGCTTCGTATTTCAATGTAGCAATTGTAACGATTTGGTTTGCTGAATATTACTTTGTCGTATTATTTGGTGTCGTAACATTCTTCAGAAAATGCATAAGTTTGCTTGTGGTTAAACATAATTAAATTACTTGCATGTACTGTTGTAACACTTATTTGGCGATAGGACAGGGTATACAATATGGCGTATAATTCAACAAAAGGTATTCCAATGATCATAATTAACTCATTAAATATGTAAGCATCTTTTATAATAAATGCACGAACATAAGATATTCTCAGATATCATACATTAGGGGTCGCATCTCTTACAGAAATTTGTAAGAGACTGGATTGGGATGGACGAGAGCCTCGGTGAGGAAGCGCAATAGGAAAGGAGGCTAAGAACAGACGATATGAAGATCGAGAGTCTTGGACGAACAGGACGACTAACGGTACATGAGGAGAGTATGCTGGGACGTAAAGGGACTGGACGGATCTAGTGAAGGAGATCCTTCACTGGAGACGGAACAACCAATTTAAATAATAAAATATATTGAGTAACTATTGACTATAGAATTGGCAATACTTAATGTTCAAGTAAAAGTAAATTTAATGTTAAAGAAAGGAAAGAAGAAAGAAATATAAAATAAAGAAAACTAAAACTATTTATATTCACAGAGAATACTATTATTAGAACGTTTCAGATCTTGGATCACTATGCTTAGTGATATACGCGTGAAGGTATTTAATATACTCTGAGACACGGCTAGGTCATAGTTATGACACTTTTATCATGATCGATATTGACATGACAGTTTTGACATTAGGAATATGGGAAGGAACATTCAGGTTTCTTACAAAATTGTAAATGACCAACTTAAAAATAACGAGAACTTCTGTTATGGAGAAGTGAAGGAGCGGAATAGGAACAGAAGCAGAAGTTAAGAATAGACAATATCAGGATTAAGAGTCTTTGATGAATAGAAAAATTAACTGGAAATAAAGAAGGCTTGCTTGAAAGTAAAGGGATAAGGACTGATCTAGTGAAGGGGATCCTTCACTGGAGACGGAACAACCAATTTATATAATAAATAAATATTGAGTAACTATTGACTATGATATTGGCAATACTTAATGCTAAAGAAAAAAGAAGAAGAAAATAATTATAAAGTGAAGAAAAGAAGAAAAGAATTATTAAGTATAGAAAACTAAAACTATCTATACTCACTGAGAATACTCATTCATTTCAATTCATCATTTTCAATATAACAAAACGACAATTCGATGGAATAAACAGAGAAGAGGAAGCCCCACAAAGCTTATTGGAAGATTGCTTTTGAATCAAAGTAGCAGGGCCTGCAAAATTACCACTAAGAGTAATAGAGCTTTGGAAGAATAAAAACAAGTTCTAAAAACTGATACAAAAAAGAAAGGCTGGAATATAGAAAAATAGATAAAAAAATAAAGTGGATAATACTTACAAGGTCACAATGCTTAGTAGAAAAGTATTTGACAAAAATAGAGACAAATCTGTAGTATATAAGCAATATGAAATACAGGTAAACTCCATACCATGGAAGAGTATATGAAATTAATTTTTTTCCTTTTTTTTCACTTTAATATATGAGTATGCTCATTATTGCATGAATAGAAGCGCCCTTTTTATAACAGCATGACATAAAGCCTTCAAGCATTAGATTTTTATAGTTTTTACTTTTATTTAATTTTCAATACATTTATATGTTTGCTTTTCTATGTTTATTTGCTCATTTCATGTTTCAGAAAACTAGAGTTCAAAGGTTTCTATACCATGATTGACAAGATTCCATACGACTTATACTACATAGCAGCTACCCACCTAAGCTCTTATGACTTGAAGTCACTTACACAGGTTTCTTCGTTTCTCAGAAACATCTTTGCACCAAGCTCATGGAACCTCATCTACATTTTGCCTGCAGGAAAAAATGGCTCCCAGAAAAAGCTCGTTGAATATATAGACTATCGATTTGTGGATGAGACATGTCTTGTAAATGTCACTGAGTACGGATGGTTCAAAAGGCAATACGTCCACCAGATCATTTTTGACCATCGGTGTGCGCTATTGAGATCAGATATAATCGAACGTATAGATCTTGACCAGTTCGCAAACTTGCAACAGGTTAAAGCTGAAGTTCTACCAATATATTGGGTTAAGGATGGAAATAACTTGCTCAAACTTGAAGGAGAACTAAGATATACAACGCTAGACAATGATGTGCTATATCCTGATGGGGACTCAAGAACCCCACCGAGACAGGTTAAGTTACGTAACGTCGTTAGTATGCAGTATCCGTTTACTAACAAGATAACTTCCGGCTCATTTCACGCAAAGTACACAATACATCTAATGGTGTCAAGTATATATCACTGGCACAACGTTTGTAATCATACATTGATCACTAAACTGAATTTAACTTGGTTTCTTCTACGGAATAATATGGATATTTTGATCTTTGGACTTCGGCGTTGTGTAAACGTCGAATGGCTGGCTATCAAACTAGAAAAAAAATACGACAGAACTTTGGAGTCAAATTTTAGGCAAAAGTACTTAGGTCTAATGTCAGTTTGCAAGTCATTGAAGAAGCTTCGATATCTTCAAACATTAAATGTATACAATGAAGATGATCCAATGTCAGTACTTGATTGCATACTTAGTGATCTGGATGAGTCGGTGTATTACGAATATCAGATTGATGTATATTCAGGTCTTTGCGAGCCTCTCATTAACAATATGGAAACCATGACATTCCCATGCGTCAAAGCTTTAGAGTTCATATGGAATTGTTATTTGGTTCACTTAGCAAGGGCCGATTCCCAATTCAAAGCACTCTTTCCCAACCTCCAACATCTTTCATTGGCATTCATTAGACTGGGAGATTATCTGAATGACATGGTGGGATCATTTGCAGAAGGGCTCCAAACACTCAAGGTGTCAGTACATGGGCCTCCTGATATGATGTGGTTTGTCAGAACCTTACCGCGGCTCAAAAGGCTCAGAGTGCTTCACGTAAAAAACTGGAAATCAAGAAATATCCCCGGATCAGTTGTAGGGGCGATATTGGACAAGCCTACATACTTCAATCGTATATATCGTCAGCATGGTGCCAAGTACGACAACCTGTTAAAACACATTGTCAACGGTAGTGCTGGCGCATCTTTGGAAAACATCAGAACGTGGAGCCGTGAGCGTGTCGAAATTATGGTACTTTCTGCCTTAGCAAATTTTCCAAATGTGATAGATGGAGAGATCGATTATATGGTGAATCTGATACTTAATCCAGAGGCAATAGTAACTGAGTTTGGATCTTTGGACTGCTTTGACCCTAATTATCTAACCTTTGATGAAAGCAGTAATCCCAAGTTTCAATATATCATGAGCTATTACTATGCAGCATGGGAGTCGATCTTCATGAAATGTCAGCAACTGAAACACCTAGAAAAACTAACAATAGCTGGAACATGGCAACCATTTGTGTCGCCGAATCTCGAGAAGCTTATTTGCAAGCATGATACTTTGAAAAGGGTGATGATTTGTTTGTCGTGTGGGATTGAGCCTGTGAACTTTCAGCAAGTGAAGTATTCGCGGCTAATTACTCGGCGTGTGATACCAGTCACAGGCTACTTTTTACAATGTGCAGAAAAAAAAATCAAAGGATTTTGCCATACATACTGGGTAGATGTTGAAGGGTTCCGAAAGCAGTTTGCGCACGAGATATACAAGAAGGGAGACTATGAAGATGTTGAGTATACAGCATTAGGGACTTCGGAACATCTAACTATGGTAGAGAAAGATTATATCACTGTAACTGCAACTGAAAATGATCGTATACATGATATTGAAGAAGGATCGTATCGATTTGGTCAGGAAGCAAATACATGGGACTTTGGAATACAATTATATTGTTTACTTTAAATAAATTGTTTTATTTAAATAAATGTGCCTGAACTCAAATAGTTTGTCGTTTTAAGAGGTTCGAACAAGCAAAGATGAAACTTTGGGGGTGATAGAGTGTTGGTGTAACAATTGACATACAAGGAAAGAAGCAATGCAATATCTGACAATGTTGTGATATGGCTGAAAATTGGCGAGCCGCAAGACATTTACAAAACAACAATTTGTTGATTGTCTCTTCACCACAAATAAGTTAAACTCTGATTACTTATCAAATTTTCTCTCTTTTAACTTTTCAATTTAAAACTGTCTTTTATTCTACTCATTTTTTTTCTTTAATTCATACTCAAAATGACTGAGCACTTATTTTCATAATTCATCCCAGATATAGACATTTCCTTAAATGGATTATTCAGCAATATGATTGTTGAAATATATAGATAAAAAAAACAACAAATTCACAAACTAGGATTTGATAATAAAGGACCAAGTCTTAACATGATCAACTTTGATGGCTTCAGGAACAAAATAAAATTTTCTTGATTTCAAATAGTCAACATTTTTTAAACCACGTATTAATGGATGACTGTGTTTAGTTCTAAATTAAAATCTTATATTGCTTTATAAATAGCATTATGTCTTAAATATGCCAGCTGATTTAAGCATCAATTTTTTGATGTTGATATTATCTATTATGAGATCTCATCTGTTATGTATATACTCTTTCTCAAACAAAGTACACTGTAGTTTTTATAGATATTTTGGTACGGCTACATATACATGTCTATATATCTTGAAAATTTTCACTCCATCAAAATTACATAATCAACTATTTAGCAAGTCATCGAGCTGCTAAATTATTTAGCAACTGATTTTTTTTTCTTCTCCAAATGCTTTCAAATCTATCTAGAATTATTGGAATTCTTCGTAAATTACGATATATCACTTAAATAAACTTTTTGAGCTTTTATCTTTTGAGTTACAAGCAATTTTCTAAATTACACTCTCTGCAAATCCCCATAGTACCTTTTTTTTCTTCGATTATCAATAAATACTCAAAAATGGCACTTTTTCTTGCCAAACTCAAGCTTTAACCTATTGTTTTCTCCTATTCTGTCACTATACAAAGTTTCAGCTTGATCCAAAGAAAAAATGAAAATTGTCAAAATTTGCAAAAACACAAAGGGGTTAGTTAACCTTTACTTTTTGTCGATTTTCATCAAAAAAATAGATTTGTCTGAATTTTGCTCACAAACAAATCCAATCCACGGCGGTCATTCCTATCCAACTTTTATTGTTGTATTGTCAATATAATATTTTGTTTCGATGGGTTACAAAAATGACTCACTATGGGGTTTTGCAGGGAGCCATTTTTTTTCAAACGTTGAAAAAATTAGAATATCTTGCACCAAACTTCGATTTTTTCAGCTCATTCGAAACCTTATAACCTAGCGCAACTTTTGGCATAGGTTTGGAAGCGATTGGAAGCAACAAAATTATAAAAAACCGTTAGATTTAGCTGCTAATTTACGTAATCACACATTTAGCACGATATTTAGCTGCTAAATGTTGCATGAACATCAGGTCCCAAATAGGGAATTTTCAATTTGCATTAATCTTGAAATCCAAATAGGTTGTGAAGTTCATGCTGACTCTAGCATTAATTTCGGATCCCAAATAGGTAATTATTTCAATTAGCATGAACCTAGAAGTCCAAACAGGTTTTGATATTAATGCTAAATCTAGCATTAACATCAAGTCCCAAATAGGAAATTTTCTAATTTGCATGAACATCAAGACCTATTTAGATTTTCAGATTCATGCTACGATCAGCATTAATATCAAAACCCAAATAGGAAATTTTCAATCCGCATGAACCTGGAAACCCAAATAAAGTTACAAGTTCATGCTAAATTTAGCATTAAAATCAAATCCCGAATAGGAAATTTTCAATTTGCATTAATCTTGAAACTCAAATAGGTCTTGATGTTCATGCTATATGTAGCATGAATCTCAGAACCTAAATAGGAAATTTTTTCAAATAGCATAAACCTGGGAACCCAAACAAAATGAAAAATTCATGCTAAAATCAGCATGAACTCCAAGTCTCAATTAGGAATTTTTTTTGATTTTTGCATGAACATCAAGACCCAATCGGATTTCCAGGTTCATGCTACATCCAGCATTAACATCAGATCCCAAATAGGAAAATTTCAATATAGCATTAATTTTAGACACCAATTGGAACTTGATATTCATGCAAAATATAGCATTAATATCACGACCCAATTAGGAAATTTTCAATTAGCATGAATCTAGAGATCCAAATAGGTTTTGATGTTCATGCTAACTTTAGCATTAATCTTGAAACCCAAATAGGAAATTTTCATTTTGCATGAACATCAAATCCTATTTTGATCTTAAGGTTCATGCTACACTCAGCATTAATATCAGATCCCAATTAGGAAATTTTTTCAATCAACATGAACATTGTAGCCCAAATAGGAAATCTAAAATAGGACACAGCATTTATGCTACGCTCAGCATGATTCTTGGAGCTTAAAAAGGAAATTTTTCAATCTGCATAAACAAACAAAAAAGATAAACAATTTTTTTGATGAAAGTGAAGCATTTCAGATCATGTGACATACAACTTCAACAATAAACTAAAAAAACAATATAAAAGAAGTTCAAAGTGACGTTTTTGAAGCCAAATTGTTCCATAGTAAAACTATTTTTTTTGGTAGAAAAAATCAAAGAGTGTTATTTTTCATCTTTTCAGGAATCCAAGCCTTATATTCTATAAATTTTCAACTTTTTTTATTGTTTCAGAACATGCCCATAAAGCCAAGTGTTTTTGAATTGTTTACAAAATGAAAGCATTGTAAAGGAAAGGCTTGTGCTAAATATTGTTTTTGCAAGTAGTAATCATATAAAAATCAATTTTACTGTCTTAGCAAGCTCAGCCTATCGCCATATTATTTGACTTACGTCTTGTAAGTTGTCATGATAATTGCTACTCTATCAACACTGCCTTGCAAGAGTAAAGGTCATAAGAAAACAGGTATAGATCACGATTCTATTAGATACTAAAAATTTCTTTCAAAAGAAAGATATAGCGATATACAATATTTATAAGCATGTGATCGATTCATGTAAGCAAGCAGTATAAATAGTATTACCATGTGAGGAAATGCCGTTAAATCCCGAAAAAATAAAACAACGGATACTTGCTTCCTCCATACAAATTTTATGAGAATAGGTAAACCGATAAATTAATGAACCAATAAATAGATAGACCGATTAATGAATAGACCGATAAATGAATATCCGGGGTAATTCTTGAAAAAGATCGTAACAGTGGCTATGATATCATCATGCCTAATTACCTGATAGACATAAATGCGTTCATGGCTCACACGACATCAACTACCTAACGTTTGATTAAATTTGATAACTCAAAAAAGAACTATAAAAATAATTTGTATAAAAGGGTAGACAAATTTTGAAGTTTTGAAGAAAAAAAAATATTTACTTAATAACTAACTCAATTTCAACTTAATTCAAACTCAATTCCAACCAACAATACTCAGTATATCTACTATTCAATCCTTTATTTTTATTTTTTATTTTTTCACACTTGAAAATAAACTTTTATTAAAAAATGGGCTTCATTAATGTTTTTGGAAGAGACAGAAAAAAATCTGATCCTAATGAAAACTCCAACAAAAAAAAGTTCTTTATGCGTAAGAGAAGAACAGTAGGGTTTAGAGGAGGAGCATCTTCCAACTTGTCCAACTCTTCTCAACAAAACAATAACCAAATGAATATTGTGAACCAAGTCATTTATTCTTCATCTCAATCTAATACAGATTATTGCAACAATGAAACGACAGCAAATACAGAGAACTGTTGCTCAAATAAACACGAACCAAAAACTGACGTTAATTCTTCTTCAACTAATTGCGGTTCCAATTCCAACTATACAGCTACTGCCAGCCCCATCGTGGAAACTTACGTCTATACACCACCTCACAGTCATTCAACCAGCCATTCAATAAGTTACTCTAGTAACGTCTATTCTTCTGGCTCAGACTACAGTAGTGGATATTCAGGCAGTAGCAGTAGCGATTATTCAGGAGGTAGCAGTAGCAGCGGCGGCGATTCGGGTGGTAGTAGCAGCTGTGGCGGCTTTTGATCATCAGCTCACAATATGAATGATATTGATGGCTACATAAATTAGTATAAGTTACAATATTCTTTTAAAATGAAATGGTAAAATGCCTTTTTAGATCTAAATTGTTAGAGATAGTATAAATATTTTAATAAGACAAATGCGTATTGCATATTAATTGGATATAAACCGATTAAAAATTAAACAAAAACAAAATAAATAGTAAGAATTAAAAAGACTCGGGTAAAACAGAGTCAACCAAATTTCTCCAAAATCCTTTGTCGTATATGTTTACAATATCTCGTGAATTCAGCAGTGGCCTAAGCACAAGCTTTTCCCTTCTTATTCTAGCAATCTGGTATGGAGAAAGTGTTCTATTAAATGATCCATCACTTTGTCTTTGCAAAATTATTGTTGGCTCCATGTAATGAGATGATTCATCGTCTCTGATTATTCTCAAAAGTATTTCTCTTAATGAGCAGTTGCGAGTTTTCTCTGGGAAATTTTGGTTTATCAGCTGCGCTTCTTCACAGTTATCTGAAAAAGGTATAGATGATCCAGATCTTCTGTGTGAGACTGTCGACGAAGAGTTGCTTGTATATGCTTGCTCTGAAAGCAATTCTCCATGTGACGATTCTTTATTTGTATCTGCTGATTCTTCAGTTGACATCAATTCATTTATTGTTTCGCTTCTTTGTGTTTCAGAAGGCCCAGCTAAAGTATTTCTTGACTGAAAGAAACCTGAACTATCCGAATTTGCTTCTACAGGTTGTGTCCTTGTATTTTCTATGTCGTAATTGCCTTCTTCTATTGAACTAGCCACTTGTTGCGGTGCGTAGTAATACAAAGATCTTTCTGCTATTGCATACTCCACTTCTTCCCATTTCATAGTCTCATTGGTTGTCATTCCCAGGTAAATATATCGTATATGCTCAATAAGAAAGGCAACGACAAGGAATACTATTGAACTGCAAAGCAAAAATAAACAAGATGTAGCCTTATTTTCTTCAATTGTCATAACTCGGTACCAGCGCCTGAAAAATGATAACTTCCTTGCTTCAACAATGTTTTCCTGCATATATTCCATCTGATTTCCAATGGCAGCAACAGCTTCCGAAACAATATTTCGTTTATCTTTATGCTCTTTTTTTATTTTTAAATTAAATTGCGATCCGGTAATAACTTCAGAATCATCTCTTCTAAAGCCGGAGCTAACTGTTGTAGCAATCTTAGTAACTAGAGAGGTTGATTGGTAACTAGCTTTAACTGTGGAATCTGTTGAATGTAAAGTTGTTGTAGGGCTATCTGATGCTTCCATATAACCTTCTGGAGAAATGTTAGAGTGAGGTACGACTACGGTTTGGATTTCAGGAACCATTTTAAACGAGGTACCTAGTGAAGAAGATGCAATATGCTCATTATTAATATTATTATAATTTTTCATCTCTGTTTTTAACAGACCATATGTTAGCATAGACCCATATCCAAGAAGTAAAAGATTCGACACAAGAAATAGCAGGAACCATCGGTAATTATATAGACCAATACAATTGTTAATCCAAACACAATGGTGATCGAATTTTGCAACACATCTGTTACATGTAGAACAATGCTTTGATCTAGCAGGCTTAGGGATGTGACAAGTTCGACATTCTTGGGCAGATCCCTGAGGTGGTATAAAGGGGTTAGTTCCAGGGGTTTGGGTGCCACAGATTCTTCTACTACCAGATAATGCACCACTTCTTTGCTGATGGTTCGATTGCCTATTGTTTCCCCGCCTCTGTAAATTAATGTCGTTATCAATTATTGAAGAATCATCGTCGAGTAAATGTGCAGTAGAATTATGCCCTGATATGCTGCGAGAGGCTGAAGAAACTGAAGTCTGTCCCTTGCTTTGTGGCAGCTCTTTTCCATTTCCTAGAAATATTATATCGTCAAATAAAAATGTATAAAGTGCTGAGTCGACATTCTCTTTTGTTATTACTCCCGGACTGACAAATATGGCCAAAAAAGTAGCGATATAGCATAAGACAACCGTAAAAGGAATCAGTATGTACTTTCCTAAGGGTGTGATGGAATCCGAGATCCGAGGATAAGTGCTGGTAAAGAAGATGTATATGCAAAAAGTGACGAGCAAAACATAGCCGATAGGAACTGCCCAAAGAAGTGATTTTTGAGACTTGGCCCACGTAGCTGATAGTAGATATGCTATAAATCCTTTCAGCACATGTTGATCAAAGTAATAAAATATACGTGGAATAAACAAAACACCACGTTGTAAAGTATGAATAGGAGTATTTCTATAAACAACCACAATTGTTAGTGTATCGTATTGAAATTGTAAAAAAAAAAAGATTTAACAAACCTGCATTGGGGTAAGCTTCCGAAAAGTAAAACAAATAATAGGAAAGAAAACGTTCCGATAAGAACTAATGCTTCTTTCAAAGATATCATATCAACGGGAATGCGGTCATGTAACTTATACTGCTAGAAGCAATTTAATCTCTTTGAGTAGTCTCAACAAGTACTGCTAAAATGAGATCAAGACATAAACGAAATGAAAAAAAACAAATATTTATGACAGTCATGTTACAACACACATGACATTATAATGTAATGTAATTGGAATTGTAACTATGATTATTTCATTTCATTTACAGATTATCATAAATATTTTTAGTACAGAACATAAATCTAAGAGCCCAAAATGTTTCTTTTGTTTTATTTCATGTTTTTATTAACTTTTCATATATTTTGTTTATTGTAGTGTCAATAATTCTATCATATAGTACAATATTTTTCCAGTAAAAAATTTTTTTAGTTTTTGTGTTGAGATATAAAGCAAATCGTTAAATCGTTTAATCAAATGTAATTCTCTTTCCCTTGAAACCAGCAGTGTTTGGTTGTCTATTTGGGGCACCACGGTCACCACCAAAGCCACCACGGTTACCACCGAAGCCTCCACGGCCACCACCAAAGCCACCGCGACCTCCACGGCCACCTCTTCCGCCACGACCTCCACGGCCGCCAAAGCCACCGCGGCCTCCGAAACCACCACGGTCACCACGGTCACCATTGCCTTCATTTTCACGAGCAGCAGAATAGTCTAATCTGATAGATCTGCCACTGATTTCAGCGCCTTGAAGAGCTTCAAGAGCAGCCTTAGCTTGATCGACGTTTTCAAATTCAATGTATCCGAAACCGCGGACCTTTCCACTGTCAGCATGGGTTGGGATACGGACGTTTTGAATGCTACCGTATTCACCAAAAGTGTTGAACAAATCGTCTCTAGTAGAGTTATAACTAAGATTAGAAACAAAGAGAATATGTGATTCTGGTGATAATGAGTCGCCGTATCTTTCGGCACGGGCAGAGAAGTCAGCCTTTGGCTTAGGATTGGAAATGTCAACCTTAACGGTTCTTCCATTAAGATCAGTACCATTGAATTGTTCAACAGCCTTCTTAGCTTCTTCTGGGGTACTGAAGTCAACGTATCCGTAACCCTTACTTCTGCCAGAGTCTCTTTCGGTAATAACTCTTGCGCCAACAACATTTCCGACTGATGAAAAGGCATTGCCCAAGGTATCATCATCAACAGACCATGCTAATGAACCGACAAAGACGGTACATGACTCAGTGCTTTCTGGGGTTGATTCTTCGGTCTTGACCTTCTTAGCGACAGGTTCTTCTTCTTCGGTTTTTCTCTTCTTTGATTCTTCCTTTTCAGATTCAGATTCAGATTCAGAATCGGAATCAGATGAAGAGTCGGAGTCAGATGAAGAAGAGTCAGAGTCAGAAGAGTCTTTCTTTTCCTTCTTTTCTTTCTTTTCAGATTCAGATTCAGAATCGGAAGAGGAGTCAGAGTCAGAGTCGGATGAATCAGAAGAAGATTCTTCCTTCTTTTCAGCTTCCTTCTTAGTTTCCTTCTTGGTTTCCTTTTCAGACTCAGAGTCGGAATCAGAGTCGGAATCAGAGTCGGAAGATTCAGAGTCGGAAGATTCAGAGTCAGATGAAGAGTCAGATGAAGAGGATTCCTTCTTGGAAGATTTGGATTCACTTTCGCTATCAGAATCGGAGTCAGAGTCAGATGAAGAGGAAGATGAGGAAGATGAATCAGAAGAGTCGGAATCAGATTCAGAGTCAGAAGATTCTTCCTTCTTGCTCTTCTTGCTCTTTTTGCTCTTCTTGTCGTCCTTGGTTTCAACCTTTAACTGAGTTTCAAGGCCCTTGGCAATCTTTGACTTCTTGAGAGCAGCATCTTTCTTAGATGGCTTTTCACTCTTAGAAACTTTAGTGCTCTTGACAGCAACCTTATCAGACTTAGAACTTGAAGTAGATTTCTTTCCCATTGTGAAATATATTTATTATTATCGATTATTAAAAAAAATAAGAAAAAGGATAACTTCCAAAATAAAATATATAAGAGAAGGAAGAAAAGAAGAATATATTTCAGGCTTTAAAAGAAAATTTTTCAAAACTTTTAAAATAAAAAAAAGATAAAAAAAACTTTTCCCCCTAACCCTTCAGCCGTACTACACCCAATATCTAAAAATTTTCATTACGAAAAACGCGTAAATAATTGTTATCTCCGACTTATCTTTTATATAGTTAGTCAGAGTGTAATCGATCTAAAATTTTTTTAATATACAAGAATTTTCGTGATAAAAATATATGTAGTGTCTAAATTATTATTACAACTAATCAACTAAATTTATTTATCTGTAGCATAATCTTTTGGAGAAGATTTAAAATTTCAGTATCGTTATTGGCAATTGGAATGGCATTTACCAAAAGTGGATACAACAAAGCTGGGGCATATTCAGTTCTGCTTTCGTTCGTAACTTTATCGTTAATTTGTAACTTTTCAAACTCTTCTGAAAGACTGGTGTGCTTATCAAGGCTAGATGGTATATCAATAACTGTCGTAAGTAAATAAGTCAGCTCTTTTCTTTGAATTTTAGGCATTGGTGCAGGACCTCTCAATGGATGGTCAGATATATACAAGTATAATGCCATAGCAAGTCTCAATGTCATAAGACTTACAGCTAGTAAGCGAATAATTGTTGGCGCAAATACAACCGATGAATCCTCCCCTTTTAAGCCTGAACAGACAACTGCTAAATCACTAAAACATTCAAATGCAATATTCTTACGCTTCTTAAACGCGTGGCCTTCTGTTGAACCAAAAAATGTATTTTGAATAATTCCCTTGATATGAGTATTGACTGTCACTAGTAAAGATTGCAGTGAGGCCTCTGCGTTCTCATCGTCAGTTTTGCAACTTGAAAAAGGAGGAAATTTTTGAATGTCCATGTCAAACCTGGGCTCGATATAGAGCAAAGAGTAATGGAAAATTGATGTAAGATAAGATTTCCAAAACAAGAGTGGAGGATTCCATGGATGAGATTTGAACACCTTTTCACTGAAGAAACTTTTTATTAAAGATCGATGAATCTCAATGTCAAACTGTTCATATTTTTTGTCTTGATTACTTTTTTCAACGTCACCATGTACGTTGAAATCAGAACGAATGCTAAGAGAGAGATCGCCAGATAATGAGGTGTTGGCCTCATCAGAAAAATCTGACCCCTGTCCTGGAGAAATCACTGCAATTGCGCATTCAGAAAACTTTTTCCACAACTCAGCTATACAAGATTGGTTTTCAAAAGCTTTGTTTGTGATGTGAGGTAGGGATAAGTCTACAATTTCTAATAATCTTAGGTCAGCCAGTTGCCATAATTGTGGTTCCTTCAAAGAATCACTGGTCTTGGTACTGATAATATAAGGAGGTCCTGATTTGTAGGTGATAACTTTCAGTAAGGATGAAGTTAACTTGCTGATTGTACCATCATCAATAAGACCTTTTATAAAGGGCTTAGCTTGTCTCATCTTGCCTTCAAGAACTTCCAAACATGATTTTGAAAGATAAATAAAAGTAGGAGATTTGTAGGTAGCATTACGATCGGATTTAGCTTTATCATCCCCAGCCTTATCCAATTGAAATGCAAGCATAATGAGTTTAGAGTAAAGTAGGATTATGAGGCTTGCTGCATAAAAGTTTTTAGCAATATCAATAGACTTAATCTGATCAAAAGCTTTTTCTTGTAAAGGAGACAAGTGATTGTTGTCTTTATAGAATGGCGCCAATACTGGATATGACGCACATGCGTTAAACAATTCGACAGTTTGATTGATGCGAGTATTGCTAAAATCAGCATCGGGTGTCAAAGCTTGAAGGTTTGTGAAAGCATCTGCTAGCGAAGTATAAGCATCTTGGGCAGATTTTGCATGTGCCTTGTCAACAACAATCTTTTGGTTAGCCCAAAAATCCCATGCAATATCCAGAGATGTTGATTGAATCTGAATTTGGTCGTTTCTTAAAAACCCAGAAAGTATAGTGTTGTAGCTTTTGTACGCAGAATCAGCGATAATCAAATTTTTGGAGTCAATAAGCTGCTGAAAGTATGATAGCACACGCTTCCAAAGAGTGTCAAAAGTTGGTTCTTTAACAAGAATGGGAAGGAAACTAGATAGAATAGTACCAAAACTAGAAAATGTCAAAGAAATTGTTTCTTCCCATTGTGTTACTTCTTCAGAAGTAAGTTTTTGATTGCTTTTAAATGGATCATTGTCCATGACCTTTTCCAAAACAATTATCTGACAAGCGTGCCATACTTTGGAAGGAAGTTGGTTTCCATTTGCTTCAAAAATTCTAAACAGAATTTGAATTGCACCATTTCTAACCTGAGGTCGAGGATCGTATGAGATAGTAGCCAACTTTAATAGGCCAATAATCCAAAGAGAATTTATAGAATCGGAATCACCTACAGATTCCTTGGAAAGTTTGATCAGCATATCAACAGAAGTAACTTCTTGAGACAAGTCTTTACTTTTGTTATCACCAAGTAATTGTCTAAGATAATCTGATATCGTCCAGAAAAAAGATAATGAAGTAAATGATATGTTCAAATCTCCTTCTTGATGGCAAAAGCTGTAAAGAGTATCAATCAGACGGATAATGCAACTTGGGGGTAGCGATTGCAAAAAATCATTGCAAATTAATTGTAATGATTCAAATCCAGATTTGAGCAAATCAATTGACCTTTCGCTAATAATTCTCTTGTTAAAAGTTTCCAGGCTATCAGGAGATTCATTCTCACACCAGGTAAACACAGTTTGTATTATATCAAATGCAATATCCCAAGCTTCATCTATCAAACCCCCACAATTATCTAATAACTTATTCAAATAGTCAAGAGATGTGACATGAAGTTTTGTTTCTGTCGAAAAGTTGGAAATGGATTCATCTGATGGTAAGCCCAATGCAATAACACTTTGAACCTGGTCAAGAATTGATTCAAAGACTATTTTTTGAGAAGATATTAAATCAGACGATTTTTCTTTGGATAAGAGTTGTAAACTCGTCAGTCTGATAATTTCATTAAAAACTTGACAGGCTCTCACTCTAACTTGCGAGGCAACAGACCTGGAAGTTTCAACTCTAATTAAAATTCGTGAAATTGATTTCCAAGTTTCTCTTTCTTGTGAATCAGTTGACAAAAATCTATGTTTATTTTTGTAACAAACAGACCCGAGAAGTTCCAACATGAAAAAATGGTCGCACTCGTATGCGTTGCCAATTCCAACAATAGAATTGATTGCCGAAAATGAAGGTTCGTCCAAAGGAAGATTCAATACAACAGATGATAAAAATCCAATAGAAGATATTAAATCGTTAAACGGTTTTGAAGAATAATCTTTTGTTGAATCAATTAATCTTCTGACGGAGTTTTCAACGGTATTAAAGTCTGAGCCAAGTCCTGAAAATGGAAGAGGGTTTGTTTCAATATTGTATTCATTTTGCGCTTTTGAATTACCACGACTTCTCCCATTACCAGAGCCGTAGACAAGAAGATCTGCATATTGAAGCGTTTCTAAAACAACAGCCCAGCCAGACCCTAAAGTAGGTCCTAAAACAATTGCAAGATTGAGTAGGGCTCTAAAACAAAGAATATTTCTAGAAGGTATATTATAGCCTCCTTTCGAAGTTCTTGAATTGGAACCAGATGCAGAAGAGGGACCAGATATGCTGGGTACTCGAGAATGATCCCTTCCAGTAGTAGGACTAAGCGTTCCAACAAGGCCTTCCATGGTTAATAGTGAAGTTTTATATCCAGATCCTTGATCATTCTTAGAATCTTCTGATAATGGTAATGTAATAGTAAACTTTCCCAACAACGATAAAAATGCATTTCTAGGCTCAGAAATAAGAAGGACGCCAGCAGCATGTGTAAACTTTTGTGCAGATCTTACCAAAACATGATACAAATCTGAATCCATTGTTGCCCTGAAAAATGTATTAAACGAAGCAAGTAGTTCTGGCCAAATACTTTCTAATATAGCCCCAATGGCTGGGGTGTTTTCTGAGCTGCCCCGTTCTTTAGATTTTTGAGGAGATGTAGATGGATCCTTCGAATCAGTTGATCCAGCCTGTATTTTCTTTTTTGAGGAATCAGATAGTGAATTTACCAAGATGTGTCTTGCAGTTCCTTCAGCAAAAGAGTTGACGCAAGTTAGCGTTAAATAGTACAAATAGCTAGGAGGCAAAGTTGGAGGTTCTGTTTTGTCTAATAAATCAATGCATGATGAACGAACAAGGGAAGTTTTAGAAGAGAGACCGGGAATCTGTGTCAAGTCTATAGGATTTCCAAACGAATCAACAGGATTCGACTGAGAATCGGAAGAGCCGTTAGAATTCGCAATATAATCAGATATGTTAAGAGGAGTGGATGTATTTGATAGCCCAATTACCGAAGGTTGTTCAGATGAGAGCTTTTCTAAAGCTGTAATCCAATCCTTGATTATAGATCGCTTACCCTCATGTGCATCAAAAGTGTCAAAAATGCTCTGAATTAAAGAATACTCGAGAGAAATTCCCTGAAATACTTCCATACATAAAACTCTTTTCCAGTACGGAGCTGCTTCAGCATCCAACATATGGATGAGAAGTGAGAGTATTACTTCGCATTCAGCATCCAATACAGGTAATAAGCGTCTTATGATAAGATAAAGAATTCTTGTAACACGGACGGTGACAGGGTAATCTCTCTTTTCTGAAAAAGCCCGTAAAAGCAAGGGTACAGCTCTTGTTCTAATTACGTAGCGGAATTCAAGGTGGGTTGAAAAAATCTCACTATGAGAAGTCAAAATACTTTCTATTAGTTCCAAACTGACTGTTTCGGGAAGATGTCCGAACTTGAGAAATATTGGCTTTTGGTTTTCAATTAGGTTGCAAATGTCAAAAAAAACTCTTAAAGCGTCATAAGAAGTAGGGCTAACTAATATCTTGTCGTTATTTTCAATTGGCACTTCAAAAGTCTTTGGAATTGAAGAGCCTGATGCATCTTCCTTGGCAACCTTGTCGAAAACTGATATTATCAATTGCTGTAAAGTTGCAAGTGCAGTGTTGATAACTACGGGGACTTTATTACCCCCTTGAAGAATGTAACATATAAGTAGTAGCTCAACGATCAAATCATTTGAAAGATAATCACCATAGTTTTGCATTAATGAGGGAAGAGTTTGGAGAATTTTAAGATGAATCTCAACACCAAGATGTGTTGCTTCCTTGAGAGCATTCAACACCTCAACTAGCCTATCTGGCGGTAGACCTTTGAAATTTATTAAATTGTGTAAGCATTGAACAGCTGTTGCACTATATTTGGCATTTCTTGTTGAGCATGCAATTAAAAATGGTGAAATGAATTCAGAGTGTTTAGACAGACCTATATCAGTGTTAGCATGGATCAGATTTTACAAATTGAGACAATTCTATCAAATAAACAAAATGGAAGCATACCCTGTAAAAATGAAGCTTCATCTGTACCTGTAGAGTAAGCTTTTATAAGATCAAGACTATGTTCCGCAGCCTGCATTAAGAACAAATGAAAGCGTTAGTATGATTGAAAGCGTAAAAAAATTGAATTGTCAATTGCATACCTGGCGTAGTTCATTATTTCGTCTTTTGGTTTGAGAGATGAGATTACTCAACTCCGTTGATATCTGATGAATGGTAGACATGTCGCCGAGTATTGCGACAATTGCATTTGGCTTTAAAGGCTGGGAAGGTAAATAATAAATGCTCTTGCAAATGATGGAGAATTCAGAGATCTGGCAAAGTTTTTGACACAACAACATCAAGCTTAGTCAGGTGATATATATGTCATATCAATCACATGACAAAGTGGCTGAACTAAAAGCAATTACACTATGTGGATCCTGTAACAAGTAAAATTATGCCCTACCTCCCAGTAAAAAAAAATTTTATAGAGCCCACCAATCAATCATTGTTTCTTCTTTTTTTTTTTCCCCTTCTTCCTTTTTCTTCCTTCCTCTGTATTTTTTTTCTAACAGATTAAGCACTACCCACCCATTCATTCTTGTTATCACCAGAATCATCAAAAATGCTTTCAAGGCAGACCCTGACTAGAGGCCTCTTTGGCTCTGGTTTAGCTGCAAAGAGCGCAATGCCATTTGCCACTCGACTTTTTTCATCACTCACATCTTCTTCAGCACCTCAATCCGATTTGTCTCAGCATCGCCGTCGCAACTCCTTCTCACTTTCACTAAAGGCATCTCAAACTGCCGATTCTCATCGTATGAACTCCTCATCGACACCTCCAGCTTCTCCTCCAGCTTCATCAGGCAAAAAGCTTACACCTGCATCAACGCGATTTAAAACACCCTCTGGACTTCCAGCATTAATGAATCAAGAAGGTAAGTATAAACACATACTGTTTTGAATTCAAAGTATAAAGCGCTAACTTTTTGTTTCAAGACATTGCACTTGATATGTTCTTTTCTGGTTATAGACCACTTTTTGTTGTTGACCATTTTAGACAGAAAGCAGGTCTTATAGAATTTATTGAATCCAGGAATAATCAAGAATACATGCCATGGGATGTTTCCGTTTCAGGGTTGCCTCTAAATCCAGAGATGAAAAACGTTCCTCGTTATGTCGTCCGCAACTTGGTTCCTTATAAGGATACTCCAACAGAAGAAGAAGCTCTCAAGCTTGATAAAGCTAGAAGAGAAAAGGCTGATAAAAATGTCGCGGTTCTCACCCTCGAAGTTGACGCAGAGACTGGAAAGGCCAAACTCAGCTCTATTCCTGATGATTGTGATTTGCCAACTTTTTTCAAAGGTCAATTCAGCCAGAACCCCGAATTGCTAAAGAGCATGGACCGTTTCTTTAAGTCAGAAACTATTCCTGACATTGAAACCCCCTTTATTGTTGAATCTCCAGCATCTGAATCATACGGTCGCGTTATCTATGCCACCAGTGTTAAAAGAAAGAGAAAGCTTAAAATGAACAAGCACAAATTGAGAAAGAGACGAAAACTTCAAAGAGCCCTTAAGAGAAAGCTTAAGCGATAAGCAAGCAATAAATAAGATGAAGGTTAATAGCATACGCCAGGATCCTTGATTTATCTAATACTTTACAATCAGAGAATTTACAACGTCAATATTTGTTCTCTTAAAGTATATTCTCATTATTTAACTCTTAGGCGCGCAAATTATTCTCTTCATATTAATATTTTACAAGATAGTTTGTCTTATTTCTATTTCCTGTTTTTAGTTAGTTGTTTGTTATTTAGAACAACTTGTTATCTTATATAGATTGTTAATGAAATTTTCGTAAGAATATTTTAATATTTTTGTAAATAGTAAAAAAAAAATAATACTGTATTATAAACCTTCCTTTGATTATCATTACTGATGAGTTTAATAGCAACTGATCTATAAAGTTGAAACTAGTGCTTGCTGAAACAGTGGATGCTATAGATTTTAGTTTTGAGTTTGATCTTGTTTGATCCAAAAAAAAAAAAAAAAAAAAAAAAAAGATGAGTAGGGTAACTGTGATAATTGCTAATGTGCAATTTTTTTTATTTTTTTTATTTCTACGTTTTTCAGTCCAAATATCCAAATTCATTTTCAGCATTTAACAAAAAATTGATTTGAAAATATTGTATATAAGAATTTAATTTTTTTCAAATTTATCATGTCAAAGCTCAGTCTAGATGCCCGCTCGCAAAATAATGGAGTTAAAAAGCCCAAAGAACTGATAGTATATTCAGTTGATGACGACCGAAATTTATACATTAACAGCCAGAATCAATTACGATACTATTACTTTCCAATCTCAGAAATCAAAAAGAAATATGACCTGAAAAGCGGATTTGATAAGTTTAAGATTAGAGATCGAAGCAAGCCTTCACACATTGACAATTTACTAAAGTCAATTATGTATTACGAAAAAAATATGAACAGCGGCAAGAGAATAAAAGCCGATTTCATCACATTCCGAGGCATTATGAAGTCATTAATGGTTTTGCCGTATACAAGAATGAATTATCCGTGGTACAAATGTGAAGGGTTTATATTTAATGTCAAATACTTTGATGGCCAGATTTTCCTTGAAATAGATCATGAGAATTTTCTAAAAACTCAAGAGAAGCCAGGCTTTAAATCAAAACTGGATCCAAAAGTTTATGAATATTTTGGATATAAATTTGAAACTTTGGCCTCTTTATCAAAGCCTTGGGCTGAAAGCTCGCGAGAGGAGATATCTAATCGTGACAAAAAAGTTGTTTCCAACATATCAGAATACTGTACAATAGTAAGGACCGGCGTTGGTAATTTCAAAACAATTCTTGGAGCTGAAGTAGATGGCATTTATGATTACAGCCCGAAAAGAAGATTTCCAATGAAGAACCAAGAAGATGCTGCAGAAATAAAAGAGCTGTTTGACAAGAAACCATCAGGATCTACCGATGATCTAAGTCATTACGTTGAACTGAAAACTCAGAGAGGAATCTACAATGATAAGGATGCCAAAAGGTTTGAGATCAAGCTACTGAGCACATGGGCCCAGTCTTTCCTTGTGGGAACTCAACATGTTGTCTATGGGTTCAGAGATGACAATGGAATTTTACAATCAGTCGAAGAGTATAAGACAGATGAGGTGCCTCGAATGGTTGCTAGGTCCAAGTTTTTGGAGGATGAAAGTAAATGGAATGGTAATGAATGTATTGCTTTCTATAGTGCTGTTTTGGAGTGGATAAAAGACACTATCCCCCACGACGAGACCCAAACCTGGAGACTACAGTATGTTCCAGGAGAGACCAGTCTCCGTCTATATCGTATGAACAAAGAAGACGAGAAACGTATTGGTGATTTCCTTTTGCCAGAATTTGTAAGCTGGAGAAAATCATTGGATTAGAAAAAGCATGTAATTATATATAGTATCATGGTTTGTAATTTGCTTTGTGATAAGTAATAAACCCAATTTAGTCATAATTCATGTAGTACTACTATTTTCGTCCCCCTCTTTTATCTCCCCAACCTCTTCTAAACCATCTTATAATATTATGCCTTCACCTGATTTGAGTGAGTAATTTTTGTTATCTGACTTATCTTTTTTCTTTTTTTCCTCTTTCTCTTTCTCTCTCTTCCTTTTCTTTTTTCCTTTTTTATACCGCAAGATTTTTCTAATTTTTGAATTACAACATACGGGTTCTTTAATATTTTGATATCTTAAATCTTTCCTCTATCTTCTTGATAACATGGATCGGAGTTCTAGCCGAGACTATCCATTTCCTAATAATCATCTGACAGGATCCCCAAAAGATAGTGACGGTTTCGGTTTCTCCAATGACTCTAACAATGAAGGATTTTGCAGGTCAAAGTCAATTTCTATAGTCACAAGTCCGAATCACACCTCAGCTCACCCAATCCCTCGTTCTCCGCCTTTGGATTTTTGGCATCGGTCACAACTGCAATCATTTGTTTCTAGACGGACGACTAAAAGGAGGTCGAGTTTATGCTATTCAGAAAGTTTTACAGAAGAAACAACTAGTGAAGAGCTGGGGAACTGTTCAACCCAATGCAGTAGTTCTTTTATAATAAATGTATCATATCAAGATTATGATGGTAGACAGCAAACCTACGAAACTCTCAGCAAATTAAGTTCTATAAATCCACTCCAAGTTATTCCATATTACAACTCTGACAACTCAACTCATTCTCCGACAAATTCCATTTCAACATTATTTACCAGAAAACCTTTTGAAATTGATAATAATATTTCCAAATTACAGACTAACCTACGTCCTTCAATAACCTTGTGCTCTAGATGCCGGATCAAAGCTTTAAATTCCGATACGCTGCAAGACATTAGTAACAGTCCAACAAGCTCGTTTTCTCATCAGTCTTATGATCAAAAAATGCCCTCAAACAGCCCTTTATCTCCGTCAAATTCAAGAAGATTATCTTCCATGTCTATAGTATCTACATTTTCAACAGCATCAGCATCACATTCACCTCGTGCAAGATCTCATAGCATTTCTCCCGGCCCCTTTTCGCCTTTAAATCATCGTCCAGCAGGCTCATCTAACTTGCCTTCTCCAATCATCGGACCACCAAAACATAGCCATCGACGCAAATCTTCTTTGAGTAGCAGCCACAGATGCTCTCTACTCGGTTCATATGAAGAAAGTCTTCTTTCCGGAAGGATGTCTATACCGTCTTCTCCCCCAATAAAGTTTTCTATGAAGCTCACAGTCTCTTCTTTAAACCCAACTGATACTTTAAAACAAAAGCCGGGATCATCAGCCGGCTCAGAAAACAGTCAATACAAATTTCTATTCCCCAAGCAGTTAAATATTCTTTTTGATGCTGTTTTCTATGACTATGATTTATATGAGACTGGAAATGTAGGAAAAGGAAGTCCATATGTTGCAAACATAGACTTGGAAGCTTACTATATGAAACAGTTTCACGATAACGGCAAGCTTGAAAAGGGGATTAATACAGTTGAAGAGAATCTAAATAAGGACTCACAGAGTTTTGAAATATCTAATCAAGATAATGATAATAATACCGCTAGTACTAAGAGTCAACAAGCTAATAATAGTCATTCTAAAAAACGAAACAAGGAAAAACAGTCACCCACAGCATCGTTACCTTTCCCGGGTTACCGAATACCGGAAAAGGGACAAGTCCAAATCATTATTAGCAGTCCTGACAAGTTACCAGTGCGAGCATATTTAATTCCCTACGATGCTTCATTTCTAAAAATCAAAGAAAAAACTTTTATCAGGCAACTAGTTTACCTAAAATCAGATGAAGATTACTATGTTACCAAAACAGGAAGCTCAAACGGTTCCACATCTGAATTAGCTACGCCAACCAAGTCTAATAGGACTAGTAGCAAGCCACATGAGAAACGAGAAAACGACCAAGAAAGTTGTACTGAACAGGTAGAAGAGTCCAAGAGGCAGAAGAAAAGCACACGAAAGAAAACTTTGGCATATGCTGTGCATTTACAGATTGCCAGGGTTTCAAAATCAAAATACTACCTTTATGGTGATTTACGACTTGTTTTTCAAAACCGTATGGACACTTCCTTTGACGGTCTTGGTTCGTTTAACAATAGCATATTAGGATCAGCAATGACAAAAGCTGTAACTACTCAGTCTACACATACTACAGACAAAGACAAAATCTTGAACCGATCATCAAGTGATGCGAACAATACACTTAAAGCATGGAACAAATCTGAAGACGGCACTGATAATCTAAAGTATAATGAAAGAAAGAAAAATAGGCTGTGTGAAGAGTTTATTACTGAGACTATTGATGGCAGTAAAAGCCCTCTCAAGTATGATCTTTATTCTCTTTATGTGCATTATTACAATGATTTCAAACCGGTTACAACTAAATCTTGTTGTGATGACGAGCATGATGTGAAACATGAAAACAGGACGACAACGTCTTCAGTCACTACTACTTGTACCAAACTTTCTTCTTCATTTGAATCAGATCCGTTTGCAAATAGATGTGACTGGTGTGAAGAGCAAATGCCATCATCTTCTATTGAGCCCGATGACGTCATTAGCCACACTGCGACTGGAGATAGTGCATTATATGATGAAGATTACATGCCTTTGATTCCATATGTGCATAAAAACACAAGATCAATTAGTACAGGAAGTGTAGAGTCTATTGCCAGCAAGCTTGATACTAATTCTATCAGTGAGCCTTTGCATTCTCGAACCAGCATATCCGAAAGTAACAATGAGAGCATTCCATTCAAATCTCAATGTTCTACTACTACTTCTACAGCTGTCAAAACCAAAGCAAATTTGGCAAAGCTTCTTACATTGAAACAATCTGCAAAGGAAAGTTTAACAAACAATACAGAAACTGTAACTCTAGCACATGATAATCCATCATCATCATTATTATCATCATCACCTCCAGAATTCCAGATCAAGAATAAACAAGAATTGACTAAACGTGTTATGAAAGATTTGAAGGCTATTTCTAAACGTCAGTACGATTACGGCCCTCCTTCTGGCCTCTTGTAAAATTAGGGAATTTTTAGCATTTTATAACAAGTCTAAACAAGACTTTTGTTTCTCTTTTATAAAAAGAAAAAAAAAAAGGTAAATATTGCATATATCTCTTATAAGTATAATAAATGAAACTAATTAATGAAATGAGTATAGTACTGTAGATATATCAAACAAAATATCAAAATGCTATTGTCTTTTTCTCGTAGGTGTTTTATCAGAGAAACGATCTAAACTTGAATCTGCTAAGTACTACTATAGTAAATATCACAACAATATGTATCTGCTATAGATACTCTTCAAAGCTCATTATTATATAATACCATCCATTTGTAGCAATAAGATAAGAATCTATGTATAATACCATTATGTTACATTTCCTTTGAATATGAATAATTATAACATTGTCTTTCAATAGTGTCTAAACTTTTGAAATAATATATTTTTTTGGAACTAACTAACCTAATACTAAATAAAAAAAAAAAAACCCCTGACAAAAACTTAAGAGTTAAGAAGTATTACCCCCCTTATTTTTTTTTTAGGTGAACTTTTACATCAAGGAAGTTAAAAAAAAAAAAAAAAAAAAAAAAAAAAAAAAAAAAAAAAAAAAGGAAAGAAATTTGGTAAAGATTAAACCAGATGAAAAAAAAATCTCATTGTTATAACCAATATATAGATACTATATAAGCATATATACAGCAGGGCCATGATAATAATGAGACCCTAACATTGATTTGATTGGTATTTTTTATAACCAGTTGATTGCTTTTTGCCTTTATTGTAACAGATCAAAAGACAGTCTTTAAACAAGATTTTGATATACCTTTTGATCTATTATTTGATTAAATCTTTATTGGAACTGACTGTATTTACAAATCAATCAATAGACAGTTCAAGCTGTATGTAACTATATCCAATATACCCAGTTTGATCTATTGTAATATTTTGTCTGTATAAACAATTTCTTGCTTTGATAAGACAAAAAATCCATTTCAGCCTCATTATCTCAGCCTCATTGATATTTTTTATTGTACTATACTATACGCAAACACCAATATTTTCAATGACCTTGTTCATCATTTTAGCTTGATCTTTGCATGTTAATACTGTACTGTTCATTTATATATATATATACATTTGAAAAAGTAAGAGTCAAATACGATCCAATTAAAATCGTATTTTTTTTTTGATTACGATAAATCAATAATAATTATCTTTTGAATACCAAAATAGGTACATCCCAAAAATCAATGACCCCAAAAAAAAAAAATTAGTTTTGTATAAAAGGCAGCCAAAAGAACGGTTTTTTTTTATTTGAATTGAAATTCCCAATACTTTTTATACTTTTCTCGGTCTTTTTCTACTTGTATAAACCTTATAAATAGATTGATCTAAAATTTATTTCTATTATCTTTCTCATTGATCTATCTATCTATCAATATCAATATCATAATCATAATCATAATCATAATCATTAAAATCAATAATCATAGCATACAAAAATGAAAAAAATAAAAAAAGATAAAGGTTATAAGCTTAAACATATAGCTGGTTTTCTAGTCGGCATTTGCGCAGGCTTACTAACTTTCTGGCTAACCTTCAAGCTAAGAGACAATTACTATGTCGACACTTTGATTGTTGACTCTATAACTACCATTTGCATGACAATGTCGATTCAAATCTGTGCTTCAGCCGTTTACGAAGTCGCAAACTTAATCTACAATAACAAGACAGTATTTCTCACAAAGGGTAGCCCTACAACTACACTACTGACACTAGCAATATTCAACAAATACAGGAAAAAGGCGTTTAAAATACAGGATGAGCGTAGCAGCATGTTGATGGATCAGTCAAGCGCATATCGATCAGAACATGCTGATTTGGAAGCAGGCGGATTTCAGCCAGAAGCTCCTAAAACTGTTAGCCGAGGAACTGTTGGCTTTGCAGCTATTCTAGCATTGGGCATCTTTATGATTATAGAAATTTGCTCTATTGGTCTCAGCGCCAGTATGCCTAGAATCTTGGGGACCAAACCATTTAACAGTGAAATCATTGAAACCTATCCCCCAGAGACGACTAGTCTAGACGAAATACTAAGACGAGCCAAAGACAAAAACTTTTTGCGATATGAGTTTTCTTACAACGAAACAGAGTACGATACAAACAGTCCAACACCAGTTATGACAACAAAAAGAACGACAGACCAGTCCTATCTGTTTGGCGGAATATTCGGCAGCGGCTTTGCTGACGGCGGCCCAAATGGGAAACAACTATCGACTATTGAAAAATATATTGGAAACGTTTTGAAACAAAAGCTGTCTACTTCTGGCGTTTATACAACGGAACACGATAACGATGCCATCCCATACATCAAAACGAGCACAAAAACAATGTACTACGGGAATGACGTTTTGGAAAAACTTAGTAACCAAACAATCACTTCCTATGTCAATATGAAACTCAATTACGCAATAAATATGACTACATATGAAGTGAGATCCGAAGACGATGACACGTACTCTGTGCAAGTGCATAACGCCCAAACGGTCGTGACACCCTTGTTTGGTCACTCAACTGACAAGGACCCGTTCCATATAGAAAGTACCGAAATCGAGAGCCTTGACCAAATACTTTACGAAAAGAGTTACGATTTCATGAGTACTAGCAAACTTGTCGATACTGACAACTCTTTTGAGTTGACAAACATAACTCTTAAGGGGAGCTTCAACGATATGAAGGAACAGATTAGACAGGGCTGCAAGATGGCAAGAGACTATGGCCAAGCCGCCTCACTACTCTATTACAACCGCGAAAGGAAAAACATCCTCATCAACTACTACATTACTTACGAAATGCGTGACGACGGTTCCCGCATTGATTGGTGCCAAGGCGAAATTGTCCGCAGAAACACTGAGCTTTACATCATTGACACAAGCAGCTGGCCGAAACGGACATCGTTTGGTTTAAGAAACGAGATCCTTGCAGCTGCTCCTGGAAACTATCACGACGCTCTTCAAGCCCTTAAAGAAAACTTGTTGTTTAGAATGAAGTATAGCAACTACATTGTAGTTTCACAGAAAATCATGTACAACATCTGGCCAAAATGTACAGTCATTCTTTCCTTTATGGCTGCCTGGGCCGCCATCAAAATCTATTCGCTTGTGGTGACAAGATGCTACGACTATGCAGATCTGGTGGACGTCACAAGGGAACTGGCGCTCGATAAGTGTACAGACAATACTTTTAATGTCGGGAAATATAGAACCATGTATGTTGGAACATACTACAACTATGATAAAGATTGTAACCATATTGGTATCAAATATGCAGACGAAGAATATAAACCGGCACAGCCTGAGAAAGATTGGCAAGGCAGACGATGATGATGATGACTTTTTTTAAAAAATCAATAATAATAGACAAAAATCGTTTTATATAGACAATAAATTTAATTATTCAAGCATTCAAAAACAAGAAAAACAAGAAAATATATATACAGTCTATATTAAATTACTTTTTGTTTAGAAAAAATATATATATGCATATACACACTAGATAAATACAAAGATTAAGAACTAGAATTGATATATCCAGTTAAAGAAACAAGCAAAACAATATGCTTTATTATCGATGAAATCTTTTTGCTCTTGACAATTTGAGCTGCATCTTCACCATTAACAACAGAAGCAAGACCAGACTTTAAAGACGTGTTGCTACCCAGTTTTGTAGATGATTGATTAGTTCCAAAAGAAAAGGTGTCTCCAGCGCTGCTTGTTGAATTTTCATGGGTTTCTGAAAATGTATCCTTCCTAAGAAGGGCAACCACTAGCAATTCATGGCTTTGTAAGAATGACTTGACTTTTGAAAGAATGTTTTCATTGGCGCTTCCTGAAGTAAGCATGATAGCTGTTATCAATTGGAAAGTGGGACCAACTAAATCATAAAACGTTGTTTGAGGATCTGAAGGAGATGCGCTAGAAGTAGTTTCTGTGGATCTTGCATGAGAATATAACAACGGCCCATTTCCCAAATGATGATCATGGCTGTGATTATTTCTCAATAAGACACTACTAAAGTGTCGAGACTTGATATCGGCTCCAAACTGTTTATGTGCATTATCCGCAGGATCCAAAGCTTTTGATCTAAAGGCTGGTCGAATATCAATGCCTACATCTGGATCTATTCTCAAAAACTTGCAAGTTTTAAGGATTTCAAACAGCCCGCATTGCGCAATGTATCTAGCACCCTTTGGTACTCTAACAAGTTGAATCAAAAGTGATAATGTAACCTTGAAAATCGTCAGTTCGTAGTATCTGCGCGTTGATGATGTTACCCCAGATGTACTGCCGTACTTTCTTGATAATGTAGGTCCCGAAGATTGGCTATCAGTGTTTTGGCGTACAATTTCTGAGTCTGAGTAAGAAATGGTTTCAACAATCAAAAGCAAAAAATTGTACTTGATTAACGTGTCTAACAAGAACGTAGAATCTGCTCGAATAGAAAGAGTAGCAAAAACTTCAAGTAAAATATAAGCTGTCAATCGAGTTGTTCCCTCGCCATTGAGTGCATCAGTAGCAATCAACTCAATGAGCTTGTCGCCCGATGATCTAATAACTTGAATACTTCTTTTGATAAGTTGGGAGTCTTTGGTCAATGTAGGATCAGAAAGAGCATTTTTCAAATACTTGTATGCAATGACATAAAGCTCGGATCTTAAGGTAGGAGTAGATATTGGTGTCAAGATAGAGCTTACTACAGCCTTAAAAAGATTATAAGTTCTGTCGGCAGATCCCTTCTTGATTGTCAATGCAGTTGATACAAATGGGGAAACTCTGATAAGGCCCATAGATCCTCCATTATTACTCTTGCTCTCGATTGCCTTAACATCATCAAGGTAAATGCTGTACAAGGAAACCAATAGTGATGCAATAGTTTCAGCATACTCAGCATCGTTAACAGAGTAAACAGAAAGCTTATGAAGAACAGCTTGGAATGATTCCAAAAGAAGATTAGTACGGTCGCTGGGTGTCATATCTGCATCGTTGACAATAACCAAAAGAAGTTTGCTCCATGATCTCAAGCATGATAATTGTGTCTGTCTAAGTCTTTCTAACAGTCTGTTTCTTGAAAACCGTTCAACAACATATTCAGAAGCCCTTTGGAAATCAGGATCATTTATAGATTGAATATTGTTGGATTTGACAAATTCAAGGCCTTTTAACTTGAGTAAAAATCGGAGATCAGCAATAGCGCAATTATCATCCAATTCCGACTCATGTCTTAAATAATATGATACCAATTGTTCTCCAAAGTTGGTAATAATTTCTTCATCAATAGGAGATTTAGAAGGAACATTGAATTCAAGAACATCTAAAAAGGACAAGATTCTGGTAGCATCAGAAGTTCCAAATGAGTTAATACCTTGTAAATCCATGTTTACTAAAGTCTCAATATATTTCGAAGCCAATGATAAAGAACCACTAATTGCAACAGAATGGATTTCAACAGAAAGGCATTCCAAAAGAGAAGCTCGTTTATCCATGAATGCAATCATAGATTTGCAAGCGGGAGAAGTATAGAAGAATGGTTCATCAATAAATGGAACCTCTTCCCATAAAGCTTGTAAATCTACTACAGGTTCTTCTTTAAGTTGACTCAAGAAATAATCTTGCTCTCGAAGATAGCCAAGAATCAAGTAGCTAGAAATCGGATTTTTTATCAAAATTTCAATGATTTTGAAGCACAAGCAACATATGTTTGATGGTTCATATGGAATATACGAACCTGTCATGGCTTGCAAAGACTCTCTGGAGATTCTCAAAATAGTTTGAAGCAATGAGATTTCAGATAAAATTCCACCTCTAGCAGTATCTAAAGACAATGATCCATCACTTTCAATCTTGAAACCCAATAAGAGGTGCGAAGCTGAAGCTTCTCGTGAGTTTTTAGACATGTTCATATATAAAAATTGAAGTATTTCCTCTTTGATAATCATGCCCAAGTTAGGCTCAGCATCTTCAGGAATTTCGTAAGAGTCCTCCAATCTATCCAGTTGTTCAACAAACCCTTCTTTTATCTTGACAGATTCATCAACTGTCTCCAAAATACTCAGCATTCTGTTACCGCGGATACGGGAGTCAACAGTGGAATATGATGGAGCTGTGAATTGGCTGGAATGGGAAAGGCGGTCTAAAAGACGTAAAGAAATTCTAGCCAACGTCGTATTTGGAGAGCTGACGTAAAGAGCCAATTTTGGTATGAGTGATAGATTGTAAAGAATTGCGTCTTCAAAAGATGTTAAGCCATGTGTGCTTAGTTGGATAGGATTAACATTGTTTGAAATTCCTGTGGCTTTTATAATGTCGATAAAAATATTTTGTAGATTTAAAATGTCATTGATGATCTTCAAACTATTGATAAGAATTGAAACCTCTGGGTGTGACTCGGGAAGATTTTGAATGGTGTCATAGTCTACTGATGCTACCTTGATAAGTGAATTGTATATATCACTGCTGAAAAGAAAAGACATGGCAATAGAACTTGGGTGAGCTAAAACATAGTCATTATAAGAAGATGTTTTGACTATAGCATCAGTATCAATTCCTGTGCTTGCTGAAATAATTGGAATTTCAGGATCAAATCGCTTCAAACAATTCAACATGAACTGCAAAGCAGGTTGCTGGATTAAATAGTAAAATGGTTTACCCATATTCAACTTGTTTACTGCAACGTAAAAAACGCCATTAATGACAAATTCGACGTAAGGCCATACACCTGGAACACGATACTTTCCTCCAATGTTTTCAGGGAAGGGTAGACTGTAAAGCCCAGAATCGTCTTCAGATGGACGATCAATAAGAGATTGTAATAAAGACACAAGACCTAAAACTGTAGAGTACTTGTCAATGAGTTTAGAAATTCTATCCTTCGGTGGTGTATTGGGGCTTAAGTATTCATTTTGTGGAAATGCAATGGTTGTGTTGAATAACCATTGATCCAAGGCTGTCCAAATGTGGTCATTAATTTCGCGTTTAGATGATCGTGCAAACCCAGCAAATGTATAGAGAATAGGCCCATACAATGGGGTGTAGAACGAAAGAAAATCCAATAAAGTTGTAAAAATTGATTGAGGTCTACCAACGGGGATATTATTAGTAGGTTCTGATTGATTGTCTCGAAGAGCTAAAGCCAATGGATGTATCTTTTGAATGTTTTTAGGTTCTTCATGGCTTTGTTTGAGAACTTGGAATGTGGTATTGAAAAGAAAGTCTCTTGCGGTTGGGCTATACTTTACAACCTGAGAAAGAATGTGCACATAAGATGTTAATAAAATAACGTTGGATGTGTCGAGCTTGGGTATATCTGCAATAACCTTTGCCTTGGACAGAAGTAAAGAGCTTGGCGGAGGTTGAGGGGGTTTAAGATTGCTTATAGTTCTACTGATTGCCTGATGAATTAAGTTCCAAGAAACCTTTTCAACCTTTTTCGACTTGAAGGCCAAAGTCGTGCTCGATGTTCCAACCAACAGAAACTTGTTGACGGCTTGTGCACATTCTGGCCCAGAAGCTAAAGCTGCCAACATGGTGCAAAAAGCAGCAGACATAAAGACAACTTCACAATGTGATGCCCATAAAACAAATCCATATAATTCGCCTTCTGTATCAGCCCAGAATGGTAATGCAGCATCTGGTCTATTGTAGTATAAGCATGTAACAAAAATAAAGAATCTCTCCAGATCCATTCCTGATATAGGAGCTTGATCATCATAAGATGTTAAAGTACTCTGTGTTCGATAGATATCTTCTTCATTAGACTTCATTTCGTTAAAAATATGATGAAGGTGGTTAATTGAAGCCTCGCAGATTTTTTCTAGAGTTGGATAAATAATGTCTAAAAACCATGGCTTTGGTTCTCCAATTGAGTTGTATGTAGGAACGTAATATCGTAGTTCTGTTCGTATGTCGTAGAATGGCTCAAAAGTAGTACAAGCATGATTAATGTCACTAGCAATAAACAATAAAAGCTCAATGGCCCCGTTGTCGATTGCTGTTCGAATATGGTCTGAAAAGTCACCTTTTGAATCGATACTTGGGTTGTCACCATAATCTACCGACTTTACAAATCCAATTGCATGAGTAAAGAAAATATACTGACATAGCCCTTTCCAGTACGCCAGTTTCCAATCCTGTTCAAACTGTCTTGAAATTGTGAATATATCTGTAATGGAAACGGAATATGGATTGGGACATAAAAATGGATCCAGCATTAGCGAAAGGGATTCAATGACTGGAACATAATGAATGAGAACAGTATCGTAGCTTTCGATTTTTTTGATGTGTGAAATGATTGTAGAAAAGTCTTCAATATAGTTAATTTTTTGAAGTTTAGTCAAATCATGTAAAATTGATGAAAGTGTTTCGTGTTCCATTATTAAAAAATCTCTCTGAAGTTTTAGAAGATTTCGAAAATCTTCACTTTCAGATAATCCTAATATAGCACCTCTAGATTCTTTTTCGTTCAAATAGGTGAAGCTTGATTCAATTGTAGAAAGTCCATCGAGAACCTTGGATAAAAATGGTTTAGGTCCAGAAGAAATAATAGATTCAATGAAAGAATCAATTTTCATCTTCAATGGGCCATCAGCCAAGTCGTTTTTTAGAAAATCTTTAATATCTGACAAGATGTATTGGCGTCTATTGTGGAAAACCAATAATGCACCATGAACAGGTAAATAGTCGTTACGTTTTGAGTAGTCTAGTGAGTTCCATAATAATTCTGCTGCTATAAATTCATCGACTGAAAGTTCATCTGAAATTTCAAAAGTCTGATTTATAAATTCTTGATTAATAGCATATCTTGTTCCTTCGATCTCAATCTCGCCTAATGCATGAATGTTTAACTAGTTAGTATGCTGTAGCTTTGGGAAATAATATCAAATATATAACAAACCTTTTCTAATTTCGTCTCTATGTGCTGAAGACTTAGGAGCAACCTTAAGCAATTGAGAAAAATCATCTTTTATAACATCAAACAAATACTGAAGTTTTGTTAAGGTTGTTATGTCAACTAATTGAGGATTTTCAAAAACTTCCTCAATGGCATCATGGAGTTGTTCAAAAGGAACTATCGACCAACAAACCATGATATATATATTTTAAAATGATTGTGGGCTGTCTTGGAGCCAATTTTGTGTGTGCTGATGGTAAAACAACTAAAGAAAGTGTCTTGAATTATAATTACTGGTGAAAACAGAAAATAAAAACAATAACGGAGAAAGTTGTGTTGGTGGTTGTGAAAAAATTTGTCTGAATAATTTCTAGTAACGGACGTTTGCACGGCTGAACATCACCACCACAAAAACACATGAAATTGAATTGAAAACACATTCATCATAGTTATATTCAATTCACCAGCAATTAATATTTATCAAGCATATTTATAAAATGAGCAACCCTACAAGGCTTCCCTCAGAAATAAGAATCCCTCCTACTGGACTACCTAGGCCAACACCTCGTACTGGGCCTGGCAGTATACCCTCCAACCTCTTGCCTGGAATTGCTTCATCACCTGTGACAATAGCTCCAAACTCGCAGCAGCCACAAACCAGTGTACCAGATATTCCAGTTATTCCAGACACTCCAAAGGATGAGTTAATACAGCAGATCAAAGATGCTGGCTTTTCAACTCCAGTCAAATGTATAAACGCGGCAGTAGATGTGGACAGCTTTACTCGACACTCTAGAGCGTATATTCGTATTGTAAGTCTCATAAGATCCATTTCACTAAAAGTCTCATTAAAACAGCTTCCAGAATCTGCTAGTTGTGATTCTGCAATAAAGATCACAAGAATCCTAGACAAAGTTGACGAAATCATGGAAACTGTTCCTCCCTTAGAGGGGCCACGCAGATTTGGCAATCTGGCATTTAGAACTTTTCAAGATAAGTTAATCAAAAATGCAGATACTTTTCTGCAAGAGATTTTAGGAAAATCAAAAGTCTTGAGTCCAGAACAAAATCCTTTTATCGAATTAACACCATACTTCTTAGGCTCATTTGGTTCGAGACAGCGCTTAGATTTTGGAACTGGACATGAACTGAGTTTTTTGGCATTTTTTGGAGGGCTGTGTGCCATTGACCTGGTCGAAGAAGATATTTCAGGAGAGGACATTCTGTTTGTCTTTGAGAGATATTTTAACCTAATTCGCAAGATCATTATGAAATATAGTCTGGAACCTGCCGGAAGTCATGGAGTATGGGGGTTAGATGATCATTTCCATCTACCTTATATTTTAGGTTCGGCTCAGATTGTAGATATCACGCAGCCAGATACGCCAACACCTCGCTTTTCACCAAAAACCGTTCTAAAGAGGCATTTTGTGGAGCGACATAGAAAGACAAATTTGTACTTCAGTGCCATTGCTTTTATCAACGAAGTAAAAAAGGGGCCATTCCATGAGCATTCTCCTACACTTAATGACGTGGCCCATGTAGCAACCTGGCACAAAATACATAGAGGCATGGTTAAGATGTATATTGCAGAAGTCCTAGGAAAGTTCCCTGTGGTTCAGCACTTTTATTTCGGAACTGGGTTTTATCCTTGGGTAGACAAGAACACAGGAAAAAAATTGCCTTCTACTGAAATTGAAGAGAACTTTGAAACTAAATCTGCTGCTGCAATGCATTTGTTAAACAGTCATTATTTAAGTGACAGGCCTATTGGTAGTAATGAGTAGTTGTTTTGCTCTAACAGTATATAGTATAATATGACATGTTCAATGTATTGATGTAAAACTAAACCCGAGACCTTTCACGCTACATTTATTTTTAACTCCATAAATAAACTTATACTTCTGCTTTCATTAACAATTCTAATTTTTTTGGTAGTACTACCCAGTTTCATCTAAATATTATAGGCACAAAAAGGCTATTTCTACAATTGACTATGTTACAATCCCTAATTGGAGGAGTACTATTTCTTCTAGCTGGCATTTGCCATTGCACAGATCATTCCCAAAATGAATCAGAGTCTGTTATTATCCAATTTCTTCCTGAGCTCAATGCAGAACGGTTCCTGACAGTCTACCCTTCTTTACGACATAAGGTTGAAGGAAACATTACAGTTGGATCATTTAAAGCAGTCTACGGGAAATTTGATAGTAGATTTGTCCGACTTTTAACATACAGCAACTTGGTAAGTACTTTTGGTTGTGCTTCTTTTTTGTACTTAATCTAACAATTTTAATCAAATATTATAGGTGTTGGATGTTTCCAGAGATGCCAATGTCAGAATATCATCAGTTCAAAGCGACTCTCCTAGACATTTATCTAGACTTTCGCGTATTGATGGACTCTCAGTTATAGGTCCTCATGATTATGTTTATGACCCATCGGCTGGCCACGGTGTTGATGTATATGTCTTTGACACAGGAATTTATCGAGAGCACCCTTCCTTTGAAAATCGCGTCACATTGGGAATGGATTTTACTGGTGAAGGCCCAGGCGATGGTAACGGGCATGGTAAAGAAAACAATAACAAATCAAGAACAAAATCAAAGCTTAAACTATGAAAAAGTTACTAACATCCTATCCATTTTAGGTACATTTGTTGCTGGCATTATTGGATCAAAAACTCACGGAGTAGCTAAGCGCGCAAACATCATCGACATAAAAGTTATTGGAGCCAACGGAAAAGGAAAGCTTTCTAGAGTGCTGAAGGGAATTGATTACGTTATTCGAATGAAGGAGCAAACAAACCGACCGGCAGTTATCAACATGTCGTTTGCAACAATGAGAAATAATGTGTTTAATCGTGCAATCCAGGCCGTAATGGAAAGAGATATTCCAGTGGTCACGGCCGCTGGAAACCAAGATACCTCAGCTTGTAGGATGTCTCCTGCAAGTGTTCCAAATGTATTGGTTGTTGGAGCATTTGACGACCGTACCGATACCATTGCCTCATTTTCTAACTGGGGCCAGTGTGTCGATGCTTTCGCTCCTGGTGTTAATGTTGATTCCTTAGAGCATCAAGGAAACTCTTTTGTTCAATTTTCTGGAACATCTGTGTCTTCTGCAATTGGATCTGGATTGGTTGCGTACTTTATGGGAATGGGAGATTTAGGATTAGAAGCAGTAGATAGAGTAAGAGATCTTAGAAGTAAAGATAAGTTATCTCCTCAGTCATTTATGTTCAGGCCGTTGACACAAAATTATATTTTGTACAATGATGCCGGTGAGCCCTTGTGGTAGAGATAGGTTTATTGCGAATAGAGGAAATGGCAAAATTATAGTTGTATTTATATGTAAATTTTCTAATAAAGACTTGTAGTTAATATTGAGAAAAACAAAAAAATAGCTTTGTTGCATCTTCAACACTTACTATTTCCAACACCACCACTATCCACTATCTAGCATTAGGTTTGCAATTAACAGCAATTTCATAATCAAACCAATTCAAAATGTCTTACAGCGATGATGACGATGATGCCTTTGATATTTCGGCAGATGAAGAAGATGTATGCTCAGTTTGCTTCGGCAATGCTCTACGTATTAACTAACGTCAATTTTTTATATTTAGTACAACTTTGACTATGACGAAGATTCTAATGAGGAACAAGAAGACGGACTCGACTTTGTAAGTAGAATTAAATTGCGATACAATTATTAAAGACCTGGTTACTGACACTTTTACTCTAGGAAAATATATATTATAATGCCAAAGGTATATATGAACACTTTGTTTAGTTTTCAAAACTCATTCACATAATAACCTTTTTTTTTTTTTTCTATTATAGCCACCAAGGAAGACGATTTAGATGCAGCATACGAAGGGTTCCAGCAAATTGTTAGCAACAAGGAGTCAGAAGAGACAGACTGGGCTTTCAAAGCCAGAAAACAAATGATTAAAGTTCTTTTTGAACAGGGAAAGCGAAATGAGGTCATTAAGGAATACAATGAACTACTTGAATTTCTAACAAAACGAAATGTCACAGGCTCATATGCAGAAAAATCCTTCAATAATATGCTAGACCACTTGACTAAGCTTTCGACATCTCAGAATAAGAACGTAGCCAAAGTCGACCCAGAAACTCTTCAGTTTATTGAAAAGATCTGTGATGCCACACAAGCCGCATTTGTCAAAATATCTAATGAACGAATGTGGCTGAAAACCATGCTGAAGATGGCTACGTTCTACTCAGGCCAGCAAAATATAGAAAAATCACTAGACATCCTTGAAAAGGTCCAAAATGTATGTCTAGGTGCGCCTATCGATAATCCCAATGTTACACCGCCCAATGTCGACACATCGTTTGGATCTAATGGCGATGACATGGACGAATCCAATACAAAATCGTCTTATCTTGTAGAGGTTTATGCCCAGCTTATTATACTCTACTCTGAAACTGGAGACTATAAGAAGGTTAAAGAAATTTACAAGCGTGCAGATTCTTTACAAACTACTATCCCTCATCCGAGAATTCTGGGAATTATTCGAGAGGCAGGTGGTAAGATGTACCTGCGAGAAAAGCAATATGAATTATCGCGACAAGCCTTTTTCGATAGTTTCCGCAATTATGATGAATCAGGATCATTACAGAGAATTGCTGTACTGAAATACTATGTACTGGCCTGCATGTTGTCACAATCCAATATTGATCCATTCGAGTCGCCAGAAACAAGACCTTACAGAAATGACCCTCAGATAAATGCCATGGTCAGACTGGTAGATGCCTTTCAACGCAATGATACGGAAGAGTTTCAAAAGTTATTACAAGACAAGACATTGTCAAACGAGATATTTGCAGATCCATTTATTCGCGAGTTTATTGGCGATATCGAACAATCATCACAATCTAGTGGTATACTGAAGCTTGTCCAGCCATACACAAGAGTACGCATTTCCAAGATTGCTAAAGTTTTGGATATCAGTGAAGAAGAAGTTCGTCGACTGCTCAACTTTTTGATCCTGGAGAACAAACTTCCATATGCAAGAATCGATATGGAAGGCAGCTACGTCGATCTCAAAGCAGCAACAATGTCTTTGGATTTGAAATCGACGGAGCCTCTTGGATCATACCTTTTAGCTAATTCTGATCCAGTTTCTGCATTGAAAGAGCGACAAAATCATATGGGCCTTTCAGGAGGGTTAGCTCCAGTCTTGGGTATCAACCAAGTACCTCATGATACTTTGGACCTGTACGACAGACCGGCTCCTTTAGACCTCAGTTCAAATTCATTTGGCTCTTCCTTTTTTGGAACCAGCTTAGCATCTTCCTCTACTGCATCTTCTTCAAGCAAAAAGAAGGGCTCTATATCAGCTTCCTCTTCCTTAAACAAAAAGGGATCAACCGCAGCTGACATGAAACAACTTTTTGATATTCCTAAACGTTATACATTGGCAATTGAAGAAAATAGTAAGTTGGTTTCTATTCAAAATGCATCTGTAGGTGCACAAACTGGAGCTGCTGTCTCGGGAGGGGCGGGAGAAGAATCAGCGGTAGGTGGTCTCCAAGACGCTGGGGCTGCAGGCAATGGCTCCAACAATGCTGGAGCTAGCGGAAATGGCAACAATCCTGCCAATAGTAGTACTGGGGCAGCTTCCGGTATAGGTAGTGCGTCTGGTACAACCACCTCTTCACAAGTTGACTACGGTAGTGGCATGGAAGCCCAGTTCAGAGCCGAGGCCATCAACTTCCGAAGCCCATATGCTGGTGCGGTCCAAACAATGCAACGCACAAGTGCACTTTTGTCATGGGCAAAGAGTGTCGAAAAGCTTCAAAAAGTGACGCAAAATGGTAACGCAATTGTCCTTTCACAAGCAGTCGAAGGAACAAAGGGAGTTACAGGGTCTTCTTCTGCAAAGTATGATAGCAGCTTGTTGTCTGCTGGAGCTAACAGTATAGCATCTGCGTCATTGCTTGAACTTTCTGGAAGTTTGAGCAGTTTAATTCAACAGATCCAAGATGGAACGGCGTTTGGATTTGGAGGACTTGCTAAAGTTGGGATGGGAATTGCCAGTCACCGAGATGCATCTCAAAAGAAGTTGGAAGAGAATCAAAAAGAATTGCAGCAACAACAGGAATCACAACAGCAGCAGCAATCACAATCGAAAAAACCACTTAAATATTCAAGGAAAAAGTTGCTGCAAGGTAATCCTTTATTTTCAGATGATAATATTCCTATTACGGATTCTTTGTTGATTTCAAACAGAACTGTTAAAGCAAGCACTGCTGCTTCTGTAATATTCTGGTCAAGATGATTATTAAGCTTTTTTTTCATATTGTTGTTATTGTTATTCATATAGTACAAAATACCTACCTACATACATAAATTAATGAATTTTTATTTTAAATCCAACTGAGTAAATCCCGTAGATGATGTTATAGACATTTTGTTTATTTCTTGAAAATGTTCAGCCGTATATAGACTTGCTGTATGAATTACTATACAAATTGAAATCTTCAATCATACAGCAAGCAACTAAAAAACAATCATTGAATGGTTTTGTTTTTATAAAATAACTTTTAATTTCAATGGTATATTTCTATATACGAAATATTTTAATTAAATTAAGAAGTGAAAGAGAAGTAGAGAGAAAAAAAAGTCATGAATTACAATACTATAAAAATTTTATTATTTTTTTATAAAAGAGAGGGAAGAGTTAATTATTTATAATCTCTTGATAACTTCTTCAGTAAACTTCTTGGTGCTGGCAGTACCCTTAAGATCACCAGTGATGTTTTCAGGACCAGAGGCAATGGTGTCGAAAACAGCCTTTTCAATCTTATGACCGTATTGATCCAAACCCATGTGCTTCAACATCATGACAGAAGACAAGAGAAGGGCAGTTGGGTTGGCCAATCCCTTACCAGCGATATCTGGAGCAGAACCGTGGACGGCTTCAAAGATGGAGACTTGGTCACCCATGTTACCAGATGGAGTCAAACCGAGACCACCGATAAGACCAGAAGACAAATCGGAAAGAATGTCACCGTAAAGGTTAGGCATGACCATGACGTATTCCTTGTATGGAGTTGGGTCAGTGACTAATCTAAGACTGGTGGAGTCAATGAGTTCAGTGCTCATTTCAATGTCAGGGTATTCCTTGGCCAATTCTTCAGCAGTGGAAAGGAAAAGACCATCGGAAACCTTCATAATGGAGGCCTTGTGGACAACCAAGATTTTCTTCTTGCCAACTGATCTGGCATATTCGAAAGCGTATCTAAGAACTCTTTCAGAGGCTGGCTTGGTGATAAGCTTGATGGATTGGACAACACCTGGAACAACAACGTGTTCGATACCAGAGTATTCACCTTCTGTGTTTTCTCTAATAAGGACGGTGTCAACACCATCGTATGGGGTCTTGAAACCAACAACGGACTTGCATGGTCTGACGTTGGCGAAAAGGTTGAAAGTTCTTCTTAAAGTCAAGTTGAGGGAGACGTGACCCTTACCGACTGGAGTAGCCAATGGACCCTTCAAGGCAACAAGGTTTCTCTTAACAGAGTCGACAGCTTCCTTGGGGATAGTGGTCTTACCATCGACGAGGATTGGGGTGACATCGACTGGCTCCCACTCAATTGGGACCTTGGCGGCACTGTAAATATCCTTGACGGCGTTTGAGATTTCTGGACCAATACCATCACCTTCAATCAAAGTGACTGTGTAGTTACCATTGGCATTTTTCTTACCAGTGAAACTGGCAACGGAAGTAGCATATGTTCTCTATAAGTAATGGAAGAATTTTGGTTAGTTATATTATTGTTTAAAAGAAAATAAATAAGAATGAGGTAAAATCTTAAAGATTATTGAGTTTTTTTAGAGATAATAAATACCACTTGGTATGTAAGTTGGTATAAAGATCGGGGGTTTTTTTTTTTTTAGCGTACAAAAAAAAAAGGGCAAATGGATATCATCGGATTATTTTTGTAGGCATAATTCGATGAACAACATCAATGAAATTACCCTCTCTCATAACGGAATATTTAAATGCTGAAGAACTGTTTTCTGTTTTGTCTCTAATCAATATGAATATAAATAGAAGGAAAAAAAAAAGTAAATTAAGAGAATGACAACAATAGGAGCAACTACTACCATTTTGGAAAGTGAAGGAGGGGTAGAGGGGGGTATAAATATTTTGGTAGGCAAAAAGCCGCATAACAAAAAAAATTCCAGCCAACCAAATGCATTGATAAAAATAGGGAAAAAAAAATATCTATATTTTCAAAACATCATTGATTTGTCTTTAAGAATGATGAAAAGTTTGAATTTGTTATAAATGACATTTCTGCTTTTTTCCCTCTCTGTTTAATTGCGTTGAGCTTTTAATTGTTACATTGCGTTGCTATTAAGGGTATTTGATAAGGCAAAGTGAAATCTCAAATTTGTTTATGGAACAATGGAAAAAATAAAAGAAGAGGCCCGCAGAAATATTGACCAATCAGAGACGCATCCACACCGGTATCTCACGGCTCAACAGAGCAATAAATCTACTTTGAGATGAACTACTTGAAGCATATCAAGTGAAAGATTGGTATTTTTTTTAAATCTGTGGCTTATTTATAAGCTAATGTTTCTGCTTTTTTCCTTCTTTTTTAACTCTTGGACATTGATGTCTTAAACCAATTGGTGTGTGTACCGTGTAATGGATGTTTATCTGGAAAGTACCGACATAAAAAAAAATATAATACTGCAGCAAAGATAGATATAAAACGTTGCTGCCTCTGTTTTCTCAACGTACAACAGTTTATCTCTTATTGATAAATTGAATAATTGAAGTTTTGAAATGATGATACAGTCGATAAACAATTGGGATAACAAAGCAAAAGAACAATGTTATGAGCTAGAAAAGAACGTGTTGAAAAGATTGGTACTGGTAAATCTTATTCTCTGTGATAAAAAGAGAAAAGTGTTCGGTGAGGGCTCTTGCTGTGAGATATCTCAAAGTCGATCGAAGGATATCAATATGAATAAAATCTTTTATATTTTTTTCTATAATAACCTCAATAATAATGAAGAAAAGACCTCATGAAATCAAATATTGTTCAAATAATACCAAATACATACTTGGGCTCTAAGAGCTTGGGATGCAGAGCGGAGGAAAGATCTGGTTGAAAGCATTTTGTATGACGATGACGATTAAATGGAGGGGTAGTGGTGAATGATGAATG
Organism: Magnusiomyces sp. LA-1; assembly: GCA_029678045.1. Lineage (NCBI taxonomy): Eukaryota > Fungi > Ascomycota > Dipodascomycetes > Dipodascales > Dipodascaceae > Magnusiomyces > Magnusiomyces sp. LA-1. Next base: position 2,559,272 of record CP115650.1, on the reverse strand, counting down.
AAGGTTTAAGAAAATTGAGTTAAAAAAAAAAATAAAAAAAATAAGAAGGAAAGAAGGAGGATTTTATTTGTTTTTATTTTTTTTTTTCATTTGGTTAAAAGCTTGATTGTTTTTTTTGCAACCAGAGCATTTTTTGTCATTGCTTTTTTAATTACCGCTTCAGCCGTCGACGGGTTATGGGAGGGAGAGAAGAGTTTTTTTTTTTTTTTTAGCTACGGGTTTAAAAAGAGACTTTTATTTATTGGCTGTTTTGAGTGCCACTATGATAATTAGCAGAATATGAGCATTCGAGTTGTTACAACTCTATGTGACACATGGAAAAATATCTCAGGGTTAGGGCGATAAATCGTGTTTTTCAAGCCCATTCTCCATCGCCGATACCAAGCTACTGAAGCATTACGGGATCAAAAACAAGTATCAAAGGGAAATGGAATGGTCAAATGTGCCGGAATTCACTGTAAAAGTGCAATTGCACAAACATGATAAACATGGAACTCTTGGAAATGGCTGCCAAATCTTGATTTTTACATTTTGCTACATTTTTCTCTCATTGATAAAATATGAAAAAAAAATGACACGGCTGTGCCGGCCCAGCCTTAAATTATTGTATTTTACTCGTGTCATTGTAATGTAACAAAGATTCCTCCGACCTTCGGTTCATAGATTTTTTTATCTGTATTGACAATATCAATCTTTAAATCTCATGGTTTTATAGTTATCTCAATATATTAAATGATTATTATTATTATTATCAAACTTTTAGTACAAATAAATATAGGATTATTCTTTTTCTCTCACTTTTTATTTTTTTTCATAAGAAGAACAAATTTAAACAGTGGTAAACAATGTCCAAACACCCTTGAGATATTGGACAATTTCATCACCTCCCAACTTACTTTCACCATACAATCTGTCAACAAATGAAATAGGAACTTCACCAATTGTGAAGCCAAATGATCTGGCTCTAACCATCATTTCCATTTGGAAAACATAGCCCTTACTCTTGGTTGAAGCAATGATCTTCTCCAAAACTGGCTTCTTGTACAATCTGAATGAACCAGTCAAGTCAGAAACGTTGGGTCTCAAAACCAAAGTAGCCAAAAAGTTGGCACCTCTACTAACAAGCTTTCTTTTAAGATCCCATCCGTAAACACCACCGTTTCCAGCATATCTGGTACCAGTGACAATATCGTAGTTGTGCTTCTTTTGTAACTTGATAAACTCTGGGATGGCACTTGGGTGATGTGAGAAATCAGCATCCATGATAATAACAAAGTTACCACTGGCAAATTGCAAGCCATGGACATAGGCAGTACCTAAACCAAGCTTTCCGGCTCTTGGCTTTAAGAGGATTCTGTTAGGGCCGTAAACAGCAATCAATTCCTTAGCAACTTCTTGAGTTCCATCTGGGGAGTTGTCATCTACAATAATGACTTCCCAGTCCAATTTACTATTTCAAATTTTCAAACCATGATTAATAAACTATACTTGTTTTTCGCTTCTTCAAAAGTTTTTATAAACACTTACTTTTCATTGAAAGTCTTTGCCAACAACCATGTGATGATTGGTAAGTTCTAAAGCGTCAAAATTGGAATGTTAGAATTTGTTCATTTTGAATTGAAATGTTTTAGCCTAATTGCGTACCTTTCTTTCGTTGTAGGTAGGAAGAATAACAGTGTATTTATCTGTGGTGGCCATTTTGATTTTTAATGTATATGTTTGACTTGATTGTTTGAAAGCAATGAATTTGGTTGATGCGTTTAATCAAAAATTAAGAAAAGTGTAAAAAAAAGGAGGAATGCCAGATGTGGGCCTGTTATTTTTTTTTTTTTTGTGAAAGAATAGGTGGTGTTGTTTAGATGCCACGACACCAACACTCAAAGCTAATACTATTCTAAATTATACAGACTACAATCAAGACCAGCCATAACCACAAGCAAAAAGGCTTGTTTATTTGTTTGAATACATAATTCAGATATTGAATAAATACTATGAAACTCTCAATTCCAAGTCAATTGGTAATTGAAACCACTTTCCAAGTTCATCATCTACTGACATTTTAATATTGTCACTGTACATGATCTAATTTTGTAATAATTGATGTAATGTAATAAATCCTAACTAGACCATTTTTTCTCTCCAACCACCATAATTTTGTTATCTTACATCTTACTCGCCCTTTTTTTTCTTTCATACTGTTTAAGCCCTTTTCTACCAACCTTTTCAATTCTCACAACAATTTGGGATTCTTTTAATTCTCATATAACTATAAACTATGGCCTCGTCAGTACCTTATGATCCAGATGGATTTGATTCTCCTGATGTAAATCCATTTGCTCAGGAAGAATCTCTATCATCATCTCAATGGAAAACTGAAGATGTCGACAAGGACGAACAAAATGACAATTTACAACAATCTAAAGCTGACGAATCAACAGATGCAGAATCTCATTCAAAAGATAAGCCAACTGAGACTGAACAATCTGATGCGACACAAAATACAACAAATACACAATCTTCAAAGCCATCAGCTTCACAAGAGTCATCAACACAACCACAACCTACCTCAACCAACACACCTGTATCTAATCCAGCTCAACAACAACAAACAACAGCACCAAAACCACAGAAAAAGAAATACAAACTTCTCTTAAAGGTAACTGGGCTAGAACGACAGGGAAAGAAAGACCCAATTATCAAATTTGATGCATTTGTAAGTATAAACTTGAAACTAGCAAGCACTACAAAAATGTCAAGTTTACTAACTTGTTTCAAAAATCATTCTCTCAATTATTTAGACCACACTTCCAAGATTTAGAACAACTACATTTAGAGATATTAGAAGAACTCATCACGAATTCCTCAAGTTTGGCGCTCATTTAAGCAATGCTAACCCCGAGTGTTTCGTACCCTCAGTTCCTCCAGCCGTATCATCTGCTGGGGCAGGAACAGAAGAGGATGAAATTAAAGTCAAAAAGAGAATTCAATTGTGGTTAGACAGAGTTTCAAGCAATCCAATTCTTGCTAGAGATGAAGAGTTTGTTCACTTTATTGAATCTGATTTTGGGGTAAGTTTAGTCTCATATCGCTTCTTTCGTATTGTTCTTTACTAACTCAGCCTACTACTCTTTTATTTTTATTTTTATTTTTGTTTTCTATAGTACTCGCCAGTTAACAAACGAAAGCCACCAGCTACTGGTGTTACAAGAAAGGCTCTCAAACAATTACAGCCTCCTCATGATGAAGTTGTCGAGCTTGCTCAATTTAGACCTGTTGTCAAGCAACTATACATAACTGGCCAAGAAACAGTTACCAAGATTGAGCGATTGTCAAAGGCTCGACGCAGTTTAGGCCTAGCACTGAATGACTTTGGTTCCAAACTGTATGAATTCTCAGATACCGAAACTACAGGTAACTCAAATCTCGTCTTAATGTGGAGAAAACTCGGCAAGATTGTTACAGGATTAGGAGATTTGGAGGCCATCAAAGCAACAACTGAAGCAGTAACACTCACCGATGGATTGAACTGGGTAATTAAAGACGCCTACGTTGCCAAAGAAGCCATGACCAACAGGCACTTGCTCATGCGTGATCTTGCCAAGGCCCAAGCCGTTACCAAGTCAAAACATCAGACTGCCGTTAAGTTGAAGGGATCAACCAACATTGCCCCCATTAAGGTCGACGAGGCTCTCAACTCACTGAAAAACGCTGAACTTGTCGAGGAACAATTGACCAACAAGGTCCGACTGGTGACTGAAAACATGTTGATGGAAAAGGACATTTTGTCCAAGCGCATTGAAACCGACGTCAAGAGCTACATTGCCGAGTATGTTGTGCGAATAATCGACGCCGAGCGTCGCGCTCTCAGCGCATGGGAGTCAGTCCGATCAGATGTTAGAGCAGCTGACGCCAACGGTGGGCTCTCGAGACTGGGCCGTGAAGCACATCCCCCCAGACGTAAAGCCACGCATATCTCAAGCCAGGGTGCAAAGGGCGATGCATGGAGCGACAGAAAGGTTAGAGCCAAGGATTTGGGCGACCCAACAGCATTACAACAGTCTTCAACAGCAGCAGGCGAACTGACAGCCTCAGTAAACAGCACAGCTACAAGTAATGAAGACGATGATGTTCAAGATATTGAAAATGGAGAAGCCACTCAGGTAGATGCCAGAAGTGCTGCCAGTCTGCTTTCTGGATTAACATTTTAAGTTAAAATCAATATATATATAACATTTAAATAAAGAAGGATAGGATAGTAAAAAAAAGAAAAATCAAAAGAGTTTTTAAATATTATTGAAAGAATGAAATTATTATATTCAATATATTATAGTAGTATACAAGAAACAAAAAAGTATTTTGTTTAGTAACAATAATAATTAATTAACCATTTTTAAATTGGAAAGTTCATGTCATCTGGAGAAGGGAATGATTCCATTAAAGTATGTTCTTTAGTAATTAGTTCATTCAAAAAGTCTTGAGTTGAAGGAACAGCTTGCTGAGTACTTAAAGACATGTTTTGAGAAGCCAAAAGTGAAGTATGATTTTTCTCTTTTTTCTTTTTATAATTGTTGATAGTAATTTCATCATTGTCATCATCTTCTTCTTCTTCATTATCATTATTATTACGATAACCGCCGTACCAACCTGAGCCCATTCCGATTCTTCGTCTTGATGAAGGAGAAGTACTAGGTCGAAAGTCTCCTTGGATTATTGAAATTGGCCCTTGTTCACGACGAATCATTTCCAAATAATCTTCTTCTTCTTGTTCATTCACATCATGATAGTCATTATTATTGTTATTACTATTTGTTTGATTGTTATCGTAAAAACTATCATCATGTTTTGATTGAATAGAAGATGATGGCCTTTTTTGAATTTTTGGAGATTGCGTTTGTGATTGAGAAGAAGAAGGTAGTGATGCTGGTTGTGATGATAATGGCAAATCAATATATCTATTCATCAAGTCGTTTAATCCCGAATTTGATTTCTGAGAAGATGGAACATTACGAGATGATAAAGATGAAGGAGAAGAAGAAGAAGACTGAGATGAAGATGTTTGTTTGAAATAGGAATTGCGATGCTTATTATCAAGTTCGGTGATTGCAGGACTTTGAAATTTCACAGTCCGTTTTCGTCGATTATTCTTGCAATCTTCATCAAAATTGGATTCAGCGTTGCTGTTGGTTCTTAAATTATGAGGTTTTAATGATTTCCGTTTAGTTCCTTTTCTTATTGATGAGGATGGTGATGATAATATTTCTGTTGATTTATGATTATCTCCTTTTAGCATCACAATTTCTGGTTCTTGTAACTGAGCAAAAGAAGGAGCTTGAGGTTCACTATAATCATCATCATCATCATCACTGTTGTTGTTATAGTTAGCCAAAAGTTGTTTTTCCTCATCTCTCCTCCTTTCTTTTTGATTTGAAATCTGTTCCTTGTTCTTGTTCTTCTTGGCTTTTCGCTCAGTATGTGCTACCTTGTCATCAAGGTCATAACCAGGAATGTTCAGTCCTGACTTCATCATTCTATGGTTTTCGTGTTCAAAATGTGAGATCGAACTTTCGTCATCATTGTCTTGGTCTTTGCGACGCCTTACCTTAGGAGCTTTTGATTTGGAAACATCATCAGCAGTTCTCTTAATATAAAAGTCTTTGGTTACATAAACACCAGGACCAAGATCCATAATTCGGTGATTCCAGGTATCGCTGTCGCTACTGCTACTGTCATATCCATCACAGTTGGAGTTCAAATCAGTCTTATTTTTCTTCTTGTTATTAATCACTTCTTTTTCAACTGTGGTGGGTAAAGAATTAATAGGGTCCATATCAAATGAATCTGATGTATTAAATTTCCTTGATTTTTTGTTTGAAAAAGATGCTAAAGACTCTTGGTTAAAACTATTTTTGGAGGTGTTGCCATCAGATACTGTAGATGACGCTTCTTGACTGATATCCAGTAAAAGATCTGAGCTCTTAGAGCCAGAAACCAAAAGGTCTTCTTCAGTATGGCTATTTCCAGAAGGCATGGCAAACCCTTTTGCGGGCTTATTTCTTTTGTTTAGTGGTTTCTTAAACTCTTTTTTCAAAGTTTGTGTTGCGGGTTCTCTTAAAGACTTTAAACTGCTTCCACTATCTTTAGATCGCGCAATAAAATCATCATTACTATCACTTCTGTTTTCAATAGAAACGGTGGCTCTAGGGGCTCCCAAACTTGCCATAGAATCTGTATTATATGCGGATAAAGATTGAGTTGCGCTTCGTTGAGTGGCAGGCACAGAATCAGCATTCGGTATTCGCTCATTAATTGATTCCGTAATACTTGATTTCATCCACAAATTTGACTTTAGTTTGTTTTTTCTCCATGGCTGTATTGGCTGGCCAAAAGCATCAAGCTCAGAAAGGTGATTATTATGGCTCGACCAATAATAGTCTTCTTCATTATTTTCTTTCATGTCATTAGAAGCTTGTGAAGATGGTGAAGATGGTGAAGAAGGATTAGGAAAAGAAATAGGAGGAGGAGGGGGTTCAAGAATTGACACATTTGAAAATAAAGACATTGCACGAGAAAACGGTTGGCCTTGTCGAATTGGTCTCGTTAGTACAGGACTCTGTGGTTCTGTGGAAGGTTCTGCATCCTCCTCGTTTTGACCAAACTCGTCACAACTGTAATATGGATCCCTTTGACCACATTCAAAGGGAACATCTTCTTCCTCTTCTTCTTCTTTGTTAGTAGCTCCAAACTGCGTTTTATCTTCTTCGTCTGATGAATATATAATTGTAAGATGACTTTCTTCATTTTCGTCATGTGGAAAAGCATCTTTCAAATCACCCAAATCTAGAGATGCTGCAACTGATTCGTCTTGAGTGTCAGATTGAGAACAAGACTGAGAGCAAGATGGTGTTTGCGGATTGCTGGGATTGACATCATAAACTTCACTCAATTCAGGATTTGCTTGTTGTAGTTGATCAGAAAGCTCATCTTCATTTTCTGATCCCACTTCTGTGTCAATATGATATGTCGGATAGAGCTCTAAAGCTGTAAATGATGTAGGATTTGATTCAGGTACTTCATCAATATTGGATATACTATTTTCTGTAAAAGATTTTGGAACTTTGCGTTCTAGTGAGTTTGATAGTCTTCGTTTTTTGGTTTTTGATGCTAAATTAAATAATGCCAAATGGGATTCTTTGGTTGTAGGTTTTAGTTCTTCTAGAAACTTTTTTGTTTCTTGTTCGTCAGGCAATAGTGGTGTTGGTTCTGGTATTGTGTCTGGAATCTCTGTGACGTTTTTGAGAAATTCTGGAGTTTTTAAAGACTCTTTATTATTAGCTTCATTTTTATCATTTTGATTAAAAGTGTCATGAGATGGCGTTGATTCCAAATTAAGTATTTGGTTGTGGCTTCTTTTTGTTGGAGTATTTGGAGTTTCGTGAAATGGTTCAGATAGAGCATCTTCATAATTATCGCTTTCGTATTTTACAGAGTATTTCTTCTCTTTAGAACTTGTTGAAGAAGAGGCAACTAAAGGATAGAAGTCGGTGAGCTTCTTAAACGCTCTGGCAGAGTGGCTATAGGTTGTGGGTTTTAATCCGGGCGTAGTGCTAGAAACTCGTCTCGATTCAGTCTTTGGCGTTGGAAGCGTTCTACTACTGGATTTGTTTCTCTGCTCAACATTCTGTTCTCTGACAGGTGTGCTATATCTAAGGCTTACTAGTTTCTTTGTAGTTGGTAATGACGAAGATTTTGGGGTTGTTGATGTATCTTCCGGTATTATAGATAATTCTTTTTTTGCGTTGGGTGTAGTTATCGGCTTCTTAGAGCTCAGTAGCTTTTTTTTCTGCCTCTGTTCACGCTGTCGCTTTTTCCGTTTAGAAATAGGCCACTGACTAGCTCCTATTTCATAATCCTCATCGCTTTCGTGGTCATTGCCTTCGTCGATTGCAACTAGTTCCTGATAAAATTGAAACTGTGACGGTGTCTCAAGGTTCCATTGGTCCCCCGATGGATTAAAACTATTCATTTCATAATTTTTATATAAACTGATAGGTTATTTTTAAAAAAATATGTAAAATAAGAAAGTTTGTTTTAGTGGTGTAAAAAAAACTGAATGGAATAAAAGTAAAGAAAAAGATAAAAACGCGAAAATGATGATAAATAATGGGAACGCGAAAAAAAAGGTTTTGACATTGGCAATTTCCTGACGTGTCTGTCATGTGATGTTAATTCCATATTTGGTAACAATATTATGAGTTCCCCAAAGACTTTATTATATTCACAGTCTAAAACTCTTTAAAATAAAGGTTTTTTATATTAATCCCATTAAATACAATTGATTCATACTCATGGATTTTTTTTTTTGACCTTGATACTTGTTTTTGAGTATGATCATCAATGTATGATTAAAAGCGCCTTTTTGTAACGGCATGGCATAAAGCCTTCTAGCATTGCGTTTTTATATTGTTTAATCTTATTTAACTCCAATACACATAGCTGTTTACTTGTCTATATTTATTTGCTCATTTACTCATTTCTTAAAGCTATAGAACAAAGTCTTCTATACCATGATTGAAAAGATTCCATACGACTTATACTACATAGCAGCTACCTACCTAAGCTCTTATGACTTGAAGTCACTTACACAGGTCTCTCCATTTCTCAGAAACGTCTTTGCACCAAACTCATGGAACCTCATCTACATCTTGCCTGCAGGAAAAAATGGCTCCCAGAAAATGCTCGTTGAATATATAGACTATCGATTTGTGGATGAGATCTGTCTTGTAAATGTCACCAAGTACGGATGGTTCAAAAGGCAATACGTCCACCAGATCATTTTTGACCATCGGTGTGCGCTATTGAGATCAGATATAATCGAACGTATAGATCTTGACCAATTCCCAAACTTGCAACACGTTAAAGCTGAAGTTCTACCAATATATTGGGTCAATGATGGAAATAACAAGCTGAAACTCAAAGGAAATCTAAGATATACAACGCTAGACAATGATGTGCTATATCCTGATGGGAGCTCAAGAACCCCACCGAGAGGGATTTGGTTATGTAACGTCGCTAATATGCAGTATCCGTTTACTAACAAGATAACTTCCGGCTCGTTTCACGCAAAGTACACAATACATCTAATGGTGTCAAGTATATATCACTGGCACAACGTTTGTAATCATATATTGATCACTAAACTGAATTTAACTTGGTTGCTTCTACCGGATAATATGGATATTCTGATCTTTGGACTTAGGCGTTGTGTAAACGTCGAATGGCTGGCTATTAAACTAGAAAAAAGACACCGCAGAACTTTGGAGTCAAATTTTAGGGAAAAGTACTTAGGTCTGATGTCAGTTTGCAAGTCATTGAAGAAGCTTCGATATCTTCAAACGTTGAATGTATACAATGAAGATGATCCAATGTCAGTGCTTGATTACATACTTAATGATCTGGATGAGTCGGTGTATTACGAATATCAGATTGATATATTTTCAGGCCATCACAACCCTCTCATTAACAATATGGAAACCATGACATTCCCATGCGTCAAAGCTTTAGAGTTCCTATGGGATGGTCATGTGGTTTTCTTTACAAGGGTCGATTCCCAATTCAAAGGACTCTTTCCTAACCTCCAACACCTGTCATTGGCACTCATTAGACTGGGGGATTATCTGAATGACATGGTGGGATCATTTGCAGAAGGGCTCCAAACACTCAAGGTGTCAGTACATGGGCCTCCCGATATGATGTGGTTTGTCAGAACCTTACCACGGCTCAGAAGGCTCAGAGTGCTTCACGTAAAAGAGTGGAAATCTAGAATTAGCTCCAGATCAGTTGTAGGGGCGATATTGGAAAAGTTGACATACTTCAATCGTATATATCGTCAGCATGGTGCCAAGTACGACAATCTGTTAAAACACGTTGTCAACGGTAGTGCTGGCGCATCTTTGGAAGATATCAGAACGTGGAGCCGTGAGCGTGTCGAAAATATGGTGCTCTCCGTCATAGCTAAATGTGCAAATGTGATAGATGGAGAGATCGATTATATGGTGAATCTGATACTTGATCCAGAGGCAATAGTAACTGAGTTTGGATCTTTGGACTGCTTTGACCCTAATTATCTAACTTTTAATGAAAACAGTAGCCCCAAGTTTCGATATATCATGAGCTATTACTATGCCACATGGGAGTCGATCTTCATGAAATGTCAGCAACTGAAACACCTAGAAAAACTAACAATAGCTGGAACATGGCAACCATTTGTGTCGCCAAATCTCGAGAAGCTTATTTGCAAGCATGATACTTTGAAAAGGGTGATGATTCATGTGTCATGTGGGATTGAGCCTGTGAACATTCAGCAAGTGAAGTATTCGCGGCTAATTACTCGACGTGTGATACCAGTCGCAGGCTACTTTTCTCAATGTAGGGGAAAAAAAATCAAAGGATTTTGCCATACATACTGGGTAGATGTTGAAGGGTTCAGAAAGCAGTTTGCGCACGAGATATACAAGGAGGGAGACTATGAAGATGTTGAGTATACAGCATTGGCGATTTCGGAACGTCTAACTATGATGGAGAACGATTATATCAGTGTAAGTGATGATCTTAATCTTCATCTTATTGAAGAAGGATCGTATCGATTTGGTCAAGAAGCAGATACATGGGACTTTGGAATACAATTATATTGTTATATATGAATAAATGCGCACGAGCTCAAATGTTTTTTATACTTCTCACTTTTTTCATTTCTTGAATCCGGCATTGGAAGAAACACTGTAAAAACATAAACAGAACATACATCGTCTTGGTGCTACTCAAAGGTAACGACAAATGCTTTGAGAACTGGAATCAATGAAAATATCAAATGAGGTGTAAAAGAAAACAAGCAATTAACTGCAACAATAAAATCTTTAATTTGTTTTGTGTGATTTTTCCAATATTTATCTTACTTAATAATTTTTAGTTGTTTTGTTTTGACACTTATTATATATTATATATCTCAGGTCAACTTTCTTTTTTTACCAAAATTGTCAGTATATTTTGTCCTGTAGAAACTTCTAAAACTATAAAACATAAATCTCTAAATTCAAAATAAAAGAAAAAATACTATTTGTTGAGGTATTTATAATTTCGAAGCATTTTCTTGAGTAATGCCTTTGTAGACTTCAGTTTCAACATCGATCCACAACTTTGAAACTTTTTTATCACCAAATGGTAATATCTGAGCAAATACCAAACCAGCAATTCCAGTTTCTCTGTCAATCCAATAGTAAGTATTGGAGATTCCGCACCAAAAGGCTGAGTACTTGGCCTTGCCGGTATCTGTTGGAACCAAGTTCAAAAAAAACGAAATGCCCCAGCCTTGTGGAGGATCACCCTTTTGAGCATAGATCTGAGGAAGAGAGTTGGCTAAAGAGGGTATATAGGAAGTCATTGGACGTTCCCGGCCAAAGTTCGGGTATTGGGGGATTTGGTTAGTAAACATTTCGCTTACCATTTCTTTTGACAAGATGCGGTTTCCAGTCTGAGGTGATACACCATCGTTTAATAGCACAACAAAGAGCTTTGAGAATTCCAAAGGACTTGTGTACAATCCAGAGCCACCGTATTGCTGAGCAGCTCCAGAAATCTTTGGATTTTTATTGAGAACTCTAGCTGTATTTCGTGGGGTAGGTTTTAAGGTACCATCTTTGCCTCGAGCACTTACTGTGACAATACGTTCTTTCATTGATTCGTTTGGAACAAAAGAGGTGTCCTTAATTCCTAATGGTTTGAATACTTTTTCTTGCATAAGATCTTCAAGAGTTGAGTTGTAAGCTCTAGCAATAGCATTGCAAGCCCAATCGATGCCAATGCCGTAGCTCCAATCAGTACCTGGCTCAAAGATGAGTGGTTGTAACAAACTTGAATCGTAGCCGGTACCTTCATTGATGCCAAAGAGCTTTGAGTATTGAAGAATGTTTTTGTTCAAATGAGAATATGTAAATCCAGCTGTGTGTGTAAGCAACATTCTAAGGGTAATCTTGTTTTTCTTTGGAACGAGCTCGATCTTTCCTTCTGGAGAAACGTCTTTAATGATGGGTGTATTTCTTAGCTCGGGACAGTATTTGGCAATTGATTTGGGGTCATCTAAAGATAGTTTGCCTTCTTCAACAGCAATAAGAGCGAGTATTGTAGAGGCAAGCTTAGTACAGGATGCCAACCAGTAAAGAGAATCGTCTCTCAAAGGACCTCGACCTTCATCTAATCCAGCCTTTCCCTTTACATAATTGAAAAGAACTTTACCTTCTTTGTTGACGATGGTGACGGCTGCACCTGGGATATCTTTGTAAGGATCATTTGTAGCTTGGTCAACAAGCTGCTTAATGTTTTGAATAGCACCTTGAGTAAGTTTAGTCATTTTTTAGTTGTATGATAAATGTCAAAGAGAAATAAAGAAAGAAGATAAAAAAGAGAAAAAAAAATTGTTGCTTTTGTGGGGGGAAAAAGCTGTAAGCACGTCATTAGGTAAAAATGCCGAGGTAAATTTACAGTTGGGTTTAAGATTTATATGACATTACACTTTGGATTCAATTACATTATCTGATCAAGACTTGGAATCTCATAGTTTGAGCATAAACAAATATACCAAAATTGCTACTAGTTATGCTTTTTGAGAGATTTGAAGTTTAATCAGGAACTTTGGCAGTGAGAAAAACGCTCTATTTCATATATTACGCTATAGATTTCCTGAGTTTGATGGACCATGTACCTCAAATTTCATGTAAGAGACGGCCTGGGGGACGATCTCAAGGTACGAGGAAGCGTCTAGGATCTAGACTAGAAGCATACGATAGGAGGATCGTATGTTCTCAAGGGCAAACCAGTAACTACAGTGACAGACGGAACGAATAAAGAAAGGAAAAGATTACTTACTATTGACCAAGTAAATATAAGACTTAAGATTCAAAAGATAAAGATAAAAATGTATTTATTCGTTGTTTATATAAAATAAAAAAGTAAAAAGAAAGAATATAAAAATCAAGGAAAACTAAAGCAATTTATAATTTTTGGAATCAAGTTAATAATATAAAATTATTGAGTAACATCTTGTGACCATTGGTATCTTGATTCAATTGTTCGTATTAATAATGAGAAGATAATAATAATTGTTGATTAATATCTTTGGTCGTATTTTCAATGTTGCTATCGACAAGGATTAGTTTGCTGATAATATTTTATCGTATTTTTCTGTAAAATGTTTCAAGGAGAATTAATTGAATTCTTTTGTAGTTCAAAGGGGTTACAAGGGTAATTGTAATAGTTGTTTGAAGATGCGGTTGAGGTTGAAACACGGAGGTTGGTTAACAGAGTATTAAGCATTTGTCAGTGTATCATTGAAATGTATAAGCAAGCATTATAGTGAACATAAGATAATAATTGGATATTGAAATATCAAGGGTCACGTTTCTTACATTTCAGAAATGGCTTGTCACGATGGCCGAGTGGTTAAGGCGATGCCCTGCTATCAGTTAGCAGTCTAGGCATTGGGTTTTACCTGCGCAGGTTCGAATCCTGTTCGTGACGCTTAACTTTTTTGTCGCTTTTTTTTTATTCAATGTGATATCAAGTGAAGTGATTCATTGATAAGTTTTTTTTTTTATTTTTTTCTTAATTGTCTTTTATATTTGTATTCATTGTTAAATGTATCATTTCTTTAAGACAAACAAACAATGAGTTTTTTTGAACAAAAGTTTAAATTTCAAAAGAATTTTTTTTGTTCAAAGAAGCGTTATGGATGAAGAAAACTTTAAAAAGCAAATCTGGAAAGATGAAAAGTTTGTCGAAAATTCTATTAGATTGCCGAAATAATTGCTTTGAGTGGTTGGGTGAATGAATAGGCAATGCAACGGTGATAATAAATTCAAGTCATTATTATAATGAACTTGGTTATCATCTTCAAAGCAAGTAAGGTTTTTGTTTGTTTGTTTCCTAGAATCAAGCTTTTTTTTTCTCTCTCTCGCTTATTTTCTTTTAGGTTAATGCTTATTCCGAGACAGAACAAGAGAAATAATATATATATGATAATCGTTTGAATTTTTTTTGTTATCAGGTATAAAAAAAGATAAAATAGTAGTCGATATTCTACAGGGGTGAAGAGATATTATATGTGCAAAGTCACCTTTCATAATGATCAATCAAGAATATAGATACTACTCTTTACATATAATTTTTTGTATAAAGTTATAGCGCTAGCAGATAAAGACATTTGTAAAGGATAAAAAAAAAAAAGATAATAATAATAAATGAAATAAACACGAAAAACGATGAGCATAGGATAAATTTTATAATATATAAAAAGAGAAGACAAAGATTATATTTTTAATTAGAATGAGTGATAAAATTAGTAAAAGGGGAAAATATTATAACTAACTTGGAAAAAATAAAATAATCGAGATAGTCAAATAATTGTTAACAGGTTTGAGAGTGAGAAACTTTGTGATTTTAATATATTTGTCAATAGAATCTAGACGATAGTGACGATGGTTACGATAGTATAGGCAAGACAGTACAGTGAAATAACAAAAAGAGGTCATTGATATTGGATGATCTTTTGATGAGATTAATCATATTGCTAAAGATATTGTTTAATGTTTAAAAAATTGAATTCCAGAGAAACAAAAACCTCCTATGTTGTATAATTAGTTATACTACTCTATCAGTGCTAATAAGGAATATGAAAAAGGAATATTGATACAGGACTTGAGCACGGTTGAATAAATACATCGAGAGGTTTATCTTAAAAAGTTATTTAACAATTTATTTTTTTAATTGATTAAAATAATTTAGATAAACTTGAACATTTTTAGGTCAAGCTCGAGAGAGTTTATGTGTTAATATTGGCAAAAGTTTAATAGTAAAATGAAATCTCATATTCTTTACATGATTATATATGTATATAAAGATAGCAAAGTCGAATCGAACCAACTGATATGCCTTGTTTTTTAAGAAAAAAAAAATTATATTAAATTTATCAAAAAATTAACAAAAACAAAACCATTAAAAAGAAGTACAAAGTATTCAATTTGAAATAAATATATATCATAATTAATCTAAACCATTAAAACTTGATGTAGGAAGAACGGGATATATCATTTGAACTGTCAAAAACAGGCAACGTGTTTGTAACCATGACTTAATTGCTAGAATTGAGAGCAATCTAAAAAGTACAACAAACAAATGGTTTTTAAAGTTTATATTTTGTATAGTTGGTGTATTTTTTTTTTTTAAGAGACTAGCAATCCATGAAAACAAAACAAAAAATATCTATCGATGATCATCGATGATGACGAAGATAATGAAAGTTGACATAAAACAGCTGATAACAGGAGTATTAGTATTATATACTAGTGATCATGGTTAACTAAGGTTTTTTTTTTCTCATGAGGCTATGAACATTGGCAATCACTACTATGGAGAAGGAAAAGAGCTGCTATAACAGGTACCAAAAAAAACAATAAAATCAAACAAAGGACAAGGTCTCGCTTAAAATATTTAATGCATGGGGCATATGGTGATTGGTTTTCTTTGTTCAAGATTTCGAAAAAAATTCACAAAAAATCAATTATTTTTACGCGTTTTTTTTTTTTTTTTTTTTTTTTTTTTTTTTTTTTTTTTTTTTGTTCAATATAATTATAAAAGAAAGAGAAGAACAAGATAAAAACCTTGATTTTACTATCATCATTATCAAAGTTGTAAAGATTTCTTGTTTGTTTAATATGTATATTCAGTAAAAGCTTGTTCCTGTTACTTACATGTTGTGCCTTCTCGCTTGTTCCTTTTTCTTACTTGTTCTGGCTATCAACATCACAACAACGAGAAAAAAAGATATAACATTCAAAAAGGAAAATAACAAAAAGAAAAATGTTATTTCTTCTTATTCATAATCGTTTAAACTTTTGTTTCTATTTATACAATGATTGAGAATTAAAAAAAAAAAAAGAAAATATCAAATACTTGTACTTGTATAGTATAGCAGATAATATAATAGAGAAGGATGTTTTGCTCAAATTAGATAAAATTAGTTTAACAAACAAGGTAAAAATATTTCAAAATATTTGAATTATCTTTAAAAAGCCTTTATTTCTTTTTCAAGAGCAAACAAAAAAAGAGGTCTGGATTATCGCTAAAGATTTGATTTGTTCGATATAGTAGTTGAGTTTAGATGGTTATTATTTTGTTGTAGTACTAAATACTGTTGTAGTACTAAATACTCTTGATTAGTACTAAATATCTATGATTTAAGTCTTTAGTCTTTTAACCATATACTGGAAATAAAAATGATATTCACATGTTGGTTTATCATAAAATATATAGATTTTAAAGTGATTGATCAACCTTTTTTCTTTTTGTTTGATTTGTGTTAGTGTATACAGGAAAACGAGAGATGAAAAGAAAAAAAAAAACGAGAATGACAAATAGAAATAGATTTTTTTTTAAAAAAAAAAAGCTTTGTATTCTTGTATAATGGCTTATTATGTAGTTATAGTTAAAATTAATATCAAAAAGACTCATTGGTATTCAATATTGTTTAAATTGTAATTAATTCAAAATACTTAAATTGAGAAATTGAGAAATTGATTCACCTAGTAAAAAGTGACTATTAAAAAAAATTACAAAAATTCCCGTCTACGGAATTTTGGATTAATGAATGGTTTATACTAAGTATAATATTAATTCGCATATCGATGAAAAAAGATTAGTAAACTGTTACCGATATATGATGAATTTAATAAAGTAGTAAAAAGAAAAGGACAATTTTGGGAATATTTTTCATTTGATTATTTTAATGTAATAGATCATAATAGATCATAATTGATCATAATTGATCATCTCAACTTTTGAAATCACACTGTTTGAAAAAAAGATAAAAATAAAATAAAGTAAAAAAAGGAGCTTTTCTTTTTAATTTCTTATTTTATATTACGAGGAGAGGTAGGAGGTAATTTCAGGTTACAAATGTTAGTATACAAAAATAATTACAAAGACAAATAGCAGATTATCGACGCTAAATTTCATTCTAAGCATGAATATAATTTCATTTTTGACTATTAAGGTAGTATTTTAGTTTTAATTATTGTTGGAAGGAAAAAAACAAAAAGCAAAATTGTATGGTATCGTGAAAGCAGTATATCAAAAAAATATAAAAATATCTTACTACTCGTAACTTGAGGTTGAAAACAGCGAAAACTTGAGGAAACATTTGACACTAGTCCATACATTTTGCAGTTTATATTACTTTGGATTCCATTCATCTATCTATGCTGTTGATTAGCTGTTGATTAGTATGGATGTAGTGATATTTATCTATTTAAACAATTCTTTTGAATGAGAGCGACAAAAGAATCACGTAACAAAAAAAAGTGCTGTCATTTGAAACACGCATTTAGTTGTTTATTAGAATATTCATCATGAAGAACTATACAAGAGCAATATCAAATTCAGAATTTCAACTGAAATAATAACGGAAATGCTCGTTACGGTGTATTTTAGTTTATAAAAAATATCATACCTTTAAGTTTTGGTAGTAATCGTATATGTATAGATAATCTTTTCCCCATGATAACGCCAAAGATAATTTTTTGGTAGTAATAATAATATTTTTGTCATGAAGGAAGCAGCTGAATAAATCCAAAAAAAATCGATACAATAATAAAATATCAAAAGTGTGATGCTACAAAATCGTTCATTGTATGGCCAAGATCGTGGGAATTATCCAAGATACTGTTTCTTTTTATTTTCTATTACTCATAATAATAATAGTTTTCGTGTTGTTTTATAGAATGACAAAATGTCTTTATTTGATATATAGAGCAAAAATTATTTGGGAGGAAGCTTTCAGAGATCGTTAATAAGGCTTTTAATAAAAAAAATGGTTGTACATATCCTGCTATTCCTGTCCATTTTCTAGTGAGCACTCGGGATTAAAAAAAAAAAAAAAAAAAAAAAAAAAAAAAAAAAAAAAAAAAAAAAAAAGGAAAACTATTAAACAGGGACATTTAAAAAATGGCAATAGATCGTGAAGATTACGCCTGTTTGTACAGGAAACTAGTACAATCACAGATATTGTCTAAAACTAAGGAAAAAAAACCAAGATATTTTATTCATTTATAATACAACTTGGGTTGTTTTTAGACTATTGATTTTGTATAGGACAATGAAGAAATAATGGAATTTGACATGCCTTATCAACATTTTTTGAACAATACATTGATGTACCATACTTCCAAAGGCATTCCGCTATTGGCTTATTGGTCTATTTATACATATATAATCCCATAGATGCATCCATGTTAACACCGTAGTCTTAACCCCGTATTTAATTCATTCTTTTGATATTCATGGGAAAATAGTAGGCGGTATACGGGGTTTAGATCTTTTGATAAGATAATCAATAAGCAATTTTGAATCGTCATATTAGACTAATGCTGAGATTAAAAAAATGTAGTTTTTTGTTTTCTTTTTGGTCATTATTATTACTAGATTGCCATTTTTTTGACAATGGACTATTGAAGCCTGGTAAAATAATCTATGGAATGATTGTTTATAAATCTCAATAATGTTTGTTCATAAAGCAATCTCCAAAGTCTTAGTTACTTTCTTTGATGGTCTAACATGCAGAAATCAAACATGGATAAAATCTCTTGTATCTATACTATAATAACGATTAAAAAGACAATACAAAAATATGTAAGCAAAGTCTTGTTTTTTTATTATGCAATTCAAATTATTACACTTTACGATTGAATCATGATACAATCAACAGGCTGAAAAGAAAAAGAAGTATAGTAAAAGAGGGTACTAATGGCATAATAGACACGTTATGTTTAGTTTCTATAACGACTCTGAATGAAGAAAAGAACCAAAATTAGTATGGAATTTCTTGTTTATTTATTATTATTATACTTACTAAAATACCAGTTGAAGACAGTATTATTTTAGATTTTTTTAAAAGGATTTGTTGAGAAGAGTATCGTAAAAGCAGGGTTTTGCTTCGAGGTCTAATAATATAGAGGATATTAAAGCCTGACTTACAACAATATTAAAGTAAAAAAAAAAAAGGAATGCTGTTTCTCGGGATAAAGAAACTTTTTTTTATATGTATAAAACTATTCTCGAAAACAACAAATATAATATAAACAAAATGTCTATATCTATTACAATAATAATAATAAGAGTTGATGTTTTAATAGATCCATTGAATGTGTGCCTTCTTCTTGTTATAAAGATGATAATATATTTTTTTCCACCCAACTCAGGGAGTATTATAATATTTCAAATCCTTCTAATGTTCCTGAGTGGAAAATTACAGAGAAAAAAAAACTTATTTAAAACTTATTAATATTTACTAAATTGTATAAAATCAGACAAAAAGAACCAAGAAAATAATCAGGATAAACGAGAAAAAGAAGTGAGATGGGCATTCAATAACAGTTGTGTAGGATAAGTTTAATATGTATAGTCCTTTTGATTTTATGGTTTTTGCACGTTTTACCTAGTATTAAATACCTACAAAAATCAGTCCTACATTTAAACAAAACTTGAAGATCATCATCATCAAAAAGGCAACAAAATACAAACAAAAAAAGGGTTTCAGAAACTACCTTTGTCAAATTTTGATTGTTTTTTTTTTCTATTTTACTCATGATTATAAAGTTCTTACTTTGTTCTTTTATTTCAAAGTTGTTACAGAGAAAAGAAAAATACGCGTTTTTTTAAAGTAACAAAGATATTAAAAGCAAAGTTTTCTTTTGTAAATCTCTCGTAACGAAGAAAAAACTTTAATTATTTTTGGTTCTTTTCTAGAAATCTCTCTCTGTGTTATTTTATAAAACTTTTTCCCGGGAGAAATGAAATAGAAAGTGCCGAAGAAATAAGAAAACTTGATTGGTTTGCTTAAAATCTCTTTCCTAGTTTTTTAACGTTTTTTTAGCCTACTTTTTCTCGTTGGTTTTTTTTTTGTATATACAAGTACAGTACTCAGTTGGAATAAGTTGAAAAAAAAAGAAGGTTTAATAGAAATAAATTTCAAATTATTCAAAAGTTTGTAAGATCCGAAATCATTTTTATTGTTTCATAGTAAAAGATGCTGGTGGCAATGATGAGACAATATGTTTAATTGTTAGAACAGGATGCAAAGCAAGAAGCAGAGTAGTATTATAATAATATTTTTCATACTCAAATAGGAGATTTTTAGATAGAATGAATGGAAACAAAAATCACATGTTCAATGCTTTTTGAATTCAAAGCATGTTTGTAGCTGTTGTATAGGCAGGATAGGCATGATAGGTAGTAGTAGTAGTAATAGTAGTAGTAATGGTTGTAATAGTAACAGATAGGCAGACAATATGGTGACCTAGCTGTATACATTTTGGTCAATGGTATGATCTTTCAAATCTTGAAATAAAAAAAAATAAAAACAAGCTGACGGAATTTTCTCTTAATGAAGATTTAATAATAGATCTTCCTTTTTATTTTTATTTTTTTCATACTCTCTTCTTTTTCATGAATGAAAAAAAAAAGTACAACATGGAAAAATCTATAAATTAAACTCTGTTAAAACTGATCAAAAGAAAAAAAAAAGAAATTACAAAAATTTGGTTGCCGTTTTGAAATTTTTTTTGTTCCTGATTATAATTATTTTTTATTAAAGATATTTTTATAAATCTAGAGCTTTTCAAAGGTTTGGAAAAGGGCTTAGGCTTTTTTGAATTTTTTTTTTTTTTTTTTTTTTTTTTTTTTTTTTTTTTTTTTTTTTTTTTTTTTTTTTTTTTTAGATATCATTGAAAGAGTAGTTGCTGAGTCGTATACGTAAAGTTTAATATAATACTTGATCCATGAGAAGAATCCAAATAAAGCAAAAATTCAAAGTTTTCTATAGTTGATAATAAAGAAGAAGAAAGGAAATATTCTATTTGGAATCATTAAAGTAACAATTAAAAAAGCTTGAATGTCATTGAAATAATTAAAAACAAACGAGATCCTAAATGAGACTTTTGGAAATAAGAAATCTTTTATTCAAGATAAGAATTAATAAATCTCACTTTTGTTTTTTTCATTTAGAACAATAATAATAATAATTTCAATGCTACAAATCTTTCATTCAACAGAAGTTTTTCCAAAAGTCCACAGTGACAGATTATTTTTTTTTTATAAAAAAAGAAGAAAAATATTCACTATAAACCAACTTGGGAAATAGAAATGTTTCAGAGAGGCTTTTTTAATGAAATTTAAAAAATATTCAATTGTTTGTTTATTTATTTTCAATCTTTTCTATTATGGAGGTTTTTTGTTATCACCAAAACCATGTTGTGTATGGAAAACAAATCCATGGATATTACCAGCTGGTTTTATATTGATGTTCGCTTATATCGAAGGTTAGTTTTGGGCTTAGTTAAATGTGCTTGACTTTATACTTTAGCTACTGTCGCTTGTCTATACTTACTTTCCTACTTACTACCTGATACTTAAGTAAAGTAGTAGCAGAAGCAGCATTTTCCGATTAGAATGGATCTCTTTCTTTTATACATGATTGCTACATTGAACCTCGTTTATTTTTCTCCAGACTTTTTTATCATTATTATTTTTTATATTAATCTTTTATTTAGCTTCAAAGAAAGATCTTTTTTCATATAAGAAGAATGGATCATTGATCAATTATTATTTTTTCGACGTGCCTATTGTTTATTCATCTATGGTTTCAAAAAAAAAAAAAAAAAAAAAAAGTAAACAAGCTTCCTTGAAATCACCTTTTTTTTCAAATTTGTATACATGATGAAGAAAAAAATTCTCCTGATTCTAGTTCTTTAGTTCATAATATAGTAATATTTATTTTAACTAGTTTTCCATTTTAAAAGTTTCTGGATAAATATTTGATTGATACTTTAGAAGACTTTTTCTCGTTTTCTTTGAAAGATTAGCTATGATCTTTTTAAATTACTCAAACCTTTTTTTTTTTTTTTTTTTTTTTCCTTTTACTTGGTTCCACAGATAAGTATCAATGTAGACTGATTCTATGGATCGTTATTCCTATGTAAATTGAGACAAGCAGCTGCTAGCTTGTTGCTCTTTTGTACTTTTTTTTTCTTGTTGCTTTGTGTCAAAATTTTTTTCTTTCAACCAACATGTGCTGATTATTTGTATTATCAGTTAACTGGCGGAGAGTTTTGGTTTTTTTTTATTTTAATTTTAGGAATGATCAAACGACTTACATTCCAAAGGTTGTTGTTTTTTCTTTTTTTTTCTTCTAAAACAACGGCAAAGCAAACAACAGTCTTAATGTAATGTATAGTTGAAAATATTATTGTTAAGCTCTTCGATTTGTTTTAGTATGGAATATTTAACTATGCTTTGTATAAAAAAGGACCATTCGGGCTTGTGTCAGTATTGTACAGATTTTGCAATGGACCTTTTTTTTTCATCTGCACCTTAGTTAAAGCCGATCTCTTTTTTTTTTGTCTTTGCCTCGCACAAAAAGAAAGAAAAACTGGTAGCAGTCTTGTTTTATCAGTACCATCAAAAAGGTTTTTTTTTTTTTTTGTTTAGATGAATGTCTTATCTTCAATTGCTTATTTCTATACCAAATAGCCGAGAAAAAAGGATTTGATTCTAGCCCTCTATTGTCAATACTCTTTTGTTTTTATAATCAAAAATACAAAACCATTATTATTTTTCTCAATTGAATATATTGAAAAATATTATCAAAAGAATTCAATTTGATATATTGACCAATCGTCGTGTTTTTTCTATATAAATACATGGGAAAAAAAAAAAAGTTTTAAAACAAAGTGCGCACACCTTGATAGTATAAAATGGTTTTGAAAATCCATGTAGAGTCGATATAAAAAAAAAAAAGCTAACTGTACGTCGAGGGTTGCCTAGACAGTATTTGGACACACTAAACCTTGAACCAAGTTAAACGAAGACTAGTAACAATATTTTGTCGTTCTAAAATACAGACGTGTTCGTGTCAAGTTAGCGTTTTTCTATATGATTATTTTGATGACAAATAAAACTTGAGTTCAATCAATAATCGATGGAGTTTTGTACTGAAATCGGTCATAGAAAAAATAAGTAGTGGTTTTCAATTTTATTTATTTTTTCTTTTGAGCAAAACACCTGTATGATAATTATATATAAGGGAGCAATTTCCTAATTGTTCAAACTTTTTGATTTTTTTGGAATTGTTGAAATTGTTTTATAATATTTCTATTTTGGAATAATATCTGTTAATCATGCAAAATTGATTATTATTATTATGGTATTTTGGGGTGAACATAAAAAGCTGTATCAAAGTAATTATTTCATGTACAGATTTAATATTTTTTCAAAACTAGAAGTGATTACCAGAAATTTTTCTTATCCAACAAGAGAGAATAAAAAAACACGAAAAATTATTAAGGTTTTGATGAAATTAGTAAAGGGTTGTTTAACAAATTATCAATTGAATTCCAAAACTTGAAAAAATATTTTGTACTAGCACTGGCAGATGTATGTGCTTGATTTTTTGTTTGGAAGAATATCAATTGAACTTTTTATAATTATTCTATTTATATTGCTTATAATCAATTGTCGCGTTTTTTTCTGTTTATCAAAGTGACATTGATTTTGGATTTACCAGCTTCAATTTGTAGGTCTTGTTTCCTTGTTGACTCCGTTTTAAAACATTTTTAAAATCTTAAAAAAAAAAAAAAAAAAAAACTCTTTTTTATCTATTCAACGCCCATTCAAATGTATATCTCTTTGAAAAGGGGTTCTTTTCTTTTTGTTTCTTATTTTGTTAATAATCTTCCTGTAATTTGTTAGACACTTTATAATTTTTTAACAGGTAGTATAGTAAATGAAAAATAAGAGTAAGAACAGGTCGCAAATTTTATCTTTAATGATTCAAAAAGGCATTTCGTTTGAAACTTTTCAATCTATACAACTAAATCTATATCAATACAGATTCAATTGTTTCAGTTTTAGTAAAAAAAAAGAAGCATGATATCAAGACACAAAAAACAAATAAAGCAGTACAGCGGAGGGTTGTAAATCTACTTCAATTTCTTTTTAAAATTTTCAAATAGACGAAATACATCTCAGAACAACCTTTTTTTCTTTCATGTTACTTTGAAAATGATTCAAAATAGTTAAAAGAGTTTGGAATAATTGACAGTAAAATTCTAAATCAAACAGAATTTCGGATTTTCTCTTTCTTTTTTTCCTTTCAATTACAACCGACATTGTGCAAATCTTGTTTTTTTAAGATTCATTAAATGCTTATTTTTACTTGTTTTTATCTATTGGATCAATTGAATTGATGATATACACAACCCCGTTTTCTTTTTATATCTCCCTTCACTTTTTACCAATTCTATCTGTTGATCAAGTTTTTTTTTTACGATCAAGTTCTCCTTAATTACACGCTAATAATTACAATAAAAAAAATCAAACGACTCTTTTTTTTATTTTTTATTTTTGACTTTTTTTTTATTATTATTATTATTTCGTTTGTCATTTCGATTGCCAGGTTAGTTGATGATTGACAGACAGGGCTCTATGATATATGAACGATAACAAGAAAAAACATTATGAAAAAAGATCGAATAGTTGCTAATAGTTTGAACCAAGCCGCATTTATATAGTTGCTTAAAAATATTCTCACTAGTAGTGTATGACATTTGTTCTCGTGTTTAATTTTTATTGTAAAGATGATTAGACAAAAAGACAAGCCTTGTTTTTGAAAGATTACGACTTGAACCTTTTCTTACTAAATAGAAATTCTTTTTATAATACTTTTACAGCTCTTGCTGCTGTACCTTTTTTAATCTCTTTTGTCTTTATTTTGCTGTCAAATTATGTAGCCATTTTAATGGCATAGCATGGCTATAACATGGCTATAGTAGATCATAAAAAGAAAAAAAGTTTATTATTACGTATGAAATGTCGTTTTTTTGACAATTATGAAAGAACTATTGCTATGTAACATTCATATATGTATATATATAGTAAATGTCCCATGTCAACAGCTCTTATCTTGAGATCATATACACCAACTGTAAAAAATACTATTTGATGTGATCCCTCTTTTT
Source organism: Magnusiomyces sp. LA-1 (assembly GCA_029678045.1). Lineage (NCBI taxonomy): Eukaryota > Fungi > Ascomycota > Dipodascomycetes > Dipodascales > Dipodascaceae > Magnusiomyces > Magnusiomyces sp. LA-1. The sequence continues at coordinate 2,534,157 of CP115650.1, read as the reverse complement.
TTCTTTTGTAAAAAAAAAAAAAAAAAGAATGCCATATAAAAAAGGTTTCATCATCTTTGATCAAACAAAAAAAATTCGCAACCAAAAAAAAAAAAGTTTTCTTTATCTACGATTATCTAAGAATTTTTATCAAAAAAAAAACATTTCTTTTCTTGTGAAATTCTTATTGTCAAAGATGGTAAAATTTAAAGGGATTAGCACAGATTTATTTTGTTTGTTTATGTAAAAGAGTGATTTACTTTGTCTTTTGTCCATGTGCATTCCATGTGTCTAGATGCTCATCAAGCCTTTGAGTAGGCACAGCATATAAATATCTGTATATGAAAGTCACGTGTTTGTAGTCGATAAGATGTTATATATAGGTCTTGTTTGATCCTACTAGCTAAGCCTTGAATATATAATCCTTTACCCTTAGACATATATATATAGTACTCATGGTAATTAATCCTCATACTCCGATATCAAAAATCGTCTAGTCTTGCCCAAAATTTGTATCAAAAAATTACAATTAGATATTGTAGCCTTGAAGATATCAAAAAGTTTTTGCTAATAAGTTATTAGAAAATGAGTTTTTTGTTTGTTCTTACCAGATAATCAAAACTTTGTTTTTACTATATAATTAGGCCTAGATCTCACTCCTCAAACATAATGATAACAATAGTGTCTGAAATATTATTATAAGCGCGTCAACTGTTCAATCAGTTTTGGAAAAAAAAAAAAAAAAAAAAAAAAACTTGAAATACTGTATTATTTACGAGAGCTTCAAATGCATTCTTTTTTTTAGGTCGTTCAAATGGCAAATCTTTTTTATTGATAAAAAGTTGAAATACAAAATAAATGCGGGTGGTGAGATTTTTTTTTTTTTCAAGCAGCACAAGCACCTGCAAAATATAATAATAATACTTGATTTTTGTTTGTTTGAAAAAATGCGTGTAATCGTTTTAGTTGGCAAAACCTATCATGTACAAAATAAAAGTCTATGCTTGAAAATAAAAGGAAAAAAAAAAAAAAAAAAAAAAAGACGCGCAACCGTTTACAAGTACTATAATTAGTATTGTTGTTGTAATTTCAATATATACCGGTTACAAGTGAAAAAAAAAAAAAAAATATAAAAGAGGTGCAAAAGGATCTTGATCAAAACCCGCCTTTTTTGGGAGAGAGAGATAGGTGTCTGTAATTTATCACCTTTTTTGTTTGTTAAAAAGAATAAAAGAGAAAAGCCTTGAAAACATTTTTGAAAAAACTACCCACGATGTTTAAAAAGATTTTGTTATAGTTATAAGTTTTTTTTTTTTTTTCTTTTGAATTTTGTAATTTTTGTTCATCGTAATAGATTCAATCTTTTATGCTTTTAGACGTTTGTTAGATTGAACCATCGGGTGTTGTACAGAAAATCTCAGTGGTTCTTTTTATTATCCATTTGTATGGATCTGGTGCAACAATTTTTTTTTTAGTCTCGGTATAAACAAAAGTGTCATCGGAGTAATAATGACTTTATTACTTGAACAAAAAAAGAGACGAGAAATATAGATAAGCGAAATTTAATATCAAGTCAACAAATGTATTCAATATTTCTTTTTCTGATTTTTTTCAAAAGAGTGTTGTATACTAAACTTTGGCAAAATATAAATCAATATCTATATCAATACGACATTTTAACCTTTTAAAATCATCCAAAATTGAATCCAAAATGATTTTTGTAACAGTTTGATTAGTATTGTATAGATTTAGTTGTTCTAAGAAAAAGAGAACCAAAAAGATTTTTCAACCTTTTTTTTGATATATTTGAAAGGTTACATCACACGATTCTTGTTTTTTTTTTCTTGCTTTCTTTATAGCTATATCGTTTGATAAATTTTTGAAATAATCTCATTGTAAGTAAGATCATTTTGAATAAAAAAAAAAAAAAACGTTTAGAAAGATGGTCTGTTCTGTGCAGAATCTTGTACTCAATTGTGACAGTCAAGCAAAAAAAAAAAAAAAAATCATGTCTTGAAGATTTGCAAAGATAGAGGAAGAAAACAAAAATATATCATCTCGTTTCAGTCACATGAGTTTGCACTTGTTATATATCTATGCTCGAATCTTGTTTCAAACTGTAGCTAATTGACAATAAAATGAAAAAGTATAGGAAGTTTTTATTTTTGGTTTTCATTTGAAAAAAAAAACGATTTTAGCAAAAAAAAGAACTTTGGTGATATTATAAAAATTTTGCTCTTTAATAGCTCGTTTATTAGAAACTTTTATCGTACTTGAACTTATTAAAAAAACCAGCCATAGCGCTTGTAATTGTATAGTTTTTGTAATAGTTCAGCACTTGATTTTTTTTTTTTTTTTTTTTCAAAGGATCAACTGTTATCAACCATGGACGGAGATACTTTATCTGAAGGTCAGTAACAATATGCTAGTTGCCGTGGCAGCTTTGAAACAGTTTGATGATATAGTTCAATACTACAACATGCTCTGTATTCTTATATCTTTTTTTTTGTGATTTATTAAATAACTTTTAAAATGATAATATAATGCTCAACTTTTTGAATAATATTAATTTATGTCTTCTTGAACAATATTTGATCGATTTGAAAAGTGTTTTATTGAATATAGTCCAGCAATCAATGATTCTTTGTTTTCTAGTAGTTCTAGTAGTAAAACTATTATATAAAAATAAAATCATCGTTTCCAAATTTCCTCTCGATCGATTGTCAAGCTCATTTTTATTATACGATAATTTATATAGCACCAAAATCATAATAAAAAATCCAAAATTACTAACAAATAATTATGAGAAAAAAAAAAAACGAAAAAACACGAAAAAACCGCCCTGTCAATTTAGTCCTCCCAAAACGGTTCATCGTCGAGATGACGTAATAACCTTAATTTGAGATGCATGCAATAGCCCTCGCTTATACATATCACATGACCAGGTTGTTATTTTTTCGCGTTGAGGGCAGAGACCTAATTCTGTCATTGGATGATGGGGATTTTCAAGACTACCCGAGAAAAAAAAAAAAAAAAAGCTTGTACAAAATTCCAAGGCACCATAGTTGAGAGAGAGAGAGAGAAAAGGAAAAAGCCCATTGAAGATGATGAATGTTGAATTCCAAACTACCCAGTCATCATCATCATAATCATCTTTTTCTACTTTTGTTATAACTTTGAAGTAAAAATAGATAAGTCAATTGGTTTTATCCTCTCTGTTTATTTATGGCTACTGGCTCTCCCCCTGAATCTCCATGAAAACACATCTCATCTCATCTCTTTTTCTACCACCCCCTCTCCCCCATCTTTTAGTTTGAAAATAGTAAAGAATGTAGACAATTTGATTGTGATTTATCCCCTTTTATCATGATGGTTTACTTTACCAATATCTAGGAAAGTCACTAATTGTTTATTTAAAAAAAAAAAAAAAAACCATTAAAAAAGAAATTCAATTGGGGATGTTTATATACTACTATATAAAAAATATTGCAACTTCCCAGTTTTGATTCAACATACACACTAACTCTTTATTCTCAACTAAAATACAAAAAAATATCAAAGGAGGTTTCTCTTTAATGGGTTTTGATACGCGACAGATTTCCCCAAATGCAAATCGGTTATCAAAGAAAGAGACAACGATCTTCGCTTAATTCGATTGTCGTAAGATTAGACACAAGTTTCTTTACTAAAAAAATTCAAAATTGAAAAACAAAAAAAAAAAAAAAAAATACTAATGAACAAAACAAAATATAGGAACGCTGAATTGGGTGATTTCTTATCGAATTGATAGTCCAAATAGTTCCTATGTTTTAGTTAGGAAATTTATAACAAAAAAAAAATAATAATAATCGAATTACACGTTTAACAAAAAAAACCAAAAAAGATTTTTTTTCATATAATACATTGGATCCGAATAAAAAGAGGTTTCGTTTTTGGAAAAACGAATTACACAAATGAAATAAAAATCAATCAAACAAGACTTTTTTTTCCATCCCTTTTTTTGCAGTAAAAGAGAAACCTTCTAGAGTTTTTTATATTTTTATTATAATTATTTCAAGGAAGGGTTAAAAAAAAAGAAGTCAAATAATAATATTATTATTATTTTGTATTCTTAGACATAGAAAAGAATGTACAACTAAAGTCAGTAGTAAAACAATTATTTATACAACAACCAAAGTTTTCTTTTTTCCTTTGCTTAATAAAATAAAAAACTTGTTTTTCCATAGACTTTTCATGTCTTCATATGAAAGAAAATTTTAAAGTTGATTTTGCAAAATACTACTTCACTACCCAGCAATTTTTGATAACAATAATTTTGCCGATCAAAAATAATATAGTAGTAATAGCAATAGTATTAATAAAGACAACATTGATTAGCAGGAGTCTTTCTTTTTGTTCTTTCCTTTGAAGTTGTAGTTTTTTTTTTTTCTTACTCAATTGTTTTTGATTAAAGTAACTATACTCTTTTAAATCCTTTTTGGAGTAGTAACAGTATCATTTCTTTCTTTAGAAAGATGTCAAAAACATCATCAATAGGCGATATTAAATTTCAATGAAAATCTTTTAAAACAATGAAATACTAAAAAAAATTTTTCCAATTGATACTCAATTGATATTTGTTTAAAACTTTTTTTTTTTAGGTCTCATTCACAAAAAGTCATCAATCGCTAAACTGTTAATTGAAACCATACTTTTCGTGGTGACACATTAAATAAAAAAAACTGCCAACTACTACTACTAATGGAGTTCTTCCCGGTTATGTTTTATGAATGAAGAGAATGTTGGAATAATTTCGGTTATGTTTGTTTTTTTTTGGTTGTAAACAATACAACAATATGAATGGAAAGACAAATATTGTCGAACTTTTTTTTTTATTTTTAATTTCTGGAAAAAAAAAGAAGAAAAGAAGCAAAGCTTACATTCGAGAAATATTATTATGACGATAATAATAATAATAACTGAAATAATATTTTAATTATTTGTATCCATAGACTGAAACGGGAAAGAAATAAGAAAAAAATAGAATCATCTTTCAGCTGATGGAACACTGTGTGCGCACAGTCTTTTTGAAAACAAACAAAATAATAATAATATTAAAAATAATAAGGGTCCCTCTCACTGTTTCTTGATTATCAGACTCAACGTGCTTTTTTTTTTTTTTTGGAATAAACATCCCATAATCGCCTAAATAAATATAATAAACTAGAGACAAACAAAAAAAAAGCCTCCATTCTTTCCAGATGGATGTTTTGCTTATAATTATTGGAGAAAGAAATCAAGTCTATATATATATTTGATTTCTTCAATGTACTCATTAATATTTCATTCAAAATGGATCTTTCAAGAGTTATTTTTATCATCATCTATCTGTATTGTGTTTTTTGATATCACCAATACTTATTTACCATAAAAAAACAAAAAAAAATAAACAAATGAATTCTTCATTCCACAATCTTTATTAGAATCTACTATATAGCCTTGTGATTTGATTCTCGATTGTCATCAATGTCTCTCTATCTATTGATATCTCTAAAGTATACTAAAACCTATCGTATTCATTCCAACAAAAACAAAAAAAGAAAAAAAAAGAAAATAGATTCATGTCTTTGATGTATGTCAAAAACAAATGATGAAGCGAATTAATTAGTTTTTTTGAATAAGAAAAGATATATCATCAATGTAGTATTTTTTTTGATTCAAGATTGTGTAGTACGATTTTGAATAAGCGAAATTAATATTTCAAAAACATTTCCTAGACCCTGATTGGTAAAACTTGAGAAGTTTTTTTTTTTCTTTTTTTCTTTGCTCTTATTATTTTTAAGCGATGAGATGAGGTACAAAAGGCCTTGGTTTTTTTTTTTCTCCTTCTTCTTCTTTTAATATCAATATGATGAAGAAAAAAAAGGAAAAATTACTGTTGTAATACTTTATATACATATAAAGACTTGAAGTGCATTGTGCTTTATTCAAACTGAATCACGTAAAAAAGTGAAACCCAGCTCTCTGGTTTCCATCCATTGATTGATGTATGCAAACAAATAGAGCACTTGTATATATATATATATATATATATATAGAATAATAGAGATACACGAAGGTTTTATACTTTTCTGCCTATTTGTAATCTTCTTTTTTTAATACAATGGGATTACAAAAAAAAAAATCCATTGGAATGGAAAACCATCAAAGAAAACAAAGATATTTTTGTATATAGATAAAAAATTTTTTTCTTCTTAGAAGGTTTTGCAAAAATAGAAGCGTCAAAAGAAATCCCGATGAGCAAAGACATGTGGCCCCCGTGAACAACAGTTGGATTAATTTTAGATTCGCATGTGAGAGTTGCATTCCAGATGTTCTCAGTCTCAAATGTTTTTTTTTTTTTTTTTTTCCATGTTTCCATTATGACTTTTTCTATATATTTATATAGATATATTTGTTCTTTGAAAGTGTTGAAAAAGTCAAAATTATATCATTTTTTTGACTACTCCAAACAGTCGCGTGTTTCAGCTTTACAAGTCACGCTGATCTTGATCCAAACGCGCAAAAACATAAAATCCATGTGTGTTCTATCTACACTTGAAGACATTTTGTAATATATATAGTACTGATACTTTTTTTTTTTAATAGAAGAACTCAATTGAAAACAGACAGATGCTTGATATCTCCAGTTTTTAAGCCCCTCTTTTTTTTTTTTTTTTTTTTTTTTTTTTGTTGATTATTATGAATTTCAAGTATACTGTATAGATATTTCTTCCCAACAGATAATATATACATTGAGAAATTAAAAGAAGATACATCTGGAACAACAGTTAACTTGAAAAAAAAAGGCTACAAAATTGGTAAGTGGCAAAGCCAAAATAAATATATACGCGTCGAGAGAGAAAAAAAAAAAAAAGCAACCATTTCAAGTAGATCGTTTTTTTTTCACTCTGTATCACCACAACAACCAAGTTTTACTAAACTGTTGGCTAAATACCAAAAAAAAAAAAAAAAAAAATTCAAAGTGAAATATCTGTAGGTATTTTTTCTCTACAAAGCCAATATAGTTTTGAACTCAAAAAAAAAAAAAATTCATTGCTAAAAACTACGGCCGCAGAAACAAAACCAGTTGCTGCACACAAATATATATATAGATAAAAAACGACAGGTACCATAAAGAACATAAAGGCAAAAAAAAAAAAGATGAGATGAGAGTTATATTAGAAGAGAGATGATCATTTATAAACGCGCGTATTAAATAAATATGAAAAAAGAAAAAGTCAATTAATAATTGATTGTAAATTTGTATTTTTATTACCAGAAAAAAAAGGTACAAATGCCGAACGTTTCAATTAACATAGAAATATACTACTAGAAATATCTTCTATACTCAGATACCCAAAGTAACTATGAAGGTGTAAAACAACATCCTAAAGGAATTCAAACCTTTTGCTTAATTATTAGAAATTTTTCAAATAGTGTAATTTAATCGAACTCCTTAACCAACAAAATGAAATGATCCCATTTTATTATTATAATTATTATTATTATCAAAATTTGTCAATCAAGATTATCATCATCTACCGTATAGATCAGAAGAAAGATAAAAAAATATTAATTGGATTTTATATTTTTAATGTGAATCTTGAAAGAAAACAATACAAAATATTTCATTCATCTTTTTAATAATTAGATACTTCAATTTTTTAGTAGCCGATAATTTTTTTTTTTTTTTTCTTCGGGAAACACATCTTTTATTTCTCGATAAGGAAAAGTTATAATGATGGATAAATTAGACCTTTTTATTGTTACTAATAGTAGTAATAAATTTGATAAAAAAAAATAAAAGGGAAGCAAACAAGAAGAAGGTCTGATTTCATTTTATTGCTACATTAAGAATATAAATTACCTCTTTTTTTTTTTGGTACTTTTTGAACTATATATATCTAATTGTCTTATATACTTTTTTTTTCTAATTATTTCCCTTTCTAAAGTTTTTTATTTGTCTTGAAAAAAAAAGTTGATACACGTATTTGGATTTTTTTTTTTTTTTTAATTGTTAATAAATGAATGCTTTTGGGAAACTAGCACAACCATCTGTGGTTCCAAAGAACCAAAAAAAAAACACAGACCACATGCCTATTTCATACTAGTTGAAACGTGAAATAAAAGAGCTATATATAACAGTGTGCTCGTTTAAAATGTAATATTTGGCGATTGAGATCTAATTTCTCAGTGTTGTATCAATATTTAATCAAAGAGAGAGGGGGAATTATCATCTCAAACCGGAAATCAAAATTTATTATTGAACATGTCAAAATTGACTAAGAAAGAGAAACAAATAAAAAAAAAGAACCTTTTCAATTATCCCTTATGAACTTTTTATACTTTATTATTTCAATGATTCTTTTTCATGTTGTAGGTTTTTGAAATTTAAGACTATTCAAAAACTTCTAGTCTGCTTAATCTCTCAGTACTATATTCCTCTATATTAAAGATCTACTTTGTTACACCGTCAATGAAAAAAAAAAAAAAAAAGCTTTAAACTTTGGTCTAGACTTGCATAAAAAAAACCCTTCATCATCTCTTTTTCTCAAAGTAATAATATTCAAAATGAATAATAAGAGTAGGTAAAAAAAAAAAAAAAAATGGAGATTAATTGCACACTTTGAAATCAACCGAAAAAAAAAACTTTGACTAAAAATATTCTTTTTGTACATTCTCTAATTTCTCGAATTGAATCAATCAACTTCTTGTTTGATAAAGATACAGATAGTTTAAAGTAATAAGTTTTAGAATTTTTTTGTTTTTTTAATTGCCAATTCTACTTTCTAGTTTTGCGGGACCTTTAGCACCACATACACAATAGCCTCTCTTTCTCTTTCTTTCTTACTTTCTATCGAGAAGAAAAAAAGGGCAATGAAATTTTGAGCCTTACTACATGCGCGCACAATCAAAAGATAGATTCTAGAAATACATTTAACGTAGTATTTAAACAATTATATCAACCGGTTTGTTTATTTTCAATTCTATACAAGCAAAATCGAAAAAAAAAAAAATAATAATAATAATATCCACCCTCGGGAACAATTACATAAAGAAACCATCAATCTTACGACTTTTTTCTGTTCAATTTCTTCTATATGTATTTATTCTATTTATCATGAAATATATATATATATATATATATATATAAGTTTAGTAAGAAAATCAAACGGGGTTCCATTTTGGTAAATAATTGATACGTTTATAATTTTAAAGAACTTTGTTGGTAAACGTTTTCGGCAATTCTATCTCCATTTTAAATCCACCTTTATTACTACTTTTAGAATTGTTGAAATAAATAAAAAAATATAAAAAAACTTTGTTTGATTTTCCTAATTTTTTTTTTTTTTTTCACTCCATTTGAAGTAATGAATTTGATTAGCGTAAGTGGATTGATTATTATTCTATATAGAATTTGGTGTTGAAATTTACACATGTTTATATTATGGTACTTATATTAATAAACCATAGAATTATTTCAAATGGGTGGTGACTTACCCTTTTTTTCCTTACTTGGTTGGCTTATTGTGTACTATCATCTCTAGATACTATCTGTTCAAAAGACGACTTAAGGTTGATAGTATGGCCTTCAAATGGTATCAATAGCTTTGAACAAACAAAAAAAAAAAACTTTGCCTTTTTTTATTTATTAGTTTTGTGTGATTTATATTATAATATACACACAACTACTCATTGTATCAAAATGGTAGCTCCTGTTGATATAAAACACAATACATTTGTTGTGTTTTGTTGATGTTATGAAGAAATCATCAAACACATGGCTGCCAGTTTTAGTTAGTGGCTACACCAACCTCTCTAATAAAAAAATTTTGTTGTAAACATTTATAGCGTATATCTAAACCAATAGGATTTATATTGTGAGAAATCACACAGTAGACATGAATAACAACAATCAAATGAAACTTTTTTTTACTATAGCAATGATATATTCAATCTGGTAACCGAAAAAGCAGCAGCAGCAGCAGATTGTATATATATATATATATATAAACATTGCACCAAACTGGATCCAATTGACTATCAAAATGTATGGAAAAAATACTCTTTGGTTTTCTTTGGCATCTATAATCAGTAATGTTGTAAATTTGAAAAATATCCACTTACTTAATATACATACACAGGTAAACCCCATTGTATATTTTCATATAAACCTCTTTACAAAATTCCACTAGAGTTTTTTTATATATACCATAGTAAATTTATACTCTCTATACAAAAATAAGAGCAAAAGGTGGTAATAAAAATGACAAAAAAGCAATATATATGTATGACGACGTGTGAAACAATGCTTTTAGAGATAATAATTACAAAAGTTGGTTGTTTTTGATTGCGCAATTTTTATGGCACTTCAACAGACTTTTTTTTATTGTTATTTTTTTGTCAATCCTTTTTATTTGAGATTTACAGTTGAAAATAACTTTGTAATATATATATATATATATACGTTTTTGTCCCCTGAAATCAATGTATTCAATTCCATTATTATCATCCATAAATTTTTTTTTTTTTTTTTTTTTTTTGATAATCCTTGTTTGACACCACCTAAACGGAGGATTATACAGATTTTGTAACAAGTTAGAATTATGCTTGTGATAAAATGATTAGTCTATTGTAAACAAACTTTTTGAATATCATTAACCTATTGTATCAAATAGCGAAAGCAAAAATTTTTATACTATAAAAAATAAAAGGCTGGATCATTATTTCATTTGTCTTGTTGTTGTTGTCTATTGTAGAATTTTTCTTAAAGACCATATGAAAAAATGTAATGTCTTTCGCTTGGTATCGTAAAATGATTATATGACACATGTGTTATAGAACATTTTTCACAATTAAATTCACCTTGAAAATGTTCAATCTCTTAGAGACAAACATTCCAATGACATCGTGATCAATAATAGCGGTTAAAGAACACAGACATATATCATCCTTCCTCTCCCCCATCTTAGTGAAACATATTTGATAAGCGAAATTTTTTTTTTGACATCCAAACCTGTTTGCTTCAAATTATGGGGTTAGATAAACAGGATTCACGCAACGCATTATTCAAAATCTTTTTTTTTTTATATGTGAACATGCGCAGAGTCGCTTTTTCTTTTCTAACATTGGCTGCAAGATATGCTATGTATATACTGATAAAAGGCAACAACACATTATCTATGTCGGATATCTTATATAAACTCAACATCTAAAACAAATTCAATTATGATCATTTTCTCCATTATTTTTTTTATTTAAAAGAGGATTAATCAATCATGTCATTTTGATGTTTATATTTTTTTTTTTTTTTTTGTATATGTTAAATTTTACTGACTGCACCGCTCCGATTTGTTTTTCATATATATCATAGAACTTTTTTTTTTGACAGTTCAAAAGTTTATAATGGAGATCAGGAAAAAAAAAAAAAAAAAAACCAATACACTTTTAATCTCTTTCCTCCCCACCTTTTGATGTATATAAAAGTATAGAGATATTATCATATCAATATATAAAAAGGTCTAATGATCAAATATATAGTTTTTATGAAATTTTTTTCTTTTCAAAAGGAGTAGTAGGGAAAATTAATATGTACAATAACAACACACATCACATTGAGCAGGGAAACAAAAAAAGTCAATCTCAGCTATATCACCTATATTGGATAAATAAGTTGACAAAAAGTTTATCAGGAAAAAGAAGATTTAATACAGAATTTTTTTTCTATTGTGTATTATTTGATTATTTAAAAGTAAATTTTGTGTATATATTCTAAAATTCAACAAATAATAGAATGAAATGAATACATGAGGAAGAAATAATGTAAATTTTTTTGATAATTAGACATGAAAGGGCTCTCTCTTCTTTTGATATTCATTTCAAAAATAACAATAATGGAGGGAGAATACAGATGGTATCAGCAGAATGCAATCCCAACAGGAAAGATAAGAAAATATATACTGAAAGTGATAAAGATTTAGGAGCATAAAATAATGGATTCCAATGACAGATATTATTCTTCTTCTTAAAATATACATAAAAGCTTGTTTATATATTTTCATTTTCAGATATTAATATTTGACATTTGTGATGACCTATTTTAATTGAATAAAATATAATTTTATAAGAAATATTCAAAATTATTTAATTTTATCTTTATTTCTTGTCAGTTTTTTCTTTTCTTTCATCATAGAAATATATAAACAGTCTCCACAAGATGAATTGAGAAAAAAAAAGGGTTTTAGTAAATTAAAAGCTTATTATCTATTGCCCACTTGTCAGTTGTTATATTTTTTTTTTACACTATTTTGTTCTTCAATCTAATCATCAGTAAAGAAATGACACTGATCCGAATTTGATAGTATCATTAACGGAACTTTGCTAACCATAATATATATATCTAAATTTCTAAAATGAAATATGTTTAAAATGACATGATGAGTTAAAATTCTATAAAGTGAACAATTTTTTTTAAAGAATACAATATTAATTGGATAATAGAAGTTAAAATGATTTTATTGCTTTTTGTTTTCTGGAATACAATAAAATCATACAGGGTCCTACTTCTTTTAGTTTTATATTTGATATTGATTTTGTTATGTATATATATTCTTAACAAACGGTCTTTTTTTAGAGGTTTACATGTGATGGAAATCCTTTTTCATATATATTGTTTCCTAAATTGTACGGAAAGTTCAAGGTAACTTTTGCACTCTTGTTTCAACAGTTATAAGACCCCTAAGAAGAAGACACCATTTTTATCTTTCGTTAGATATTAGAATTGATTATGGGCAATATATATAAGTAAAAAAAATATAATCATCATTGATTCTGGAACCTTTTTTTTTTTTTTTATTTAGAAGCTATTAAAGAGGATAAATAAAATCAATAGAAATTTATACATCTGTACGATAGTCCACTTTTTTTTTTTCTTCTTCAATATATTCATTAATAGAGAGATGTAAATGCCTATATATTATACCACTCTTTTTTAGGAAAACTAATAGGAATATTAATATAAAAAAACACTTTTTTAGAACAAAAATTTTGTAAATAATTATATTATTCTTTGGACCCTTTATTTTTTTTCTTTTCAGTTCACAATGTCATTTAAAAAAAATAACCTTTTTTTTCTATATATTTTGTATAAGTTTAGATATAGTATTGTTGCATATAGTCATTACATTAAATGTAATAAACGTTCTTTGCGCGTACTATATATTGTTCTTCTGATAATAATCAACTAACTATTCAGCCTTGAAGTTTAAAATACAACCAAAAAAAAAGTGGGATTACTTTTAACAAAAAAAATATGTGAATTAATAAAGTATTTTATTTTTTGACTTTTGATATTCAGAAAAAGGCTTTTTACGAGGAGTTTTTTAAAAACCAAAATATAATTTGTATATACAATTGCAAATTGCCAATTGAAAAAAAAATGAAAATTGGTTTTCAACACTTTTCAGGAAGCTCCACGTGACCGGATGAATATCTACAAAAAAAAAAAAAAAAAAAAAAAGACAGAAAGAGGAAAAAGTGGTGACTCGTAAGTCTCATAACCCGAGACATCTTGTCATAAAAAATATAACTTAACAAGATACAAAGAGAAAGAGAAAAAAAAAACCGGTTTTTTTAATATACCCTTTTTGTTAATATAAATTGGATTTCTTACGTGTAGATGGGAGGAAGAATCATTAAGTTTTGTTTGCATCGCGTAAAAGTTTCAAGCAAATCATTATTAAATGACTATCTTTTTATTTTTTTTGATTGTATGTCTTTTCTATAAGAAAGAGAAAAAAAAAAATCAAACCTTCAAAATAATTATAATAATTAGTAAAGTCAATTGTATTTATTTAATCAAGATTTTTTTCCTTTGATGTTTCTAATTTAAAATTAAAAACGATTTTCAAGTGTTGGTATGTGCAATGTAGATTAGAGAGGATATTCTTGCACATCATGATAAAAAAAAGAAAGAAAGAAAGAATAAAAAAAAAAAGTCAAAAATTTTTGTAAAAAAAAAAAGAAGAAGAAAAAAAAAGGTACTTCGGATAGACGATGGAGCTGAAACCGCAATTGTTTCCAATAGTGAAATATCCAATGATATTAATGGATTTATTTGTTAGAAGGTAAAAAAAAACAAAAGTAGATCTATATATCTGAATTTTTTTTTCGTGGTCGTTTCAAAACAGCATTACCGAATGTATGAAAGATTGAAAAAGAGGACCCTTTTCCTTACCATTTTGTTAAAGACTCAAACATTCTCATACTCATCTTTAGATGTATGTCTATATTGAGAGAGTGTGTATATCCTTTCAAGTAGAAAATTATTTTTTTTACCCCATAAATATATATATATAATGGTTGAATAAAATGAATAAATGAATATTCTAAAACTTGGTCGTGATTTTTTTGTGTATTATTATACTTTTTTTTTTGTTCTTCTTTTACTTGTCTGATTGAAGATTCTGTCTTGATATTTTCTTTTTTGAAAACTCCGCAAGATATGATTATACTTTCTCGGATAATAGAAGCATGTGAATACTTGTTTTTTTTTTCTTTTCGAATTATTACAAATCTGCCAAAGTATTGTGTGCCTTTTTTCTAATTGTTTAATGATTTACATTGTCCTCTTTTCTTCTTATAATTGACAACTTAGAAAGGGTTTAGAAGAAAGAAAAATTAAAATAAAACAAGATCTACAGCTAAAAGAAATATAATTGACTAAAGGCATCAATGGTCTGACTTGAAAAAAAAAAGATATAGATATATAATTCTACCAAACTTTTGTTGTTTAACTTTATGATTGGTTATTGTGAATTGAAATCATGAAATAAAACATGTTGAGAATATGTATATATTTAAATGGTCACTCTTCTATTTTGTATATATATACGCAGCTTAAATGAGTGGAAGAATCAAGTCTTGTTTTAAGATAGGAGGACCCTTGAAATACACCAAAAAATCAATTGTTAGTCCCTACTCTTTCTTCTTTCAAGACGTACTGAGAAAGAGAGATAAAGAGAGAGAGAGAGAGAAAAAAAAAAAATTCTCGAACTTAAAACGATTGTTGACTTTTTTTTATCCCGTAAAAGCATACAAAATCAAGTTTTAGGAGACTTTTGTTCGTTTAGGTTGTCACAGAATCTACTGAAAAGTTACACATTTGGAGAAAGAAAATTTAAGTGAAAGTAATAAAACGCGATCATTTACAATTGATTCAATTATTATTTTATTTTTTAATAGGAAATTTAAGAGAGATGAGAAGTAGAAGAAATAATAATAATAATATTGTGTTTTGGAAATAGGAAAAAAGTGGGAATAATTACTGTTTGATATATATAAAATAGGTGAAAAAAAAGTATTATATACACGTAAAGTTTTGTACATGTAATAATTTCAATAGTAGTTAATAACCTTCAAATCATTCGATTGAATAAGAATATTCAAACGGTTTACAATTTGTTATTACAGATTGAATTGAATCATGTAATAGTTGGAAAGAAAGAGAAGAAAAAGAGAAGATTGCTGAGTATAATCAGTATAGACAGTCCGAGAAAGCAATTGAATTGTATTTTCGGTACAAGAAAACCGGCACGTCTATGTGCTTGTTCATGCCTAGTGGGTCTTACTTGTGGAGAAAAAAAAAAAAAAAACTGTAGTAGTAATCTCTGGGTTTTTGAAAACTTGCAAAAGTTGTTATTTGTGTCACAGATGAAAAAAATTTGGAAGGTTGGACATTAACAAAAGTACTAATAAGATTGGAGTCTGTCAGTTTAATAACAAGTATAAAAGTCTAACTAAACAATTAGTAAGTCTACTAAGTAACATGTGTATGCTAATGGAGACCTTATCAAACGAAAATTGATAACCTAGCAACAAGGGAAAAGTACCTTTGAGGTTTGACGCGTTTTGATTTTTTTAGTTTGGAATAATCAACGGTTATTGAAATCAATGAAAGAACCACTGGACATGTGATCTCTCATGTGCAGAGGTGCATAAAACCACGTGACTAGCGCGAAACGCGAAATACAAACTGAAGAAAGAGAGAAATAATAAATAATTGTTATTATTATTTTTTGTGTGTGAATTTAATAAATATGATTTATTGGTTACATTGAAAAAAAAAAAAAAGCAGTCTGCTGCTATAACAGATGCAGAATGAAAAAAACCACAAAATATTCAACATTTATTTTATTATGTGATGAATAAAAGAAAAGTTATAACTATAAATTATAATTATTAAAAATCATAATAGAATGGTCTTTTTTTTTTGACAGATACAAAAAAAAAACCTCCTCCTCCTCCTTCTCTTCCTAACTGAAAAATAGAAACCTTGAAAAAAAAAAAAAAAAGATATATAACCTCATCCTTCTGCTCTCGTTTTTTTATTTTGAAATTTTTCTTTTTTTTTCTTACTCTTTCTCTTTCTCTCTATTCAATATATCTTAACCATCCATTCCTTTTTTATATTATTACTTGTATTTTTAACTGTCATCCATTCATTGATTTGCCTGTATTTCTAGTCGCTCCTTTATTTGTTTCTTTATCAATTATTTTCAATATATATACAAAACAACAACTACACTCATTCAAAAATGTCTACTTCCTGGTTTCAATTAGACCAATCTGAAATGTCTTCTAATGATGACATGCTTCAAATGTATATGCCTACAGAATTTGATGAGCCTACTCTCGAAGACTCTCAAGAAACTTCTAATAACAACAACAACATTCATGACGATCCTTTAGCTACTCCTGCTTCTAAAATTATTCCACGATCAGTAGCATCAACCGACCTTGCTGCTCTTTCTTCAGCAGGCCCTTTGATGGCCATCACTATTACACCTAATGGCCAACAACAACAACATAATCAACAACAATTCGTCACTCCATTACATTCAACTTCAAGCCAAAGTAGTCCATTTTTTTCATATGTGACTCCTCAAAGCTTTTTCCCAACTTCTCAATCAGACGACTTGTCTTCTTTTTCAACTCCAATCTCTACTCCTGCCACTGCCACTCCAGTCTATGCTACTGAAGACTTTGTCAAGATCCAATCACATTCATCACAACAACAACAACCATTAGCTACTCCTACACATTCCAATATTAAACCAGATGCATTATTAGCAAAGTCTCCATTAGAAGAAGGTGTTGCTATGCCAGAAGTTCAACATCCTCAACCATTACAATCATCATCACAACAACAACAAGTTGGCTCAAATCCATTCTATTCTCCTCCTTCATTTTTCTCTACTACATCATCTCCAAGTGAACCAACATCTCCTCCATCTTTATGCCATTCAGATTCTGTTTCTTCTATTTCTTCTTACTGCTCTAATGATTCTGCTGCTTCTTCTACATATTCATTGAGCTCATCAAGATCCATTTCTCCTTTGGATGCCAACACCATTGGTGGTGGACCAGCTTCTCCTCAAACAATTACATTTGTTGATCCACAAATGGATCCATTTATGGTTCCTCAACATAATCAACTTGTTCCTCAACCACCAATGAGTACTGGCTACTATGAATTGAAGCAACAACAACAACCTCAACTTCAACTTCAACCACAAGCTCAAATTCATTCTTCTAATGAACAACAACATCAACATCAACATCATCATCAACAACAACAACAACAACAACCTCAATATGTCATTCCTTATGCCCAATATAACATGTATAATGCTACTTTCCAATCTCAACCAATGACTCCAGCTGCTGCTGCTGCCGCCGCTGCAAACCTTGCACTCACTCTTACTAATGGATTTCCAAATAACATGGCCTCCATCCCACAAAGTGCAGTTACTGCAGCAGTCATGAATCATACTACACCCACTAGAGCTCGTCGTCAAAGAACAAGCAGTGCCTCTTCTTCTACTTCTTCATCATCATCTTCATCTTCATGTTCTTCTCCAACATCTCATCATCACCATCCATACACATCCAAAGGATCTATTGGACTTAGTGGAGACGTTGAAAAGCCACACAAATGCACTAGCTGCAACAAGTATTTCAGAAGACTTGAACACCTTAAACGTCACATCAAGATCCACACAGACGAACGACCATTCCGTTGCGATGTCAAGGAATGTGGAAGACTTTTTAGTCGATCTGATAACTTGAGAGCCCATAGAAGAACTCATATGAAGAAGGGAGGTCGAAACCTTTTTATTGAAGGATTAAATCCTGATGTTCCAATCATTCCAGTTAAAGAAAAGTAGTTTTTTTTAACAGGCTCTTATTATTTTTATTACTATTAACGACTCTTTATTTTTCATGATTATACAAAATAAAAAAAAAATCTTTGCAGGTACAAAAGATTTTTTTTTTTTTTTTTTTCAAAAACATCATCGTCATCATCATACTTTGGGAAAAAAACAAAAAGGAAGGTTTCATTATTACATTTTTATATTAGAACAACTACAACAAAATACACATACACACTGCTTTTTATTATTACATTCCTTTTTTTTTTTTTTAGAAAGAAAAAAATACATTTTGGTTTTTTAAACAAACAAAAAAAAAACGTCATTCATTTTTTATTATTATTATTTATTTATTGTTTTGTATATTAGATTTACTTTTTTTTAAATATTAAATATCTTTTTTTTTTGTATTAATATATATAGTTGAAATTTTTATTATTATTGTTGATTGAAATTGAAATTATTTAAGCGATTAAAAAGATGCTAGGCTGTTAACAAAAAAACGGTGTTAACAAAATTGATGATACCCCCCCCTCCTAAAAGTTTTGTAACAAATTAGTTTGTAATAAACTAGTTTGTAACTAGATAGGTTATACGACCCTTGTAATAATAATATTACAACTACAGCAACAATAATAGCATTTGTTTCATATCATTCTAAAAAAGAAGAAAAATAACAAAAAAAACCTTTTGATCCATTCATTGTCCATTGATTTATATAAATAATATTTTCAAATTCATACTTTTTTTACTTGTTTTGTTTATAACAAAATTAGAGAGACTTTATCTTAAATTTTTCTTTGTTTTTTTCAGTGTGTGTCTATGTCTGTCTATATGCGAGAAAGAGAGTGAGTGTGTATGTATATAAAATTTCAAAGAAAAGAAAAGCGGTGAAAAAAAAAAGTTATGTTACAATTACAAAAAGTTTTGTGTGAAGTAACAAACTTTTTTTTGCTAATACGAAATTGACCTGATACTTCAAGAAAGAAGAAAAAGAGGTCCATGTTCTCATATACATATATAGATCCATGGTTAATAAAAAAAAAAAAAAGATTTAGTGTGTATTGTATTGTGTGTGTATGTAAAATACTTTAAAGTGATTATTAAAAATGTGTGTGTGTGTGTAAATGTGTGTATTTTTAAAACAAATTACAACTATTGTTACATTTACACACAAACACATATTTGATATTTAGACCATCTCTACAAACATCTCCCCATCCCCTCTTTTTTCAACCACCCCAGTTTAAAAGTATCATTCATGTATTATCATATTTTTTTTTTGTGTGTTTTAAATTAGTTTATATATATATTAAAATATTTATTATTAATAATTATTAATAATCTTTTATAAAATCTGTCTAGCAATACCAGCACCTCCCAGCGTCGAACTTGTCATAAATTCTTGCTTTTTAAGAGCTGCAAGACCATAACAGATGGAAGCCAATGTAAATATAATGGCAACTGCTAAAAGTGATGTAACCATTGCTACACAAGAAACATATTGAATAGCAGCCATTCTATAGATATCTAAATTGTTAGTTATTTATAACATAGCAAACAAAAACATTGATTTCACTTACGCTAGATAAAAACCTGCTCTTGGTAAATTTTGATTGAATTTTCTGATAAAATTTGTAAATCGGTCTGTCAATGGACAAATTCTTAACAAAAATGGTATCTCAACAAATGTCACAACTAATCCTTGCACACTTTTTATATAATATAGTTTGTTAGTATTGATCTTTTGTCAATAATTAGAATCACTTATAACTTACATGCAAATAATTGAAAAGGCAATTACCCAATTAACATGAAAAATATTTGCAATACCAAGTGCAATACATAGAATAATACTTATAATTCCAATCCTATATTAATCATAATCATCATTATCTTTTGTTAGAAATATGGTCTTTATAATATTCATAATTCATAAACAATAATTGACGTTTTGAAAAATTATATATATGTATAATCGATTTATCTTTCTTTTTTTTTTTTTTTTTTTATAATATTGTATCAACTAACTTGAAAAACAATATAATACTGTTCCATCTGACAAGGGGAAGAAGTAACGAAGAAGGGTAAGTCTCACGAAGGTATCAAAAGCTGGTTTCAAAACAATATACCCCATCAAGTTGTTATAATTATTTGTAACAGTAAAAAAAAAATCATTCATGATATTCTTTTTAGTCTCAAAGGAAAACCATTGTACACGTGTGTGTATGTGGTGAGTATGTTATGATTCCGTTACGCACAATCTCAAACAAACCATTTTCATATAAACAAACAATCTCTCATGTGTTCAAGAAGAAAAAAAAAAAAGATCTTGAAACAATGATGATGCTGTTGATTAAAAAAAAACTACCTTGTTTAATCTTTCTCTTTTTTTTTTCTTCTTTTGCTTCATATTAAACTGTTGTTTCGTTTATCAAGGTTTTCTTTAATTGATATAATCTCTCTTTTTTTGTTTTAATAACATCACATCTAACAAAAGGGGATCAAAATGTTTCCAATATTATGACTTCTAATTTCTTTTATAAGTCTCATCAAGGTCAAGGGTATTTATTATTAAATATCATTATTTTCAAGTATCATCTTTCTTTTTTTTTCTTGTAATTGTGTGTTTCGTATGCTTGAACAATTCTGTTTTATCTAAAACCAGAGAGTATTTATTATAAACCAATTCGTTTCTTTTCATCTCGGGGTATATATATATTTATCTTTCAAAATAGTAGTATTAGATTCATATTATAGATTTTTTTCAATACTTGTCATATCGTCATTATCGTATTAATCAAAAAAAAAACAATGATGTTGTTGATGTTGTATCTTACCATTGACCGTAAATGCTAAAAAAAAAGGTTTCGAAATCAAACGTTAGTTTTTTATATCAACCTTTATTATATACAAAGTAAGAACATACCTAAAGTTTCTAGTTTTTAGTTCATCTGAAAAAGTCATTGTGAATTATTCTTTAATGTATATCTTTGGTTTGTATATATTATGATTGTCAAATCTATTATAAACACATAAAATTTTATAAAGAAGATAGGTGGTGAAAAATAAAAAAAATAAATAAACGTTTTTTGTTGTTGTTTGTTCTTTTTGCGGCTACGTCAACAACAAAAACATGATATTGTGCCAATTTCTTAATTGTTGTAAAAAATGAGTGTGTGTGTGTTATTAAGACAAAAGTCAATTGCAATGGGTTAGGGATTAACAAAAATAAAAAAAGAAGTTACAAAAAAAAAAAAAAAAAAACCTCCATTAATTAGTGTCATAAATATCACCATTGAAAAAAATAACAATATAATAACAACCACAACAATGGCTGATCAATATACAGTATCAAAAGATAATGATTCAAAACCTGAGATTCAACAACAACTTGAACCTCTTGACGAATTACAATGGAGAGCACCAGAATGGATCCAATTAAATGGTCTAAGAACAGATAACGTTTTGGAATACTTTTCATTATCACCATTCTATGACCGATCTGCAAATAACCAAGTTCTTAAAATGCAAACTCAATACAATGTTTCACCTAGTCCAACAAATAACAATAATAACAATAACAACAATAATAACAATAATAATAATAATGCAGCAGCAGCAGCAGCCGCCGCCGCAGCAATGTATAATCAGTATAATGGTTTAGGGAATGGCCCAATTAACGATATGTACGCTGAACTACGGCAAATGACAGGTTTAGAATTTGTTGTGGCTATAGCGCGGCCTCCAGACTTTTGGGTCATTAGGAAGCAAGAACGAGTAAGTCCAGAGCACGCAGAACCGATATCGACGTATTTCGTTGTTGGCGAAAACGTATACATGGCGCCCAAGATTTACGACGTGCTGGAGAGCAGAGTTCTTGCTCTTGGCCAGAATTTGGCAAAAGCTGTTTCTTTGGCAGAGTCTTTAAAAACATTTGTTCCATCTGTTGGATATGTTTATAAAAATGAAGCCAGATTAAATTATACTAATGAAAATGATGTGAAAAAGAGTAATAATAATAAGAAAAAGAAAAAGAAATTGACAACAACAACAACAGAAAAGAAACTTGATGATAACAATACTACTACTACAGATCCTTCTTCTCAATCGAATAATAATAAAGATGATAATAAAAATATGATGGATATTGATAAAGATGAACACGATGAAAAAGAAGAAGAAGAACAAGAACAAGAACAAGACGAACTTGAAGATAAATTGACTATTGCTGAAAAACGTCAATCTTTTTATAATATTGATATCGCTTTAAATTTGACTTTGGCAAACAAATTTGCATATCTTGATGATTCTATTCAAGAAGAATTAGATCAACAAGTACTACAACACCATTTTCAACAACAATCATCATCATCACAACAAGATCCAAACAACTCTCATCCAAATCAACCATTACAACATAACCCTTCTCAACTTAATTTAGCTGCAATGAATCAACATATTCAAAGAAGATAAATATAAAATATATAAATAATAAAATAAAAAACAATTTTTATAATAAATTCCGTTGAGGATTTTTATTTTCCATTAAATAATAAATACATATACAAAAACAAGTCGTAACAATATAGAGTCATAAAAGAATTATACACAAGTGTCGTAAAAATAAAACAGTTGTTGAAACAAAAAAATATAAAAACATAAACATAAAAAGAGGAAAACCTAACAAACATTTTATCAATTTCGTGTTATAAGAGAACCCCTTCCCTTTTATGACCCAGAATGTGAAAAATGATGTTGAAATCCACTGAAAAAAAAAAAGCAAAAGCAAATTGTCGTCATATATGCAAAAAATTCCCAGTATATTTTTGAATGTGAAAAGAATTAAAACCCAAAAAAAAGAAAAAACAATTCTCTTCACAATATACTAATTTTTTTTTTAAAATTTTAAAAAAAACATGTTGAATGAAAAATATAAGTTAAAATTAATTAACTTTAATTGCTGTATTGAGCACGGAACTCCTTAGCAGCTTCAACCATATTGGTAAGTTGCTTCTTGGTTTCGTCCCACTTTCTAGTCTTAAGACCACAGTCTGGGTTGACCCAAAGGTTTTCCTTAGGATAGACCTTGAGAATTTCAGCAATTCTAGAAACAAATTCTTCCTTTGGTGGAACACGTGGAGAGTGGATATCGAAAAGACCAAGACCAATGTGGTTGGGGTAGTCAGAGAACTCACGGATGTAGTTAGGATCGTCCTTCTTGGAGAATTCAATAGAAACAACATCAGCATCAAGAGCCTTGATTTGAGCAGGATCCAAATCAGAGTAGCAGAAGTGAGAGTGGATTTGAGTATCGTTTTCAACACCAGAAGTAGCAAGTCTGAAAGAGAGAGGAGCCCACTTCAAGTAAGCATCACGTTCAGCACCCTTTCTAAGTGGGAGACCTTCACGGATAGCAGGCTCGTCAACTTGGATGACCTTGACACCAGCGGCTTCAAGATCATTGACTTCATCTCTAAGAGCCAAAGAGAGTTGGAGAGATTGGTCCTTGAGGGAAATGTCGTTTCTTGGGAAAGACCATCTGAGAATGGTGACTGGACCAGTAAGCATACCCTTCATTGGCTTCTTGGTGATGGATTGAGCATACTTGGATTCCTTGACAGTCATGGCAGCTGGTCTGGAAACGTCACCAACAATAATTGGTGGTCTAACGTATCTGGAACCGTAAGATTGAACCCAACCGTTGGTGGTGAAGGCAAAACCCTTCAACTTTTCACCAAAGTATTGAACCATATCGTTTCTTTCTGGTTCACCGTGAACGAGGACATCAAGACCAATTTCTTCTTGGAACTTAACAACGTCTTGGATCTCCTTTTCAATGAACTTTTCGTATTCTTCAGCAGTGATTTCACCCTTGGTGAACTTGTTTCTTTGAACACGGATTTCCTTGGTTTGTGGGAAAGAACCAATGGTGGTGGTTGGGAAGAGTGGGAGGTTAAGAACCTTTTGGGCTTCAAGACGAACAGAGAATGGAGCCTTTCTGTTGGAGTCAGCATCAGTAACGCTAGAGAGACGTTCTCTGACGGTAGTGTCAACAGTAATGTTGGAGGAGGCACGAGCAGCAATGCTCTTAGCGTTGGCTTCAAGAGCATCAGCAACAGATTCAGGGCCGTTGGTGACAGCCTTGGCAATGATAACAACTTCAGAAAGCTTTTGTGTAGCAAAGGAGAACCAGTCCTTGATAACAGGATCAAGCTTCTTTTCGTTGTCCAAGTCAACTGGGGTGTGAAGGAGGGAAGAAGAGGTAGCAACAATAACTCTTTCAGCACCAACCTTGGCCTTGGCAGATTCAACAAACTTGATAGCCTTGTTCAAGTCAGTCTTCCAGATGTTTCTACCGTCAACAATACCAACGGAGAGAACTTGCTTAGGAGTCAAAGCTTCAGCGACAGCGTCCAATTGTTCAGGAGCACGGACAAAGTCGTAGTGGAAACCAGCAACTGGGAGACCCTTAACGGCATCCAAGTTTGGTCTGACATCACCAAAGTAAGAAGCAATGATAATTTCTGGAACAGACTTGGAGGCGAGGAATTCGTAAGCAGTCTTGTAAGCAGCTTGGTAAGCTTCTGGAAGATCGAGAACAAGAACAGGTTCGTCAATTTGAACAGACTTGGCACCAGCGGCGGCAAGCTTTTCGAGGATTTCAGCATAAACTGGGAGCAACTTTGGAAGGAGGGAAAGGAGATCCAAGTCCAAAGAGTCCTTGTCGGCCTTACCAAGGAAGAGGTATGAAATAGGACCGACGAGAACTGGTCTAGTTTCAACACCTAATTCCTTAGCTTCGAGGTATTCATCAACTGGCTTTTGGCCGTTGAGCTTGAATTGAGTGGAGTGGGAGAAGGTTGGTCTAACGTAGTGGTAGTTGGAGTCGAACCACTTGACCATTTCAAGAGCTGGGACATCGACAGCTGGGGTGGAGTCAGTGGCAGGACGTTGAAGACCTCTACCCATGGCAAAGAGGGTATCAATGGCTGGGAGGTTGTATTTAGAGTATCTTTCTGGGATGACATTGAAGAGAAGAGAAAGATCGAGAACTTGATCGTAGTAAGAGAAGTCATTGGAAGCAATGATATCGACGCCAGCATCCTTTTGGAGTTTCCAATTGTGAGCACGGATTTCCTTACCGACCTTGAAAAGGTCTTCAACAGAGACCTTTCCAGCCCAGTAAGCTTCAGTAGCCTTCTTGAGCTCACGTTGAGCACCAATACGTGGGAAACCGAGAACAGATGAGAGAACCATTTTTATTTAATTGATGAATTGAATTTCTTAACTAAAAGTTAATATATAATAAAAGGGAAGGGGAAGGGGTAAGTAAGAAAAAAAAGAAAAAAAGAAGAAGAAGAAAAAAAAGGGTCAATAATTGAGGAATTTCATGTGGTTTTATATTGCAAAAAATTGGGAATGAAAAATTTTCTAATTTTCCACATGGCTTGATAATTTGCCCGTGTACAATAAACAAACCTTGTTTTTTTTGTCAACTACTACCAGTATCCTTAGTATTCACTGTACAGGTATGAAGATAGCACTTCGATTGGGCCTGCATTTTAGGGAACTGATTGATAAATATCATGTGACATTGCGATGCAGCACTTTATAGTTGAATAGCAATGATGCCAGTGTAATGTTGCGATGTTATTATTGGCTAAGCCTTAACGGGGTCTGCCTATTTGGCGCAAACCGAGTTCACTAGCCACAATTTGTCTCCCTTCGCTTTTTTGGTATATAATCAGGGTAATGGTAGTAGTGAACCATTGTAATAGAAA
Source organism: Magnusiomyces sp. LA-1 (assembly GCA_029678045.1). NCBI lineage: Eukaryota > Fungi > Ascomycota > Dipodascomycetes > Dipodascales > Dipodascaceae > Magnusiomyces > Magnusiomyces sp. LA-1. Next base: position 2,508,161 of record CP115650.1, on the reverse strand, counting down.
TTGCAATGTAACAAACTCAATTCTTATATAAACCAATCTTAGTAGGAATAAATAAACAATTTTTCAATTCCCAAAATGATTCTTTTAAAAAAAAAAAAGTTAAATAATTAATTTATTAATGAATTACGTTTGTACAATGAATCAACAATATGCTAAGTAGATTGTCTAATGTTTTGGTTCTTGACTTCTTGTAAGACTCCAACCTCTTCTCGTTCTTCATATAATTTGGCCAGCTCAGCAACCATTTTACCTCTCTTTGTAGATATAGTCACTGGTTTACCATTGGGACCAATGGGCAATGAACAACTTCTTTTATCGCTAAGGTTGGACATTGACTTTCGCTCTCGTAATTCTCCACTAGTGAAACTTGTTCGAAATGCAGTAGACGCCGATTTACGGAGAGGAGGAGGTGGAGGAGGAGGCTGGGCTAATGATGACCTTGCGCTACTACTGTTACTGCTGCTATTGCTACTGTTGTTATTACTATTAGCCATGTTTTTAGTAGAAGGGATTGACGGAGTTGACATTGATGCAAATATTGGTGTGGTTGGAGTTACTAAAGATTCATCGCTTCTAGAAGTTAGTCTGCCAGTGGAATCACTAATCTTTTTATCCACTGGCGCAGCAACAGCAATAGCCAAGTTTGAATTGATATTTCTTCCTTCAACACCAGAGTAAATGGAAGAGTTTGAAGATGATAAGGATCGAGCATCTGCATTTGGGAAATGATGCAATTGAGTCAATTCATCGTTCAGTGCTGAAGTTATTTTATTATATGAGGAGGATCCATCGCTACCCACAGAGGAGTAGCTGAGATCAGAGTTTACTCGTTTCAAGGTACGGTCTTTAATGCTGTCTTGTAGACTTCCATTTAAGTGTCTAGTAAATGCTTTACGGTTACTAATTGTGGTTGACTCCGGCTTGTAAAAGCAGTCATCATCAGAGTCATCATCGTCGCTTGAATCTATATGTAAGCTTGATGAAATTTGGGGCCAAAAGTCAATCAAATTACGGGTGAACCTGACTGCAATGGCCATGCTTTCTTTACTGGATGCATATCGGCCAATTAAGCTAGGAGAGATGCTAAGAGCAATAGTTTTGGGTGTTTGAAGAGTTCTAGAATGGTTTTCAATGATTGTAATAAATAAGGGTATTAAGTCGGTAATGAATTTTTGGGTGATGTCTGGAAGTGATTGGAAAACTTGTCGATTATATTCCAGTGTATCTTGTATAGGTAGTGGGATGTATTTAATTGGTAGTAAAGGGTTTGGTAGTTCGTGGAGATATGATTTAATGAGTGATGCTGTGACATGAGGACTATAAAGAATTACAAAGAAGAGTTAGTTTAACATTATAGATAGTTGGGGGGTTTTTGCTCGTATTTGTCTTGTATTTTACGTTATTGACAACACCAAATAAATAAAAGAGTAAGATTTGTAAAAACACATCTTTGTTTTTTATTTAAAAGGATCAAATAAGGACAATAAAGAAAAATCAAAGAAACATAAAGAGAAATAATAAATTCAAAAGACAAAAAAACTTACCCATAATCGTCCAGATCTAATAGTTGACCTCTATCATAACACTGTTTGACAATTGTAACAAGTTCAGGGTCCTCTTCTTTTTGAAAGATGTTTTTAGTAAATATGGCTGTGACTTTAAGATATTGTATACAATCTGGCCACATCTTTGGATATATTATTCGGTTTCCTTCTTTCTTTAGAGGAACTCCAAAAATGGGTGAATGGTGACGTGGAATTGTGATGACGGGTTCATTTTTTATGTTGTGAATATATACATCTGGAGGAATGTTGATAAGTGTAATATCAATGTGTTTTGCCAATTGAGATAAGCTTGAGACTATAATAAACATATTAAAAGGTTAGAATAAACACTATTTCAAAAAGTGAGTGCATTTTATTTTTTTATTTTGATTTAGGACATACCATGAACAACTTTACTTTTGAACTTGTTGGAAACGATTCCTCTAAACATTTCCATGACTGCTCTGACCCACCAGCTTTCATGAACAATATAAACTTTTCCAACTCGTTTTTTAATTTGTCTGTCGAGCATATTGTATATTTTGGAGATCCATGACCATGAAGGTTTATTTGGTGCTCCACAGGCGAAAAACACTAAAACATAACTTGAGTTGGGAAGTCTAGAAATAATTTTAGACATTAATTCGGGAGTGTACTTTTCGGGAGAACTTGGGAATGAGGTTGAGTTCATAATAACAATTGGCAGCCGGGTTTCTGGATCAAAAGTTTTTGAAGAGTATACGATCCTTTGGGCCAATATGTCCAACTCATCTTTTGGATATGACGATGACATGCTTTGATGGTTTGAAAAAAGGGGGGAGTAGAAGAAGAAAAAGGGGCAGGCTGTTCTACAGAATGAAAACTAGGCGAGAACAGGGTCAAGTCCTTCAATTACGAGATAAGTATTGAAGAATTTAAAGGATGAAAAAATGCTGAGATTTATTGTTCAAACAAAAAGCGTCTTGGAAAAAGAGAGAAAGAAGTCTGAGAGAGAGAGAGGAAAAAAAGGAAGAAAAAAAAAAATTAATGTGGAAGTTTTATGATTGTGTTGTTAAATTTGTAGAGGAAAAGGGGGGACAGTGAGAGTTTAGTGAGAGAGAGAGAAGAAGAATTAATATGGTGGGTTAGTACAGAGAGAGAGATATTTAGTACTATACAGTACAGACATAATTATTAATTTTATTCATTTTACTGCCATTATCCCGCAAGAAGGAGAATCGTCATACTGGAAAAAATAACTTTTATTAAAAAAAAAAAAAAAAAAAACCATTCAATATCAGGCAATCTAAGCGTTTTTAGATATTGGTAGATGGAGAAAAGAAAAGAAAAAATGATCAGATATGAAAACTTGATTATTCAACTTTTTTATATTATTTATTTATCTACAAACTTTTCAATGATCATGAACATACTCAAGGCAATCAAATTGATTTATTATTATTTAATAAATATTTATCAAAATAATAAAAATAATAACATAAAAAAAAAACAAATCAACAAGATTCTTTTGTTGTTTTTTGTTTTCATATTTGCCTATTTGGATCAGTATAGATAGATACCAAAATCCAAACAAAAACAAAAAAACAAAAATGATCCAAACTCAAATAGATCTTATATTGGCCATACAAAGACAAAAAACCCTTTATTACTATACTGTCTATACAATGTATCTTTTTCTGAGCATTATTGATTTATTCATATCTCAATAATAAAACCTTTTTTTCTTTTGTCTTTTAACCTTCTTGATAATCCAGGTGTATTTAGTAGCTTCATACCTAAAAGTCACGTTCATTAAGACTTTTGTTTTTTTTGACCCCCCTTTTTTTTCATTTCATTTCATTTCTTTCTGTCTTTCTATTCTCAAGCTGATCATTTGCTACTTGCTTAAGTTCCGTTCGGGTACTAATTTGATGCTACTGGTCTCCATACTGATTAAATAATCTGGATTAGGTAGCTGACTCATCATTCCCTTACCCCAAAAACGTGATTTTCGGATACAGGCTAAATTGTTCACACTAGCTTCACTATGAGCAATAGACTGGTATCTATCTTAGTGCCTGTCAAAAGGATACGTCAATTGGAGAGAGAAGGGTCGGTGAATACGACGAAAACCTGGCATTAGTATTATCATCATCACCACTCATCCCTTTATTACCAAAAAAAATAAAAAAACAAATTCCGAGGCTCCGATCCAATGCAATTGCCATTATTTTTCATTTGATTAAATCTAATAATTTTTATATCAACCAACCCATTCTGATTCAATAATTTCCTTTTTAATATACCTCATCTGTAACAACAAATAAAAGGAACAATGGTACTACCGTTGCTAATTCCTACCTCAACGCCCCGCCAGAATGGTCTATCGTCATTGCCCACCTCAATACTGAATTACATTCTGGAAGACCTCTCTGTTACAGATCTCTGCTCTCTGGCTCAAGTAAACAAGAGACTCAACAGAGCAGTATATGGAAACAATGAGATATGGATTCAGAGACTACGGAATATGAACCTATGGTCTCATAATAAAAGCATCGTCACTGAACCCAAACAATCTCATCAACAAAATGCATTCCCAAACACTTCAGCAAACATAACTACAACATCCAGTAGCGATGGAATCTCTGCTGATATCTTGGATATATCTCAACTAACATCCAAGTGCACACCAGAAAACGCACGCGTAGTTTATATGAAAATCTACAAGACATTATACCCATTATACATAGACACCGTCCAGTCAGGAACACACACAGAACCACTGCTGTTCAGACTCTATAGAGATACCATTACACAAGCTCAGATATTGGCACAATTAAAAATTTTTGCCAAGTCAGACCCCTTGGAGAAAAATCACTATGAAAACCTTGAAAGCTTCAACAGTGTTTACGAAATGTTTGAAAACGCAGCTCTGGCTGAATTCGAACAGGGATATGATCAAGGTGACATCAATGGCAGAGTAGCGAAATATGCAAAAGTACTAGTAACTCTCAATGGGGGCGAATCTTGCGTTCAGTTATTCACACAGAAAAATCAGCTTGTCTACGAAAAACTAATGAGCGCAGAGGAACTGGTTGAAAAAGACACAATGAAATTGAATAACAAAAAGCTTCAGGAAGTCCTAACAAAGGTTGCTGACGACATCAATAAAGAAGCAAAAGTTATTGATTCATTATTCCCATCAAATGTCCCTGTTTTACTGCCCCTATGTGAACACATTATAGAAGATAACATTGTTGAACTGTTCAATTCTATCTTACTTTTATATAAAGATGAAGAGCAAGATGTTGATACCACGGTAGCTGAGACTAAGCCTCATGAAGAAAAACACGTATCTGCACAGACAAAAATGTACAATTATTTAGAGGTTGTCCCATTTCTTTACGTCCATATGATGTGGTTCATCAATGAATTAGACCCGACGAGTAACGCTGGACCAGACTTTAAAAAGAAACTCAAACATCATTTTATCAATGTTTATGATCTACATATTGATGAATATTTGAAAAAAGAATATGATCAGTTTGAACAATATGCTCTTAAAGAGACACAAAAATGGAACGAACAAATTGCTCAACAAGAGGAAGCTACCGAGACATTTTTGTTTAGCAATGTTACCAAAGCAAAAGATAAAAAGGACATGTTAGCCTCATTCAAAAAAGTATTGATGATGCCTGTATCTGTTTTACCTTTCCCATCTAAATCTAGCAGTACTGGTAGCGGGTTAAACAGCAAAAACAATAGCACTCTGGATCTTTCTAATCAAGCTGCAGATTCAACTTCAAGCAATGGAGTCACATCATCCAATGTTAATAACGGCGCATTTTTATCATCTGGCTCATCCACTCCAATCCGACCTGGAACACCTTCTTTCGCAAGCACTTCTAGAAACCCCAATTCTTTAACTCATCAGCCCTTCCGAACGGCATCAGCCTCATCACCTTCTTTTTCAGGTTTTGGTGCAAGCAGTGTGGGCCTTCCATTACCACCTACCACAGAGCTTGATGCCAAAGCAGCAGTTCTTAAAAACAAATTAGAAGGTATCAACACCCTTTTCTCCCTAGAACTAGCACTAGACATTATGAAGCGCGGGCGAGATTCTATTGAGCGCGCTCGCAAACTTATTGGTGCTGGGGGTGAAGTCGGTGAACAGGCTAGAGAAGTATGTGAAAACGTTTTTGTTGAATTAGTTAGAACTGTCGGGGGAATTCATGTCAAAGAGGGTTTCGACAAGGCCTTACAAGTACTAAATAATTATGATGCAAAGACCTTCCAACAAAACAGGCATGATAATGACTCGGATTCTTCTGGTCCAAAAGGTGTAGAACCTTTAGCCATTTTTGCAGAGCTCGTGAATATTGGTGATTTGATCCAACAAATGATCCATGTATTTTTTGAAGAAGAACTAGCAATTCCAGGATACGTTGATAGAATATCGTTTATTTCGCCTGCTAATAGAGAAAAGAAAAAGTTTGAAAAGATGCTCGATTCCTATGTGGCTATTGGAATGAATAGAGGTATTGATGTGCTCATGGACCAAATCGATTACATTTTACTTACTGAACAGAAGGGCTCTGATTATAACCCAGTACAGTTCAATCCATACGAAAACTTTGATAACAATGCTTCATCAGAAAAAACAGGAGCCAACTCTCATCGAAGACAACAAAGCAATGCATTTTCATCAACAACAGCAATAGACATTTCTCCATCTCAAGCGGCTCAACATGTAGTTTCGTTACTCACTACACACGTCAATCTTCTTCAAGGCTCTACAGATAAATCCGTCATTGACGTTTTTCAACAAGAAATCGGCGTCCGAGTATTTAGCAGTCTGTGCAAGCACATTAAACGCCAAGTCATTAGCGTTGACGGTGCGGTCAAACTCTTAGGTGACTTGAATCTCTACTATGACTTTTTCGTTGTCAAATTACGTCAGCGACCTGTTGCCCCCTATTTTGTGGCCCTTAAAGAAGTCGGCCAGATCTTTCTTATTGGCGGCGAAGACAAGGAAGATGCAAAAGCTTTGGGAAGATTACTAAGTGACATGTCAAGGTTTGGAGGCATTTTCCAGCCTGAAGAAGTTTTTGAATTTGCTCAATGCCGAGAAGATTGGTTACGCGTTAAAAAGCATGTTGAAAAAGTATTGTATGGATTAGGAATGTCTGATTGTACTATTATGTAAATGATTCATAATAGGAAGAAGAAAAAAAAATAAATAATAAATAGTTTATTAAATACAAAAAGGTTCATACTGGATCAAATTATTATTGATACTACCAAAAAGAAAATACTAAAAAAAAACTATTATACAATTATTTTTTGGGGAGAAACAAAATACAATGTTCAGCCTAGTAGTTCAAATCCCACAGCATCAAGATGGATGTTTAAGTTTGGAAATGCAGCTCTTATTTTATCAATATAAGCTTGAGGGTTCATTGATGAAAGATTGTAATCAATATGAAAGGTAAGATCAGTAACACTAGGTGGCAAGTTTGCAAAAAATTCAGAAGGGGGAAGATCAAATCCTTTAAGATCGATGGTTTTAAGATTCGGATATGGTGGAGAAGAATATGTAATCAACGGATCATCTTGTGTTGGAGAAGAAGAAGAAGACGATGCCACATCAGAGTAATGATGAGACAATGATGAATAGCCGCCGTTTTCGTGCTGCTCTTTTATAGTTCTCTCAACACTGTTACGTCTTTTCTGTTTTAACAAATGGGATAATGGGATCCAAGAAATATGCTTTAGTGAATATACGTTGAGGAATTGGAGAGTCAAATGCTCGACAGATTCTGGAGGGTCTTGTGCAAACGATTTGACGCGTTCCGAGTTCATAAGAAAATCATAGTTTGAAGAATAGATGACTGATAATGTTTTTATTGGCCCAAAGTCTTGGATGCTATAAGGGTAGTCCCAGATACAGTTTCTCAAATAAAGGGACGTGATTTTTGGTGGCTGAGGATGATTACGACGAGCACCGTTGCTTTTTGATGCTTGGGAGGTGGTGGTGTTATATTCATCGTCTAGGCCTGATGCAATTTTTGTTGAATGTTCAATCATTGATTGTGAACTCATATCGTCAATGTAGTCTTCTTCATCTTGATCTTTTTCGATTCTAACGTTGAAGCCTTCTAGTCGTAGAGTGTCGACGTTTGGAAACTTGGTTAGATCTTCAATGTTGAAAATCGGAAGTTTCAAGTTCTGGTTGTTTGTAAAGTTTCTGTGAACAATGGCTACTTCTGAATAAACGACGACCTCTTTTAGTTGATGGATAGATGGTTCGATATATTTTATCCAATTTGATGTCCCGGAAATTGTAAGATAGAGCGTGTTAAGTTTGGGGCAAAGACTCATAAGGTGTCCGAGCGCCTCGTTTCGGTGCCATTCTCCCCATGAATTTGCTTCTCCTAAAAATATTTCAGTAATGTATGGCGTCGTATTGATTTTCTTTGCAACTGTTTGATCTAGAAATTTATCAAGAGATGTCCAATTCAGTTTCAAACAGCTAAAGATATGTTTTTTCGACTATCATTGTCAATATAAAGTCAGTAATTAGTATTCTCGCAAAAATGGGGGAATTGGACTTTGTTACAAAAAGATATTTCAGGATTATTAAAACTTACAATCTCACGGCATTTCGAACTTGTTAATGAAAATGCTAACGCGTCTCTAAAGCTTTCTTCCAAAACGTTACAAAAGATATCACTAAGAATCTCAGGTGGAAGATCAGTTAGAATCAGCGATTTTTTTGGTTCTTGAGAATATGCCATTATCAAGGTGTGCTATCGTATAGTTTGGTAGAAATGTTGTAATAGATTAAAGCCGCTTTTCATATATATTCCATATCACCATAAAGATAATTCCAACTGCTTATCTTATGCCAGCCAACTGGTCTATATTAGAGAAAAAAAATAAAAAATAACAATGATTGAATAGTAAAGCTTGTAATAATATGAAAGATGATTAGTAAAAGAGAAAGAAAGAAACAAATATATTATAAATTCACAGGCATGAAAGACTCATCTGTAAGGCATTGAGTGATTATACATGATTATGTAATTATCTAGATTTTTCTAATCAGTCAAAAAACTGCTTACTACTAGTATATCTTCCATCTTCCATATCATAAAAAAAGCCAAAATACCTATTAGTCTCAATCAAATACACCTTTTAATATTTGTGAAGCAAAATAATGCCTATATAAAATACCAATTGCAAGTCAATGACACGAATTGAGTTTATCAGAATGTAATAACAACATTCAAAAATATAAAAGCATTAACAATAAATCAAGAGAGGCACCATTTGCAATTTAATCAGAAAAATATCTTTTGGTTTTGAAATATATCATACTGATGGGTATATTTGTGAACCTATCAGACTGTCGATATCTTGAAATTTGTTTTATATTAATGATGGAGAATTACTCCAATAAGATTCTGAACAGTAGAATATTAAAGCTGCTTTTCATGAGGCATACTGAGTAAACACCAAAAAGGAGATCAAACGGCTTTCAAAAAATCAATTGATTAAAATTTTTTTGGAAACATCAATGCCGCGATAAAGCATGTATCTACACAGTCGCCGCTTATCAATAGGTTAAAAGATGCTTAAACAAATGAGATTTTTAACAGATCTAATTTAAAAGTTTTGTTGCCCAAAAATTATCACCAGTAAGCATTTATTTGGACAAAAAAGTTAAATTACCTATCCCAAAAATCTGTTAATTTCTTGGTGTAATATGGCAGAAAAGATATTTTTGGGTGTAAATTACTCTTTCATCAGCCAAAAAATAAGGCTCTATATACCCAAATAGTCTTTTGACATCTATAAAACAAGAGCTTTTTCCTCAAGGTTTGATTTTTTTTTTTTCTTCCTCTCAACATTTATTAAACAAATATTTTAAAATAACTATCAATAAAAGCTTTCAATACAAATTCTCTTTTAGTAAAATCTTTAAAACATTTTTAAATCACAATTTTTTTTTTTTAAAACAACAAACACTTAAACAATGAAGTTCTCTACTATTTCCAACATCTTTACTTTTGCAACATCTATGGTTGCTGCTGCTATCATTCCAGCCAACTTTACTAAAGTTCATACCTCTTTTTCTAATGAAGTTGAACCTGTTAACAAGCCTCAAATTGAATTCCAACCCCTGGAACTTGATCCATCTGCCTCCTCCGAGGAACATGTCACTGCAATTCAAACCTGGATTGATTCTTACCTTCCTGTTCTTGAACCTTACCCTGAAGTTCACCAAGCCATTAAAAACCTTGTCAATCTTGGTAAAAACACTTTCCTCTTGCAGTCCACCAAGCTTAAATTCAAGCAAAAGTATGCCAAGCAAGTAGCTAATCTTGAAAAGAAGATTTTTCAGCTTCTTCCTCCTTTTGCTGCTGCTGCCCTCGAAGAAGCCAAAGCCGAATCTCAAAATGATGCTGTTGCTGCTTTTAACCTTTCTGAAGAAGATGCTGAAGAGTTTCTCTATTTGATAAATCAAGAAGAAGACGAAGAAGAAGAAGAAGACAATTCTCAAGTCGAAATTGCTGCTGGCCGTAACCCATACTATCATGGTGGTAAATATGGAAAATTTGGACTTAAGACTCCTGGACCCAACAAACCAAAGCCACAACCCAAAAAGAAGACCAATCCAATTTCCAGTAAGAAGAGTTGGAACACCAAAGCTGGAGTAACTATGGGCCCAGTTATGGCTATCTATGGCGCCTACTACTCTGGTCGCGTCGGTGGAAAGATTGTTCAAGATGTGTTTGATCATGTTGCTGGCAAAATTTTACCTCATGAAATTCAAATCTTGACTAGTTTGATGGTTGGAAGTGTTTTTGGTCTCTCCAGTGGAACTGTTGCTGGTGTCGGCGGTGGTATCTTTGGCGGCCCTGCTACTGGTATGCATTATATCAACAGATCTCCAGCTGCCATATTGGTTGGTGCCGGGTTTGGTACCAGTTTTGGTCTTGCTACTGGTTTGACTGCTTCTCCTTTGGTTGGCGCTTTGACCAGTGTCAGTTATAACTTTGAACGCAGAGAAGGACATCACATTCATGCCTCTGTCTACATGGTATTGGCCAATTTGTACAAGCGGGTGGTTCAACAAAGTAAGAAACTTGGCTTTTTTGGACAAGCTTTTATGGAAGGTTTCTTGCCATCTATTGAGTACAGCGCAATGCTTGTTGACAAATCGAGATCTCTAGAATCTGGTCACATTTTGAATGGTGCCTCCTTTTTTTCAGTCAAGTCAAAAGTTGGCTCTTGGAGATCCGATGAGTCGGATAAAACTGAAGGAATTATCTCGTTCAAGATGGGAGTACCTAACAGTATCAGAAGTGCTACCAATACTGAAAACTCTGAGACAATTCAAACCAATGTCTGGAAAGTTTCTATGAACAATAAGGGAACTAAGCAAACTCATGATATCTACCTTAAGTACGACTGGGCCTATACAGGCTCTAAAGCTTATGATGTTCCAATTCCACTTTCTTTAGAAACTACTGTTGAAAAGAATGTAACTAGCATTATACCATTTGACGTTGCCAAGATACCCAAGACAGCAGTTGTTATTAACATTTCCAAGATTGAACTTTCTGAAGAAACTGAAAAGGCCACTGATAATTTTATCACCAAGACTTGGAGAATCGATTGGAGATTGAAACACAAGCCAATTACCAACGAGGATAAGATTGGTATTCAATCTGTAGAAGATGAACAACAAGTATCTACACAATCTTTACTTTTGATGAAGATGATCACTGCTTTTTTCAAACCAAAGTATCGTTCACCATCCTTGGACTACTGCAACTTTATTACCAATGAATGCTATCTTGCTGCAGAAACTGGAGAATTCAAAAGAGTTGATATCAAGACTTTTGAAGAATCAAATTAAAGAAAAAATAATGTTTGTATTGAATTGAGCTTAGATATTATATAAAAAATTATTGTAAAAATTAAATTCACTTTTTTTTAAAAAAAAATTACAGAGGTTTTTGTTGTCTTTTCAAAATTATGTCTATAGATTGTAGAGCACATTAACAATTTAAACAGAATAATTATGGAAAAGCTGTTTTAAAGATACATAACAAGATTGTTAAAACCCAGATTTTTAAAAATACTGTAAAACCAAATCAGATACTATGTATATACTAAATAGCTAGGGTTACTAAAATGCTACAAGTTGTATAGTATGAACATTCAGAACGCTTATATTAAACAAAATATAAAGGTTTGCATTTTAAAATCTACGTTAAGTTTTATTTTTCCGATTTCGTGATATAAAAGTTTTATTGGAAAGGCATAGCACTTAATTTCCAGAAAATGATATAAAGGCAACTTTAAAATTAATAGCTGCTGCTTTCTTATCATCACAATTTTTTTTTTTTTTTTTCAATTCCAGCGGTATAATTATTGACTTTCATTTTATACCACAGATATTTCATATATTTCTCATATTGAATTTTGATATTTGAGAATATAAGAGAATTAGATAATATGGGTTTATAATTTCTTAATGACCAGGTTTGTTATTTGAAAAAAAAAAATAATGCGATTTGTATTGTTTTTGAGATCAATAATTATCAAATTTAGTTAACTCAGCCGACTTAACAAGGCATCGATTCAGTTTTCAAATTACATTCGCTTTGAGGCAGAGTGAATAATAATACAAATGTATAAAAGCTTCAAACTCTTTAGGATAATCTTTTTCTAGTATTCAATCACTTATTCTTTATTATCATTTTTTTTAAAAAAATCATAACCTAGTTCGACTCAGCTACATTCAATAATACCAGTAATAACCATACTTGGAATAAGCCTGATAAAAGCTTAATGATGACAACCGAAACTGACTTGACACCTTTTCCCATTATTTCCGCAAGTGAAGCAGAAATTGAAACATCAAATGTTGAACATCTTCCATATGAGCTTTGTCGAGAAATATGCTTATATACTATACCCAAAGATATTATCAAACTTACCAGACTGAGCCCAACAATGCGTAGAAAGTTCAACCGGTTTTCATGGGAGAAAATTATAGTTGCAGATGAAAAAGTATGCAGAATCATATCCCCTGAAATGCATTCTCTAAGATGTGTTCCAATGAGTAGTATGAGGTGTTTCAAAAGGTACAAATGGATCAAGTGTGAGTACATTGTTAATATAGAAGTATACCAATGCTCTTACACAAGCATACCTTACTTGCCTTTTACTCGTGATGTTCTCTGTAACTTGAAAGATATAACTATTGGCTTTTTACATGAGATACCATATTGTAGATGCTTATGTACTACTTGGTATGAGCCAACTTATCGATGTTTAAGAGATCCAATAACCAAAGCGATATATAAGCTTGCACCTAATGCTTTCAAAATAACCGTAATCAACAGAAATACTGAAACAACTTATGCCAGAATGGCATATCATAATGATATTCATTTTTTTATATCTAAAAACCCCCAGAGAATGACTAGTATGATATCTTATGATAGGAATATGAGACAATCAGTACCAGATTTAATCCGTCAAACAAAATTAATGACAAATCTTAAAACTTTGACATTTTGTCCATCCCGCCATTTGTCCTTAAGAGACTACAACAACTTCATGAAGTCGCTGCATACTTTGGAGTCTCTTGAATATCTCACGACAACCCATTACTTTGATTTTCAGTCTCAAAATTATACTGCTTGCCAATTTGCACCAAGAAACATTAAAAAATATGAAATAGTATTAAACATTGGTTCAACTTTGACTCTGGAACCTTTAGAATTACCTGAGGATTTACCTCGCTCAATTTCACAAGTCACATCAGCTTCATTTATCGTATCAAATCAATTTTTCTACAATGAACCTTGCATTTTCAACTTTCCAAATTTATTTCCAAATCTCTATCAATTATCAATGTTTCAAATCTCATTCCGGCCACACCCATTAAGATTTTTTACAGAACATACTCAAAAGCTAGTTAGGCTGAAGATTGAAATTGAAAACTATGATGACTTTTCGTTTTTGATAAAAAATTTGAAAGGATGTGTTAATCTACAACATTTGTCAATTTTTTTAGTTTACCGTCATATAAAACTGGAAGAATATAAATATAAATTACAACACCTTGAGACTGATTTAATAATGCAAAAACTTCAGCAACTTAATGAAAGTATAAACAAAGGCACCATAGGGACAAGGATTCTACAAGAAGATGATTATGAACATTTAATTAATTATCTGGATTCCTCGCTTGACTGCAAGAAGTTGCGATTTGATGAGGCTATAACATATATATTCAAGATATTACAGTATCCAGCAAGGTTTATTGATCAAGAATTTCCAAAGTTGCGAAAATCTCTTAGGCGATTAAGACATGATCAAACTAAAAGCCATGTTGAAGAATGCTACAGCGCCCTTTTCAACTATGTATTTTTTGAGGCTTTTTATGAGCAGATTTATAATCTACCAAAAATTGAATATGTTCAAGTTATTGGACATCGGTATGCTTTTGAGTCTCCTAGATTTCAAAAGTTGTTGAACCATTCAATGCTTAAACAGATTCAGGTTACAGAAGACATGAAAAGAGAGCCTAAAACCCTTGATAACATTTGGTATTCCAAATACATAACGGTTGCCAATAACCCAAATTTTGAAAACTTCTTTTATTTTCCGGCAATATTAAATATAATCAATACATATGAAGTGGATGTTGAAGGGATTAGACAAAAGAGTGCTATGAGAAACTACGATATAGCGTGTGAAAAAAGCAACTGAATATGTTTCATTACTTGGGCAACTCAAGTTATATACTATACATGACAATTCCATCTATTTCAAGCTTTGAGTTAACGTGTAAGTCAAAATAAGTAGTATAAATATTAGTAATTAAATAAATAAAAAAAATGAATATCCCTAAACTGTTGCGTTTTTACTTTTTACTACTTGAATTGTCACCAATAGAAATATTCTCGCCCTCTAATTAGTTGTTTTATCTCACTATACAATATTATTTTGCTGCTTTATCAATATGTGATCAAAAAGATCTCAAAAACATTTTGTCACGTGGATATCTAGAATCAGATTAAAAATCGATTTTGGGGTAGAGATAGGTCACGTTAATTCAACCACCAAAACTTGATTTCGTATTTACCTTAACCTTTCCTTCCTTTTTTTTCTTCAATATTAAGGATCGCGGATAAGAATTATAGTTTTTTATTGATACTATTTCTCTTATTTACCATAGGGCTATTCAACAGAATTTTTGTGCAATCATGGATAAGGATAAGGTTTCGTTTTGCCATCTGAGAGATGTGACAATTCCTTTCCGAGTTAAGATTGTGTCTTTAGAAGGCGAGAAGCCTTTGTTGAAACCGTCTCAATTGATTGAAGATCCGGAAAAGCTTTTGACGCTATCTAATACAGAGTATGATATTTTATAACTTTGATTGGATGTTTATAAATTCTAATATTTATTTTATAGTCCCAATTCAGACCTTTTGGTATCAGCCCAGATTTTTGCAGATAACAAGCCTTTAACAATTCCGGTCTATACAAAGTACAAAAACCTTTCAGAAAAACGAGAGTAAGTATTCTTCAATGAAAATCCAATCGAAATTAGAAACGTGACTGACTTATTTTTAAAATTTCATAGGTGGAAAGAATGGCTCACTTTACCAATAAGGTACTCTGAACTAATGATTAACTCTCAACTAGCAATAACAATTTGGGACCTTGCTGGTAATCAGCGACTTGTTCCGTATGGTGGAACTACTATAAAACTCTTTGAAGATTCCGACTGGTATGCAATTTTTTTTCTCTTTCCTTTATTTTTCATTTCTTTATTGACTCGTATTATATAGCACCTTGAAGAGAGGCAGACAGCGACTGAAAGTATGGCCAAACCAAATAGCAGACGGAAAAGATGAATCTTCAACACCATCAACGGTTCTCAGCATCAAAGAACTTGACAGAGTAGAATCAGTAAGTAAAACTTCTAAATATTTTCAGTAATAATTACTAACTGTACTAGTTGATGAAAAAACATATGGAAAATGAAATGCCAGTTATCGGATGGCTTGATGCATATACTTTTAGAAAGTTAGAACAGATCAACCACTCATCGATTGCTGAAAACGATTCAAAAGGACAATATTTATTTGTAGAACTAGTTCAATTCGATGTTCCTATTGTCTTTTCAGATATATTATACCCGCAACCACCCATGGTTCCAACCCTACCACAACAGCATGGGAGCTATATGGACGGAAGCGAAACATTACAACTACAGTATACCGACTCTCCAACTATCTATCCAAGTGCCAATTCAAACTACAAATGGAAAATGATTAACAAAAAAGGAAGAATCAATACTAGCGAGATGGAAGAAGGATACCAGGATTCTGACAGACTTCGATCTAATGCAATGTATAATAATAGTACATACAATGATCATCCAGCCACCGATGCACCTCTGATAAGAGTTATCGATCCCGATCAATTTAGAGAAAACCAGATCGAGCGTAAGCACCGCCGGCTTAATAGAGGTGCAGAGACAGGACTCTTTGATAAAGATCTTAAGCCAAGTGCAACCATTCGTGACGACATTAACAAAATCATCGGCTATTCACCAGTCCACGAACTAACAAGTGAAGAAAAGGACAAGTTATGGAAGTTCAGATACTACATAACTCGTCACAAACAAGCTCTTACAAAGTTTCTTAAAACGATTTCTTGGGAAGATCCTAGAGAAGTCAAGCAAGCAATCGATTTGCTACCTCGATGGACACAGATTGACATTGACGATGCATTGGAATTGCTTGGTCCCAACTTTCATCACCCTACAGTACGTGCGTATGCAGTTAACAGACTTAAGATTGCAAGCGATCATGAACTTGAGCTTTACCTACTGCAACTAGTTCAAGCTTTACGATTTGAAAAATCTTCTTCATATTCGTCTCCTTCTACATCATCCCTACTAAACTCATATCAACATGAAGCACCCAAATCAAAGTCATCGTCTTTAGCCAAGTTTTTAATCAGCAGGGCAGTAAAGAATCCGATATTAGGAAACTACTTTTTCTGGTATGTTACAGTTGAATCCCAAGAAAAGGGAGCGCCATCGATATTTAAGAACGTACTCAATCAATTTCAAAAGGCTCTCAAGACTCAAGAGAAACTCAACCTTGCAGCGACAGTAGCAGAATTTGGCGGGAGTGAAGAGACAGCATCAAACAATTCTACATTTTTAAGCATCTTGGAGAATCAAATTGAATTCATCAACAAATTACTTAAAGTTGCGACTCAAGTAAAAGGCTCTAAAGATCCCAGACCGAAAAAGATTGAAAAACTTAAGCAGTATATTGCTGATCCTAAAAACGGACTACTCAACTTTGCACCAATTCCACTACCTCTCGATCCAACAGTTACAATTGTAGGTATAGTTCCAGAAGATTGTACAGTTTTCAAAAGTAGTTTGTCGCCGCTTAAACTTACACTCAAGACAATAACAATGAACTTGTTTGAGCCAAAGAGTCAAAATACTACAACAACCGACAATCTGGGCTCAAACGATGATAGTAATAATTCCAACAGCGTCGAAACAATTCAGCATAGTACCATTATTCCACCTCCTAACCAAAAGCATCATCACACTAAAGGAAAATCTAAAGCAAGAGCTTCATCAGTGGCATCAGCTTCGTCATCAACAAGCAATTCTTATGATACATATTCCATCATGTTTAAAACCGGTGACGATCTACGGCAGGACCAGTTGGTGATCCAAATCATCACACTGATGGACCAGCTTTTACGAAACGAGAATCTCGATTTAAAGCTCACTCCGTACCGGATTTTGGCAACAGGCCCACGAGATGGTGCTCTACAGTTTGTACTTAACAGAACTCTCAACAATGTATTGGCCGAATACTCTAACGGCATTCTCGGGTATCTTCGTGACCACAATCCAGACAGCACAAATCCTCTCGGCGTGACTGAACAGGCCATGGACACATATATTCGATCATGTGCTGGGTACTGTGTCATTACATACATTCTTGGTGTGGGTGACCGACACCTTGACAACCTGCTCATTTGCCCCGACGGGCACTTTTTCCACGCGGATTTTGGTTACATTTTGGGCCATGATCCTAAGCCATTCCCACCCATGATGAAGCTGCCTATCCAAATCATTGATGGCATGGGAGGAATTAACTCGGCAAATTACGGCAAGTTTAAAAATTACTGTTTTTCGGCATACACAACACTGCGTAAATCGGCAAACCTGATTCTCAATTTGTTTGCACTCATGTCACACTCAACAATTCCAGATATCATGGTGGAGCGGGACAATGCAGCTGTGCTCAAAGTCATGGAAAAGTTTTGCTTGGATATGACAGAAGAGGAAGCCATATTGCATTTCCAAAACTTGATCAACGATAGTGTTAATGCCTTTTTGCCAGTAGTAATTGACAGATTCCACAGTTTGGCTCAATACTGGAGAGCTTAAATTAATTACTATTATAGAAAGATTTTTTTGTTAAAAAAAGTTAATAAATATTATTATTATTTGTCATTATATTCGTATACATCTTTAATAAACTTAATACTTAATAACAGCACGGATGCAGTTACCAGAATGCATATCATCGAAAGCTTGGTTGATACCGTTGATATCGTGAGTATGAGTGATGAATTCTTCAACCTTGATCTTACCAGCAAGATAGTCTTCGACAATTCCTGGAAGTTGGGTTCTACCCTTGACACCACCAAAGGCGCAACCTCTCCAGACTCTACCGGTGACCAATTGGAATGGTCTGGTTTCAATGACTTCACCAGCGGCGGCGACACCGATGATGATAGATTGACCCCAACCCTTGTGGCAGCATTCCAAGGCAGATCTCATGACCTTGACGTTACCAGTGCAGTCGAAAGTGTAGTCGAAACCACCGTCAGTACGGTCGACGAGTTCTTCTTGAATAGGTCTGTCAACCTTAGTAGGATTGACAAAGTGGGTAGCACCAAACTTTGTGGCCCATTCCTTCTTCTTGTCATCAATGTCAATGACGTAGATTTCAGCAGCCTTGCGTTGAGCAGCACCTTGGACAACTGACAAACCGACGCAGCCAGCACCGAAAATGGCAACCTTGTCACCTTCTTGGACGTTGGCAACGATTGTGGCAGCACCGTAACCGGTGGTAATACCGCATCCGAGCAAGCAGATCTTGTCAAATTCGGCCTTTTCGTTGACAGCTACGACGGAAACGTCGGCAACAACAGTGTATTCGGAAAAGGTAGAGCAGCCCATAAAGTGGAGCAATTCTTGGCCATTCTTCTTAGCCTTGAAGCGGGAGGTTCCGTCTGGCATGACACCTTGACCTTGTGTAGCACGGACCTTGCTACAAAGATTGGTCTTGCCTGAAGTGCAGAACTTGCATTCCTTGCATTCAGCAGTGTAAAGAGCAATAACGTGGTCGCCGACCTTGACATTGGTGACACCTTCACCGACACTTTCGACGATACCAGCACCTTCGTGTCCGAGAATGACTGGGAAGGCACCTTCGGGGTCCTTGCCGGAGAGTGTGTAGGCATCAGTGTGGCAGACACCAGTAGCAACTACCTTGATACGGACTTCGTGAGCGCGGGGTGGAAGAACTTCAACTTCTTCTACTGAGAGTGGCTTACCAGCTTCCCAAGCGATGGCAGCTTTGCAAGTGATTGTCTTTCCTTGAGTGTCTGACATGTTTGTTTATTATTATGATAAGAATCAATTGATGGATTGATGATAGTAAATAATAAGAAAAAAAAGTAAGAAACAAGAAGAAGAAAAAAAAAAGATTTAATGATGGGGAATTGAATTGATTTTTATAAAGCAAAGGGAAAGGGCTAATTTTTTTTTTTGGACTTTTTGGGTAGATAAAGGTTATCCCTAACCCATTATATATTTTTCACCAGCTCTCGTTCAGTGTACTATGGAAAAACAGAGATGGATGAATCATAATGACTTGAAAATTTCATTATATTGATAAACAGATAGTGAATAATCATAATAATCTTTCTTCTTTTTTTTTTTTTTCCTTCTTGGAATCTCGATTTGAGAGCAATCAAAGTGCATACTATGGAAATTAGCAGGACGGGCGGAGATTTTTGGTCATCAAGTATAACAAATTGCCGGAATTGTCTGTGCGGCTCAAGATTGGCATTTGTAACCAATAAATCAATTAACAAACCTTTTAAGCTTTTCTTTTTTTTCATCTTATTGTATTAGTAAACAACAATCATAAGTCAGATAGATAGATATGAAGAAGAGGCCTTCGATCAACAATTAAGCCTCTTTGGATCATAACCGTTGTTTCCGTACAGTGCGGGGGACTCTAAGTATACTAGATCTTAAATTATTCGGTTCACAACTTTGTCAAAATTTAAAACTACAAAATTGAATGAAATATTACAAAAAGCTAAAACCTGTCATGACAAACTGAAAATAAATAAAGGAAACTCGAAGAGATCACATGATGATGAGTTAAAAGTATGTTTATTTCACTCGTTCCTTGATATTGTTCTATCGTCATTATCATATAGAAAAAACACAACGATATAAGTAAAGATGGCTAATAATAACGGTGATGATCAATCTGATATTAAATTTCCAATCAACACATTAGTAAGAATACTAAAAGAGGAAGCACTTCAAGCTCCAGATAAAACCAAAATTACAAAACAAGCTGTTGAAGGGCTGTCTCAGTATCTAGATGTTTTTGTTAAAGAAGCAATTTGGAGATCATACAAGCAATTAGAGCAAGAGCAATTACAAGGACAACAGGGTGAAATGGCTTTAGATATTGATCAACTGAGAGCTGTTTCTAGCAATTTAGTTTTGGATTTTCTTTAAAAGCTGAAACGTTTATAATTTATTATTTTGTATTTCGAGCTACGCAAATGAAACCAACCAAAAAAAGTCAACAATAACAAAATTCATGTGAAAGACGATACGATCAAATATCTACTCTAAAACTGTTTAATTTCTCTAGAAGCTATATGCAAATATGTTGGAAATTAATCACGGGAAAAGTTTCTATGAATATGAGCTATTTTTCAGTGCTAAAATTCAAACGTTCAGTATCATTGCAAACAGATTTTCGATTGTAATATAGATTGTACTGAACTATAGATATAAATTACAAGCGAATGTAATTAAAAAGTGTAATTACTTTATTCAAATTAAGTAAGCAATATCAGCCAGTTACTTTTACTCATAGTTGTTGCATCAAAAAACATTACTATTCAAATTTATATAGTTATAGGATTACTCGATTATTAGTATACTAATACAACCAGATCAATAGAATGATTTTCGGTCTTACTTTTTATCTCTTCATTACTGTCAGCATGATTAAAGCCAATAAGCTTTAAGCCATTTTAAGCTACAAATTAGGAATTTGTGATGATTTTATTGTTGGCTAGCATAATCGTTTTCTAAAGGGCATACCACCAACCTCCAATAAGTACTTGATTAAAGAGACCACACCCCTGGGGTTTCAAAATCTCTTGAAATTGTTTTGCATGCTAGCAGATTAATGGTGAAGATGATGATGAGAATGATGTACAATTTGCATATGATTTTGATATGCTGGTGAGTGTAGTCCTGCCATTATGTTGAAGGATTTAGATGCTCCACGCTTGGAGCTGCTTCCAAATAGTAAGTATTTGAAGAATCTTTTCGTTTTAGATTGATGGTTTGGTGAATTGTAAGTGTTGTTGTAGTTATAAGTTGATTCAGATTCCATTTTGACTGATATTGAAGGATTTAGAATTTGTAAGTAAATTGTAAAGAATCAAGATTGAAACAAATATCTAAAAGTTAGGGATTCTTTAGTTGTTTTATATTAAAGATATATCTGAAAGTTCTAAAATATAATACACCATTTAGATGCTTATTCAATGACCCATCATAGCCTTATTTTGCTGGAGTACCGCCACCAGTTAAGATACAAACAGCCACAATTATAATATTTAAGGAAATTTCAATTTTAATAAAAGAAAGAAATTTATATTTTGATTAATCACATGGTCAATTTTTTTTTTTTTCTTTCGTGACATCAGGCCTTGACTGGTTACCAGTTATTTCTTCAGACCATAGCCCCATTAGAAATGGAATCGAATAGCCTTTAGATTTTATTCTATGAATACCGTGTCACTCATTATCTTTTAATCCATCAAGTTATCAAATAGGGCAACCGAGTTGCTTTCGAAAAAAAGAAGGAAAAATATTACCTTGGTATAGTGCATGGATTCTCAAACACGTAAATATTTGAACATTTTTAAAGCTTTGTCTCATAGAACAAATTTTATAGCTTGAATATTGTGTTTACAACTGCTATAGGCGTTAAAGAAAGATCACTGATACCAAAAATTTATTAATCTCTGGAGAGGATTAAAAATATGAAAGCAAATTATTAATCAAATCTTGACCATGGGCTTACATGATACTCTCGCATATGATTATATCCAGTAAGTTCCGTGTTATCAAGAGGAATGGTTTCCAAAAAGGCACAATTTGCTGTTCCAAACTTGTATGAAGGAGGCATTATACAGTCCATTCGTTGGTCATTTGAGTATCTGAGATGAAAGGTATCCAAATAATTCTTGAACCCGTAAACATCAATTTTAACAGCTTCAAAATTTTTATACTTAGTAAAACCATCAGGCGAGATAAACAATTGTGAGTCAGATATACTGACATCAAGATAGTCAATAAATGCATAGTAATTTTCCCACAATTCCATGCCCTCTATCCCTACAAAAATTGTATCGGTGTGTCTAGGTAAAGATCGGATTATTCCAAATACCGTCTTCAACTTCTTGTGATACTTGATCAAGCGATGAAACGCTGCATATTCTTCAGTCAATGGAACCCCCACCAGATTGAGCGTTTCCAGATTTGGAGCATACTGCAACAGCTGTAAAAATACCACTGAAAGAAACGCCCTCGCAATCAGATAGTACTTTTTGTCAAAAGAGCCTTGGTAAGTTGAAAAAGACTCCATCTGCAACTTGAAAAACTGAACAAATAAGTAATACATATCTGATTCGGCGGTTGAGTTGCTCAAATTCTTAATATACTGACGAATTTCTTTTGCCTTTTTCTTACTTAATTTTCTGCCTTTTTTTCTGAAGGCTGTGTTGCTGAGTTTTTTAACTAATGGCTCTATCGATTCATAGTTTAAAATATCAAACTCACCAAAAGGAATTGACTCTGTAAGTAAGTCAAAATGCTTGAGATGAGCTGTTGAAAATCTTGCCATCATTTCAAATCTGTTAAATCTTAATTCAAAATGCTTTAAGTGGGGAAATTCTTTGGTGAATATTTTCATGTCTAAATCAGCTTCTTCTTCGATTTCTAATATACGTGGAAAGATTATTTTTAGTGTAGTGAGATTGTCAAGAACATTTTGGCTACGATGGTATTCCGAAAGAAAATGTGATGTTGTTTGGAAGGGTGTAGTCATGTGCTTGATACACTTGCCGAAGTCAAATTTAGCTGGAAGAGAGGTATGAGGAAGACCTATTTCATCATCCAAAAGTCGGAAGTCTGTTACTGTGGGAAGCCGTATAACTGGCAGATCTGAGAGATTTGAAGCTTCCATATATCTTATACACAGATTGAAAGTTGTCCAATTCCCTTGCAAATTATCAAGGACTTCCAAATTTCTCCAACCATTTGAAGCAACACTATGCTTGACCATTAGATTCTCAAGTTTTTCAAGTTTGTCAAAAGACATTATTGCAGTTTTTAGAGCATCAGGGGAGCCATAATCAGAACTGCTGATCTTTAGGTTCCTTAGGTTAGGAAATGTTGCAATATTCTTAGCAATATCAATAAAAAATCTCGGGTAATCTGGAAAATCTTGAGTCAAAATTACGTTCAGTGATGTTATTCCAGATCTAACATCTACCGAAGTATAGTCCAAAGCGTAGTACGTGCCTATGTGTCGTTTATGTGACATGTGATGCACTGTCAGATTATTTTGAATAATGGGAAGAAAGTCAAAAGTAGACATATAAAACTCAACTAAAGCATGAAAATCATCACCATTATCCTCCTCATCATCGTCATCATCAACAAAATCAGGGGATGGCGGATTGAAGGGATCTGTTATAACTAGTGGCGAACCATGATTATAGGAGAAAAGAGTTATAGATTTCAACTTTGGGTAAACCGAAAAGTTCAGCTCCTTATTAATTTTCGGCAAGTCGAGATCTCTGTCTACTTTTATAACTTGTACCACTTCATTCGGAAACCATGAATATTGCGATGGCATGAAAAATACTTTTGGAGGTATGAGCCAATGGGTAATGGGGGCTATTACAAAAGGGGATCTGTCACTGACTTTACATTTTGTATATAAAAGTGGGTGATATAATTCACGAAATAATGAAGAGGTCTGGGATAGGGTGTGAATGTCAAGTGAAGACAAATACGGGCAAATGCTGGACAGCAATTCATAGGGAAGCTTATTTAAAGTATGACGTGGACCTGTGTTGTCAGATTGAGGAGACATTGCAAGTAAGCTTTAAGGTGGTGATTTCTTTTTTATTATAATTTTTTTTTATTTTTTTTATTATTTCTCGGTTACCCTACTCACTACATAGTTTCTACATATGTATAGATATAATACTATAAGACATGAAAACATACAATTTTCAAGTAACATGGCTCGCGCCATCGAGTTTTAGCCCACTTATAAAATAAATTTGAACATATCTCTCCGCTTTATTTCTCGCGAAGAGTTGCAATAGCAGCTTAAGACATCTCTATCACAAATATCCGAGCAAATCCCTTGATTCCAGCACTAGACGAGGGCCCGGGAAACCATCAATGACAAAACCTATTTCTATGGAAACATCATATCATCAGGAAAAAACCTCCCCAAAACTCACCCTAATATGAATGTTAATATTCTTTCACTAATTTTCAAGAGAGGTGATTGATTCGTATATACCATTTTTGGCCCCTAGTATATCCTTCAGCTCCATTGTGGGAAATTTTTCGGCTAAGTTTTTCCTAGCTTCTTCATGTTTTGGACAATCCCTTATTATGTGTTCAACTGTCTCTAGGATGTTTCTATCACTACAATCACAGTAATATTCAACATTGAACCTCCGGAAATATTCACCAAATCTTCCATGCCCAGGCCTCATTTGAGTAATTGTGCTCAGAGTACTTCGCTTTGCCCTTCTCATGACCTTTTCAGTGATTAGTGATTGGACCTCCCACTTTATATGTACATGGGTCCTGGCTTCCTCCAGCCTTTTTTAATTTTTGTTTTCCCTTTTTTATCACCTTGGTGCTTGTTCTTTAGTATGATCATTATTGTATGATTAAAAGTGCCTTTTTTGTAACGGCATGGCATAAAGCTTTCTAGCATTGCGTTTATATATTGTTTAATCTTACTTAGTTGTGTTTATATTGCCTATTTATTTGTTGATATATTTATCAAATTACTTCTCTCTTTACTTCTCTGCTTACTTGTCTGTTTGTTTAGTTATCTGTGCTTATTTATTCGTTTATTCATTTCTTGCTTCAGAAAACTACAGCTCAAAGTCTTCTATACCATGATTGAAAATATCCCATACGACTTATACTGCATAGCAGCCACTTACCTAAGCTCTTATGACTTGAAGTCACTTACACAGGTCTCTCCATTTCTCAGAAACGTCTTTGCACCAAGCTCATGGAACCTCATCTACATTTTGCCTGCAGGAAAAAATGGCTCTCAGAAAAAGCTCGTTGAATATATAGACTATCGATTTGTGGATGAGATATGTCTTGTAAATGTCACTGAGTACGGATGGTTCAAAAGGCAATACGTCCACCAGATCATTTTTGACCATCGGTGTGCGCTATTGAGATCAGATATAATCGAACGTATAGATCTTGACCAGTTCCCAAACTTGCAACACGTTAAAGCTGAAGTTCTACCAATATATTGGGTTAATGATGGAAATAACAAGCTCAGACTTTATGGAAATCTAAGATATACAACGCTAGACAATGATGTGCTATATCCTGATGGGGACTCAAGAACCCCACCGATACCTATTCGGTTGTGGAAAGTCGCTAATATGCAGTATCCGTTTACTAACAAGATAACTTCCGGCTCATTTCACGCAAAGTACACAATACATCTAATGGTGTCAAGTATATATCACTGGCACAACGTTTGTAATCATACATTGATCACTAAACTGAATCTAACTTGGTCGCTTCTACTGGATACTATGGATATTTTGATCTTTGGACTTCGACGTTGTGTAAACGTCGAATGGCTGGCTATCAAACTAGAAAAAAGATACGGCAGAGCTTCGGATTCGAATTTCAGGCAAAACTACTTAGGTCTGATGGCAGTTTGCAAGTCATTGAAGAAGCTTCGATATCTTCAAACGTTGAATGAATACGAAAAAGATGATCCAATGTTAGTACTTGATTGCATACTTAGTGATCTGGATGAGTCGGTGTATTACGAATATCAAATTAATATACATACAGTTCTTTACGAGCCTTTCATTAACAATATGGAAACCATGACATTCCCATGCGTCAAAGCTTTAGAGTTTAACTGGGATGGTCATTTGGTTCACTTAACAAGGGCCGATTCCCAATTCAAAGCGCTCTTTCCCAACCTCCAACACCTGTCATTGGCATTCATTAGACTGGGAGATTATCTGAATGACATGGTGGGATCATTTGCAGAAGGGCTCCAGACACTCAAGGTGTCAGTACATGGACCTCCCGAT
Organism: Magnusiomyces sp. LA-1; assembly: GCA_029678045.1. NCBI lineage: Eukaryota > Fungi > Ascomycota > Dipodascomycetes > Dipodascales > Dipodascaceae > Magnusiomyces > Magnusiomyces sp. LA-1. Next base: position 2,481,822 of record CP115650.1, on the reverse strand, counting down.
ATGATGTGGTTTGTCAGAACCTTACCACGGCTCAAAAGGCTCAGAGTGCTTCACGTAAAAGACTGGAAATCTAGAACTAATCGGGCATCACTTTTAGGCCCGTTGTTGCTTAAGCCTATATACTTTGATCGTATATATCATCAGCATGGTGCTAAGTACGACAACCTGCTAAAACACATTGTAAACGGTAGTGCTGGCGCATCTTTGGAAGATATCAGAACGTGGAGCCGTGAGCGTGTCGAAAATATGGTACTCTCTGCCTTTGCAAATCTTCCAAATGTGATAGATGGAGAGATCGATTATATGGTGAATCTGATACTTGATCCAGAGGCAATAGTAACTGAGTTTGGGTCTTTGGACTGCTTCGACCCTAATTATCTAACTTTTGATGAAAACAGTAGTCCCAAGTTTCAATATCTCATGAGCTATTACTATGCAGCATGGAAGTCGATCTTCATGAAATGTCAGCAACTGAAACACCTAGAGAAACTAACAATAGCTGGAACATGGCAACCATTTGTGTCGCCAAATCTCGAGAAGCTTATTTGCAAACATGATACTTTGAAAAGGGTGATGATCCATTTGTCGAGTGGGATTGAGCCTGTGAACTTTCAGCAAGTGAAGTATTCGCGGCTAATTACTCGACGTGTGACACCAGTCACAGGCTACTTTTTACAATGCACGGAAAAAAAAATCAAAGGGTTTTGTCACACATACTGGGTAGATGTTGAGGGGTTCAGAAAGCAGTTTGCGCACGAGATATACAAGGAGGGAGACTATGAAGATGTTGAGTATACAGCATTGGCGACTTCGGAACATCTAACTATGATAGAGAACGACTATATCAGTATACTTCGTGATAATGGTATATATGATATTGAAGAAGGATCGTATCGATTTGGCCAAGAAGCAGATACATGGGACTTTGGAATACAATTATATTGTTTTCTCTAGATAAATTCGTATGAGCTCAAATATTTTGTAGTTTGAACAGGTAAAGATGAAACTTTGGGGGTGATAGAGTGTTGGTGTCACAATTACCATACAAGGAAAAAAGCCATGCGATTTTTGACAATGCTAGGCTGAATGTCCTGGAGGTCTATTGCAAACACCACCTAATGATGGCGGCATAAAATTCGATAAAGATTTTCCAAGCAATGATGACTCAAATCGCCCTGAAGATCAATTTCCAGCATAGCCTGATGGGGCCAATATCAACAAGATTACGCTCTCATAGAATTATAAAATATGAAAGCAGTAGAAGCATTGAAGGACTGGAAGAACTAAAGGTACTAAAAGAGCTAGAGGTACCAGATGAACTAGAGGCACTATTTGCTGAAGAGAAAGTGTAGAGGTTTAAGACTCTTTAATACAATTATATAAGATTGTTTTTTATTCCATTTGATATATATCTATACATTTGTTTTTTTAAAGACTATTAAAGACTAACAAATATATGTGACTTGTCACTATAAATTTGTTGATGTTTAGCAGGACGGTACTAAAAAATGTACCAAGTGCTCCCCAAACTCATATGAAGGTGATTCCATACAATCAGTTAGTCGACAATTCGGATTTTAGTACACTTTGGAAATAGCGTTTTAATGGAAATTTGACAAATATTATGGCCATATTGAAATATAATTACGACATTAATGCCAAAATTTCAGGATCGCTGCCTGAATAGAAATCAGAATCAAAATCGTCAAATATATCGAAATGTTCATTTATATCATGGCCCCGAAACAACCTGTCATATTCATCTAAGTAACTCTGACGTATAGGGCCCCATTCATATTCTATACTATCATTATAGTTCACGCTCAGGGTTTCCGAAAAAAGGCATATTGTTTTAGCAAATTCGAAATACCCAAAATCATTCCAAGTATTGGAAACATCGTCTTGCCTCTTTAACCAGTCAGGTAATAATAATTTTGGATTGATATAATTATGATACCCATCTACATCGAATCGAATAAATGTTGTATCATCAACTGATTCATAAGGCTTCAAATAGACTATTCCTTCATCCATCATTATCTGATAATCTTTTTTGAATGAATATGCGTGTTGCCAAGAGTCGTCTAGCTCTCTAGGATCGCCAAAATAGGGTTCAAATTCTATTCTCATTGTAACTGTTTTTAAGTTTTTATGATGTTTTATCAAATAGTGAAGCGCTGGATACTCTTCAAATGCTTTCATGCCTGAAAGATTTAGGGTCTCCAAATTTGGGAGATATTGAAGTACTTGGAGAAATATCACCGAAAGCAAAGCTCTGACGGTTATGTAGGCATCGTCATCAACCTCGCCACACAAGCACGGGCATGACCCCAACTGAAGCCTGTAGAATTTCTTATAAAGGCCAAACAAACTTGAGTTCTTGGTAGCATTTCTCAATGAATCCACACATTCATTTACTGTATTGAGATTTTCTTCTCCTTCTAAAAGCCAGTTCTCTTTAAGGGATTTTTCTTTCAATATTTGAATTAGTGGCTCTATTAATTTGTAGTTTAATATGTCAAATTCTCCAAAATGAAGAGTCGAAGAAAGTTGCTCAAAGTGGCCTTCCAGCAACATAAACATGCCTTCCATAGGATTGAAATCGTTGGATTTGAACTCAAATTCCTTGAGATTTGGCAATTCTTTATTGAAGATAATCATTTCTTCGCCTGTATTTTCTGAGATGACGGTATAGGTAGGAATAAATACCTTCAGTCTCGTGATGGTTTCTAGTACATTTTGGCATGTATGGTATTTTGTAAGGAATTCAGTATCAGTTTCAAAACGAGAAGATAATCGTTCGAGACGATTTCCAAAATCAAGCTTGATATCAAAACCACTATCTTCATCATCGCAATAATCTTCACACAAGTCATAAAGCTCAAGATTTGTTACATTGGGAAGCCTTAAATGACATTTGAGAACACCCTTGAAAAAGATGCACAAGTTAAAGGTTTCCCAACTTCCTGATAAATTATCAAAAAGTTTCATATAGCGTTCATTTTTTTCCAAATAAAAATGAGTAATAATCAAGTTCTTAAGCTTCTTAAACTTTGGAAGTTTTGATAAAACAGCCTGGAAGGTGTCGAAGTCGCATCTGTCCGTGCTCCTTATTTTAAGATCTGTCAAATTAGGAAATGTATGTATTTTTTTCAATGGGAAGGTAATTCTGTTTGAGGGCTTCCTCTCGTCAGGATCGGACATACATATATCCAATGATTTGATCAGCATCCTTGTGTCTAAATTTTCACAGTGCAAGGCGTAGGACTTCTCCATTGCCCTGAGCTTTATAGGATACAACGTTTCTTTAGATATAATAAGTGGCATGTAATCTGTTGAAAAAACGGGTGTATCTTTTAGATCAAATTTTCTTCTGCCAAAAAAATTTCTTTTTTTGTCCGTAATAACCAGGCATGACATAATATCAAAAGCTGGAAGACTAATAGATTGGAGTTGAGGATATTTAGAAAGCTTTATTTTTTTCAGTTTGTCTAGGGTGAGGCCTTTATCCGTAATAATGACTCGCACCACTTCGTTTGGAAACCATGAATACTTAGAGGGGTTAAACAAAACATTAGGCGGAATGAACCAACAGTTAATTGGAACTATCAGCCTTCTTTTTACATCAGAGACTTTGCATCTTCTGTATACAAGAGGGCGATATATTTGTTGTAGTATTACACATACTTCAGAGAGAAGATGACATTCAACTGAAGAAAGGTAATGAGATATGTAGTATAGTAAGTCAACAGGGAGATCAGAAAGGGTAAACTGGCGATCTTGACTTCTTGTTCGAACCATTTAATACTTTTTGTTGGTGTTATATATAGAAAATTTGGCTTTTCTACTAAAAATAATGTTACAAAATTGTTAAGAAAAGAAAGCAATTGACTTTTTGTTTGTGCGTTTATATGGTGGAAGCAGATGACTTGGTATATAACAATTAAATTAACAGAGATAAAAAAAAAAAAAAAAAAAAAAAAAAAAAAAAACAAAAAAAAAAAAAAAAAAAAAAAAAAAAAACTATAAATTTTTATACTATAGATATGTATATACTGACTGTAAAAAAACTACACAGGCCAATTCATACTGTGAATCATTTAACTTTATAGGAATTTGATAATAGTATGTGATATGTTTGAGTTTAGTTTCCTGTTCAACTTGAAAAACAAGTTTATGCCAATAAAAGTTCATTCCAACTAAAAATCAATCATCTTCAATATATCTATACTCATGATTATGAACATGGTCATTGTTAAAACTGTAACAGTTCTTGTATACTGATAATGTTTCTGCAAGCATGTATTTTTTCCCTCCTGGAAATGTAAGCCAGTCGAGGTCTTTTGCTTCTGGATCTTGCAGCTTTTGAGGATTAACGTAATTACGAAATCCCTCTACATCAATGCGGCTATACAGAAACATGTCATCAACTTCGGGCGGTTTCAAAAAGATTTTTCCATTAAATCTTGTAGATCCATAACATTGATAAAAATTGTTGAATTTTTTCCAAGACTCATCCTTATCAGTTATATCAAAACCAAAGGATTCTTCATATAAAACGTGAGAAGAGACAGTTTTCAATTTTTTATGATACTTGATTAAACGATGAAGAGCAGGATATTCCTCAATCGATGTTAGTCTAAATAGATTGAGAACCTCCAGGTTCGGCACGTATTCAATCATCTGAATAAACAAGACAGAAACGATTGCTCTCATCGTTGCATAATAACAATTATCATATTGCTCCGTACCATAAGATGACGACAATGCTTGAAGCTTATAAAAATTGTCGTACAATTCATATATGTCTGACTCTGGTGTTGCATTTTTTAGAGCTTTATGATACTCATTGAAGTCTGATAATTTGTCTTTTATGTCCTCATCATTTTCATCAAGCATCCGGTTTTCCAACATTTTTCTTTTCAGCTTCAATATATATACTTTTATTGATTCATAGTTTAAAATGTCGAACTCTCCAAAACGGAGAGTCGATGAGAATTCTTCAAAATTCTCTGCAAGCATAGAAACTACTTCATCACCAAGATCGGAATCAGTATTTCTATACTCAAAGGTTTTAAGATTTGGAAGAACTTTGGTGAAGACTTTCCTTTCTTCTCTAAACTCAGAAAGCTCAAGAGCGGTAGGAGGATAAATACTCAAAAATGTAAGATTGTCAAGCATGTTTTGATCGTTGTTATAAGGAGAAAGTAAATTTTCTCTAGTTTGAAAAGGTGTTACTAACTTTTTGAGATTATCTCCCGCCTCAATCTTTAAATCAAAATTAAAAGGCCGATCATCATGACCAATCTTATTTATATTAAAAAGTTGAAGAGTGGTTACTGAAGGAAGTCTTACTTGGCCTAAAATAATCGAATCAAACTCTATGATTAGGTTAAATATTTTCCATTTTCCAGTTAAATTGTCAAAAAATCTCAAATAACTCGATTTATCAGGATCAAGAGAATATTTAATTGTCAGCTTTTGAAGACTTTCTACAGTTGGAAGTTGTTTAACCAAGCCTTCAAAAATATCAAACCTATAATCATTGCTATACGAAATGCTAATCTCTTTCAGATTAATAAACGTATTTAACTTTGTCAGGGTATATACACTATGAGTAGAGCTACTATTTGGATGAGATAAATTAAGACCCAATGATGTAATTGTAGACCTCACTTCTAAATTGTTACAGTTTAACGCGTAGAATTTTATTTCTTGAGACCATGTTGGAATACTATAAAGCCTGGGTTTGAATTTAACTAGAGGAAAACACTCTGTTGTAAAAGCATTAATGAAATATGGATTATATTCACTTTCAGTGAAAAAAGATTTATCCTTATCAGTTATGATAAGATTTGTCGATGCAAATTCAATTGGTAATGTTATCGATTTTAGTCGCGGGTAGTCTGAAAGTTTTACGTTTTTTGATATGCTCTGTAGGTCATGTTGTTTGTCAAGAAGCAGCTGTTTCAATAATTCATTAGGAAACCACGAGTACTTGGAAGGATTATATAGGACTTCTAGTGGAATTAACCAATATGTAATAGGAACATAAAACTTGTCTAATTTGCTTGCAACCTGGCACTTTGAAAAAACTAGGGGCCTTAGTAAATATCGTAGTTTCACCGACGTCTGAGTAAGGCTGTGACGCTCTTTTGAAGAAAGGTATTCAGCAATAAGATAAATGACATCATTGGGAAGTTCATTGAACCTCTGGGAATAGTTTTTTTCTCTGTATCGAGCCATTTTTTTGTTAGTTATAATGATTATTATTTCTATGGAAAGATAAAAGTAGCAGATGAGGTGGAAGTAATTTATAACTTTTTGTATCACGAGCTAATTTGCTTATATAATTTTTTATTAAATAAAACCAGTGTACTGAATAAGTCGGTAGTCTTATCTATAATAGGTGATGCCAACATCCAATCATATCAATTGTCATATTGCTAAAAGTATAGTTTATTATATCTTATGTAAGTATGCAAGACCAGTCAATTCTGGATAATCAATGGTTATTCCAAACTTTTAGTATCGTGAGTTTTGACTGTAATTTATTGTGCTATTATATAATACAGTGTAAGTTTGTACTGATTAAAAAACTAATCCCACATTTTTTTTGAACTCCACTTCTCTTTCCAACAACTCAACCCCCACACAGTCCCATATTTTAAAGCCTTCCAATACCAGTATTCTATTATTTTGCATTAATCACAAAAACTTAGCATGTCTGATTTCAACTTAAAAAAGCCACCTATGGATAGTTTTTTTGCTGAGACGCAGCGTGCTTTTAAAGAAGCAGGTATGGCCTCTTCTCTAAAGCCCAGTCCGGAAAATCGATCTCTGCCCTCTGGTAATAATCCAAAAGAAAAAAATCAAACATCTTCATCTTCATTTGACTTGTTTGCGGTGCAAAACAACGAAACTTCTAACGATATCAACAAAATAGTATCGTCAAATTCATCATTTCCTTATGGTTTTGAGAACCCTTCTAAGGAAAGTTCTGAACCACTTCAAGAAGAGCTATCTGACAACGATGATTTTTTGAGACAATTTTCAGTAACTTCTAATCTTAGAAACGAAAAAACTAGAAATGAAACTGTAGATGACTTAACTGCTCAAAGCCCATCTGCTAGCAATAACAAAGACCAAGAGCTAGCAAAATTCAAACAAAAAGTTTTGCAAACTCCTGTTAACGTTAAAGAGCCTATAAACCGAGCCCCAATTAATTACTCCCCTACACCTTTGGATGACTTGTATCTTGACAATCCAACTTTTGATAAATCAGTTGATCACAATGACAAAGATGAATCTTTTGGTTCTTTATCAAAAGACAAAAAAGAAAAAGCGCAGAAAAGTATTTTTCCTCTTTCTTTTCAGAAAAATATTGAAGAGGCAGCGATTCATGACTCCGAAAGCAGACAGGGCTCGAAGGGTGATAATGATAGCGAAGATTTTGAAATTGTTCAAGTTCAAAAGAATCAACAACCTGCCACAAACCAGCTAAATAAAATAGCGATTTTGGATGCCACTGATTTGGGATTGTTTAAAAAGCCAAAGTTGGCGTCGCGTTCCCAGAACAGATTTCTACTCACCAAATCTAAAAGTAAATCACATGGAACTTCATATTCCAAGAGCCCCCAATACTCTGATAAATTTTTAGAGCCTTTGCTTTCTTCTTTAAATGCTCTTCAAATTGAAAAAAACCGAATTAAAGCAGAATACCAGGCCCTGAATGTTAAGTTTTCCGAGGTTAGTAACCAGTTGGAAAAATCGGTGTCTACTAACACCGAGTTAAAGCTCCGATTGGCAACGTTAAAATCGACTCAAAATTTGCTTTCTGAAGGCATTTCTGGTTTGAAAACAACTTTCAATAAAGAATATTTAGAAAAATTGGTTACGCTTAAATCACAGATAACCGATATTAAATTAGGCTCAGAGCAAGTTCAAAATTCCCTGAAAAAGGAACAAAATAGGGTGGAACTTATGGGATCGTCTTTGATTGATATTAAAAGTAAGCAGCTTGATATTGAGGTTCTCAAAGCAGCCAAAGATAATCTTGATGTTCAACTTAAATCTCAAATTGAAAAGTCGGAATTTTTGCAGCAATCTGTTGATGCTTATAAAGAGTCTATTGTTCCAACCATCAAAGGAGTTAATGAAGAACTAAAGCTTTTGTTGAATGAAAAAATTAATCCCATTTCAGCGTAAGACTGAAATAAAGTATACGCTTTTATCATTTTAACTAATCTATTGTTTTTTTTTTTAGATCTATTCAAGGTTTAGATGTGAAGCAGCAAAGTGTGATTGAGCACCAAACTCAACTTTTGGAAACCATCAGGTATTAATAAACAAGAATAAATTAGCGCATGGCTATATTTTGCTAATTCTGCAATATTTTTTAGCGAAGGTCATTTTAAAAATGACAAATTTTGGGACGAGATTTCTACAAAACTTGACAAATTGAATTGTACAATTTTAGAATCTTTTAAAGATGCGATTGTTGAAAAGATTGAAAATATTCTTGAAATTAAATTTGATTCAAACTCTCAGATAAATAGAGAGTGCCAGGATCAACTTGCTAATCAATTGAAGGATTTCATTAGTGAACTTGTTGATACCCACCAAACTAATATAATTACGCAGTTCACTGCAATTATAGATGAGAATATTGTCAATAAGGAAATTGGTTCACTGAAGGATCAATTGAGTAAGGAAATGGAAGAGAAACAAAACTTGAATGTTGAACTTACCACTATAAAGAAAACTAAAGAGGCAGCAGAATCTAAAATTGATGAGTTGATTAAGCAGAAGGATGCAACAATTGTAAGATGATATCCAAAACACAATTATCATACTATATTTCTAATTGAATGGTTTTTGTCATATAGGCAGATTACGAAAAGGAAAAGGAAAAAAGCTCAAAACTTGAGATTGAATTGAACGAGGCTAAATCAAAGGTATGTTGACAAGTTTATTCAAAAAAATAAGGCAATATCGTTTAATTCATTATCTAACGTTTTATTTTCGGATTCTTTGTTTATTGTTTTTTTTTTTTTTTTTTTTTTTTTTGTTAACGAAAATTAGGAGGATTCTGCTATGATATATCAGATGCGCGAAAAAAAATTGTGCATGGAATTTGAAATGGAAAAAAACAACTTGAAGAAATCTACAACTACCCGAATCCGTGATCTTAACGATGAGATTGAACGGCTTTGTCAGGAGATTAAGCAAATGGTATGTCTTAAATATATGATGATGATGAGAGTGACACGTCAAAGTACTAATTATTTATTATTATCTATATTGTTAGAAAGAATTGCATGCAAAGGAAACTGTTGACCATCAAACGCAAATTGAATCATTGCAAACTAAACTAGCTACCATTGAAGTTGAAAACAGTCAGAATAACGACAAGATCAAAGGCCTTGAAGAGCAAATTCGGAAATACGAAGACGAGTTTGAAGTAGCATATTATAAAGTGGGTATTTGGGTACATTATCAAAGTTTCTAACCAGTTTTGTTTTTTATCTTTATTTTTACTTTTTTTTTTTTTTTTAGCAGTTGTTAATTAAAGGTGATACTTCAGGGTCAGTAGAAGGTACTAGTACAACGAAAAAAGAAGGTGATATTTTTGAACTTGTAAGTCAAGAAACCATAATTGATGGTGAATTTGAAAAACCAATGGTTCCAACTGTTCCCAAAGAAGCCTTGTTGTTTGATATTACTAGTAAAGTAAATAATAATGGAGAAGTATTTGAAGAGCAGACTCCGTCCAAAAAGCGAAAGAAAAAGAGCGAGGAACCTCCATGTACTCCAGTACATCAAATAACACGCAACAATCTTGCCAACAGATTTTTAATTACTCCTCAAGTACCAAAGGAAGGCATTAGAAACGAAGTATTTTATGAGTCCAGAAATGAAGGTGGTTCTAAAAGAGCCAGAACTAGAAGAACTACAGCTGTCAAAAATAATAAAAGGAAATAAAAATGTAGAATTATATATGATATATCTATAGAATGCCGATTGCTGTTGCTTTTGTTTATAATATGATAGTAACATGATGAGTAATAATCGATCCAACTGCCGACAAAAGCAAAGTTCCGTTGTTTGTAACATCTATGTAACTGTAACAAACAGCCCCTCACCAAAGAGAGACAGAGTGAGATGTTACAATGTGTAGATACCCAGGACTCAATGAGTGAGAATAGGCAGACAACGTGTTAATACAGAGATAACGCTCACTATTTTTATTATTAACAAACAAGACCTAACCCCTCTTTGATTATCTTTTTTTTTTTAAAATTGGCCTCTTAATTTAAAATATCTTTACTCCTTTTCTTTTTCTTCTTCTTCTTCTTCCTTCTTAAATATCACTTTTGTTTTCAATATTATCATCATCATTTTTCAATTACCATAATCACCTTCAAGATGCTTTCACGCTCCATTCTATCAAGAAGAATTGCCAATTCCTCAAAGGTATGATACCACAAACTTTAAGTTTTGCGTCTTTTTTTTTTTTTTCTCTCAAACTAATCAATTGATAATATATTAACACACCATTTTGTGTGTGCAATTGTGTGTGTGTTAATTTTTTTTTATATATATATTTACAGGCTGTTTTCAAACAACAACCTATTCTTAAGCAACAATCCCGTTTTCTCTCTTTACACGAATACAGATCAGCTCAAATTCTTAAGGAAAATGGCGTTCCTGTTCCTCCAGGTGCTGCAGCCACCACTCCAGAAGAAGCTTACGAAGTTGCCAAAAACTTAAACTTGGAAGATATGGTTATCAAGGCTCAAGCATTGACCGGTGGCAGAGGCAAAGGTGTCTTTGATTCCGGTCTTAAGGGAGGTGTCAAGCTCATTTCCTCACCATTCGAAGCCAAGATGTACGCTGAACAAATGCTTCACCACAAACTTATTACCAAACAATCTGGTCCTCAAGGTAAGGATGTCACAGCTGTGTACATTGTTCAAAGAGAATTTGTTCGCCGTGAAGCATACCTCTGTATTTTGATGGACAGACAAAGCCAAGGCCCAATGATTGTTGCCTCTTCCCAAGGTGGTATGGATATCGAAGGCGTTGCTAAGGAAACTCCAGAGGCTATCAAGACCTTCCCAATTGATATCAACAAGGGCGTCACTGACGAATTGGCTAACGAAGTTGCCAGCGTTTTGGGATTCTCTTCCAAGGCCACACCAGAGGCTGCTGAGATTGTCAAAAACTTATACAAGGTATTCTCTACCAAGGATGCCACTCAAATCGAAATCAATCCATTAGCAGAAACCACTCAACACAAGGTTTATGCCATGGATGCCAAGCTTGGTTTCGATGACAATGCTGATTTCCGTCAACAAGAGATCTGGAGCTACCGTGATTTGACTCAAGAAGATCCAGAAGAAGTCGAAGCTGCTCAATATGGTCTCAATTTCATTAAGCTTGATGGTAGTATTGGATGTCTTGTCAATGGTGCCGGTTTGGCCATGGCTACCATGGATATCATTAAGCTCTACGGAGGTGATCCAGCCAATTTCCTTGACTGTGGTGGTGGTGCTACTGCCAGAACCATTGAAAAGGGTTTTGAATTGATTACTTCAGACAGCAAGGTTACAGCCATTTTTGTCAACATTTTCGGTGGTATTGTCCGATGTGATGATATTGCCAAGGGTCTTATTGCCGTTACCAAACACATGAACTTGAATATCCCACTTGTTGTCAGACTCCAAGGTACCAACATGGAAGCTGCTCAAAAGTTGATTGCTGATTCCGGTCTTAAGATCTTTTCATATGCTGATTTAGATGAAGCTGCTGAAAAGGTTTGCCAATTGGCCAAGGTTGTACAAATGGCTAGAGAAATTGACTTTAACGTTTCTTTTGAATTGCCATTGTAAGTTTATTAATAACTATTGAATAATTTATATATTGTTTTAACAAAAACAAAAAAAAACTAAAAACTACAAAAAAAAAAACCCCCCCAAGAACAAACAGAAAAAAAAGAGGATTTAAAAAAATTAAAAATAATGGATAGTAATAGTAATAGTAATTATAGATAAGATAAAATTAATTTAATCCGAGGATGGATATTTTGAACTCAAAACTATTAAAGGTTTATTTTTATCATTATCGGATCAACTCACAGATTCATAATAATGCTGTTGTTGATTGTTTTGTTGTTAATACCATACAAATATTATTGAATGTAGTTATCATCACAAAAACAACCGGTCCAAATGTCGGGAGTAACGTTACTAATAAAAAGAGAGAGGGGAGGTGTTCTGAAGTACCGGCCGCCGTGTACAGTTTTGTTACACGGTTTTGTTACAATAAAGCACCCCCTCCCATTTTATACTCTCTCTCTCTCACACTCAAAATACCCCTCCCGATTTTATTTTCTATATTCTTGACGGGTAACAGCACCCCCACTCAAAGAAAGAACCGACTTTTATAAACATTGCCTACACTTTTGAATTTGATATCTTTGAATTTGTTTATTATGTATTATCGTCATCATAGTAAACAGCAATGTTTTATTATGAAATAAACAAGTTACAAAAATGAAGTTTAAAAAAAAGCAATCAATAGTTTGATCAATTTTTTGTTGTTTTTTGTTTTTATTCAAATCAAAATTATTTCCTATAAATATCTATTATTACTATGATTATATTTCATCCAAATAGATATATATACTATATATATAAAACCTCTTGGAAATCGCAACAATTGATCAAACAAAACTGTTCGGTGATATGGAAAAAAAAAAAAGAATCCAATCAATCAATTGATAATAATAATAACAATATTCATTCGTTCAATCATTCTTTAATATATAAATGTTTATTTTTTTTTTTTTTTTTTTTTTTTGATGACAATCAATTCTATCCCCTCTTTTATTTTTCAAAATTGTTTTCTATCATGATGTATAGTTGTAGTAGTATTATTGATTCCTTTTCAAGACCTTTTTAGTTTTCTTCAAAACTTCCGTTCAACCATTATGGTTTTTTTTATTCTAAATAAGTTTTTTTTGTATTTGTTTGCTTTATATAACAAAAATATCTAGAAAATGAATAATTATAGTGAAAATTGTAGTAAGTAATATATTGTCTACACACATCCATTCATCCATATCATTTTTGTATTTTTTTTTTTTTTTTTTTTTTTTTTTTTTTTTTGTTCTACTTACTTGCTACTTTTTATTACTATATACTATCAGTAGTAAGTATGTATGTACATTACGTAGAAAACCAAGCTTCTCTAAAACCGTGATTGCTTCATTTCCAAAGTGGTTAGGGTGTAAGGCTGCGTAGAAAAGTTGTACTTGATCTTATCTTTTCGACAATCAAAGTTTCCGTATGGGTTAGGTCATTGTTATCGAAAATTCTATATACTAGACGTAGATAGATAACTAAATTTAAAACCCTCAATCAATCTATCTGATTTTTTTTTTTTTTTTTTTTCAATACCGTATACTTTGAATTATTAGAATTTATATTAAAACTTAAAAAGTATATATATTAAATGAAAAGTATAGTATGTATAAATAACAGAAAAAAAAAAACATTAAATTTGCCATTCTTTTGCAGCTGTACGATCAATCATATCTGAAACAAGAGGACTATCTATAGAATCAATTCTAGTGTCAGAACACAATACACAACTGTTTAATAGCACTTCATCAATCTTGGCTGCAGTTTGTTCTTTGGACATCTTCGAGCTGGCCGCTTTGATATCTCGAATTTTGTTGATAATTTTATAGTCGCTAGACTTGAGAACAAGTTCAAGCAGACAGTCGCAGTGAAACGTGTGTTGACAGGGGAAGACGTAGAATTTTCGTGTGGCAAGAGGGAAGTAGCACAGCGAGCAGGATTCGCCAGGTTCAATGAGTGCATACCCCTTTTGATGTTTTTCAATCTCGCTGCGAATGCTTTGTGCAAGAACGACAGAGTCGTCCATCTCGCGATTGAGGTGATTGATTCGTGTATTGTATTCCTCCATAGAAGAAATGATATCGTCCTTAAAGTCGTCAATGTCGGTAAAGTCAGGGAACAACGGCAGCAGATCCTCAATCTTGAGAAGCTCGCAGCGACTGAGAATTTTGTTGGTCGCTTTGAAGCCTTCCTTCTTGGTGCTGATAATGTGCTTTGCAACTTGGAGCCACAGACTCTTGCGCAAAACTGAGTCATCGACAACTCTGTCTGCTACGAGACCTGCAAGCTCGGTATTGTCATGTGCCAGTGCAATCTTGATAGCCTCTTCGTATTGACCCATTGATGAGTAAATATGCACAGACGACTGGATTCGGTCGTATTTGGTGCACAGTCTCAATGCAAAATCAGTGTCATAATATACATCTGAACTATGCTCTTCCAAAAATGATACCAATGGAGCTTCGTCCATCGCTGTATTGGATGCGTAAAATGCAATGAGGGTATTATATATAATAGCCTCTTTGGTTTTCAAGTGATTGATACAAAAGTTGAGATATCTGATAGCTTGATTAGTTTCAGTGTTGGAAGAACGGTATCCATTCATGTAACTTAGAATAGCAGGTATAAACTTTGTGGGATCCAAATTGCTATTTCTCATCCATGTGTCTACCGTTGCTTTTGGAGCATTGACCATCAATACAGTCGAGTATTTGTAGTAAAGGCGTGGATCATCTTCGACTTGGATAACATGAAGAGCCTCGTTCCACCTTTCAAGTCTAATCCAATAATTCAATACAAATTGTCTGTCGTTGATGCTACTGGCATAAAACAATAACTCGTCTCTTCTGCTATGTGCTGATATTATCTCGTATACAATTGATTGATCGAGATCATTAGTATTAGCCGTAACAAAATTCTGGAAAGATTTGACAACAGTCGCAAGTTCCTTGCTCTTGTCTTCTGAGTGTTCTTCGCTACGAATTTCATTTTTGTTTTCATGTGAGTCCCCGTTTGGTAGAGTTTTCGTTTGCGACTGTTCGACTTTTGCAGCTACTTGATCTTCTAAGGAATTTAGTTTTTCCATATAGAGCTCGATAATCCAACTAGCAACCAATATACGCTGCATTTGAGCCCCCTTGTTGAGTGATTTCAGTTTGGTAGTCAAGTACATTTGTAAAGCGTCATACTCTTTTGCGTCTATAAGAGATAAGGCTACAGACTCAAAGGGTTTGCTGCTTGCTCCTAAAAGTTGTGCAGCCTTCATGTAGTTTTTCTTTTTTAAGCAGTGGTCCCCGTATGCGACTAAAGCTGTATCTCTAGAATACACATCCCTAGTCAATCGCAGTGCCTCTTCATATTCCTGATTTTCCAAAAATGTCTTCCAGATTTCACGATCCTCATTGTCAACAACGATTTCATAAATGCTATCTGAAGTATAAGCCCAGAATGTTGAATTGACAGAGTCTGAGCAAATACCAAGAATTGGCTCACCTCTCACTGTTTCATTAAAAACAATTTGATTATTAAGTCTGTTGATGGCATAAATAGTGTTGCCTCCAAGCAACAGAATATGATAATCCGTTAATGCTAAAGACTTTAGATTCTGTGCGTCTGAAGAGTTTAATTCTGTAGAAATGAATAGATCAGATTCCTTAAAAATCTTGTCCTTTGCCTCCTGTGCTGATTGTGTCAGGGGTATCTTTCCATGTAAAATGCCAATTCCAGTTAGCCATCCAAAAACTGGGGTATAATCTTTTGGTGGTTTGGTTGGTTTAGACGCAATTGCGAGCGTAGAATTCTGGTGGGGATCAAAGACCTCCATAACAGGCTCTTCTCGCTCAAAAAACTTGGGATAAACAGGAATCGCATCTGTTGTTGAATGTGAAGAGACTTTGCCTTGCCAGTAAAAAATTCTTCCTGAGCTAGTAGTAGCTAAGATTTTGCGTACATTTGTATCTTTGCCAAAAGCTGTATATAGCCCTTTAATTGCGTCCCCTGAAGGTGACTTCCATACTTGTCTAAGATATCTGTCTTCTCTCTTAAAGTACTCATCTGATGGCTCCAGATATGTTTCGTACAATATACCATTAGCTGTTCCCAAAAGAATTTCACCTGTTGAACGTGTAGGATGAGCTGGGTTCCATGCAACACTTGTGATATACAATCCCTTTAAACGGCCAAGTGCTTTAGCTTTAGTAGACTGATAGTTTAAGGAGAAGTTTTCTCCCATGGTAGTAGTAATGATGAGATGAGTGCCAGTGGGATCCAAAAATGTTCGTTGAATTTGCCCAATTTCTGAAGAGCGTTTAGGCATATCAATATCTACAATCAAAATGTTAGGATAAGAACAATGCTAAAAAAAAAAAAAGATAGGCAATACTAACCATCGACATCTTGGGGATGTTCTAAGTCAATTCTAATAATTCGGCCAGTCTTAAGAGCCATGCAGAGAATGTTGTTTGCCACTACAAAGCTGACAATATTATTGACAGCAAATTGCAGTTGGACTTTTTCTATTGAAAATATAGAACCAGTATTGTCACCAGTACCGTTGGCGAGGGTCCCATTGGTGATGGGGAAGTCTTCGTCAAATGGAGTATCCATTATTTGTATATGCTGTTCTGGGGATTTAGTTTATAATGCTAAATACATATGAAACTGCTGTCTATATTTCAATTAAAAGTAAAATAAAAATAAGTGCCAGTTCTATGTTGAGTGTCGTTTTGCAATGCTTCGGTAGATATGTCAGTTGTTCGTATTGATGGTAAGATAAGATGTTGGTTTCTGTTTTTTTTTTTAGGCTGTCAAACGAAAACAACTAAAAACTATTAAGTAGGGTAAATATAAGGAACCTCCCGTACACAAAGTAAATTCAAAATTTTATTGTTGCGTCTGTTTTCTTTTACACCTCATCTGATATTTTCATTAATTCCAGTTCTCAAAGCTCTTGTCGCTACCTTTGAGTAGCTTCAAGCCGATATATTCTATTTGTGTTTTTACTAACAACTTCTTTTGAGATTAATAGATAAGTTCAGCGGGCGCCTAATCTACCAAAAATTATCAATCAGCTTTTACAAAAACAAAACATCAAAAATTGAAATTCAAGTACTATATCTTGATGGCTGAGATGTTGAAGCTTGAAACTATTAAAATCGAAAATTAATTTATTTTTTGATATCTACCTAAATAAAATAAAAAAAAAGCAAGAATCGTATATGATAAAAAAACCAAATTTATATCAAATGGAAAAAAAAATAATCTTATACGATTGTATTAGAGAGTGTTGAACCTCTAACTACTATCTTCAGCATATAGCTTAAATGCATAAACACTGCCAGAAAACAATTCACCAGAACTTTGCAAACGTGTAACACCAACCTTCTGTACAGCTCGGTTGTTTAAGGGATCACCGTAAAATAAACAGGTGACCCCATCTTGAACTCGTTTTTCGCAGACTTCTCCTAATATCGCATCCTCCGTACCTTGCAAACGCATGGTTGCAGTTAACTCTTCATTTCGATCGGCTCCATATAAATAGCAAATTAAACCAGTTTGTTGAGGCGGGCCCTGCGTACCTTCTGTCTGTTCCGTTTGCCGAGTATCTGTTTGCCGTTCACTAATTGTTCCAGTTTCCCTTGAGTGTGATCGATTTGATATAGATTCGTCAGATAATACTGGCAATGAACTTGAAGGCTGTGGACTGACTTCTACGTCGTCGTGATTGATATTGCTGTTGAATCGTTGGTCAGGTGTACCTTCTTCTAACTGATGTGAAGCTCTCCCTCGAGAGGACCTAGAGCCTCTGGTCCTTCGAGCCCTTCTATTCTGTCTAGTACTTTGACCGATTCTATATGGTACACCTCTGGAAGGGCGTAATATTCTTGATGTTGGTGGGCTCGATAAATTCCTAGGACGGTCTTCTGGAGGATTTTGATCGATTTGAATGTTGTTGTCATTATGTTGTGGGCTCGATAAATTCCTAGGACGGTCTTCTGGAGGATTTTGATCGATTTGAATGTTGTTGCCATTATGTTGTGGGCTCGATAAATTCCTAGGACGGTCTTCTGGAGGATTTTGATCGATTTGAATGTTGTTGCCATTATGTTGTACTCGCAATGGATTTTCCAATTCCCTATTTCCAGAATCATCTAAATTCTCAATTGAATTTTCTATTGCGAGCAAGTCACCTCTCGTTAATTCCCAATTTCCATTGTACATAATAATCTCATTTTGATTGATCAAGTAATATGCTTTTTTTGTATCGTCTAACTGAGGCATCAAATTTCTTCGCTCAAGAAAAATACAACCTTTCAATTTATTATTGTTAAACACATTATTTGGAAAAAGGCTTTCAGTGTTACAATTTGGCTTGAAAATCGCTAAAATACGGAATTCTGAACTCGATCTGTTAGAGGATAAAAAGCTGGTTGGATGAGAACGGATTTTGAAGAGACTATATTGATCAGAAGTAAGCTGGAGAAGCACTTGTCTCAATGCAGTTTCCTGAGATGAATCCACTTCAACAAAAGAGGCTTTGAAGAAAAGACTAGAATTATAAGTGGAATTAAACAGAGATGTAGATGTCGAAAAGAGTAAATCTGCAGTATCGTCGTATTCCCCATCTAGGGAAAAAAGATATGCTGGAAAAATGATTTGCATTATATATATTTATTTAAAGATATATGTGAATATATATAAGTTTTAAATATAAAATGTCAAAGAAAAAGAAACTGATAAATAACAAATAATAAAAGTTCAAGTTGTTTATGGTGATAAGAAAATTAACAATGTTGTTTTATAAAAGTCTTGGGGCTTGTCAATTTTCAAATCACCATGACATTGTTAGAAATCGCATCGCGTTTTTCCTTGTATGGTAATTGTGACACTAACACTGTATCACCCCCAAAGTTTCATCTTTACCTCTTCAAACCTCTCCAAACTACAAACTATTTGAGCTCATACGAATTTATTTAAAGAAAACAATATAATTGTATTCCAAAGTCCCATGTATCTGCTTCTTGACCAAATCGATACGATCCGTCTTCAGTATGATGTTTATTATTTTCACTTGCAATGATATAATCTTTCTCTATCATAGTTAGATGTTCCGAAGTCGCCAATGCTGTATACTCAACATCTTCATAGTCTCCCTCCTTGTATATCTCGTGCGCAAACTGCTTTCTGAACCCTTCAACATCTATCCAGTATGTATGGCAAAATCCTTTGATTTTTTTTTCTGCACATTGTAAAAAGTAGCCTGTAACTGGTGTCACACGCCGAGTAATTAGCCGCGAATACTTCACTTGCTGAATGTTCACAGGCTCAATCCCACACGACAAACAAATCATCACCCTTTTCAAAGTATCATGATTGCAAATAAGCTTCTCGAGATTTGGCGACACAAATGGTTGCCATGTCCCAGCTATTGTTAGTTTCTCTAAGTGTTTCAGTTGCTGACATTTCATAAAGATCGACTCCCATGCTGCATAGTAATAGCTCATGATATATCGAAACTTGGGACTACTGTTTTCATCAAAAGTTAGATAATTAGGGTCAAAGCAATCCAAAGATCCAAACTCAGTTACTATTGCCTCGGGATCAAGTATCAAATTTACCATATAATCAACCTCTCCATCTATCACATTTGGAAGATTTGCTAAGGCAGAAAGTACCATATTTTCGACACGCTCACGGCTCCACGTTCTGATATCTTCCAAAGATGCGGCGCCAGCACTACCGTTTACAATGAGTTTTAACAGGTTGTCGTACTTAGCACCGTGCTGACGATATATACCATTGAAGTATGTAGGCTTGTCCAATATCGCCCCTACAACTGATCTGGAGCTATTTCTAGATTTCCAGTCTTTTACGTGAAGCACTCTGAGCCTTTTGAGCCGCGGTAAGGTTCTGACAAACCACATCATATCGGGAGGCCCATGCACCATCACCTTGAGTGTTTGGAGCCCTTCTGCAAATGATCCCACCATGTCATTCAGATAATCTCCCAGTCTGATGAATGCCAATGACAGATGTTGGAGGTTAGGAAAGAGCGCTTTGAATTGGGAATCGGCCCTTGTTAAGTGAACCAAATGACCATCCCAGTTAAACTCTAAAGCTTTGACGCATGGGAATGTCATGGTTTCCATGTTGCTAATGAGAGGCTCGCCGAGGTATGAATATACATCAATCTGATATTCGTAATACACCGACTCATCCAGATCACTAAGTATGCAATCAAGTACTAGCATTGGATCATCTCTTTTGTATACATTCAACGTTTGGAGATATCGAAGCTTCTTCAATGACTTGCAAACTGACATCAGACCTAAGTACTTTTGCCTAAAATTTGACTCCAAAGTTCTGTCGTATTTTTTTTCTAGTTTGATAGCCAGCCATTCGACGTTTACACAACGCCGAAGTCCAAAGATCAGAATATCCATACTATCCGGTAGAAGCAACCAAGTTAAATTCAGTTTAGTGATCAATGTATGATTACAAACGTTGTGCCAGTGATATATACTTGACACCATTAGATGTATTGTGTACTTTGCGTGAAATGAGCCGGAAGTTATCTTGTTAGTAAACGGATACTGCATATTAACGACGATATACAACGCAATCCCGCTCGGTGGGGTTCTTGAACTCCCATCAAGATATAGCACATCATTGTCTAGCGTTGTATATCTTAGATTTCCATAAAGTCTGAGCTTGTTATTTCCATCATTAACCCAATATATTGGTAGAACTTCAGCTTTAACATGTTGCAAGCTTGGGAACTGGTCAAGATCTATACGTTCGATTATATCTGATCTCAATAGCGCACACCGATGGTCAAAAATGATCTGGTGGACGTATTGCCTTTTGAACCATCCGTACTCAGTGACATTTACAAGACATATCTCATCCACAAATCGATAGTCTATATATTCAACGAGCTTTTTCTGAGAGCCATTTTTTCCTGCAGGCAAAATGTAGATGAGGTTCCATGAGCTTGGTGCAAAGACGTTTCTGAGAAATGGAGAGACCTGTGTAAGTGACTTCAAGTCATAAGAGCTTAGGTAAGTGGCTGCTATGCAGTATAAGTCGTATGGGATATTTTCAATCATGGTATAGAAGACTTTGAGCTGTAGTTTTCTGAAGCAAGAAATGAATAAACGAATAAATAAGCACAGATAACTAAACAAGCAGACAAGTAAGCAGAGAAGTAAAGAGAGAAGTAATTTGATAAATATACCAACAAATAAATAGGCAATATAAACACAACTAAGTAAGATTAAACAATATATAAACGCAATGCTAGAAAGCTTCATGCCATGCCGTTACAAAAAAGGCACTTTTAATCATACAATAATGAACATACTAAAGAACAAATATCAAAGTGATGAAAAAAATTCATAAAGGTTCTAAGTATTTCTCACCTTTGATTAAGTTTGTTGTAATGCCTAATATATCTCCATATTTTTATAGATGTATAGTCATACTAAAATCATTATAGGCTATATATCTTGTAAAAGGTAGAAATCCAAATAGAGTAGTAAGAATCTGGAATGATTCGGAAATATCAACAAGCAAGAGATGGAGTGTAGAAAATTTAGTAGTTCCTCTACGCACATGGAACTGATCAAGACTAGAAGTACGGACATCAATGGATCTTTTGGCACTCATAGAATCCTGGATTCTGTTGTTGCTTTTTGGACAACCACTTTGACGGGCATCAACTTTAGTAAGACATCTAACAAGACCAAAACAAAATCGATCTGCCAGAGTCTTTACCTGCAATAATTCAATGATTTGAAAAGGAGGAGAGTCACCAAATAACGCATGCTGGTGGAAAGTCTTTACTGCAAAATCCATTATACATCTTTCATGACAATAGTCAACCCCCCTTTTGTCCAGACTCAAAAATTACCTTCATAGTATGGATACAAGGCCGCTCAGGTTGTTGAAAATAGGTGCATGATCACGTATGATTTGCCCGATAAAGTCTAGCCTGCGTCTCCATGATTATTCTTAAGGATCGTACCAGTGCTTCTTATGAAGACTACTGTAAAATTGGCTCATTTGATATTGCTGCTGTTAAACATCGTGTCACTGATTATACTGATTGTCTTCGTATCTATGATGACAATAATATCAAACCTATTCTCGAACAAGGAGAAGGACTGCTGATGATGCTTACTTTCGCAAAGTTTTCCGAGAGCAGTTAAGGTGGATAGAGTAATCTTAACTCATAGTAAACTTAAGACAGAAATAGACAACATACGGAATAACAAGTTGGAAGAATAACAATAAACAAACAGACTGGAAAGAACAACCGGCTTTGTAAACCACTTGTAGAACTTGTTGCCAAGTTTAACTGGATCAATTAGCGCCAAACGAAGAACGGAAACTATAAAGTCAGTGATAATGAGAATGTTCTCCGCAAAATAGGATTCTCTGAAAAATAGATGGTGACCGTGCTTTTTTCTGACTTTGTCTTTGTCCCTAGGATTGTTTCTGTCGACACTCTCTTCTATTTGTTAGCAACCTGGTACAGCTACTAAAAGGCCAAATAACTTGAGGTAGCTTTCTTGAACGGAGCATATTAACCTGAAATATAGAGCATTCCTCCCTCGTCGTTCTGAGCAAGTAGGTCTATCCTGTTGATCGCCTTGTTGATGCTAGCTGTTGTTAATTAATGAAAGTTTCTGTTGGTACTGATAAGAAGCTTATTTTTATTAGTCTTCCCTAACGAATCCATAAAGGAAAAAAAAAACGACTAATATTTATGCTCCACAAGGTGCTGGTTTAAAGGACTGCGTACTAAATTGGCAAGTAAAAATGAAGATGTTCTTGGTGTTTTAGGTGATTAAGCAATCTATTTTCAGGTATATTAGTTTCTATTTTGTAATAAATGAAAACTCAAATGACTACAACATACCATTTTATGAGGAAATAAAGATAAAACTTTTCGGTATTGATCTAAATATATCACTAGTGTTGGTGAAGTTATTAAAGATGTAATGGTTTTGTAGCATTAATTATTAATTATGTAATAATTTTCTGCCACCATGTTAGAACCTTGTAACAAAAATTTTCAACCTTCTTATTGATTATCTACAATCACATTCACTTTAACAAACTAAACATATAATCACAATGGGATCAATCGGCATACCAATAAAACTTTTAAATGAAGCACAAGTAAGTGACTTGTTGTTTGTTTTATGAAATTCGTTGGAAAAGGTACTAACTTTGTATTTATAGGGACACATTGTAACTTTGGAGCTATCATCAGGCGAAACATACAGAGGTAAACTACTCGAAGGTATGTATTAAACAACTATCCAATATCATAATATATTTTAACACGTTATTTCTATTTGAATTAATATAGCTGAGGATAATATGAATGTTCAACTGCGAGATGTTACTGTCACTGCACGAGATGGGCGCGTATCCCACTTGGAGCAAGTCTACGTTAGAGGGTCCCACGTACGGATGTTTATAGTTCCCGATATGTTAAAGTAAGTATTCCCACGCATTTTTGCACGTCTACATTATTTTACTGACTTGTTTTTAATCTTTTTTTTAAATTTAGGGGCGCGCCAATGTTTCGACCTAAGACGTTGGCCAAAGTACGAGGTTCTCAGCAATCTAAGATGCGTGGAGGTGGTGTAAAACGCCGAGGAGGTCAACGATAAAGCACTAGAATGAAGAAATAGAAGAGTTTTATTTAATGATATGTATATTTTAAAGATTAATATTCAAATAAAGGTATTTATATATATTCAACTTACTACCCAGTTTCTAGATATCTCAAAAACCCTTGCCCATAAATTCCGGTATTGGACTGATGGAAAAACTTGACAAATTTTTTTTTATAAATTTGAAACCTTTTTTTTTTTGTTTCTTTTTTTTATTTTATTAATTCTTTTAAAAAGTTTATTATTTTTATCTCCTTAATATTATACAATTTAAACTAATAGATTATTAGATATCCCCTATTAGAATTATTTTTTTTCATTCATAATAAATAATGTCTTTAAATCAGGACAGTTGTTGTAATGAGCATGTATCACCAGCAAAAGATGTTCGAACAGCCAAAAACAAGCTGATTGCAGCCCCACGGCAAACCCCATCACAGTTCAACCCCATTGATATCAGAAAACAACCTTCTATTCTAGGAAAAGATTGGTATGGTGTATACCAACATGATGTCGATTTTGGCGCTACACATTTTGAAAAGGCAATGGCCAATATTTTGCTAGAACCTAATATTAACTCGACTCTGATTATGCGAACCGACGTTATAAGTGATACATTAGCCGACAAGGAGTACACAAAGTCCTGGCTCAAGCAGCGAGGGATATCTGTTTCCGATGACGACTTTACTTTGAAATACAGAAATTACCAGAAAATGAAAAAAAATGTATCCATTCCGACGATCAAGAACGGTGAATCGTCTTCTTCACGACCTAAAAAGCAAACTACTCAGGAACCTGTTCAACCATTGGACGACTATCAACTGCTTAATCTGGCAATTCCCGAGAATGTATCTATAGATAAGACTACTATGCCACTTTCACACTATCTGGAGGACACAGAAGCCCGACATGTAGATACAGAACTCGTTTCGCTTGAACGCAGTCTTGTCAGACGAATTGTCCCCAGAAAACCACTAAGGGATCCAGTGATCAACCAGACCTGTGCTATTCACACGCGACGAATTGACAAATCCCTATCCACCGAGAAAGCCAGCCAACAGAATTCTGATCGGGAAACTACTCTACCGACCACAGATCAAGATTCGGTTCTTGTTACATACATACCCCACATTAAGAGCCCAGCGGAATGCCCATTTTATCTTCCACCTGCCAAAGCTGTCGGAATTCTTTATCACAACTATACCATTTCTGTACATTACCAACTGTACGATGAGGACCGCAACTCAGAAGTTCCGTTTGCCGAGCTACCAGATTCAGACAGGATGATTCGCATAGCCCTGCACCTTTTGGAAACTCCATACAAGCACTCTTTTGGAGCAAAAGCTGGCTACAAAAAGAGAGTTTACCATGATGTTGTAGTCCCCAAAGTAGACTTCCAAAATCAGTATATCCATCTCAAAGCCAAGTACTCTAAAGAATTTGTGTCCAATTGGGTTGAAAGCACTGACCCAAAAAAGCATGTCTTTGAGGATATTGCAATTGCCGCTTTTATCATTGAATTGTGGTCTCGAATTTATCATAATTCTAAAGATACTTTCACATTTGTTGATGTCGGCTGCGGAAATGGGCTACTTGTTAACATTTTGATCCAGGAAGGATATAAAGGCTACGGTATTGATGCTAGAGCTAGAAAATCTTGGGCGACATACCCGGAACATGTACAGAAACATCTCAAGGAGCAGGTGATTATTCCAAAGATTCTAATTGATGAAACTCCTTTAAGGACATATCAGGCAGAAGGCGATTCAACTGTACACAAGTACAAGGACCTTTTGCAAAACCCGGCAGTCAACACTGCTGAGTTCCCCGAAAACACCTTTTTAATTGGTAATCATTCAGACGAGCTAACAGTTTGGCTTCCTTTATTCTGTTGTCCATTTATTGTAATTCCTTGTTGCTCGTACTCTCTCAATGGTACTAGAACTAGATACACACCCAAAAACGCAAACTCCAAGTCAACATATGCATCTTTAGTTGATCATGTAGAAGAAGTGGCCCAGAAAATTGGATGGGTAGTTGAAAAAGAAGTGCTACGAATTCCAAGTACTCGTAATACAGCACTCATTGGCAAGACTAGACTTATCACGCCTTCCAACAAAACTGTTAGAGAAGTGTTATATGAAGAAGGTGGTGGTGACGGATGGATTGAAAGAGTGACGGCACTACAGACTAAAAATCCAAGAAATCATTAATAGATTCTATATTTTGTTTTATATTGTTTTTGTGTTTTTTTGCATATGTATTTTTATATTTAATATTCTAAAAAAAAAAAAAAAATTAAAGGTAGTAAAATGTTTTGTTAACCGTGTTTTTTGAGTTTTCTCATCTTTCTCTTTTTCCCAATTATATGTTGAATTTTTGAGTTTTTATCTTCTTCTTGTTTTGACTCTTTTGATGTATTTTTATCTTCTTCAGCTTCTCCTTCTTCATCTTCTTCGGCCTTTCTCTTTTGTGCAATAGCACGGGCTCTCATGACGTTTTCTTTTCTTCTTTTGGTGATTGCGGCATGCTCAATAGCAAATTCAACAACCAGCCTTCGGCGTTTGATATCATCATGTTCCTGGACCTTGAGCTTTGTTTCTTCTTCAGATAATCCATGGAGTGTCTCTTCCTTAGTGACTTCGTGAGCATTGAGCCATCTCAACCCCATAAGCGCGGCCTTGTGGTCTCTGTACTCGATGAACCCGTAGCCTCTACTTCTGCCCATGGCACCTGATCCCTTTTGTTCCATGATGATTTTAGCCTGTCGAACAACGCCATGCTTGCTCTTTGCAGCTTCGCCCAATTCGTCCTTGTATTTGACTGATCTAATAACTTCTTCTTTGCTCAAAGGTTGTCGCTTTTTCTCAGCAACTTCTTTGGCAAACTCGACAACGGCCTTTCTGGCAAGTGCTTTGAGCCCAGTTTCCGTCATTGCTCTTGGGATATTTCTAACAGCCAGTCTGGTCATACTTAAATGTAAACTGGGGTTCTTTTTAAGTTGCTGCTTTCTCAAATCGTATGACTTTTCACGGATCTCGAGCTCTGAGGCTGGGATCTCAGTAGCTAGCTTGGAGTCCTTAGTTATTCTGCCCTCATTGAGCAAAAACAGGTTTCGCTTATCCTTTTCTTCAGGAGCTTTGCCTAATAATGCAGCACGCTCTTTGGCAGACATTTCAGCAGCCTTTTCAGCACGATTCTTGTCTAAGGCACGGGTGACGTGTAGAACCCGGCCTTCAAAAACATAGCGAGGATCAGCGTCGTCAGGTAGTAACAATGAGGTAGACGAGACTGCAGGAGCATTAGCGATACATGTATTGCAGTCTTCTACGTTTTCAAATGCAACAAAAGCGGTTCCTTTTGGTCTGTCGAGGTTCTTGTCGTATACAGGCAATGCGTAAAGAACTGGTCCAAATTGTTCAAAGTGTTCTTCCAAAGATTCTGCGTCACAGTCGTAAGGAATATTTCGTACGAAAATAGTTTGTTCGTTAGATGCTGGAGTGATTTTGCCCTTCTTTTTAGATTTCTTGACAGTCTTGACAGGCTTTTCACCATCGTCTTCACCTTCTTCTTCATCTTCATTTTCGCCGTCTTCTTCCTCGTCGTCTTCTTCTTCTGAATCTGATTCATCGTATTCGTCTTCTGAATCGTCGTCTTCTTCACCATTCTGTTTCTTGATCCATTTTCTCTTTTCAATGGAAAACTCGACTGAAACTTCTCGGCCATCAATCTGTAATCCTTTTGTAGCCTCCAAAGCCTTTTCAGCATGCGCTTTCTTTCTCATAGTGACAAAAGCAAACCCAGACATTCTGCCACCAGGTTTCCTTGGAATCAAAACTTCAGTGACATTTCCGAATTTGGCAAAAATTTTCTCGAGCTGTTTAGGTTCTTTGACGGACCACGGCAAGTTTCGAATGATCAATCTAGGTCGTCTCTTTTCAATTTTTTGGGCGTCATTCTTTTTATGTGGCTTTTCGTTTTCTTGTTCCTCTTTGTTGTCGTCTTCATCTCTGCTGCCTCTGGCTCTTCGTTGAGCAATGTCGAGCTGTAGAAATCGGCCTTGAAATTTGGTTTTGCGAGCTTCTTCAAGTGCCTTTTTTGCGTCAGCGGGATCAGTGAAACTGACAAACCCAAAACCTCTTGAGTTGTTTTCTGAGTCTGTGACAATTACAGAATGCTTTACTGGGCAAAAGTTGGAGAAAAAGTCTGAAAGTTCATCTGATGTGGCTTCGTATGGAATCGATCGAACAAAAAGTTCATTTGATTGTTCCTTTGATTGGGGTTTTGACATTTGATCTTTAAATTTTATTGTATAATTATTTTAAGTATTCTAGAATATAAATATTAATAATTATTGTATGGTTTTTTTTGAAAAAAAAAAAAAAAAATATAAATAAATCCTGTTGATAAGAAAAAAGAAACGATTATTTGAAAAATTAAAATTTTCAAAGATTTCTGATATTGAAAAAAAAAAAAAAAGAATAAAAAACTAGATGTGAAAATTCGATATGGGTTAGGGTGGTCAGCCGTGTTGTGTTGGATATTCTCTTCTTGTCTAGTCATAATAAACTTGGGAAAAAATAGAAACTATTGCCTAAAACAACAACATCAATGTTTATTTCATAACAAAGTGTGATATAAACATTTTGTTTGTCTGGTTTGTCGTTGTTGAATTATTCATAATCATGAATATTCAAACAGAAATTATTGACACTGACTATGTTGCTTCTTACTCTGACCACTATATTAAACGATTTCGAACGCTACCTAAAGGTGCAATGATCGAACTTGCCTTACACTGGCTACACGAACCCAGTTGTCACCCTATAGCTGATTGGTCTCAAGTTGAAGAATCGAAATCAAAAGAAGATCAGCAAGAGCAAGAAGAAGAAGAAGAGTTGGACCCGGAGATGTCAATGTATACTATCAACACCGAGATGGATATCGAACTCGCGTCAGTCAAAAAGGCAAAAGTTATTCAAGCAATGATTGACGAATATAAACGTTTACAAACAACAGACGAGCCACGCCCTTGGATTGTCGCCATGATGATGGAAAATCACTGGTGTTATGGTCTCAATATGCTTCAAATCTCGTTTGTAGATCTCTACCTCCTTGTTCACGAAGAAACTTCCCCAGGATGGTGGAGCTCGTCTCAGCTCATTCGCAACAACGACAGAACAAATCTTTTTTACGACGACCACCTATGCACAAATCCGCAACTGATAATGCAGCGTTTTCGACGTGCATTAAGACCAATGCTGCCGGCACACTCCAGTTTCCACGTACACCCTTTACTCAAACTAATGATCATACGCGTGCAACCATTTGTTGTCAAAGACATCTCACAGCTCGAGGCTCTTATGCTGGCAGAAGAGGCTGCAGATAGAGAGGATGTTCGAAAGAGTTCAGAGATTGTCAAGTATTTTCGTCCAATGCCGCCTTCTGTGTTTTTGGTTATCCCATTCTCTGGGTCAGCAATTGTGCACACGTACTTTAAGATTTCAAGAATGTCTGTCAAGATTCGAGTCATTTTACAGGCTTTACGGATGGCTCTTTCGTTACCTACAAAGCAGCTAGAATTCAAAAGTACTGGCATTGTCACACATTCATTCAAACCTTTTTTCCAAGTTGTAACAGATATGGAGAATAAGAAGAAGGACAGTTTTGATCCAAAGAGAATACAGATTCCTAAGCCTTTTGAACGACAAAACTTGTTTAAGTCAGCACCAAAAAGCAGTTTTGTGAATGGAGGAGGAAGTCAGCAGAATGGAACGGCGGCTATTAGGTCTAATGTGAGAAAGCAAAAGAGAAATCTGACTTCTGTCAATTTACAGCCATTGTTGAATCATCATAACCGGTTTCGGTATCATGTTCCTGAAGAAGATGATTTTCTTAAAGAGTCAGTTGAAGATGGGACTTTGCGCAAAAAACGAAAGAGGAGAGTTCCTAGAAGGGCTTTACCTAAGAAAATTCAAAGCATCCATGAGGATGGTGAAGAAGAAGAGGAAGAAGAGGAAGCTTATGATGATGAAGACGAAGATGGTTTAGAAAATGACGATAGTGAACATAGTTATGATGACGATGATAACGACAATTCAGATTGATTATAATGACTCTACTAAACTTTAATCTACAGCAACTCATGCACCACACCCGATTCTCTTTCGTCTATTAATCAAGTTGATAATGAGTGCAGAGTTCAAAAAAGAGATGTCTTGATATGGGTTTGATACTAACCAAAAGTTTCCGCGTGATTAACAAGCATTCATTTCGGTATATGTATATCATATTGGATTTGTTTTTAACAAAAGAATATATATACCAGCGGAAAGAAATGATTCTATTGAGGTGATCTATAATGTAATATCATATTCTCCACTGTATGAACTTCTTTCGCCTTTTAGCAGTTTTTGATTATCAAAATGTTTAAGTTGCACAAATATTACACAGGTCATAATAAATTTTAATATAAACAATGAACACATGATCATAAATATGATAGATTAGATATATATATAGGTATAAAAAGTATTATATAGCCAGTAACAAAAACGAATCTAATAAATAACTTTTGTACGGTTGTTATTTTATTTTTCTTTTTTTTTATAGATTGTTATTACCGTTATTTAGTAAAGAAGATCCTTTAGATGCAAAGTTTCCCATTCGACTACTGGGTCTAGAAGGTGGTCGAATGCTTGTATTATGGAACTGAGAAAGATCAATCATGGAAGTTGATTTTCCAGCAGCTAGATGGAGAGCATTATTGTAAATTGAAGGCGGTGAGAGTGAACTATTGTTTTGCAAGTCTATATTGTTTGCCTTTTCATATTGAGCACTGCTGCTACTAAAGTTAGCTGTTGAAGAGACTCTATTCAAAGGTAATGATGTGCCGTTGTTTGTGCCAGATGCAAAATTAATATTGGCCATAGAGGGTATCTTGCTAAGAGCAGCAGCTCCAGAAATGATTGGACTGGTGTAGAGTGATGACTTTCCGTTGTTTAATGAATCACCGTTCAAAACAGAAAGCGAAGGAGACATTCGGCCAGATTCCATGACAAAACTGTTTCTTCCGCTGCCAGCGCCAGCAGAAATGGAATTTGATATTCCTTCTTCTAGAATTCTCTGGTATCCAACAGACTTTTCATTGCCTAGTCCCGCTTTTCTTCTAAGATTTAAGACTATCACGTTTAGGATTCTAGGAATAGAGTATAAACGGAGTTTGACTGAAGACCAAGCTGGCATGCAGCGAACTCCTTTGAACAGTCCCAAAATATATAGAATCATGTAGCCCAGGACGCCCAAAATGAGTATAGAGCCAAAAAAGTGGCTGACACTGAATGAAGAAGGAACAGAGGCATTAGGTAATGACATTGAGCCAGAACTTTGGCTGGCAAGAGCTGGAATCTGAGCACCATTGAGCTCTCCTCCAAGAACATAATGTTGATTGTTGGAAAGGTCGGCAGGCAAAAAGCCCACATCTGAGTTTGAAGAGGATGATGATGGGATCTGACTAGAAGAATAGAGCAAGGCTCTGCCTAGCATCCATGTTAGCTCGATATCTCCAATGGCGTCAGCACTTTGGAATGGACTAACAAAATTGTTTAGTTCTCTTTTGAAAACGGACATTTCAACACTCTTTTCGACCAGTTCCAGTTCGTCGCTCCGCTTGTTCAACTGGATCAGGGTTCCCTTTTCATCAATGGGGATTCCAAACCCAGAATGAAGTACGTTTATAACCCATGTGGCTTTGAAGCATGCAGATTTGAGTTTTTCTTCTGGAATTCCTTCAAATCTGCCTCCATTTTTAGTCTCCAGCTTTAGTTCGTCCCAAGGAAGACTACAATATTGATCGACGTGTCTACTAAATCGTGTGAAATCGTAGTTTCCTCCTAGCTTGAAAATGCTATTGGCAGTGTACCAATACTCACTAACACCGACAAATTTGTTTTTCTCAAAGTCAATGGCTGGAGCATGCACGCCATTGAAAAGGCAAGGATCTTCAGCACACGGCTGATCCTTTCTCAGTAGAGGTTGCATTGTATTTAAACACGTAGAAAAATTGCCAGTTCCTTCAAACGTCAGGGTTGTGTTTGCGTCGATACTCATCTCATGGGTAAGCCCAATTGGGAAACAAGGGTCTTTGGGCAATCGTTTTTGGCTAGATAAGACCTTGTAGTCTTCTACTTGGAGTAAATGTTGAGCAAACCTTCGGCGAGCTTCGTTGGCGCCAAAACCTAGCCATGAAGAGACAAAGACTTGCCATTCTTGGTTATCTCCATTGATGTTGCGGAGTTGGACGTGATATAAATCGTTAATGTGTTTTTCGGTTTCTGTAGCATTAGGACAAAAGGCTATTTGCATGGAGGCGCCACCCATATCCATAAAGCCAAAAGATTTACGGTATTCTGAGGAGATGGAAGCATCTATAGATGTGGGTGGGGGTGGAGATAAGGTTGACTTTTGGGTGAATGAACCCAACAGGTAATTGAGAGATAGCCACCCATATAACGCTTCTGTTTGGCCGTCTATGATTGATACATGGGTATCACACTCAGGCACGTAAAAGTCGGTCTTTTCTTTCAGTAGTGAGCAAACGGTTTGTAGGATTTCACGTTGGTCCTTTTCAGGCAGTAATCTCATGCCAGCAGTTGCAAGGAAAAACACTGGTGTGTTTTTGCGTTCTGATGCTGGAACTCCCTTTTCAACGTGTTTTAACAAAATAGAAAGATGCTTTTTCCATATTAACTTTGTCTTTCCTGCGTAGAATGAAATGCCGGGGATAATTTTTTTGTTGTATTTTGAGTCTTGAGTAATTTGTGGTGCCGAGTTGAGAATTGTTGAATTTGTAAAGGATAATGACGATTGCAAAACCGCTGGATCTTTCCAGGAAAAAAGTTGAGCTCTTGAACCGCTTGAACCCGCGTCAACAACTATAGCATATCTTGTTGGAGCATTGTTTGGTATTTTTACGGGAGCTCTAGGATGGAGACCTGTGAAGTTGGAGTTGATGCTGGCTGAAGGTATTGACATTTAGCGTATAACTTTTATGTATTATTAAAAAAACAAAGAACGGGATGGTGTGGATTTGCAAAATTATTGACGGAATAAAGAAAGTAAATAGAGAAAATGTAAGACAAATGTGAAGATCAATAGTGTGTTTGTTTTTTTTTTAATCTTTTGAAGATTCTTCTTTTTGTATGAGACAGAGTGATTTCAAAAATTCATACAAGATAACTGTAACTAGTTAAAGTTATATTGATAAGGTTGAGATTAAAAATATGGTGTTGATGTCTTAAAAAAAAAAGATTCTAAGATGAGTTTAAAATGATCCAAAATATAAAGAAAATAGTAAAAAGTAAAAAAAGAACTAATCCTAAAAGATGTATGAATTAATTGCTGTCTTGTCTAGTTGATTATGACGACACTCGAAATTAAAATATATCGTGTTTAATTGTCAAAATATTAAAAGCTTTTTTCTTTCTGTGTTTAAAAAAGTATAACAACTTCAAAATGCAAGATTATAAATATTATTATTTCTATAAAGATTCTTGAAACAAAAAGAGCGTGAAGGTATTTTGATTCAAATGATTATTGCTGAGATAATGATGATAAAAGAAAAGTTTTCCAACCGATTAAAAAAATTTTACAAAATAAAAACCGTTTGATTTTATTTTGGCCTAGTTGAATAAAGTTTAAAAACGATAGTGATGCAATATATAATAAAACGAATGAATTAATGATCTTTCTTTTCAAAAAAGAAGATATTGATGATGACGATTATGAATGGTTGGAGGGCGATAGATAAATAGATAGAGAAGAAGGAGAAAAAAAAACAAAAAGCTGTCATATAAAAAAAAAAATGAAAAAAAACCTAAATTTAGATAACCCGATGTCACGTGGATTGCTTCTTCAAACCAGAGCTTTTTTTTTAGGTTTTTTTCTCTTTCTTTTCTTCTTTTTATTATTTTTAGCAGCAGTTTCAGTTGTAAATGATTGTTTTTCTTCTTCTTTTTCTTGCTGCGGATTACTAGTGCTAGTAGTGCTGCTAGTATTGGTAGTAGTTACTGCTTCATCGGTACTACTACTATCGTCATACATCCAACAATGCCAAATGGCTTTATTATCATGTAACTGCCTAATCTGTTTTACAAGCATTTTAATTCGCCGATTGATTGTTTTTACTACCTTGTTTCGAAAGAGTTGAACATCTTTTAAACTACTACATTAAAAAAAAGGCAAATGAAAATAAAAATTAATATATATAATAATAAAAATGATTCATATGATTGTTGTTAGAATAACTTTAGTTGTCAGAAATAAAAAAACCAGTTCTAAAAATATCTCATCTCTTTTATAATGATAAAATAAAAAAAAATTAAACTTACCTGGCACTACTGGTTTGTAAAAACATTTCAGCACCTGTTCCTGTCATGTAAATTTCTCTAGATAGTGATTTTTCATCACGAACAATCATTCTAAAATTGAATTTAAGTTGGCCGTCCCTATTATTGGATTAGTATAAAAATAATAACAATAATTTTTTTTAAACAGTTCAATTGGATTGATCAAGTTCACTTACATTATGGCATACCAGTCTTTAATATTGTCTGTACTCGGTGCATATCCAGTAATTAATCCTTCAATAAGAA
Source organism: Magnusiomyces sp. LA-1 (assembly GCA_029678045.1). Lineage (NCBI taxonomy): Eukaryota > Fungi > Ascomycota > Dipodascomycetes > Dipodascales > Dipodascaceae > Magnusiomyces > Magnusiomyces sp. LA-1. The sequence goes on along the minus strand of CP115650.1, from coordinate 2,447,556 downwards.
ACACTTTGCCATCCAATAAATGTTCTTGAGAGTGACCCTGGGGATAGAATCTTTTTAAAGACGTAAACATGGTTTCCTTGTTTCTTTTAATGCCACATAAAATGTTGCTGCCATTGTCAGTACACAAATCAGCCGAGGTTTGATCGTCAATATTTTTGCTTTCATCGTTATCTAGTTTTCTTTTTTTAGGAACAGTTTCAGTAATGTTTGTTGGTACTGGGTCTTTTTGTGTCGCAACATCAGAGTCATCTGAATTGATTTCAATTGGGCTGCTGATTCTGTTTAGTGGTAAAACAGAGTTTATGTCTTTGAATTCTGTAATCTGCTGAACTTCATCATTAGAGCTTGCAACTTCTAGTATTGCCTCTTCTTCCCTATCAAAACTGGGCTGTGTTTCTAATGCTGGTTGCTCTGGAAACTTGACAATCTGATATCTTCCCAAATTCGGACTTGTTTCTTCGACTATTGCAGGTTCATTAGAGTATTCACTAAATCGCTCGTATTTTTCAATGTATTGCTGCCGCCTACTGTAGAGGCTTAGATATTCTTTTTTTAAGTCAGTTCCTGGTAATAATGTACTGAAATTTGTGGTATTAATTGGCCTTATAGTCTCTTTGATAGGGCCATCACAGCGAATCTTAACAAGTTCATTGTAATATGCTTGCCGATCATCGGAAACTTCTGAAAATGAAAGACCGCCAAACAGTATAAACATTCCAGGTTTTAAATTGGTTTTTATAAACTCTTTTTCGTTTTCTTTCCAAAAGCAAAGAGATGCCAAGTAGTTTTTGAATGTCGATGTGTATGTCATGCTATCACTACGATGATGGTATTCGCTAGTAAATATCAAGTTTTTTGTATAATCGGTAACAAATACTTCCGTTGGTGATCTTGAATTGTCGTTATTTCTGATTGATATGATTTCGGTCAACAAGATATATTTTGTTGCTGATCCAGTCAGCATATCGAAATTGATATCTTTTAGATGAATGTACTTTTGCGATTCTTGTTTACTTTCGATCAATACGCGCGCTACTGATCTAAAAATATTGTCATGATAATCTGCAGAATGTTCCTCATCATCCTTGTTTGCCCAAAGTCCATAAACTGTAAATGTAGATATTTGGTCAATGGATTTTATTTCTTGTGACGTGAATCTCACCTTTGTCGTGTATGTAGAAAATCCTGCCCATGGGTTTCGATTAGTTGTGCCATAGCTCGCGTCGTACTTCATATCAATGCTCTCAATAATAGCAAGAGCATTGGCTTTGGCATTCTTAGCCAACAGTTGTAGCGACTCGACATCGAAATCTGATTTACTGAGATTTACAAATAAATTGTTTTCTCCAGCATCATGTCCTCGTATACGAGAAAGGTTGATAATAAGTTTAATGGAATAGTTGTTATTGTTAATGATTCTAATGATTTGACCTACTACATTGACACCCTTTTTGCGGTATCCACTCGTGGACGGTGGTGAAACTGATTTATGATATAATCCTAAAGAATCAAACTCTGGTGGTAGATTTAAATCAGGCATCAGATATGTGTATAAAGTTGATATGAATGTTTTTGTTAGAACAGAAAAAAAAAAAGAGGTTAAAAGAAAATTTCACAAAGATAAAAAAATGTCAAAAAATGTCAAAAAATTTATTTATATTTACAAAAACTTTCAATACATTTACAAAAACCATAGATATCAAATCAAAGAATAATTCTAGTAAAATTTTTGTATCCTTTTTTTAAACTCTTCTAGCTCTTGGGGGTCTGACACCACCAATCTTGATCTTAGTACCATCAGTGACACGGCCAACATAAGGTCTTATATGGTTACCTTCAGAACTGTTGAGACAGTTTAAGAATGCTTCTCTTCCCTTGCCAAATTCAGAAAGAATAATTTCTAATGGTCTTTGTTGTACCATGGATTTACTTTTCACTGGAACCTTGGTCAAGAATTCCTTGTCTTTGATCATTTGGAAAACCTTTGCGGCTGTTTGGAAACCAGCTTCATATTCACCTTGCTTGGTGTGTCGGAAACCAACCATACCTGCAGTGACAGTGAACTTGACTTCTTGTTGAGGTCGGATCAAAGAGAGATAAAGCTCTTCAGGCTTCATTTTCTTTGCAAGCTTGCCTTCAGGATGTGGTGTGTATTGTGATGTGAGGGTAATGAGGGTGTTGTTTCTGGTAAATTTGCAGTGAAGAACATAACCGACAATAACTTTGCCGTCAGATGGGACTCTTTGAACATCAAAAAGGCGGGCTGACTTGATTGGTGAAAAGCTGGAGTCTGTGGATTTCAATGAAAATGGTGTAGGAGTGATTCGCTCAGTCTTGAAGTTGAGACTTTGTTTAGAAGTTGAAAAAGCTTTTGTTTTTAAGAAAAGATGTTAGTCAAGTTATTTGAATCAAAATTGTAAATAAACTTACCTCTGGAAACTAATCCAGTAGTAGCTCTCTTTGCAAAAAGACTCCGTGATGTAATTGGTAGCATTGTTGGTGATTATTTTGATATCTATGGCCTTGATCAAAGAGGGTACAACAAATCAAATCTGGAAAATTTTTGGTAGTAGCGAGTCGTGTAAAGCCAATGGTGGTGGGTTTTGGAAAATTCAAGTTACCCTGTTTGTAAAAATATGTTACATTGGATGCAATTGTAACAATTGTAAAAACAACTTTAATTTAATTTCAACAATAAAAAAAAGAAGAATAAGAAACTCGAAACATTAATTATATAATTAAAAATCATCTCTCTCTCTTGATAACTAAACGTAATGCTTCCTAGTCGCCTTATAAGGACTCCTATGGTCTCTGTGAGACCTAACATTGTTTCAAGATACATTCCTACACGATCTACATACGGTCTCATAACTTCAATTAGACAATATTCGGAGTCTCCAAAAACAGCAACTAGTTCAGCATCTGATTCAAAAACAAAAGGAAACAAAAGTTCCAAAGGCTGGGGTAAATGGATAGTCACTATTCCATTGTTATTTACGGGCTATGTACTGGGAGCCTCAACAACTAAACATACGCCTCCTACACGAGAATTAGAACAAATTGAAACAGAATTAAAAGAGTCCCCCGAGTTTGCATATTTGTACAATCATCCAGAAGCCAAAGAGCTTCGTGAATTGACCAAGAATGATCCTGACTGGAAAGAGCGACGATACTATGATGATATCCCATTAGTCCATCAAAAAATCATGCTTACAAGTGGCCTTTTACGCGGCAAGGGATATTTAACAGTGGAACCTTTACTATTCCAAAACAAAAAGAAGGGAGAGTTGATAGCGCTTTACCATATTGGAGACAAGGTTGATGGACATGATGGTATTGTTCATGGAGGATTTTTAGCAACGTTGATGGACGAGGCTTTGACGAGATGTGGATTCCCCTTGTTACCAAACAAATATGGGGTAACCGCCACATTAGACATGAATTACCGAGCGCCGACAAAGTCAAATTCGTATGTAGTTCTTCGAGCTAAAGTTGACAAAGTTAATGGTCGCCGAGTGATTGTCAAGGGGGCTATTGAGACATTACCAGAATATGATGCAGAGACTGGAGATAAAAAGTCCAGCCATGTACTTGTTGATGGAGAGGTATTGCTTGTAGAGCCCAAATGGGCAAAATACTTTACATGGTTTATTTGATTGTTAAGGCCTCTCTTTTTATGACTATTTAGTAAAGTATTTTCTTTTTTTAAATAAAGTTGATCGATTGAAGATTGAAGATTAAATTAAAGATTTTCTCTTTTTATTCTTTCCTTCCGTTTTATTTTTTTTTAAAATGTTGAAAGAGTAAACTTTACTGCCACTTGTTTATTTTTAATCCAAAATCCTTGAGAGCGAGATAGTCAGAGAGAGTTTAAATATAATGTCACGTGTGTTCTCGATTTGAACTGTTTGATATTTTTTTTTTCCCAAACTCTGGTGATAAATTTTTTTGTATATACAATCAACTTTAAAATTCAACCACGAATGATAATAATATTAATTAAATAATAATATATACAAGAAACTTTCAATACAAACCCAAGTAACCGGTTACTATTTGTGGAAGTTCTTATGTCATTGTAACTTTTTTTTTCGTTTGTTTTTTTCATACATTTTACTCAACAAGTGCGCGCATTCGAAGAAATAATACCATATTTGATACAGTCCATAACAGTTTAAAAAAAAAATAATAATATTAAACTGATAAGATTTTATATTATTAAACAATATTAAAAAAAATGTCACAACAATCAAGCAGTAAAAATCAACTTATTCCAATACATGTGGTGAATAGAAAAGGATTCATCTATAGTGTAGAGAGTATGAAACGACTACGAGAAGAATATAATATAAGTGGTACATTAGTGGGAGTTTTACCTCAATTTCCACAACAAAATGTATTTCATGGCATGCCATTACAACTGATGCCCGAAGAGGTCAAGTACTTGGTTGAGGAATTAAAAGTTGCTTATCTAGTGGATGATTCTAGAGCGCATGATTTAGCTCTTTGGGCTTTTGATCCAGAGACTGACGGTATTAATGTAGAAAAGTATCGAAGTGAAATCCAACGAACGCAAGCCGATGCACACAAACAAATGGCATTAATGAAGCGAAGGAAAGCTTTGAAACTCGATCCGAACGCTCCTCTTTCACCAGAAGAAATAAAGATATTGGAAAAAATGGATGGAAGCTCTGCTGTGTTTTATGAAATTCCAACTAGTACGTTAGAAGTGAAGGAATATCTGCCTGCGTATAGTCTCTATGAGCAAACGTTTAAGGATAGGCAATTAAACAACAGCAAAAACAACACAAATACAAATATGAGACAAGATGACATGAACATAATAAATGATGGTGATAATTATGAAACGGCTAGCACAAACAGCCTAGTCAAAGTTGAAACTCCCAAAGACGCTTCGTATGAGATCTACAAGCATTTACAACAAAAGGGGTATTTTTTGTCGCCAGGGCTTCGTTTTGGAGGTCAGTTTCTTGCTTACCCTGGGGATTCATTAAGGTATCATTCACATTTTACAGTTACAGGATATGATTTTAATGAGAAATTCAAGATACATGATTTAGTTGGTGGAGGAAGGCTGGGTACTACAGTTAAAAAGTCTTGGTTTGTTGGTGCAAAATCCAATACTAATAATAAAAAAGAAGAAGATCAATATTATGGATTCAGTGTAGAATGGTCAAGATTTGGTTGATTTTTTTTTTGATAACAACTAAATACTATATATCTTTACACTTTATAATAGGGGGGGATGGATAAGTTTTAGGTCTTTTATAGAAGGTTTTATTATAAGAGGACTAAATAATAAAGTCAACAACACTACTATTATAGATATATAAAATAGTTTAAATTGATAACAAAAAAAAAAAAAAAAAAAAAAAAAAAAAAGAAAAAGAAACTGTAATTTTAATGTTTTTATTTTTTTATAAATGAAAATGATTTTCCTTTGATTTTTTTTATTTTAATTTTTTTTTTATTTTTTTTTTCTATTCTCTTTCATCGTTTGGAAAGAGAGACAGAGAGAGAAAACTAACTGATCTATAGTAACATCCTATAAGAGACCTAAAACAAACAATTTTATTTCACCCACCCAAATTGTTTATTTATTTTTTTTTTTCTTCCTTTTCCCTTAACCTCTCTTGTTTTTCTTTACTTATTTCCTTTTATAACTTTTTTTTTTTACTTTTTTAAACAAACCAAAATTTTAAATTCCTTTAAATTCTTAATCCCTTTTTTTTTCTGAATAAATAAAATCATATCAAAGTACCAACAACAACAACAAGAACAATAAAATCAACAATGTTGGGCTGGTTTAAAAGTACTAAAAACAACAACACGTCAACAGTCTCTCAAATCACTCCAACATCTCTGCCAACGTCACCTCTTAAAAATGAAACAACAATTTCATCTACTAGAATCATAGTCCCAGAATTTGACGATGATGATGAAAGCTTCCCTTCTTCTATAGAATTACAAATTCTCTCAGATTTAATCTCACAGTTAAAATCAAAAATCAGCCAAGAAGCTGCTGCAGCTAGTTTACATCACAGAGCTTTTAATCAACTGGGGAGAGCAAACAGTACAAGAGGAAACCGTCCACGGCCTCTTTCTGGGATCGGATTGGGCAATGGCAACAACAACACAAAACATATGAGATCATGGAGTAGATCTTCAGTCACATCCATGACAAGCAACTCCTCAGTAGTTGCAGACTCTTATAAATGTACAAACCTCTACCCACATTGCGAAGTCTTGGGTGAGCACATTCTCAAATTGGCTGAAAATGCCACTTGTTGGACTTGGGCCATTCCATGCTTTGATGAGCTTGCTGATCTCCACAAATTGGCAGACACCCACTTTTTGGATAAGGGACCCTCTAGTTACATGATGTCTACTCTCTGTTTACTTGCATGTTATATGGCAAAGGCTCTTAAAACTAGAGGCGCTAGCTCGTTTTTGGACCAGTCCAGTGCTCTTTATAACCCATTTGTTCCTCAAGACCTCGACTCTCGCCTAGGAAGCATTGTTCGAAATAGCTTCAACGGCAGTGGGTCCATCGACTCCATAATGGTTGAATCTGCTGGCTATCTACCATCTCCGCAACTTACACCCCAACAACAACAACATGGTCAATACTCTTATTCTTCACCTTCTTCTACAAATACAAATGACAATTCTGCTGTGCTGAGCAAAAAGGATCAGGCCCATTTGAATGAAGATTTATGCAATCACATTTTACCTCAATTGACCAACTTTGTTACGTCAAACTCCTCTCTAAACCTAATTCCGGGCCAAACAGTGGTCTACATTTTAGCGTTTGTGTATCTAACCCCTAAATTCGTCAAGAGCTTTTTTGAGCAATTGCGGAATTCTCAACACACCCTGTTTTGGTATCCCAGATGCCAGTCTCTTCGCCAATGGAGACTTAACTGGCTTCGTGTCGTTATTGACAGAGTCACGTTGTATCAAGATTATCACAAGCAAATTGCCAACAATCCAATGGCAAGCGCAAATAACCATCATCATGGCCACCATGGGCACAGCCTTTCTTTAGAGTCAATCTCTATAAATTTAGAAAGCTTGGGTATTTCTACTAATAATAATAACAACAACAATAATAATAATAATAATTCCGGTAGCACTAATGAAAACTCTGAAATTACTTCGACAATGTCGTTGAGTTCCACTAGTTCTCCAGTATTATCTTCTTCTAGTACAATGAGTGGAGTCACTAGTCAGACTAGTAGTTGCTGTAGTAGTAACAGTAGTACTGGTTTTTCAGCTACAGCTTATTTATTGCCAGCTAATCCAAGTGATATCCCGAATATGAATAATTTAAAGAAGATCTTTTCTATTTTGGTTGATGAGCTTTATTTTGGATCAACGGATGAAACAGATGTCATGTTGAAACAACAAACAGATGCCTTATTTTCTATTCAAACCCAAAGGTATGTTTAAACATTATAAGCTTTTTTTATTTTAAAAACATTTGACTAACCTTTAATTATTTTTTTTCTTTTTATAGTAAACTGGAATATTCATATCCAGCTCCTCTTGAAAGTATTGAAGCCTATTTATGCTCATTAGATCAAACTCCAAGTGAGTTAATAAGAAATCAAAGAGCCACTTTAATAATCCCATCTCCACAACAGCAGCAGCAACAACAACAACAAGCGCAACAAGTACAACAACAACAGAATCATGTTAATTTGCCAGCATCTCCTACAAGAGCCATAATTCAACATGAAGCTTCTGGTTTACTTCCAACATCGTTACCAACTGTTCAAAGTCGTGACTCTGGAGTTTCAATCCCTATTTCTCCGTCAGTATCATCCCATGATTTAAGACAAGAGTATAACAATTCTTCAATTGCATTATCAATGGCTTCATCTCCAACTTCTTCTACATCTTCTAACGCTTCTAATAGTAATAAAACTTTAATCGCATCAGTTTAATAAATATATAAATTTATAAATATAAAGAACAAACAAAAAAGGGTAAATAGAAAATACATAGGAACTAATAGTAATTTGTTGAATTTTTCTCTTTTTTTTGTCAAACTATTTTACATCATCTTTTTTTGGTACTTTTGAATTAAAAGAAAGAAAAAACTAAAGTACATTTTATAGATAAAAATAGATGTTGATGATTGAAATATCCACTTTTTTTTTTATCTTTTTGTTCAAATCAAAGCATTATTCCAATTATTATAGTTAACTATTTGGTGCGCCCCCATAATTTTCATTTTATTTTATTTTTGTTTCTTTTTTCAAATATTATCTATAAAAAGAATAATCATTAATCTACATAAGAAATCGATAATCATATATAGTTTAAAAAAAAAAAATGTATTTAAACACTTTTGTTGTTGGTGTTACTATTGTAATATAAGTTACTATAGTAACAAAAAAAAAAGTCTTTATACATATGTTTGGAATGTTTAACATATGAATTAACAAAAGAAAAAGAAGAAGAAGAATAACGGTTGTGTAGCATATTTTGTAGCATTATCACATTTGTAAAAAAACATAAATGAACAATAAGAAAAAAAAAAAGAATGGAGAAACTTAAAATGTCTTAGATGATTTCGAGAAAATGTAAAGATATAAAAAAGGAGAAGGAAAAAGAATTTTATAGATACAAAAATATGGAACATTTAATAATCAAATCTTGTATGACTTGTATTGGATGTGTATACATATTTGACACTTTGTTGAAAACGTTGACTATAAGAGTATATACAACATAAATATATTTAGACTTGTTCTTTATTATTCATATTATCTTACGAATGAATTTATTTTTAAACAGTAATAATCCATCTGTTGATACTCATTTGTCTTTAAAGTGCTCACTTAACTGTCTATAACTCTACAATGATTAATCATCAAACAAACAATTAGTACTTACATATAAGTCTTTGGCACACTTTTTATTTATTTTGTATTCTTCTTTCTTTTATACACTTTTATCTTTTCTATCATATCATCTAATCTATAATAAAGTACTTTTACTCAAAAGTTCTGTTACTATATCCTCGTTTAGCCCTTTAATTTTACTTTTTTTTATCATACCCTCCAGTTACTTTAGCCAATTCCGCATATTCGACCCTTCTCACTTTTAGACATTTAGCTTTATCTCTTATTGACTGATTTAATTTCATCATGGTCGGTATTTACAAACCTTGATTGGATATTTTGACTCAGTTGGACAATATGATATAAAATCTCTATTCCGTTATATTCACAACAAGGATGGCTATCAATCATTTAACTGCTTTTTAACGGTCATAAAAAACAATATACGTTTTGGCACCACATGTGCTTATTACTATTGACAAATACCAGTTTTAAAATCCAATACCAACATCCAAACTATACTTTTCTCTTCTCTAGATCCCCCTCAATTCAAATATCTAAATCATGAAACCGATAAGACTTTTAAACACCAGGCCATTTGTGTAAAAAATGTTTACACAAATCCTAGAAAATAAAAAGAAACAGCATACAAGAGTTTAGTTAGTGCTGAGTCTGGTGTGCGGCTTGATTGAAACTATTATATAATTGACCAGGCCGATATTGGGGGAGACAGTTTTCTTTATCTGTGATCGATTTACATAGATCTACACAGCAGTGAAAGCCCATAATACGGAGATAATATCCCCACACACTACCAACTTTGATCTTTTTTTGGATAGACCCTTCTTTAAATTGCTATGAAAAAGTACCATGAATTTTTTTTTTTTTTGTTACATTGCTTTACCTTTTATTTCAAAAGCCGTCAAAATTTTTAAGCTTACTATTAGCAAATGAGCCACATTTCTACGTTGTTTCAAATCCCAATAGTAACATCAACACTGTTGAAGAGCTGTCAAATAAAAGCATTGAGTACTTTGAAGTGTATGAGACTTAAAGTGGATTATAAGGCTAAAATCATGATACCCAATCCAAACGTTCTCGCAAATTGAATCTTTTATTGTATGATACTTATAATACCTTCAGAAAGAATTTGTAGAAAGATGATTTAGTTTATAGCCATATGAGAGATGGAGAAATCTACAAAATAAAGAAGCCAAGTGATAAGAGATATGAATGTATATTTGGGGTATAGGTAGTAACTTTTTATAATACATACACGCCCAGCTATGATGAACGCTTTTTTCTATTTTTTTTTTGTTCCTGGTTTCGGGCTTGTTATTATGCCATTAGTTGTTGATTCAACTTTAAATAGCTTTTATCGATATGTATATTCGATGTTATACAAAGGTATTGAATCTTCTAAAGTTATCACGGAAACAGGTCTCACTACATATTACAAGTCAGCTATGGCATGAAAGACAAATCCCTTGAGGTCAGTTAGTCTACATACAGATACAAAAGCAACAACATCCCATTTAAGCAGAAATGACTAGAATTTATGACCGATTAAGTAACTACAAAAAATTTACCCTAATTTTACTTTATTCTGGTGATTAATGCTGGGAATAACAATAACCCTTAATGGACGGCTCTATAAAACTTTTTTCTTTCTCATGATTTCCAAGGCTTGTCAACCTTTCTAAAATTATTTTTCATATTTGGAACCAGAAAAACATTATTTATAAACAACTCTTTACACCATTTTAGTATAGTATTATTAAGTATTTGTATCTGTAATTATGGTTTCTGAGCCACCAGCATCAGTTCAGGATGAATACCATCCTACGACAAATATAAACAATTCAACAAAAGATGAAACGTCAAAGCCTAATAATGATAAGAATAAACCAGATTTGGAGGAAGAAGTTTTAGTAGTACAGAGCTTACCAGCTAGTAGGACATCTCCTTCTGTTGCCAGTCCCTCTGTTACTGGGAAAAAAGCGGAAAGCACTTCAACCCAAGCTCCCAAAAATCCTGAAAAAAGTAGTAATAACGAGAGTAAAGATAAAGATAAAGATGAAAATGAAAGTGATAATGATAATAATGATAACAAGAGCAATACTCGTCCAAAGACACCTGCACAAAAAGATCAAGAAAACAAAAAGGCAGACACAGATGGTAGCTCTTCTTCCGCAAATAGTCCAGATTCTCCAGATCTTATCGTGGTTGGTCAACAGGTTGCCCAACACCGACCACCATCAAATTCCATGGCTCAACCTCCACTTTCACAAGAGAACAGGGTCCCAGCTAATCGAGTAACCCAAACAAAACGTAGAAATACTTCAAAAGGCAATAATCAAGGAGGTTCAGGGAATCAATACCAGCCGAATCCTCCTCCTGCAATGCAAATGTATCAAAATACATTGAACTTTAGTTCCATGAGCCAGTATATTCACAAGTTTCGTAACAAGCCGACCGCTAAAAAGAGTAATATTCCTCCTTTAGTAGAATCATCCTCCAAAAAGTCTACACAATCTAAATCTGTAGCTTCTCAGCCAAGTCTTGATGATAACGATAATGATAATGATAATGTTACACCATCATCAGCAGGAGTGCCTTCACCACCAGTAACGACAACAAATCGAAATAATGGTAGTAATCAACCTTCTCGCTCACAGAACAAAGCAGCAGGCCCTCCTCGTCGAGCCCGACAAACAGAGCAAAGTTTTGACAAATTGAAACATAATGCAAGAACCCAACATCTATACCAAGTTGATGAATCAAGGTCTCCTTCTTTAGAGATATATGATATTGAAGCCACAGAACCGTCTAGTTATCCAGAACCTTATCCAGGTCAACGACCTCCAGCTGCTTCTAAACCAAATAAAAATTTTCCTAAAAATGCTCCTTCTTCTCGGACCCAGTTCGTAAACGATAACGAGGATTCTCCCGCTCACGATCCTCAACCTGCTGCTGCTATCCATCAATACCATCCACATACAAACCAGCCTCCTTCTCCTCCGTCACCACCAACCTACCAATACCAATACCGATTTCGAGTCCAACCACCTAGTTCAGAACAACAACAACAACAACAACAACAACAACAATATTCTCAGCTCCCACAAAAACGGAAACGCTATCCAATTGACCATAATCCTCCTCCTCCTTCTTCTTCTTCTTCTCCTTTTCTTTCTGCACGAGCTCAAGCTCCACCACCACAAAGACAACGACAACGACCACCTCCTACAAAACAAACCCGTGAAAAATCGCCATTATACACAGGCCCACCGTACCGTATCACTCGACATGGCACACAAAACGCAGTCACAGTGACATCGTTTGTTGAAGCAGAAAACCAACGGTTTTTGGTCCTTGGGGAAGGAGAAACTCCATACACTTTGACTATTGAAAGCGTTGGAAAGGGGAAATCGTTTATTATTGAGTCTGATGGGTCAAATCCTGTAAGAGTCATTCCGTTGACCAAAAAACTGAATTAGATTTTTTTTTTTAATATTTTGAACATAATTTTTTTATAAAAATGATATAACTACTAGTAATAATAATAATAATGGTTCTTTAATTGCTTATATGTGTATATATATATACTGGTACTTTTTAAATCATGTAAAGGTATAAAAATGTTTTGATTTTCTTTAGAAAAAAAACAATAATATTGCTATCGAGATGATTTATCTGATGAAAGACTTCGTTTCAGTGCTTCATAAGAAGCTTGTGATCTACTACTGCTAGATGAGCTCCGCCTTCTTTGCTTTCTAGCAAATTGAGGATCCAAATCGGATCTACCAATCTTCCTGCCCATAATATTGAGAATGTCGGTCAAAGAAACGACGCCAATGAGCTGGCCAGCAGTAGCACCAATTGGTGTCAAGACGGCAGGCGATCCTACGTCCGACTTTTGTTGAGGTGGTTGGACAATCCAGAGTCGGTGAGCCTTGGTAGCAACGAGTTTGGCAATCGTGCGACCGATGGTTGAGTTCAAGGTGACGTGGAATACAGGATACGAGTCCTGGCCGTCGTGGAGCCCGCGCTCGTTCAAGATGATGCTGAGGAAGTGTTTGCATGTTGCACGCAACAAGTGTTTTTGCGATGACTTGGTGACGAGTCTGACGTCGACAATGGATATGTTACCCAACAAGTTGTTAGAGCCATCAGTGACAGCAATTGAGGACACACCCTCTTGATACATCATACGAAGAGCGTCAATGACGTGCTTGTCACCATTAATGGACATGACCTTTTTGGCAGTTATGCCGACCTCGGAAAGCTTGGTTTGGAAAAAGGGTTCGAGTGACTTGAATCGGCGGCCGTTTTCCCAGATAAAGCGGATGATTCTGCGTTGGGACAAAATGCCAACGAGTATGTTAGGGTCGTTTGCATCAGCAACAGCAATACGGTGGACACCAGTGCCCAGAATCGAGACAGCGGCGCCAATTGTGTCAGTGGACTTGAGCGTCATGAGCTCGTTCTTGCTGCCAAGACGAGCAACAAACTTGACGGGAACTGCGCTGCCGGCTCTGGCGTTTTGAAGCATTTTACGGACTTCTTCGTTTTCGTCAGTGGGCTCGACAAAACCCATCAACATGAGGAGGTAGGCGTTAAGATCGGCATAGTCAAAAGTTTCGGAGGGGGAGGGGTCTTCAGGATTGATTTTGATTGGAAGCGAAGTAAATTTGTTCTTGTCGAGAATGTCAAAGGCCTCTTCAACGGTGACTTCTCCATCAACATAGACCAAGTTCTCACGTTGAACAAGCTCGCTCATTTGAACTTCTTGCCAGTCTTTACCTGAGGCATTAGTGTATGAAGAAGAGCTGGTGACTGATGAAGGGGAAGAAAGCACGCCTGCGCTGGATGCTGCACCACCTTGGGTATTGACAGTTAAGGAATTCTCATCTTGAGAAGCAGAAGAAAGGCGACGGGCTGAGGAGATACTACTTGTGGATCGCTTTTTGGAAAGTTCAGAAGATACTGGAGGAGGGGTCGATAAGATATCAACAATAGAGTTTTTGGCAGAGTTGGGAGTTGCGGGAACTGGTTGTGGTGCAGTAGATGAGCCTGAATCATGAGATCGAGCGTTCTTTAACGTAGATGACGAGTCAGTCGATATAGGTTGGGAAGAGTTTTCGGACATTGTGTATGTGTGTATATGTGTATTTTAAGGGTTTGATAAGTTTTGTTGCTATTGAAGGGGTAAAGAGTTAAAGAGATAGAAAAAGTGAGAAAAAAAAAGGTTCAATCACCTAGAGTTTAGATGATATTTGATTGGACTGAATATCAATTGAGATGACAGAAATACTAATCAAGAAATTTAATTGCTTGGATCGACTAGTGAATTGGATTGATGTGAAGGATTGGAAATTTATAAAAAGAAACAGTTGCGATATGGTTGTGGTGGTGAAAAGTAAAAAAAAAAATTAAACATAAAAATAAAAATTTCGAGCCTAGTCGATTGTTGTGCTAAAATAATATAAAGCAGCCATTAGAACATGTCCCACTCTGCCATCCCCCATAGTAGCATTTACTGTTTCGAATTAAAACGCAACTCAAAGAGGAATCGTAGCCATTGTGATCGTGACCTACTACAGCCGGAGCCGGCGATCAATGTTCCATTTAATACTCGAGTCACCAGGGCATTCAGCCTTCTTGTCTGGCCTTGCTAAGTAATACAGCATACATTTGAGAATTGAGAAACTTTTACAAAAAAAAATTTCTTGATTATAAAAAGTTGACTCAAATGCTTCTGCCTTTACACAGGCACAAACACTTTCCCTATCCGTCTTTTCCACCTGTTTATGGGAAGTTTTCGGGAAATGTAAATCACCTTTTTTTTCGAGTTAAACCCCCCCAATTTCCGTCAACTGACTAAAGGCTGTTCATAACAAAGTCATCTATCACCTGACATTTGTCCAAAGTCTCGTCATTTTCCAAAACAGGTGACTGATATGACACTTTACAATGTAATGTCACAAATACAGCCAATCACTGACAACCACTTTCTCATCATACTTTGAATGTGTAAGAAACAGAAACAAAGTATTTATTCAGATATTTGTGTTTTTTGGAATGCTTTTGTTAAACTTTATTAGTTCTATTGTACTTTATTCTAGCGATTCATATTAGAAAACCTCTATCTTATATGGAAACTGATCGATTTGATAGTGCAAAGTGCTGCGCTACTCTAACACGCTTCTAACACATGTTACTTGCTGTTTAACCGTTTGCGCATCTGATAAGAGTTGCGCATGAACCTAAAAGCAAATGCCTAGATAATATAGAAGGATTGAATATCTCGAGGGGATTTAATATTTGTTACTTCAACAGTTATGATTCAAAGATTAAGCAGTATATTGTTATAACTAGTGCCTTTTTTTTTTTTTTTTCTCGATTCCAAAAAGTAGTTCCATTTGTGCTATAATTGGAATAGTCGATTCATTGAATTGAATTCAACTTAATTTGCAAATTGCCCAAGCTTTTACTTTAAACATCTGCACACTTTTAATATAACGTCTTTCATCATGTAACCTTGTTCAAATATCTTTCACTGACAATTAATTAAACTGTTGAGAATCTTTGAATCGTAAAATAGGCGTGCAATTGTTTTTGTCCATCGTCTAAACAGTTTATACTATATAATACTCTGCTTTTTTATTCAATTCATTTTAGTAGTTTTTTTTATAAATGGTTTGCACTTGGTATATCTGATTCTTAGCTTTATATCAAACATAATATTAATCTGACTTGATTACCTGAGCTCTCTATATTTTCCTTGCTTGATTTGAGTTTTTTTGTTTTTTTTGCCTGGTATATAAATATGTTTGATTTAACTAAAGTAATATCTAAAATGAAATGTTAATAGATCCGACATAAAAACACTTTAAAAATAGATTTTTGATGAATATAAAGTATACAGCTTTGACAAACTATGTATCAGAACTGTTTTTAATAATGCGATAGACGGTTTATAAAAATATGCCAGAATATTTGGAATAAAGCCATAAACGGATATTTTTTTTTCAAATCTCCCAGATCCAATATAATGTATGTGGGCACCAGTATGAGGAACTAGTAGTTGGAATGTAATAAATATCTTTGGTATAGTTTCAGTTAGTTATATAAAGGCCCAATTGATTGTGCATTGGATTAGAAACACACAGACGACTGTTACAGACTGCCCCCTCTTATAAAAAAAATAGAAGAAACTATTTTGTACAAGCCATACAAGAAAACATACATTTTTAAATTGGTAGAAAGGTGATCTCAATAGTTTATATTTTGACGATTTTCTTGAAAAAAGAAACCTTTTTAAAACAGTACTAGTATTTATTGGGTCCATTTAAAGAATGATATCATCATTACTTTATTTTGCCGATTGGCTCTAAAAAGATTATATTGTTGTCATAAAAAACTGGATTACTTTACAAATAGGGAGTATAAAACTTTACTGTTAAAGAAAAGGGACCCTCTTTTTTGTTTTTAATTTATTTGGCCACCTTTTTGAAAGAGAGAGAGTGTTTTTATGGTTGACTAAATTTGAACTAAATTAAGAACGGTTATTAATTTATGGGGAAGACAGAAAGGAGTGAGAAAAAAAGAGGCTCAATATTGTAATCAATAATATAAACTTCTCGCATTAAAATTAATATGTCAATTATTGGTTCTAGGAAACTTCCAATTATAGAAAAACTAGAAGTATTTTAAAAGGACAATTGTCAAAGATATTAGAACACTTTGTAGTTGTACGTTTACTGCTCCAGTATGTCCATTTATAATTTAACAACTCTTCCAAGCTTGTACAATACGGGTATAGGTGATCTTCAAAAACCACGGGCAATGGGTGTTCCATACATTCAATGACTTTTTTTTAAGCAAAAAAGTTCTTCAGAATGCTAAAAGCTATATTGTTTTTTCTTTTCCCTTATAGAAAAGATTTCCCCTGTATGTTTATTTATTTTTTCTAAATTAAGAAATAGTGGGAAGGAAGAAGGTACGAAAAAAAAATTAAAGAATAGGCAATTCTCCACTATTTTGTATTCAATCTGATAAAATGAAAATGACAAAAAAAAAAGAAAAACTTTCCTTATTCATTTTTGTCAGGTCCAATTACACTAATTTTGTATATAATTTGTTCCATGAGATATTTCTAAAGGCCTTTTAAGACTCATTGATTTTGTTTTGTCTTGAATAAAAAACTAGTTTTGTATATATACATTCTTGGACCCTGTTAATCTAAAAATAGCAATATCAACAACCAAATGATCTCAGAAACATACTCTCGTATGAACATGATGACAAATTTAGTTAAATTATCATGAATCAATCGATATCTAAAGATGTAATAACTGTGGGAAAAAAACTTTAATCATTGAATTGTGGAGTATCAAATGCATCCTTTTACTACCCAGCACGCATAGAAGAAAATTGCTAAATGAGCGACTATACAATGTGACTGACTCTTAGTTTACTTTTTCCAAAGATCTTTATAGTTCTTTTTTGTTGTCATTTTATCTATTCTAAAGTTTCAAAACAAAAAGAAATGTTTGCATATAGGAAAAGATTAGGTTAACAATCTATGGGGTTGTGGGTTTGAAATAATCATACTAAAAAAAATTTCTATTGCAGAAATCTCGTAAACTAAGGACGATCAACTCTATGCCCAGTGTTAAAAGTTCTTGTATCTATCAAATGGTAATATCATCATGTTGCTTTTAAGGTAGTGTCACTAAAGAAACCTTTTAAAGCAATTTTCAAGTTGAGAGTCTAAACATAATGAACTTTTTTGGTTTTTTTTTACGGAAACTAAAAGTTATTCTTATGTTATCATCAATTGTTCCTCGAAGATCTCTCTATTTGAGAGCGATGGCTTAGTGAAAATCCTCACAACTATTGAAATTGTTTTTCAAATTACTAGTAATATGCATTACAATACTTTAAATATTTTATTCTTTGTAGCTAACAAGAATTCCTTTTTCAAGTTAAACATATTTCATCCTTTTGATTCACAAAGAAACTACACAAAAAGCTCAATTCATTGTATAACTAGCAACGGAAGGCTAAAAAGATTTTAATAAACGTTTGAAAGAAAAGTATATGTACGTAACTTTTGTTGAACAAAGATTTCTGATAAAAATGTCAAATGATATCAACACATGTCAACTAGAATCAAAATGCTATAGCTAGTTCCAAAATATTTGATAGAAAGTTTGGTAAAGGAAATGGTATTTAAAAATCAAAATAAAAATTGCTCAACATATATTGTAGGCCAAACAAGATCGTGAATGAGGGATTGCCAATATGTTTATAAATCTATCGTAGTATCGACTCGGGAAATATTGAGATTGTACTAATCATGTTGTCACACGTGTACAGAAAAAGTCCATGATTTGCAAGTTATTTATACACAATAACTCAAAAGTCTCAAGGCTAAGAATCAATCGAAAAAACAAAGATTCCCAACATCCAATAAGCGCGTACACAAAACTCATGGTACAAATCCAACAGTTTGACAAGAGAATCTTATTAAGACAAGGATAAGTAGGCAGACCATTAGATTTCCAAAATTTTGGTTATATCGGGATATATTAATAAGCAGAAAATTAGTTTGTTCTACTATTTGTGGTCAATCGATCGAGGCATTAATAGTTTGGTTATCAAATGTAATCATCATCATCACCAACAATTTATTACAATGCTTTAAAATTTTTACAAAATATATATAAATAAAAAGTTAATCAGTTTGACATCGTAAGATGGTTACTTTTAAACAAAATATTGAAAAAAAGGTAAATTGAAGTATATATAGTGATTTGTAGTAAAATATATAGTAAACGCAAAAATTCTGGTAGCACCCATGTGTCAATGATAATAAAACTCTGACTCTGTATATAAAGAGTAAGTAGCTATGTACTCTATTATATTTGAAAAGAAAATACTGGAAAAAACAAAGATTTATATTGAAGTAGCAGTGCAAAATTACTGCTACTTCAATAGATATAAAATGAATATCGGCATTTTAATAATGAAATCTCAAACCGACTCCAAAGGCAATGCATTTTGAAACAATGGTAAAAGAGGAATAATAAATTAAACTGTTGGTTAACGGTTATAGTTGTATACAAAGCATGAATTCAATGATCTTTAAAGCACCGACGCTTAATTAAAATAAAGTAAACAAATGAGTCTGCTTCAAACATATAGACCAATATTAAACTTCTTCTGGAGTGTAGGACCTTAAATATGGAAGAACTTATTTCAAAGCATTTCCAGCATATGTTATTTCTTTGCTCTTTTTATTCATCGTATTCAATAATAGTAAACTTCAAAAAGTGATTATGCTATCAAATGATTAAATGCTTTTACTTTGTAGTCATAGTGATTTTGAATCCATTATACAATAGCTTAATTGCTTTTTAGACTGGCTTTATATTCCAAAATGAAGAAAAAAACAATAAGTTGATCAAGTAGTTCAATAAAAAGTTTTATTAAATGAATTCAATGCTTTTTTTACTTAGGTATAATACAATAACATAATCACTAGGGTAGTTTTCAAGCGCTGGCAGAAATTTGGCAAGAGAAAAGCTAGTAAGACACTATTTGCAAACCATTCTTTTTTTAACCTAGTTTTTGATTCAGAGATCCTTTCATACTAACTGTTAAAATATCAAAAAAGGGAATTTAATATCTGACACAAAAGAGACTATTAGGGGAACCATTGATGCATTATTTTTTTAAAAGGAAAACTATATAATAACAAGGATAAAAAAAATAAAATAAATAAAAGATTATATATAAATTGACAAGTAAACATAAGAGGACATAAAATGAAAAAAGAGTATACACATTTAAGATGGATTTTCTAGAAAGATTAGTTAGAGAAAAGTAGTGTACTGAGATGAAAAACTACAGATCTAAACCTTCAATGACTTTTCTCAATGGGATAGACCAAGAAGATATTTGGTTGTGAATAAGCATGTGTTGAACAATAATTTCTCTGGCCTCTTGCTTGAGCTGGCTGTTCTTCTCATCCTTTGCCTTCAAGGCCTTAGTCAAGCAGTCTGAGACAACGTCCAAGTGTTCCATAGATAAGCCTGGAATAAACTTTTGTAGGCGAGTCTTATAGTGAGTAAATTCTCTAGTAGGTAAGGTAGTATTTGAAGCCAAAATTAAATCTAAGTCAGCCTTAATAGCTTCGATGGAGGCGACAGAAGAGCATTCTGAGCTTGGAGTGTTGGCACCTGATGATGATGATTGTGAGATTGAATCAGAGTCCTTCATAGAGTTGAATGATTGACTTGATTGTAGTGATTCAGTAGAAACGTTTTGTGAAAGAGTTAAAGGTGGTGAGCATGATTGAGGAGGAGGAGGAGGAGGAGTGGTTGTAGTGTAACTAACCGATGGTGGTGGAGGTAAAGATGATGTTGATTTAGATGCAGCAATGTTAGTTTGAGGTAAAGGAGGAGTTATTGAAGATCCAATAGGAGGAGCTGGATGAGCTCTCTTGATGTAGTTTTTAGAGGTATTTGAACGTTTACCATTCAAAAAAGTGCTTGGAAGGCAGTCATTCCAACCTTGTTGGCCAGCATAGTTGATTTGAGTAGAAGACAACATTGTAATAGTAGCGAGAGGCAATACAAATAATAAACGAAAAGCAAAAAGAAAAAAAGAGTTCTAATAAAAGGGAGTGAATAGGCTTCTTTAAGAGAGTGTAGAAGTGAGTGTGTTTGTTTGTTTATTTGTTTGTTTAAACAGAGAAAGGAAAAGAAGAAAAAAAATCTTTAGAAATTAAATGGGAGTGTTGAAATATTTATAGATGTTTATGTGGTGGTTTTGTTGTTTTTTTAGCCACTATGAGATTTGGCACAAGAACGTTAATCACTGCCACAAGGCTAACATAAATGCCTATAAAACTGAGTTATTAATCCAATAACTGAGCTTGGTTCTGTCCTCGTGAAAACCTTACATTAAACAAGGTTATAAATGTCATTTATAAGGGGAAAGGGCTTGTTAGGTGGCCACACACGCTATTTTGAAACAAAACTTTAATGACTAAGCATATTGTAAACAATACTCTGCAAACTTACATAGTATATACAGATTAACTACGAGTTTAATTACAATTGTTTAATGTAATGTCATAATCAACACTATTTACACGTGATACGTATATTATTACTGGTGAAAAAAAAAAATCCTACTGAGCTCAGTATTTGATTTTTTTCTGTGCTTATTATCACCAACGAAAAATCATTTAAGCGTGATTGATACCAGTTTGATAAGTGTTGCGTGGTGTCTCAAAAGAATTTTTTTTCTTTTGTTTTGTTTTTTCTTTTTTTTTAATTTTTTTTTACCAAATGTTATTTGGAGAAATTTATGATTTCGAGATCGAAGAAAGCATAACCTCCTCGCCTGTTACTATTATTTCTTTTTATTTCGTACAAAAGAAATAATGCACTGATTGTACTATCATTTAAAGGCACCCGAATTTTTTAGCTTAAATTAATATAGACATATATATATAGACTGTAAATCAATTAAAGACTTTTTCAAAGCATTATTGCCGTTTTTGCGTATTAAATCCTACATAACATTTTTTCACTCAGACCAAAGCCAAAGTCAATGAGATAAAAAAAAAAAAGAAAACCAGCAAAAAAAACAAGTAGAGTATAAGTCAATTCACCCTAGGTGGCATTTTTTGATTTCTCTAGGCGTTTTTTCAGTCTTTCTTGCTGTTCATACTACTAGTACTTTTTGTTACAATTCAGACTTGTAACTGAAAATTGTCATTCGCTTACCAAAGTACTCACTGCCAACCAACAAAAACAAATACAACCATTCAAGTTTTTTTTTTGTTCAACACCCCCTTATTTCTAACAAAAGAACTTTCCTTTTTGCTATTTTACTTACTTTTTTTTTTTTTTATTTTTTGTTTTATTTTTCAAAAGCAAACTGATCCTGTTTTTCTTTTTTCAATACATCCTTTTAAACATTAATCTACAATTTGCATTATTACACACTAAACTAGAGACCTTCACCTTCTTTTAATACACAGAATAGTATTTTTTTTTTATATTGGTAATGGTTTATATCTGGGCCCATGTATTCTCAATACTCATCTAAAGTAGATCGTGGAACCCAACAACCACATGTGTTAAATGGAATCTTAGAATCCTCTCTGGCTTCATCTACTTCAGGCTCAGGTAACCAAAATAACAACAATCTTCCATTTACAGGATCTGTACGCCCAAGAACTCTCAGGGAACAAATATCTACTGAGGACGATGATGTTGACTCTGTATCATCCTCCGAAGGTAGCTGCAAGCCTCCAGTGTTAAGCGAGTATGGCAGCGTTCTTTTGTCTGAAAACATTATGCAATCTTCAAAACCAAAACAGTCAAAACTTTCTGCTCTCAAATCTCGTATCTCAAACAGTAATAGCAACTCTTCAAGTAGTATTGCTCCGTCTGTTCCTTTAAAAACAACTGCTTCAGTACCATCCCTTTCTACCACATCTGTAAATTCCAATATTCAAGGTAATAACTTGACTCACCCAACAAGCTCTTCAAACTCAAACTCTCCTTCAACCATCGCAGCTGTAACGACTCCTCCTGCATCTTCATCGGCAAATAACTCAAACAATAATAGTAATAATTCAATTCCTCTTGCATCTTCCAACTCAAACTCTTCTTTAAGGCTTGGTAACTCATACCCTCATCTACACTTACATCCTTATCACGGTTCTTATCAGGTTCCAAGTCCTATAAATGGAAGTCGACAACAGCATGAAATCAAAAGACATTTAAATCGTGTTAAGCTAGAGCAAAGACTATCACATTCTGATTCTAACGAAAATGAAAACAGTCCCGGATTAGGCTCTGGTCGCCTACGCCATTACAGTAGTACTGGAAGCAATAACAGTTTTCGAAGTACTGATGATGAGGCCCACAATAGTCACATCAACAACAGCAATAACAATAACAATCATACGAGTGGAAGCATTGGAAGTAACAACGGTCAAAAGCTGAGCGGTTCTGCTTCTCCAGAGTCGTCTGTTCGTCTAAATAGATCTACAGGCTCATTAAGACCCACCCCCAGCTATGATTCGCAACTTGGTGGTATTGAGTCTTCTCCTCCAGAGCAAGGGCCTCCACCAATTTCCCATCTTTCCAACCAACATTCACAATCAAACTCTTCATTGCATTCCAACGAGCCTCCCAGCTCTGTTCACTCTGGATTTCCATTGCAGTATCTTCCTCATCACTCCCATTCCCACTCTCACTCCCACTCTCAAATTCAATCAAAATCCAGTGATAGTCTAGCCAACTCTTCTTCTTTCATTTCTCATAACCACTCACAATCACAATCTTATTCACAATCTACAGAAAACTCACCACCTTTGAGCCATGGTTTCCCTACATCCACTGCTCGTGCCATCAATCCAGATCATGCTTCTGCAACAGCATCACAATCCAATTCTTCCTCTTCTACAAACATTCCTAATCCCATTCCTATTCCTCAAAAACAAACTTTACCACCTTCAAAAACTGGCAGTTCTACATACGGAACTGCATCACAAGAACATAACCCATCATATTCTTTCTCTACTCCTGGAATAAATAAACAACAACAACAACCAAATAGCCGGTTAATGTTTTCTGAAACATCTCGCACCGGAACTGCACGAGCAAAAAGATTTGGCAGGGGTCTCGGCCCTCCAATGAGAATTACTCGACGAGAAAGTGATGAAAACCCTTCAAACACTGTTGTCTCCGCTGGCCTGGAAAATCATATTAACGAAGATGAACGAGGAAAGAGTACCCGCATATCAGAGTATCTTAAAAATGGTAGCTCAAGTTTAGCTAATAGTAATGCGAACTATGAAACTTCATCTGATAGAGATAATTCTTCACACGGTGCAGCCAATTTTTCAAACCGAGAAAACACGCCAGATTTTCCTTTTAACAGTGAACAACCCCCCAAACCAGCCGAACTTCACCAAGCTTATAAAAATGAAATGGATAATTACGATTCATTACAACAAAGTCAGAAAAACGAAACTCCTAAACCATCCGCTTCTATACAGTCATTTTCCTCCAACACTGATTCAAATGAAGCACCAAGCGGGCCTCCTATAGAAACTATACCCACCACTTTAGAAAATAATGATAATAAAAACGAGGAGGACATACCATCTGAAAACGTTGAGGAGAATCCTCCTACTCCATTGGCTCCTATCGATTTGGCATCTATTTTACAACAACACCAAAATATACAGGCGCAAAATGGTAATCCACAGGACAGACAAATGTCTAGAGAAGCACTAGAAGACAAAATGGAACGTGAAATGACACTAGAAAGACAGCATGAAGAATTAAAGCACTATTTGCACATACAAGAACAATTGATTCAACAACAGCAACAACAGCTACAGCAACAGCAACAGTTACAAGAGTTACAACAACAAGAAAAATTAAAGGCTGAAGCTGAGGCCAAGGCACAACAAAAAGCTGAAGCTGAAGCAAAGGCACAACAAAGAGCTGAAGCTGCTGCTGCCGCCGCTGCAGCTCAAGCACAGGCTCAGCAACAAGCCCAAGCTAAATCTCATAGCCACGAACAAGCCCGACAAAGCTCATCAAGAAAAAAGAGTAATATAATCTATGTTAACTCTAAGCCTTATCAACGACTTGAAATGATTGGTCGCGGCGGCTCTTCTAAGGTTTACAAGGCACAAGCAACTACCGGTAAGGTATATGCTATTAAGCGAGTTTCATGTGATGAGGACATGGATGACAATGTTTTAAAAGGGTTTAAGGGAGAAATTGATTTACTTCAACGTCTCAAGGATGAGGATCGTGTTGTCAAACTGATTGATTTTGAACTTAGAGAATCATCTATTTACGTCGTCATGGAATGTGGTGAGATTGATTTGGCATATGTCTTGAGTGCCCGATTAAACCAGCCTTTGGATATTTCATTTGTTCGCTATTATGCCACTGAAATGTTTCACTGTGTTGAAGCTGTTCACCGTCATGAAATTGTTCACAGTGACTTGAAACCTGCAAACTTTTTACTTGTTAAGGGAATGCTTAAAATTATTGACTTTGGCATTGCTAATGTAGTTCCCGATTATACTTCTAATGTTCACAGAGATACCCAAATTGGCACATTGAACTACATGGCCCCCGAGGCTCTTCTCGACGTAAGTCATGGATATGCCAATAATGCTAGAAACGGCGAAAGTGCAAACAACAATGACAACTTGAGAAAGAACAATCGCAACAGTATTCAAAACGTAAACAGTCTCAATCCAACCCCACAGAAGCCACGTACTACAAAGTTCAAAGTTGGAAAACCTTCAGATGTTTGGAGTTGTGGATGCATTATCTATCAAATGATTTATGGCCGGCCTCCCTATGGAACTTACCAAGGTACTCAAAGAATGCTTGCAATTATGAATCCCAAGGTTCCAATTGAGTACTATCCTCAAGGCCTTGGTAATGTAAGAGTTCCTAAGGAAGCTATTGAAACAATTAAAGGATGTTTAGACAGAGACCCAACACAACGTTTAACAATCAATCAAATTATGAATGGCGCCTTTTTGAATCCACAAGCAGTTGATAGACGTTTTATTCATGACTTGCTGGGACATGCTGTACGATATGGGGCTGAACGTGGAAACAAGGTTACTGCTGAAGAATTGAAATTGTTAACAGATAGTGTTTGGAAAAAAATCCAAGCCTCAAACCAGACATATAATGGTAGTTCTTAATAATGTTTTAAAAGCAAACTTTTACAATATACAGTGATGACTTTACAATTTATGAAAAAAAAGAAAAAAAATTAGAATAAAAAAAAAAATAACAACATACTGACTTAAAAACAATATTGATTAATTTAACCAAGAATATGATAATAAAAATATATAATCTGAAAGTAAATACTAAATTAGATTTATATACAGTCTATATAAATAATGAATAAAATGGATATCTAAATGCTTAATTGTTTATTTCTACCATAATTCCTTTGGATCTTTCTTGAACTCTAAATATTCTTCCATGTTGAAACAAGAGATCTCAGTTTCATTTTCAACACCGTAATCCCTCAAAGTCTTTTGATCGTTGTTCAAATTCAAGATCCAATCTTCATCATGATCAAAGTTGATGGCCAAGTTCATTGTTTTAGATCCGTGAGCATGTGTGTAGATTTTGAGAGTATCAAGCTTATCAACACAAGTGCGGTAAGGCCTCAGTTTTCCGTCCTTTGCAATTTCTTCCTTGATTAATTCTAAAAACTGTTTAGGTGTTATAGATGTGATATCAACATGATGAAAGACATGGTTCTTGATTGCTCTGTAAGGGAAAGACTTGACAAGACGGACAGTTATTATCGAATCTGTTAAAGGTCTAGTCGTAGAAGTAAGGGGTTCTTCTGAATGATATGGATCCATTTTATTATATAATATGCCTTTTGAAAATAGGATTGTAATTTTATTGTATAAAAATGAGTTATTAGTGTTGTTTAAACAGGCTATAAAAAGAATTTAATAAGAACAAAAGAGAGGGAGAATATGCAGATTTTATTTTTAAAAGTTTGAAGAAAAAAAAAAAAATCAGACAATGTCATTGCACAGGATGTAACATGTTTATCTTTAGACTAGAACAATCTAAATACATTTTGACAGGTTTTGGAAACAAAGCGTGATCATTCTATATTCCACATCTACTTCACTGCTATAAGCACTTGATTTAAAGTAAATTTTCTTAAATTATAGACATAGGAAATGTTAAAAATAAACTTCGAAACAAGAGCGTAATTAAAGACTATTATTATGGATAGTTAGGCTTTGAATTGTTTACAAATAATTGTTTTGTTTGTTTAGATTCTAAGACATCTTAATAATCCGAATCATAACAATTATCTGGAAAATGAAATAAACAAAGGTTTCTATCTCTGTCGAATTAAATATTATATCTCTGACTAACGGTGTTACTAATACTATTATTATCATAAAATAGCGATCAATTAAATCGGTTCACTTAAGGATGAGCAACTGTTCTGAACCATTAAGTTACATTAGCATGTAATGTCACAGATCTCGATCTCCTTCTCTGAGACTTTGTACGTTCATTTGTCAATAATGGTCCCACTGAGATGGTCCACCTGAAGTGGAAGATTTATGGCCAATTAGAACTAATTATAGTCTCCTTTGTTTACATTTTTAATAGGAGTCTGCTGTTGCTGGGGGCCGATTTGCAGCCACCACCCAAATCTCCCTTTTAATTCATAATAACAAAAACAAACATAAAGTAAACAAAACCTCTTTACACTGTTTAGAAAAATTCAACCCTTTACTACATTCTCTTATATCCCCCTTTTTTTTTTCTTTTTTTTTTTTACTCTTAAAAACTAAATCATACAAAACCTTTCTTTTTACCTCCCATCTCTATGATCTCAGTAATCACCATCTAAGCATTTATTTGAAATTACCATCTCCCTATTCTCTTCATAGAGCCGTGCTTTATCAGACTCATAGTGCCTTCTCGTTTAATAATTGATTAAATATAATATAAACGAAAAACGAAAAAAAGGACAATATAGAAAAATCCCTTAACAAACTTTGTTTTTTATTTAACTCACCCCCCTCCAATAAAATAAAAACCAAAAAAAAACAAAGTTTTATTCTTTTTATTCTTTTTATATGTCTTCTCCAACTAAATATTCTTCAAGATATTCAAATCATGATTCTTTCCCTTCAAATCATACATCATTATCGTACTCATCAGCATCATCTTCTCCTGTAAAAAGCATGTCATATTCATCAAGAACTAACAACAACAACCTACCTGCATGGGTAGCAACTCAACAAAAGGCATTCATGAGATGGGTCAACACATATCTCGAAACCAAAAATCTAGAACCTTTAAAAGATCTAGCTCCAGATCTCTCTAACGGTGTCAAACTCATCCAATTGCTAGAGATTATAGGAGGTGAATCCTTAGGACGGTACTATCCAAATCCACGCTTACGGGTACAAAAGGCTGAAAATGTAAACACAGCCCTCGACTTTATCAAACACCGTGGCGTCATGGTCTATAACATTGGCGCTGAAGATATCATTGACTGCAACCTCAAACTCGTACTAGGTCTTCTCTGGGTTCTCATTTTAAGATTTACCATTTCTGATATCAACGAAGAGGGTCTTTCCGCAAAGGAGGGCTTATTATTGTGGTGTCAACGCAAAACTGCAGGCTACGAAGGTGTCGATGTTAAAGACTTTTCCACAAGTTGGACGGACGGTTTGGCCTTTTGCGCCTTACTAGATAGACATCGCCCTGATTTGATGGACTTTTACGAGCTAGACCCTGCAGACCATCGCGGAAACATGACAGAAGCATTCAGAGTCGCAAACGAAGTCATTGGCATTCCACAACTTTTAGACGTCGAAGATATCTGTGATGTAAACAAACCTGATGAACGCAGTATCATGACTTATGTAGCATACTGGTTCCATGCATTCAGCGCCCTGGATAAAATAGAAACTGCCGGAAGGCGCTTAGAAAAATTTGTTGAAGTTACTGCTTCAGCCCTTGAAATGCAACATTCCTATGAAGAACGCATCAAAAAACTACTTAAGGCGATTGAAGAACAAAAGTTGGAATGGGAAAACTGCATTTTTACAGACAGCTATACAGACGCTAAACATCAAAAAAACCTTTTCACTACATACAAGAGAACCACTAAACGTGAGTGGATTACTGAAAAGTCTGAGTTGACATCTCTGCTTGGAAATATCCGCACTAAATTAGCAACTTATGGGCTAGCTGAATACAACCCCCCTGAGGGTCTTCGTCTTTCTGATTTGGAAGCCACTTGGAGATCTCTCTTGAAATCAGAAGCTTCTCACGCCAAAACAATAAACACCAAACTTGGTGAAATCAAGGACAAGTTAAGGAAACGTTTTGCTGATACAGCAAACGAGTTCGCTCTGTCCCTTGATACAGTAAGTTTAAGAATTAGCGATCTTGACGGTGAACTAGAAAAACAATTAGTAGGAATCACTGATCTAGGAGACAAAATCAAGCCACTCGATGGATTACTTGCAGAGCTTAAAGACTTGGACAGACAATGCCAGGAAGCCAACGTCGAAGAAAATGATTACACAGTTTATTCATATGACGAATTAGAGTACGAACTGGGATTAGCCAAACAATCAGTCGTCAAGAAATTGGCATTTATTGAAAACCAAATTGTTGCCAGAAGCATGACCAATCTAACGCCCATTCAACTTGAAGAATTTGAAAGTGTTTTTAGATACTTTGACAAGAACCATCGTAATGCTCTTTCTGAATCCGAGTTTTCAGGTGCTTTGGCTTCTTTAGGTTTAGTATATTCCGAAGAAGAAATGCATGATGTTTTCCAGATTGCTGCAGGTCTTGACTCTTCACAAGTTAACCAAGGACACAAGCCTGCATCTTCACTTGATAAAACTATTGCAGATCCTGCAGAGTCCATCAACAGCACAACCTTTTCACGATCCTCTTCTGCATCATCTTACACAACCGTCAACTCCAATTATAAAACCCACAGCCGAAATGGCAGTGCCAGTAGCATTTTATCATCCACAAGACCCTCCACAACTAATACATATCTTACTCCAAATCTTTCATCTCCACGTTATCACGCCAAATCTGCATCTAGGGACAGTCTCCACAGCAACTCGAGCTCCTCATACAATGACGACACACAACCCACCGTTTCATTTGAACAATTTATCAAGTTTATGGTCGAGGTTACAGAAGATCAACAAACAGCGGAGCAGGTATTCAAATCGTTTGTTGAAGTTGCCAACGGCAAAAGCTATGTAACCGAACTAGATTTGCAAAATTCTCTTGTTCCCGACCAAATGGTTGAGATTTTGGTTAACTCTATGCCTGAAGTCGAAGACAGCTCCATTGTCGAAGAAGAAGAAATTGACGGCAAAAAGATTCGCTTGAAGGGGCTGGATTATGTCAAGTATATGAGGAATTTGACTGGCATAACTATGAGTATTGAATCTCTACCATCGACGCCAGTTGACTCACCATCAAGTTCCAGAACCCACTTTTAAACTACACACAAAACTTTTCATTCAAACTTTTAAGAGGTTGAATGCATGTACTTTTTTGGATATTAATATTAATAATAATACTAATAATAAAAAATCAACAAAATACCTTTTTATGAATAAAAATAACAAATAATAAAAACTAACAAACAGGTTATGTACTTTTTTTTTCTATTTTTTGTACTGTATTATGTCTTTTTTGTAATCTTTAAATATTATTTAAATATACCTTTTTTTTGGCCTTTTTTTTCCAATGACTACGGATCCTATATTTGCTTAACGACTCCAAAATTGATAGTTTTATGGAAGGAATCTGTTTTTTCCGCTATTATTATTGTATTATTAAAAAAACGGTTGATATTAAATATCAAACGAAATTAATTGTTTGAAACATTTTTTTTTTCTATAGTAAAAGATATAGCTTTATTATTTAACTTCTATAAGATAAAGAAGGTACGGTTGAATGAATACATTCATGCCATTGAGAGAAAAATTTGGAATTGATTTCAATGGAAAGTAAATTGGTAATGATGCCGCTTTATTTCTTTAACAATAGAGAATTTAATGTATATATATATTTTTTATTAGAACAAAACCTTTTCTTCTTCTTTTTTTCTATCATGTAGATTTGAGACACATTGCACTTTCTTTTTATTGTTTTTTCCTACTTTACTTGGAGACTTATAAACCTTCCGGACTAGAAATTGTTACTCGATTTGACCATTCATTATCATGCAATCTGAAAGCTCTACCATAATTTCCGAACAAAATGCCACACACCGTAGCTTTTTCAGCGATCTCAGTCTTGAGCTCTGTTTGATCATTGCGAATCATCTCTCACCTGCTCATATTTTAAAACTTTCAAAGCTCGGCTCGTGTACGCGTTACAAGTTCAACAATCTCACATGGAAAAATATTGTTTTGTTTGATGACAGCTTAGAAGAATTTATAGTTCCAGAAGATTCAGAAAGAACTTGCCGGTATCTGCCCATTTCTTGTTTTTGCAATCCTGTCTTACATACCTGGATCAAACGGCACTATGTTGTCAATGTTCTTGCATATTGCCAAAATCCTTTTTATAGTCAGACTTTCCCACCTCTTTTCAGATCTAGGCTGTTTGAATACTATCCACGTCTTGAAAAAATTCGTGGCGACACTATTCACTTTGGCGATTACCCAAAAAAGATGGAACTAGCTTTTTACGATGTTAAATACGAATATAAATTACGACCCCGAACTGATACAACTATCAACCGTATATTTCCTGAAGATTTCACAATAAAGAGGAATCGTAATCCCGAAGCACCCCTTCCATTCGATTTAAGCTTCAAAATTAGTCCAGCACTTAGAACTTCTAGTGTTAGATGGCATTACTATCAATATCTAACAAGCCTAACAGTTTTCAGAGTTGGTTCTCATATTGGCATTTACGACTTTTTATTTGATCTTGTAAAGTACAAAAATTTAAGACGCCTAGAGTTCAACCCAGAAGGCAAATTTTCAGGACAACACTATAGCCTCTTGTTTGGTGTCTTGAAATCATTGCCCAAATTAGAATATCTAAAAACCCACCATCGTCATACAGACACGTACCAAAACTTTACTATTTCTCAAGAAGTGCCCGACCACATCAAAGAGCATGATCTTGAAATAATGACAAACGAATGTGGTGATCTCGTGACCATTGTCCCAGATGACCGAGTCAATTTGCCCAAAGTCACAGTTCTCACCCTTTCCGTCGATCCTATATTTATCAATGGAGACCGGAAGTACCAGCCATTTAAGTTTCAGAACCACTACCCAAACTTACGTCATCTTAATCTTTTTGGAGTTTTCATGTGTGATGTACCGAAAATCTTTCTCGAAGAGCATGCTTCTAAACTCGTCACTTTTAGTGTCAGGCTATATAACTTTAGGGATTATCCAAAATTCCTTCAATGGTTGCCGCAGTTTAAGAATCTCAAAAGGCTGTCCGTATATCATTTTTTTTTTGAAAGAGCAGTCTGTGACAGAAAAAATTTCGGTATTCAAACTGTTTTTGAACATGTAAACCAAGGATTGATTGAACTAGATTCTAGCAAATGCAACGACACATGTTCAGAAAACCAGAACCATGAAAAAATATGGAAACAAATGTATGAAATATTTTCTGAAAAAATGGAAAATGTACACGATTGGAGTTATAGGAAACTTTATCGTACTTTCACAATTTTGGTAGACCCGGAAACAGTAACGAAAAAATGGGCCAAACAACTTGTAAGGATGGATCCACCACTAAATGAAAAATTGAAGCCAGAAGAAAAGAAAGTCTTTGATTTTTATTACGACCTAGTGAGATTTTCATTTTACGAAGCTCTTAGTGAAAAAATAACACTGTTGCCATGCATTGAATATGTTAACCTTGTAGGGCATACATGCTGCTTTGAATCTCCTCGATTCCAAAAACTATTGGTTTCAGGTCCTCCAACACTGAAAAAAGTTTACGTCACGGAAAGATTCACAAGACAGCAGCATGATATCAAAAAGTTTTGGTTTGAAAAACATATTTCACAAGTTGAGGATCCATGTTGCAAGCCATACTTTTACAATTGCACACTGTTCAAATATCTTGATCAATATTGCTTCGATATTGAAGCAATAAAAAAAGAATATCATATTAAAAACTATCAGATATAACTTTACTACTTCCCTACTTATATAGAACAAAAAATAGATAAGGTCGTTTGTCAAGAGTTTTGTTGAAAAAAATAAAAAAAAGCAATAATGATTAAATAAAAGTTTTAAATTATCTATTTTCAAATGTAAATGGGCTTTTTCAAGCCTTTTATATTTATCAAAGACTTATGTAGAAATATTGTTACGACAGTTTTTATAAATCATTAAGTTCGCTGTAATGCTTAATATATCTCCATCAAATTCTTTTTTTCCACTCTATCAAAATTACGTAATCAACTATTTAGCAAGTCATCGAGCTGCTAAATTATTTAGCAACTGATTTTTTTTCTTCTCTAAATGCTTTCAAAACTATCTAGAATTATTGGAATTCTTCTTGTAGTACGATGTATAACTTAAAATGACTTTTTGAGCTTTTATTTTTTGAGTTACAAGCAGTTTTCTAAAACCCACTCTCTGCAAATTCCCATAGTGCCTTTTTTTTCTTCGATTATCAATAAATACTCAAAAATGGCACTTTTTCATGCCAAACTCAAGCTCTAACCTATTGTTTTCTTCTATTCTATCACTATACCAAGTTTCAGTCTGATCCAAAGAAAAAATGAAAATCGTCAAAATTTGCAAAAACACAAAGGGGTAAGCCTTTACTTTTTGTCGATTTTCATCAAAAAAATAGATTTGCTTGAATTTTACTCACATACAAGAGCAATCCACAGCGGTCATTTCTATCCAAATTTTATTGCTCTATTGTCAAATTAAGGTTCAGGTTTGATGGGTTGCAAAAATGGCCCACTATGGGGTTTTGCAGGGAGCCGTTTTTTTTCAAATGCTGAAAAAGTTGGAAAATCCTGCACCAAACTTGAATTTTTTCAACTCATTCAAAAGCTTATAACCTAGCGCAACTTTTGAAATAGGTTTGGAAGCGATTGGAAGCAAAAAAATTAGAAAAAACCGTTAAATTTAGCTGCTAATTTACGTAATCACATATTTAGCACGATATTTAGCTGCTAAATATTGCATGAACATTAAGTCCCAAATAGGAAATTTTCAATTTGCATTAATCTTGAAATCCAAATAGGTTGTGAAGTTCATGCTGATTGTAGCATTAATTTCAGATCCCAAATAGGTAATTTTTTCAATTAGCATGAACTTGGAAATCCAAATAGGTCTTGATATTAATGCTAAGTCTAGCATTAACATCAAGTCCCAAATAGGCAATTTTCTCAATTTGCATGAACATCAAGACCTATTTAGATTTCCAGGTTCATGCTACAGTCAGCATTAATATCGAGTCCCAAATAGGAAATTTTCAATTAGCATGAACCTGGAAATCCAATTAGGATACAAGGTTCATGCTAAATTCAGCATAAACATTGGAACCCAAATAGGAAATTTTTTCATTTTGCATGAACATCAACGCCCAATTAGGAAATTTTCAATTAGCATGAACCTGGGAACCCAATCAAGACCAGAAGTTCATGCTAACTCAGCATTAACATTAAGTCCCAATTAGGAAATTTTTGTATTTTGCATTAATCTTGAAACTCAGATAGGTCTTGATGTTCATGCTAAATGTAGCATGAATCTCAAAACCCAAATAGGAAATTTTCAACCAGCATGAACCTGGAAATCCAAATAGGTTTTGATATTAATGCTAAATCTAGCATGAACATCAAGTCCCAAATAGGAAATTTTTTTGGTTTGCATGAACATTATGACCTAATTGGATTCCCAGGTTCATGCTGCATTCAGCATTAATACCAGAACCCAATTAGGAAATTTTTAATCAGCATGAACCTGGGAACTCGAATAGGTCTTGAACTTCATGCTGAATTTTGCATTGACATTACAACCCAAATAGGAAATTTTTCATTTTGCATGAACATCAAAGCCCAATTGAATTTCTAGATTAATGCAGCGTTCAGCATTAACATCAGGTCCCAATTAGGAAATTTTTAATTAGCATGAACCTGTGAATCCAATTAAGCCTTGATGTTCATGCAGACTGAAAAATTTCCTATTTGGGCCTTGATGTTCATGCTAGATATAGCATTAACATTAGGCATGAATGCCAGAAGCTAGAAAGAAAATTTTCAATTTGCATGAACACTAGAAACCACCTAGAATTGTTAAGATGATATGAAATCTATTGTAGACTTCTTTTGGAGCATAAGCTTTTTGCTCGCTATACATCTAGTTTACAAACAAAAAAGATAAAAAAGGTAAACAGTTTTTGATGAAAGTAAAGCATTTTAAATCATGTGATATACAATAAACTAAAAAACAGTAGAAACGAAGTTTAAAATGACATTTTTGAAGCCAAATTGTTCCATGGTTTAACCATTATTTCGATAGAAAAAAATTCAAAGAATATTTTTTTTTCAAAAGCGCCAGCTCTATTTCCTATTTATATTCTACTTTTTTATTGTTTCATAATATGTTTGTAAAGTCAGCTTTTTTGAGTTGTTCACAAAATGAAAGCACAATAGAGGGGAAACTTAATGTGCTAAAGTTTGTTTTTGCGAGCAGTAGTCAGATATAAATGAATAATCGTTTTATAATCTCAGCCTATCTACACCTTATTCGGTTCTCATTTTACAAGTTAACATATAATGATTGCTTCTCTATGAACGCTGCTTTTCAAGAGAAAACGTCATAAGAAAATATGCTGATCAAGATTTTATAAGATACTAAATCATTTCTTTCGAAAGAAAGATACAACGATATACAAAAGTTATAAGCATGTGATTTATTTATTTATGAAAGCACAGTATTATCATTCAAGGAAAAGTCGTTAAATCCCGAAAAGCAAAACGGCGGGTACTTGCTTCCTTCATAAAACTTTTCAGATAGACTGATAAATGAATGAACGGATAAATAGATACACCAATAAATAAATAAGCCGATAAATATAAACCGATAAAAAATAAACTGAAAAATAAATTGACCAATAAATGAATATCTGGGGTAATTCCTAAAAAATTGTAACAATGGCTAAGGTCTCATTATGCTTAATTAGCAGAGAAGTATAACTACGTTCATGAATCATACGACATCAATTACTTGATGTTTCTTCAAATTTGATAACTCAAAAAATAAGTATAAAAGGATGGACAAGTTTCGGGATTTTGAAAACGATTTTTTGCTTCATCACCAACTCAATCTCAACAAACAATATATACTATTATAACTACTATTCAATTCCTTTTTCCTTTCACATTTGAAGACAAATTTTTATTAAACAATGGGCTTTATGAATCTTTTTGGAAGAAACAAAAAAAGGTACTCTGTGGATGAGGGACGAGCAGCTTCTTCTCAAAAAACCAGCCAATCCATTTCTTCTTTATCTCAATCTGACACTGATTATAAAGAAAAGGCACTAGCTACAAAAAGCTCTTACTCAAGAATACCAAAATCTAAATCCAAAAGTTACTTCCGTACAAAAACACTTCGCAGCCAGGCAACAAAAAGTCGTTCCAGTAACCCCCGTCGTTATTACTCAGGAGGCAGTAGTGGAGGTTCAGGTGGCTATTGCGGATATTCTGGCGGGGGCGACGGAGGTGGTGGAGGTTGTGGAGGAGGTGGTGGTGGCGGCGGTGACGGTGGTGGTGGCTGCTGCTGATGATCAGTTCACAATATGAATGATATTGATAGTTACATAAATTAGTATGAACTACAAAATTCCATTAAAATTAAAGGGTGAAAAATATCTTTTTGAATCTAAATCGTTACAGATAATATAAAAATTTTAATAAGATAAATGCCTATTGCAGATTATTGGATAAATCAAACAAATACAAAATAAAATGTAAGAATAAAATATAAGAACTAAAATGACTTGGTAAAACAGAGTTGACCAAATCCTTTGTCGTATATGTTTACAATATCTCCTAAAGTTAGCAGTGGTCAAAGCACAAGATTTTTCCTTCTTATTCTAGCAATCTAGTATAGAGAAAGTGTTTTATTAGATAACCCATCACTTTGTCTTTGCAAAATAATTGTTGGCTCCATGTAATGAGATTATTCATTGTCTCTGACTATTCTCAAAAGTATTTCTCTTAATGAGCAAAGTATCAATTAATTACCGCTTATAATGGAGTACGTATTTCATTTTTCTGTAAGAGACTGGATTGGGATGGACAAGAGCCTCGGTGAGGAAGCGCAATAGGAAAGGAGGCTAAGAACAGACGATATGAGGATCGAGAGTCTTGGACGAACAGGACGACTAACGGTACATGAGGAGAGTATGCTGGGACGTAAAGGGACAGGACGGATCTAGTGAAGGAGATCCTTCACTGGAGACGGAACAACCAATTTAAATAATAAAATATATTGAGTAACTATTGACTATAGAATTGGCAATACTTAATGTTCAAGTAAAAGTAAATTTAATGTTAAAGAAAGGAAAGAAGAAAAGAAATATAAAATAAAGAAAACTAAAACTATTTATATTCACAGAGAATACTATTGTTAGTGATCTACACGTGACGGTATTTAATATACTCTGAGACACGGCTAGGTCATAGATATGACACTTTTATCATGATCGATATTGACATGACAGTTTTGACATTAGGAATATGGGAAGGAAACATTCAGGTTTTTTAAATTTTCAAAAAATGACTTCGTGGCCAAGCTGGTTAAGGCGTGCGACTGTTAATCGCAAGATCGTGAGTTCAATCCTCACCGAGGTCGCTTTCTTTTTTTATTTTTTTTTCAGTGAGTAACAATATCAATGGAAAGAAAAGAAGCAAATAAAGAGTATTTTGATTTTAAAAAAAGTTTTATTCATTTATGATTGTTAAAATAATTAGGTTAAAAGTAATTGCTTTTGTATAATATGACAGAATCGATTCATCATAAAAAAAAAGCACTTTTGTTTCTATTAGAACAAATCTCTTATTGTTTTTCTTTACAGGCTGATTGATTATCAATAAGAATTTGAAACAGGTATTGTGTCAGTAAGCCTAGCATCCACTCAGATACTGAAGCCTATTTAGGAGGAAGCAGGTTTGGAGGGAAGAGTAGTTGCGTAGTACTTAAGCGATGATTTTGGCTTACTAAACTACGACATCAATGGATATCCTTTAAAACTGGACAATTTGAAATTATGGGTGAATTATAATTTAGAAGATCTTTCTTTAACAACCCCTTTATATATTTCTGTTTCAACATCAACCCACAGCTTTGCTACCTTTCGATCACCAAACGGTAGAATCTGTGTAAATACCAGTCCAACAATTCCTGCTTCTTTGTCAATCCAATAATAGGTATTAGAAATGCCGCACCAAAATGCAGAATACTTTGATTTACCGGTATCTGTAGGAACCAAATTTAAAAAAAAGGAAAGACCCCAGCCTTGTGGCGGATTGCCGCGTTGTGCATATAGTTGTGGAAGTGAATTAGAAAGTGAAGGAACATAAGATACCATTGGATGCTCACGACCGAAATTTGGAGAGTCAGGAATCTGGTTTGTAAACATTTCTTTGACCATTTCTCTCGACAAGATCCGCTTGCCAGTATGAGATGAAACACCATCATTTAGTAATGCAACCAAGAGTTTGGAGAATTCTAAAGGTCGAGAGTATAGTCCAGAGCCTCCATATTGTTGAGAAGCTGCTGCAATTTTAGGATTCTCATTGAGCGCTTTGGCAGCATTCCGTGGTAACGGCTCCAAACTCCCATCTTTGAGCCGCGTACTCATTGTAATGATCCGATCCTTCATGGATTTGTCTGGCAAAAAGGAGCTGTCTGTGATTCCAAGTGGTTTAAAAACTTTTTCTTGCATAAGGTCCTCTAGGGTAGAATTGTATGCTCTGGCGACAGCATTACAGGCCCAATCAATACCGATTCCATAACTCCAATCAGTACCTGGCTCAAAGATAAGTGGTTGGAGAAGTCCAGGATCGAATCCATCTGCTTTATCGACCTCGCCCATACCAAAAAGGTTTGAGTATTTCAGAATGTTTTTGTTTAAATGAGCGTAAGTGAATCCAGAGGTATGAGTCAGCAACATTCTAAGAGTTATCTTATTTTTCTTTGGAACAAGTTCGATAGTTCCATCTGGGGAAACATTTTTAATGATTGGCGTGTTTCGTAGCTCAGGGCAATATTTGGCAATTGATTTTGGATCATCTAATGAAAGTTTCCCCTCTTCGACAGCTATAAGGGCAAGAATTGTTGAGGCAATTTTTGTACAAGAGGCTAGCCAGTAGATTGAATTATCTTTTAGAGGGCCACGACCTTTATCTAGTCCAGCTTTGCCTTTGACATAGTTTAAAAGAACTTTGCCCTTTTTGTTGACGATAGTGACAGCAGCGCCTGGAATATCTTTATAGGGATCATTTGTAGCTTTATCAACAAGCTGCTTGATGTTTTGAATAGTTTTTTGGGAAAGTTCTGCCATATTTTTTTTTCTTCAATCTGCCTTAGTTGGGGTATTTTTATTAATTAAGGAAGAAGAGATAAAAAAAGGTGGAAAAGATTGAATAAATTAGTTGGTTTTGTGGGGTTGGACTGAAAAAGGCAACAGGTAAGAGATAGTATGGCTAAAATAGCCGAGGCTACAGCCACTTATTGCAACTTAAAAGAATTTATTTTTTTATGATATTACATATTTAAAAATCGGGAATCTTAAAAACTCATTAGAAAAATTGCTCTATCTATGAGGTACTCTGTCCTACCTGTTTTATTAAACGTTATCA
Source organism: Magnusiomyces sp. LA-1 (assembly GCA_029678045.1). NCBI lineage: Eukaryota > Fungi > Ascomycota > Dipodascomycetes > Dipodascales > Dipodascaceae > Magnusiomyces > Magnusiomyces sp. LA-1. Next base: position 2,408,185 of record CP115650.1, on the reverse strand, counting down.
TTTTGCAGTATTGATCTAATATGAATGTCACTTTCTTCACCATCATCCTCAATACCAAAGATTGTTTCTTTTCAAATATTTTCGAATTCTCGAATCAATGGTTTCTCCATTCCACAGCTCATCTCCAGTTTTAATATCTTGTGACAACTTTGGTACACCTACCTGTTCAATAGCAAGTCCAGCAGCAATATTTCCAAACACTGCTGCTTTTCCAAAATTCAATTTGAATTCGGAATTTGATTTTTTTCTTCCGCCTTCTCCGGAATGATGAGACGAAGCTGAAGAAAACGACGAGAATGAGGGGAGTGAAGAAAATGAAGCTAGTGAACCATTCAGGTTTGCAGTGAAGTTATATGCGAGAAATGGAGAAACTAGGCCTGCAGCAAAGCCCCCAAGGAAAGTATTTCCGCCGCCTGTTGGGTCTTCGACTTTGAAATCTGGAGAACGACGGTTGTTGTGGTATGCAGGGAACCATGAGCTATAAAACGTTATTTCGACCGGTTCCGGAGTTGAGCAAATTGCATCACTGGCTCCAGGAGGACAGAATGGTATTACGGTTTTGGTTTCACGAGTTGAACATGGGAATTCGGACTTTGAAAGAACGAGGCAGCCTTTGACTCCACATCTTAATACAACGGCCTTTGAATAGAACTTTGCATTTAGTTTTGATCTGTGTTCGGGGGTATCATTGTCACTAGCTGAGGGTTCATCCGGGAAATGAATTAAAAATTGAAGCCCTGTTTCAATGATTTTTGTATCTTCCATTGGCTCCTCTTCTCCTAGAAAAGCAGCTGCTTCTTTTGCATTTGGTGAAAATACTGTAATGTATTTTTGTGAAATCGATTTTATGACTGAGGGGAGCTCTTCGGGAGAAGTCACCCCTGGGACAGGTTCCCAGATAACTATAGGGAAAGTAGAAGATGAAGTGCCTGATTTATTTGAATTAAGAGCGTTGTCAACTTTGGTAACAATGTCGTAGCACCTGTCTGGTGAGCAAATGAGATGATATGAACGGGAATAAAGTAAAGATTTGTGGGCAATTAGGTCATCAACCTCAATTCGAATTTTTGGGGTAGTATATTTAAAGTCTTTAAAATGTTGTTAGTATAAGAAAGATAAAACAAGAATCAAAAGGAATACAAACTTACCTCTGAATTCATTTTTTCCATAAAAATTCCAGCCACGAGTTGTTTTTCTATGTGGAGTATCTCTCCATATAACGTTAGTATTCCAACTTAACACTTCTTGTCTAATAGTTTCTGGGAAATCGTTTCCTACGTCTATGATCCAGCCAATTTCGTCTGAAGCTGGTGGAAGAACGCTATCATAATCAGCAGCAGTAATAGTATTTCCATCATCAGTTTTAACTGAAGAAATTGAAGAAAGGGAAGAAGAAGAAAGTTTTCGAATATGTTTTCTATTGGGAAAGAAAAACCGGCATCCTAGTACTGCGTAGGTCCCGCCTCCACCTATTATATCATAGACTGGAGGACGTTTTCCCCCGGAGCTTGAATCACGTTTCGACTTGCTGAATTTGTTAGTGTTTGTTTCTGAATTCTTGTTTACCGTTGGTTCTAAGTTGTCAAAGTGGATTTCATCAATAATAAACATTCCCATTGTAGTAAACGAAGTCTTTGAGAAAGAAGAAGAGGAGACATTCTCCTCATTTGGCTCATTTTTGTTGTTATCATATTCATGACTTTCAAACTGAGTTTTGGCTTTAACCTGGTTAAAGGACTGGTCTTGTAGTTGCTCTGACATTTCTGGTCCTTTTTGTTCCAGATATAATTACTAAAGGAGGTTTTTAATAATCAAAATAAGAAGAGAATTGAATTTTTGTATGAATTGAAAAAGCAATTAATTGTAAGAATATCTTTTCTTTTATCTCTCGTAAAGATAGAAAATAAATAGAGTTGCTTAGATTTTTGGTTTGGATAAGGTGTGACAGACATTTAAAAGTTACAACATATGTCACAAGTCATCTGATTTAGCACATTTTGGACTTTTGAAACGTTATAATGAACAACCAATCAAAAAGTGTTATTTGATAAGCTCGCAATAAAGTTTTTTTTTTGTTGAAAAGTTTTGATTTAGTGTAAGGACAAAGGAACTTTATTATCCGAGCAATTTAAAGGAGCGAAAAAAACAATGTGATTTCTAAATAATTTTATAACAAAAAAAAAAAAAAAATACAAATCATTAAAATATACTTTTATTATTCATTTCAAAGTCGTATATATATATATAGTTTAATCCCAAGATTCAAGTCTCATGGTGCCCTTTTCAGCAAGGTTAATGTGAAGCTTGAAAGCATCCTTGAGAATATGGGGTTCGTGAAGAGACTTAGTCTTAGCAGTGTATAATTCAGCACGTTCAACGTATTCAGTAAGAATTGGCTTGAAAGCTGGGTGGGCACACTTGTCAATGATTTCTCTGGATCTTTCCTTTGGAGAGAGACCACGGAGATCAGCAAGACCTTGTTCAGTGACAACAATGTCAAGATCGTGTTCAGTTTGGTCAACGTGTGTAACCATAGGAACAATGGTGGAAAGACCGAATTGATCGACCTTGGTCTTACGAACGGATGGAGTGTGCATGATAGAGAGCTTGGCGTTTCTCAAGAAATCACCGGAACCACCGAGACCGTGCAACATGCGGGAACCGTTGACGTTGGTAGAGTTGGCATGACCGTAGATATCAACTTCGACAGGGGTATTGAGAGCAATGACACCAAGACGTCTAATGATTTCTGGGTGGTTAGAGATGGTTTGGGAACGGAGAATGATTCTCTTGGAGAATTCGTCCCAGTTCTTGAAGAATCTGTCGAAACCGTTAGGGGTAAGTCTGATGGAGGTAGAGGTGGCATGGTTGATCTTGCCAGATTCCAAAAAGTCGAGGAAACCATCTTGGAGAACTTCAGTCCAGACATCGAGGTTGGTAAAGTTAGACTTGGCAAGACCTTCAACAACAGCGTTACCAATGTTACCAATACCAGATTGAAGAGGGTGGAGGTTTTCTGGAAGACGGCCAGCCTTGACTTCTTGTTCAAAGAATTCTACAAGGTTGTCAGCAATACCACGGGAGACTTCGTCAGATGGGGTATTATCTGGGACTTGATCGAGAGTGGTAGATTCGACAATACCAATGACCTTGCTGAGATCGACTGGAAGATTTGGAGTACCGAATCTATCACCAGGGCTTGTGATAGGATATGGGGTTCTGAAAGGTGGGTTGACTGGCATGGTAACGTCGTGGAGACCTTCGAAAGATGGAAGCTTTGTGTTGACTTCGATGATGATGTTGTTTGAGTAAGAAACGAGTTCTGGGGAAGCACCAACGGATGGACCCAAGATGACGTTACCGCTTTCATCGATACCAGTGGCTTCAATGATGGAAACATCGAGGTATGGATTGTCCTTCTTGTTTCTGGTGTAGAAACCGTATGTTAAATCTTGAGGGAACATAGACAAGTGCTTGTCAAAGAAAAGGGTTCTGCCATCGTTAATGGCGTTGGCAATAGGCTTACCGACTTGGTGAGGAGCACGTCTCTTGAGCATGTTGAGACTGGCCCATCTAGATTCAATGTCGACGTCAGCAGAAGCACCGACAAAAAGGTTGAAACCAAGCTTTCCTTGGAGGTTGTTTTGTTCGACGTGGTCAGCGAGGGCTGTTGGAATGGCCTTTGGACCACCAACACCTGTGAAGCCGGACCAACCGACGTACATACCATTCTTGAAGAATGGGACAAGTTCTTCTGGCTTTCTCAACTTTTCGAGAAGTGGCTTAAATTTAACTCTTTCCTTAAGGATAGCAGACATTGTGAACTTTTTTTTATATGGGGGGTTTAAATTTGTTGGGTTATGTTTGGGTTTTTGTTGATTTTCCAGCTATTGATACAAAGAACAAAGTTGAAAAAAAAGAGGGTTGATAATAATGACAAAGGATAGTGATTGATGAGAGAAGGTTGATAATCAATTCAATATATAGAATTAGTATAATCGAAAAGAAGAAGAGAAAAGAAAAAACAAAAAAAAAAGGAGGGGGGAAAAAGGAAAGAAAAAGAAAGAAATAAAAATCGCGGGTATTGATTTTTATTTATAGTTGGAAAAAATCAAAGCCAAAATCTGATACAGCAGCCATAACCCACCTTTTAGATTTTAAGACCCCCGGATTGGCTAATCGTGAGCCACCTAAGGTCGATTCCAAAGATACCACAGCAATTTGTCTGCTGAAAACTCTGTCCCTCATTTTTTATCAATCCGGTGCCCGCCTAAGGGACATGGTGGTTGTGTAGTATGTGGTATGTTTTATTAATTGCTGTTGTTGCTTGTTACGGGTACTTTCAAACCCGTAGAAAACAAAAAAAGGTTTTTTTACTCCGCAAATTTCAACAGCAAAATTTCACCAACCGTTGAATTTTATATACTCTTGTAGTAACAACAATTTAATGCCTCTTTTGAATAATTCTGTACTCTGGTATTTTCTTGTTTTTTTCTAAGATATTTTTTCAAATATTCTTTTATTCATTTTTTCACATTTAAAAAATCTCTAAATATACAATAGTGATAATATTGACAAGTACCCGGATTATCTAAAAAAAAAAATGCATCCATTAGAAGCAACATTCTGGAAAAACTGGTCAAAAATGGGACCCATCCGCAAAAAAAAAGAGGAAAAAAAAAACAACCAAAAAATCTCTGTAACAAAATCAGTTCACCAATAGACGGGGTGTGCCTTTTTATTATTATAAACTTTTACTAAAAATATAATGTTTTACTAACTTTTTTATTTCAAGTACCGACTTTTATGTTACTATCTTTTTTTTTTTTTTGTATATACAAGTATCTTTAACATACTTTTTTGCTTCTCAAAGATTTTAAATCTCAAAGCTTAAAAATCCTTTAAAAAGAAAAAAATAATAGAAACAATTCAACTATTGAGTCCTTATTTTAAAGGAAAAACTTATTACTACACTTGGCACTGAAAACTCAGGTTATTTAAGAAAAGATAAAGCAAAAAATAGTTTTTCCCATTGGCTGACATGTCCAGGCCTAAATCTCAGTGAACCCCTCTTTTTCGGATTATCATACTTTTTACAAGGACCCGGACTTTTTTTTTTTATTATATTACGAAATCCTTTCCCGGTCACTTAATGAAGATATTCCGAATACAATGTTAGATATACCATTAACAATTTTGGTGAATTTTGACATTCACTTGATATTTATTTTGAGATAAATTCATTTGCAAATATGTTATTAGATGGTAATCATAGTAGTATACTGTTTTTTTATATCGATAGTATTAAATACATAGTATATTCAAAATTTGCTAGAATTCGTCCGAATAACGCAAATAAAAATTAGGAAAAAAAATCAAAAAAAATCCGGGCTTTTCATTTGTCAGGTTCACTGACAGCATGGCCTTTTTTTTCCGAATCCGGATCATTTTAATACCACAAGCAAAAAACCCAACAACCGATATGAATAAAATGTTATACATCATTTTTTGTACGTATATTTTGTAAAATGCGGGGCCTCTTTTTTTTTTTTTTTTTTTTTTTTTTTGTAATCATAGTTTCTCCTTGATTCGAAATTCATCAACCTTTTTTCACTTTTTTTCATGAGGGACCGGTCATCCGGAACTTCTTCAATTATATTGGCTTGAGTTTGGCAGAAGACTTTTATTATTCATTCTCACCCCCACATTTATTACCTGATTAAGCAACTTGGCTCATTAGGCCTTTATTTTTTTTTTTTTACTTCTAATGTTACATAATTGTTCCATTGTTCAGGTTTAAAATCCGTTAGTTGAAAGTGCTCTCTTAGAGAAACAAAATGCTTTGTCAGGCCAGTAAACCTTTTTGATGACATAATTAAAAAAAATAAAAAACAAAAACTTTAAACCTTCCAATATCTTTCATTACATTATGCTTGCAATCAGATCATCAATTGGATCACTCTTTTCATATATAGATCAATTTTTATAGTAATAACATAATAACATAATAATAATTATAATAAATGTTAGATCTCTTATCATCGCATATACTCCTTATTATATCTACATATTTGAATCCCAAAGATATCAAGTCTTTGGCCCAATATAGTTACAAATTTCATAATGCTTACTACTCAAAATATCAAAAAACAGGAACTCAGATCCTTTTAGTTCCACAATCTCTCATTAGTCACGCCCATAGACTCCAAGACTATCATAAAAACTCACTATTTCAGGATGTCATTTCTTTGGAAACCTTTTTCAACTTGGAAAGCAATGCAAAAGACCATGAAGCTTGGCTCTTTAACCCAACAATTGTACAGAGGATAATATTTTCCGAATGGTGCGATAACGTATGGTCAAACTGGATGTTTAAGTTGAAAGCCAATCTTCTAGATATTCTAAAGCCTCTCGACAAAAAAAATGAAGAAAAAAGTATTGAATTTTCATCAGATATTTATAAGCTTCTTATGTATCTAGGCTTGATGTCAATATATCCAAATGTAAAAGAAGTTGTTGTGAGATGTGATGACATTAAAAATGTTTATCCCATGCCCTACCCCTATCTTGTTAAACTACCATCAGAACTCGAAAGCTCTCAGCCTTGCTATCACATTCTGCCTTCATCTTGCTCGTTTTCTACTTCAGATTCAAATCCTATTCCGAAATCAAAAAACAATTTGAGCACTGTGCTTGGCGACTGTTCGTTATTTAAAAAACAATACCACGAAATTGACATTTACAACGATCAAATATTTTATCCAATAATTGACTCCATCAGAAAATTACATATTCGAAGTGAAATGATTTTAGATGTTGATAATGTTGAAAATAATAATAATAATGAAAATGATTACGAAAATGCCCTTACTGATCGTTTAGTTACATTTTCAGCCATGAAAGATGATGCCATAGCAATAGCTAAGCACGGCTATCCAAAATTCAAGTTACCACGACTCTCTTTAAACATAAGCGATATAAACCTATTTTTCGACTTTGCTACATCTTCAGCATTCTTTTCAAGATCCATTACCTCTTTGAAACTTTCCCTCGCAAACAAATACAATTATAAAGCAAAAGATGCCATTTCATACCAAACCATTAAAGCATGCTTTCAACAGCTCTACAGTCTAAAGCAACTATCAGTGTATTCGTTCTTTACCAGTAGATCTATTCCACTTAAAATACGCCAAAATATTGCAGTTTGTCTACAATATATTAGGAATCTAGAGATTTATGAATCGTTCGAAGATTCCAGCACATGGTCTAAAGTGCTACACAAAATGACAAAAAGATTCCCTTCGCCAAAAGTTAAATGGATACTGCATTTGGTCATTGGTGATATGTATCTGTTTGACTTTCCAAGAAAAGATTCTAACAAAACTTTGACGAAGGAAGAAGAAGAAGAGTTGGATAATGACTTGATATTGCTACCACATGTACATCGTCTCGAGTTTCATTGTGGGAATGAGTATATGACTCCCTCTGATATTGAATACTGTCCATTGTTTTCAAAAGAAAGTAATATTTATGTATACTTACATGCACTATATTTCCCCAAGGTCAAGTCGTTGGCCTATCATGGCCCGCCAATTTATAAAATGGATGGTATTGGGCTTGTTAGTAACTCTATAATTTCGCCAGTAAACACATTGTCGGTTGTTTTGAATGGAACACCTGACGCTTATGGATTTTTGAAAAGGCTTCCACAATATGCAGAAAACTTAAAAGTTCTTAAAGTGTCGTGGGCAGGATCACTTTATATGAATAATACCATGGAAAACTACTATAAAAGAATATATGAGGTATACCATATTGTTAACCAGTCAGAAAAGTTGACAGATTATCTTTTGGACCGAGATGTATTGGCTACACAATCTGGAACTAGCCTAGTGTGGTTTACTTTTGAAGTATTCAAACGCTTGAATTTTGATTTTTCAAAGCTTGATGCGGATGGAATACCCCTAACACTAATTACTGGCATGCTCTTTTACCCAGAGATTGTTTTGGCGAGTTCAGAGACTGTCACCGCAGCCAAAACAAGCAGCATCTACAACAAATTTTCACAAATTTTGGATTTGAACTGGGTAATCCAGCGTGATACCTACCTCAAAAAATTGTTACTAAGTTCAGAAGGCCTAAAAAATTCAAATTTGAACTTTTATACCTTGCCAAAGCAATTCAA